>JASTWF010000149.1:0-600000 GCA_030390025.1 Squalus acanthias | reverse complement strand
GCAAACTCTCTCTCAACTCAATCAAATCGCCCCATATATCTTCGCACAGTCCTGGGTCTCTGGAGGTTCCCCTCGTCCTTAGCTCACATTGCTATATCTGGAGCGACCTTTACAAGACAACCTCCACCCATCTCTTCACACTCCTGTGTCTCGCTAAAATCTCTAGCTTAAAGTCCTACTATAGGCAAACCATTCGATCCCCCCTTCTCATAATCCTTTATCTCGCTAACATTTCTCGGTCAGTTTCTAGTTACAGGCAGTGTATTCGAACCGGTCATTAACATCCCTGTGTCTCGGTGAACTCTAATTAATCCTCTCACACTCTCATATCGGGGGAGGAATCTAGGCGTTATTTCAAAACCATGTGTCTGGAGAGGATCTTCTAACCTCCTCCGCACCCCACTCCACCCCACCCCTTCACCCTGCTTCTCAAACTCCTATATCGCGTTAAAATCTCCCTTAGGAACCCAGGAACAGGAGGAGGCCATTTAGCCGTTCGAGCCTTACCGCCATTCAATGAGATCATGGCTGATTTGCAACCTAACTCCATATACACACATTTAGCCGATAGCCCTGAATGCCTTTGCTTCACAAAAATCTATTAATCTCAGTTTAAAAATCTACACTTGATCTAGCATCAATTGCCGTTTGCCGAAGAGAGTTCTAAACTTCTACCAACCTTTCCATGGAGAGGAGTTTCCTAATTTCACTCCTGAAAGCTCTCACTCTAATTTTTAGATCATGGCCCCTATTCCTAGAATCCCCAACTAGCAGAAATAATCTTCTCTCTCTACCCCATGTGTTCCCCTTAATATCCTGAAAATTTCAATCGGATCACCCTTTAACATTCTAAATTCCAGGAATACAGCCCTAATTTGAGTAAACTGTCCTCGTAATGTAAGCACTGGAGTTCAGCAATCATTCTGGTAAACTGCTCTGCACTCCCCCGAAGGCCAATATACCCTTTCTAAGGTGTGGTTCCCAGAATTGCGCACAGTTCTCCAGATGTGGTCTAACCAGGTCTTTGTATAGCTGCAGCATAGCTTCTACCCCATGTATTCTAGTCCTCTAGATATAAAGGCCAGCATCCCATTAGCCGTTTTGATTATTTTCTGTACCGGTCCATGACATTTTAATGATCTATGTACCTGAACCTCCAAGTCTCTTTGGACCTCCACTGCTTCTAACTTTTCACCATTTAGAAAGTAAACTTTTCTATCTTTTTTTTGGTCCAAAGTGGATGACCTCATATTTGCCTACATTGAAATCCATTTACCACAGTTTGGCCCATTCACTTAATATATCAATATTTCTTTCGATAGTTATCCTTTCATATACATTGCCTAAAATGCCGACTATCTCCACATCATGACTATCTTTGTGTCATTGGAAAATTCGGATATGTGGCGTTCTATGCGAGCATCTAAGTCGTTAATAAATATGGTGGCAGGACATATTGGCAGAGTGGTTAACAAAGCATATGTGATCTTGGACTTCATAAATAGAAGTATTGTGTACGAAAGTAGAGAGGTTATGCTAAACCTTTATAAAGCGCTGGTTAGGCCACAACTGGAGTATAGCGTCCAGTTCTGGTCACCACACATTAGGAAGGATGTGAAGGCCCTTGAGAGGGAGTTAAGGAGATTTACCAGAATGGTTCCGGGGATGGGGGATCTTAGCTACAAGGACAGATTGTAGAAGCTGGATTTGCTTTCATTAGAGCAAAGGAGGTTGAGGGGTGATTTGATAGAGGTGTACACGATTATGACGGATTTGGATAGGCTAGACGGGGAAAGGCTGTTCCCACTAGTTGATGGTACAAGTACTAGGGGAAGCAGATTTAAGGTTTTGGACAAGAGATATAGGGGGGATGTGAGGAAAAACTGTTTCACACAGCGAGTGGTGATGACCTGGAATTCACTGCCGACGGAAGTGGTGGAAGCGGAGACACTCAATGTTTTCAAGGGGAGACTGGATAGGCACTTCAGGGAAATCAACTTGCAGGGGTACGGGGATAGAGCGGGGGAATGGAACTGACTGGATTGCTCTACAGCGAGCCGGCAGAAACTCGATGGACCGAATGACCTCTTTCTGTGCCGTTATGACTCCAGGACTATGACTCTATGACTCTATGGTGAATAGTTGAGACCCCAACACAGATCCGTGCGGGACACTACCAGTCATATCCTGCCAATTTCAATACCTACCCATTATCCCTACTCTCTGTCTCCTTTGTTCAGCCAATTTCCTAACCAGGGCAATAATTTGCCTTGAATTCTATGGGCTTCTACCTCAGTTAACAGTCTCTGATCAGGTACTTTATCAAATAACTTTTGGATGTCGAAATAAACAACATCCATAGACATTCCCCTGTTCTCTACTTTAGTTACTTCTTCAAAACATTCTATCAGGTTCGTCAGGCATGACCTATCTTTCACAAATCGGTGCTGGCTCTCTCTGATCAACTGATCATTTTCAAGATGTTCAGTCACCCTATCCTTACTGATAGACTCTAGTAATTTCCCGACAACCGATGTTAGGCTGACTGGTTTATAATTGCCTAATTTCCCTCTCTTGCCATTCTTAAATAGCGGAGTGGCATGCGCAATACTCCAATCTAAAGGAATGGTTACTGAATCGATAGAACTTTGGAAGATTATAGTTAGGGCAGCTGCAAAGTGCTCATCTACTCTCTTTAAAAGCCTGGGATGGAAATCCTCTAGTCCTCGGGATTTTTTAGTGCCATTATTTTCTTCATTACTGTTATTTTGCTGAGGTTAAATTTGTTGAGTCGCTGTCCCAGTCACTGATTCAGAGTAGTTTCCATTTCATTTCCGGCAAGCTATCCTCTTTCTCTACTCTAAATACTGACGCAAATAATGATTCAACATGTCCGCCAATTCTTATTATCATTGACAATCGCCCCGAATTTGCGACTTCTGAGAGTACGGCATCATATCGCCTTTCAAATGGTCGGATTTCACAAATGATCCGCACAGACGGGGAAATCCTAATTGCTGGCACAGATTTCGGCTAATTGTCCACCAATTGCCCAACAACGGTGCCTGAAAATTTTACGGATGATACAAACAGGCGCAGGGCCTTAATCTAGAATCTGAGTCGTTGTGTCGCTTTTCTCGCTTTCAAATACGTTGAACTCGATCATGTTCTGATTGATATTAGATAAATGTTCACGTACAGTTAAGGCTTTTAACTAAATCTGACTCGTTACTCATTTCTAATTCTAATATGTCATGCCCCCTTGTTGGTTCCACTACATACTGGAAAAGTATCCTGAATACACTCCAGGAATTCACTACATTTCTGACGTGCGAGTCTGCTGATCCCAATCTATATGAAATTTAAATCCCCATTGAAACTGCACTTCCTTTGCTACATTGCTGCTATAGGGAGTCCATTTTAACCCCTCTGTCACAGTCCTGTAACTTAGGGCCCCCTCTAACACGTCCATCACAAACCTATGTCTGGGGAGGTGCCTCTAACATCTCTCACACACTCCTGTAGCTGCAGCAACCGCTCTAATGCCTCTTTCTCAATCTTGCATCTGGGGAGGTCCCTCTAACTCCTTTCTCACACGCTCATATCTGGGGAGCCCTCTAAGCACCATACCAAACATGTCTATATGGGGATTGCCATTTAAGGTTTCTATCATTAGTTCTTCTCGGAAAGTGACCCTGTAATCTCTCTCACACTCTGGGGATGTGCCTCTATCTCCTCACTCTCCTGTGCCTCTATCCCTGGAACATTTCTCTACACTCCTCAAACTGGCGGGGCTCATTTTACCATATCTCGCACTTGCCTTATCCGTTGTCTTTACTCCAATGGCTTTTTTACAATCTGGTATCTTTGGAGGTGCCGACATCCCCTTCAAAGTTTCCTGTAGGCCCGAGCTCACTGTCCTGTATCTAAAGATGTACTTTAGGCTTCGGCAAAACTACTTCTTCGCATTTTTTATCTGCAAAGACCCCTGTATCCCAAGTTTTGTATTGCTAAATTGGTGAAAGCTCCGCGAACACCTTTTTCACACTCCAGTATCTGAGGCAGCCGCTTTAACACCGCTCTCACACTCCAGTATCTGAGGAGATTCTTCGAGCCTCGCGCTTACACTCCAGTATCTGCGGAGATCCTTCTCGCACCGGTCACACACTACGGCATCTGTGGAGTTCGCTCTAACTCCGCTCTCACACTGCACTATTTGGGGAGGTCTATCTAATCCCGTTCTCACACTCCACTATCTGGGGAGGTCGTTCTAGACCCGCTCCCACACTACGGTATTTGTCGAGGTCCCTCTAACCTCGTTCTCACACTCCACTATCTGGGGAGGTCGTTCTAGACTCGCTCACACACGACAGTATTTCTGGAGGTCCCTCTAACCCCGCTCTCACACTACACTACCAGGGGAGGTCGATCTAATCCCCTTCTCACACTCCAGTATTTGGGGAGATTCATCTAGCCCCGCTGTCACACTCCGCTATGTGGGGAGATTCTTCTAGTTCCGTTCTCACACTAAGGTGTCTCGGGAAGGCCCCCTAACTACGCTTTGACACTACACGACCTGAGAAGGCCCACCTAACCCTCACCCTCACCCTGTGACACTGTCCGTTGTGGAATAATACCTGTTCGTGTTAATGCTGGCCGTTATACTTTCTCCAATCTGAGATTATACTGTGCTCCCAGGCTGGGATCCACTTTAGCCCCTCTATACATTCTCCAGTCTGAGATTATACTGTGCCCGCACGCTGGGATCCTCTATAGCCCTCTCTATACTTTCGCCAGTCTGAGATTATACTGTGCCCCAAATTTGGGATCCCCTTTACCCCCTCTCTACTTTCTCCAGTCCAGCTTCAAACTGTGGCTAAATGCCCTTCGATATTTACTCCACCTTGGGATCATACTGTCCTCCCAGGCTAGGATACTAATGTGCCCATTTATACTTTCCCAACTCTGGGATTATATTGTTGCCCGCAGTTTAGGATCCTCCTGTGCCCATCTAAACTTTCTCTAGGCTGGAATCATACTGTGCTCGAAGCTTGGGATCCTCCTGTGCCCTCTATAATTTCTCCAATCTGGGATCATATCGTGGCCGCAGGCTAGGCTCCTCCTGTGCCCATCTACACTTTCTCCAGACTAAAATTGTACATTGGCTTGGGCTGGAATTCTCCTGTGCCCCTCTACACTTTCTCTTGTCTGGGATTATGAACCACACCCGTCGGTTGTACCTCATGCATTGAAGGCAGCGCGAGTGCAAGTAAAGCTGTCATTATCCTGGATCCTGTTCGATGAAATTCTATGCACGGTTTCTGTACCCGCACTAGTTCAGCTTTACTAATGTCTGGCTGCCCTTAAGATGTTATTCATTAACCAATTCCGCTCAATTGTTAATCATTAGTGTGTTTACCGTCAGAACTTGCCCTTGAGCTTTGATCCTGGTTCTGGTTATTGTACCCTCTGATTCGTCAGGTTACTCCTTCCTCGCGGTTATTGTCCCTCTAACCTCTATCTCATACTCCGGTATCTGAGAAGGCTCCTCTAACCTTAACCCACAACGTTGAATATTCCCATGTCCCCGTGACTCTGTCCAGTGTGGAATCATAACACTCTGTGTTAGTGTTGCCCACAGCATGGATTCGGACCGTGCCCCCTCCCTCCGCCCTGCTTGTAGCTGTTAATCTCCGGTATTCTTAACATTCCCCCCTTTCTTGTTAGTATTCCTGCCTTTTGGTTTTGCTGACATGACTCCCCTTATAATGGCTATTTCCTCGCGGTCCTGGTTACTGGGATAATTCCTCCTCCTGTGTTTCAACACAATTCCTTCCTCCGCATTCCGGTTCTACCTCTGCCTCCTGGGTTCTTGTTATTATTCCTTTATCTTGGTATCTTGTTATTATTCCATTCTCCTGTCTGTGGTTATAAAACTGTCTTCCTGCTTCTTATTACTCACCCTCGACATTTTAGTTATGACCCCCACCCACCCCATCGTATTTTACACAGAATCACAGGCAAATTACTCAAACGAGAAAGACAATTGAACCCACAGTGTGTGTTGCTCTTTATTCTCCTCTGAATCAGTAGAATTAATCCCATGTGGCCCCCCGTTCCCATATCACATGTCCTAATCATAAAACTATTTCACTATTTTACTTAAAGGCGGTTTTTATATAAGAAAGCAAAAACAAAAGAGAAAGAATTAATGAAAGAAGGAAAGAATGAATGAAAGAAACGTTAGAAAGGAAGAAAAAAGAATTACAGAAAGAAAGAGAGCAAGCAAGAAAGTTAAAAAAGCAAGAAAGAAACAAACAAAATAAGAAAGAAAGAAAGAAAGAAAAAAGGAAAGAAAGAACGAAAGCAAGAAAGAAGAAAAGAAAGAAAGAAGGAAAGAAAGAAATTAAGCAGGAAAGAAGGAATGATGGACGAAAGAAAGGAAGAAAGAAGGAAAGACATTTACGAAAGGCTGATATTTAGAGATATTTAGGAGATGAGAATCATATACATATAAATTCAAGTGTAGCCATTGACCCTTAATTACTCCTGGGTAACTAAAAAGCCAAGACTTGTTCAAAATGCAGCTGCGAAGGACAGTGAAAAGCAGTTTTGACTAAGTTTTGATAACAAATAGCCACAGAATGCGAGTGAAGGTCAAATCATTAAATAACATAATATGAACTTAGTTTTCGCTTAACACACCAATTGCAACAATATTTAATGAATAATTAGTATAAGGGCATAAAATGAGAGAGATCATGGAAGTTAAGGTATTTATCTGTTAGATTAAAGTGAGATAGTCTGGATACCTCAAGACTAGTGAATCAGCGCTGATATGGGCCCTTGGTAAAAAGGCCTTTTACCAGGGAAGCTAGAAATGAAAGATATGGTACATTTCAATGGGGTGAAAAACTATAAACAAGAAAACAAGACAGCAGGATTAGGGTTGACGGAAAAATACTGGAAAGGAGGGTTTTATCCTTAGTCGGAGTGACAATGGTTTTTTGAACACTAGCACCAATTAAAGAAGGTGATTTTGTTAAAGACCATATATGGACACTGGCCAAACGGACTTTTGATAACAAAAGGGATAAAACCTCGATACTCAATGAACAGCTTTACACAGACCTACTGCGAGAACAAAGCAACAGACTTCAGACGACGTCATCTGTGTCCGAGAGGTTCCAGAGACCAAGGGCTGTGAGCTACTCGTTAAAACCATCGCCTAATATTAGGTATATTAGGCTGTATGCTTAATAAATCTTAATCTATTGCTCAAACATACTGGCTGCTGCCTATTGGTGTCTTGTCCAAGAAATCAGAGATCATTACGATCTTACAGACAGAAAGAACGAAAGAAAGAAATAAGGCAGGAAGGAAGAAAGAAAGAAAGTTGGAAAAAGAAAGAAAGAAAGAGAGATAGAAAGAAAGAGAGAGAGAGAGTGAAAGAACGAGAGAGAGAAAGGAAGAAATAAGGCAGGAAGGAAGGAAGGAAGAAAGAAATGAGGAAAAAAGAAAGAAAGAGTAAGGAAGGAAAATAAAGTTAATGAGAAGTTTCAGATTTGTGCGAAAGTTGAAGAGCTGCCCTGTGTTATGACTTGTTTCCTAATCTATTGATATGTTAAATAGTTGTCCTTTCCTCTCCTCAAACACCCGCACCTTTGTGGGTCCCGGTTCCACGGAGACTTTCATTCAGCACAGTGGGAATCACAGCCCAGTGACACCCAATTCACCCAATATCCACACTCACTTTCCTATGGTTTATTCAGAAAGAAAGAAAGAAAGAAATTTACTGTTTGTGCTTTCAGGATCGATGAATATTTGTCACCCTCAGATGCAAGCTTCAAACTGTTCAGGTAAATATTTACCCTTCTCGAGTGTTTGGACAGCGACTCGCAGCAATAGATACTGTTTTTTAAGCAAATAATGCCCAGACTTGTGTTCTTACAGCAGAGACAGGAATGCTCACAATTACTTACGGAAATACGTTCAATGTCTCTCCTTCCTCCAGCACTCGGCCTTGGAAGCTGTGAAAGAACGCCGAATGGGTTCAAGCCGAGGCAAACTCTAACTCCAGCCTGTTACATTTTGTGACATTTGGGATATTTTTCGGATTTCTGCAGATCTGATTTTAAATTCTAAAAACTACTGTTTCTCCTCCTTGCACCAACACCATTCCAGCAAAGGCTTCTTCATTCTGTGGAGCTAGTTTGCTGTACTGAGACTCCACCATTAAAGATGCCCAATATAACATGATCAAATATAATAAAGAACAGAAAATCCATTGCAGAACCTCCTTGGGATGGGTTAATCTGCAGAGCATGCATTGGTCAATTTTCTGATTTTCTTCTGTCAATGTAGGGACTGCAGTTCCTATCTAGCCCCCTCAAATGAAGTCTGATACCCGTAAATACAGTAATGAGTGAGAAGGATAGCAGCAGACCTCAAAAGAATCCAGACCGGCTGGTGAAATAGGCAAAATCAGCCTAGATGAAATTTAATTCAAAGAAGTGTGAAGTGATGCTTTTTGTTAGGAAGAATGAGGAGAGACAATAAAAACTAAATCGTAAAATATTAAAGAGTTTGCAGGAATGGAGAAACCTAGGGGTGTATGCACACAGACTTTGAAGGTGGCAGGACACGGTTATAAAGCTGTTAAATATCATACCGGATCCTTGGCTTTTTAAACAGCAGAACAGAGTACCAAGGCAAGGAAGTTATGATGAATCATTATAAATCACTAGTTAGGCCGCAGTTGGAGTATTGTGTACAATTTTGGGCACTACACTTTCAGAAGGATGTCAAAGCCTTGGACAGGGTGCAGAGGAGATTGATAAAAGGGTACAGACCCAGACAGCTGCTTTCACAGACCCAGACAGCTGCTATCACAGACCCAGACAGATGCTTTCTCAGACCCAGACAGCTGTTTTCACAGACCCAGACAGCTGCTTTCACAGACCCAGACAGCTGTTTTCACAGTCCCAGACAGCTGTTTTCACAGACCCAGACAGCTGCTTTCACAGACCCAGATAGCTATATTCACGGAACGAGTCAACTCCTACAAAGAATCAAACAGCTACTGTCTGAGAGTAAACTGCTCCTATAAAGACTAGACAGTTCTTACACAGACCCAGAAAGATCCTACAAAGACCAGACAGCTCTTACACAGACCGAGAAAGCTCCTACACAGACTGGACAGCTCTTACACAGACCCAGAAAGCTCCTACACAGACTACACAGCTCTTACACAGACCAAGAAAACTTCTACACAGACCCAAAAATATCTTGCAAAGACCCTGACAGCTCTAACACAGACCCAGAAAACTCCTACACAGACTAGACAGCTCTTACACAGATCCAGAAAGCTCTTGCACAGACCCAGAAATATCTTACACAGACCCAAAAATCTCTTGCACAGACCCAGAATGCTCCTACACAAACCCAAAATCTCTTGCACAAACCGAAAAAGCTCACACACAGGCCAAGAAAGCGCCTACACAGACACTGAACGCTCCTACACAGCCGCAAAAAGATCTTACACAGACACCGAAATCTCTTACACAGACCCAGAAAGCTCCTACACAGACTAGACAGCTCTTACACAGACACTGAAAGCTCTAACACAGACTAGACAGCTCTTACACAGACACAGAAAGCTGATACACAGACCCACAAAGCTAATTCACAGACCCAGAAATGTCCTCGAAAGACAGAGGGAGCGGAGTAAACAGAGCGGAATTAAACGGAGAGGAGTTGACCAGAGTGTTTTAGTTGGGAATTTGGAAAGAGTGGGAAGTTCTGGTAAGTATAGAGTAAGTAAAAGCTGTAAATAATGAAATGTAGTTTAAGATTTTGATTTTGACCTCGAACTTTATAAGCTATAGTTAACAGAACTGGCGGCCAGAGGCTGTTCCAGTGTTTGTCGAGAATAGGCGCCAATCGCCAGGAGCAGGGCAGCTGAGTCCACAGTTGTAAATTGCGGGAGGCTCCGAGTGTATAAGAGGAAACATTTCTGCAGAGCAAAGAGCAGTCTGCACAGACTGGGTTGAATGGAGTGAAATTGAACTGTGTGTTTTATTTGGGAATTTGAAAAGAGTGGGATTTTGGAGAAGAGGGCGAAGGAATTGTTGCTTTTTGCCTACTCTACTTGTAGTGCTTTGTGTTACAGGAAGATAGGTAATTTCAGTACCCTTAACTGAATCGAGATCAAGTAAGGAGTCAAGAATCTACACTTTAAACTAAGTTACCTAAACACTAATTTAATTAAATTTAATTAAATACAACCAGGTCATAGAGGAATGGCAGTGCATGTGGTGTACCGCAACTGCAGCATGTGGGAGTTTGTGGAGAGCATTGTGATCACGGACAACCACGTTTGCAGTAAGTGCCTTCATCTTGAGGAACTTCAGCTCAGACTTTTTCAGCTGGAGTTTGAGATGCAAAAATTGCGGGGCATCAGGAATGGAGAGAGTTACCTGGACACTTTGATCCAGGAGGGGTCATACCATTTAGATTATGTACTGGTAAAGGTTTGGTTAGTGGTCAGGGACAGGAGGGTGTGACTGCAACTCAGGCAGGTAACGGGACCCCCAGGTGCAGTGCTGGAGGTGCCTCAGCCTTTTCCCTTGTCAAACAGTTATGATATTCTAGCTGCCGGTGTGGATGAGGCAAAAGCCTGAAGGATGGATGAGCAAGCTATCCCTGGCACCATGGTGCAGGAGGCCATTCATGTGGGGGGGAGTGAAATGGAATGTAGATGCGGTAGGGGACAGTATATTCAGGGGGATAGATACTGTTCTGTGCAGCCGTGACCAGGAGTTCCGAAGGTTGCGTTGCCTGCCCGGTGCCAGGTTTAAAGTAATCTCCTCGTGGCTGGAGAAGAACTTGGAATGGGAGTGGGAAGATCCAGTTGTCGTGGTCCACGTAGGAAACAACGACATAGGTCGAACGAGGAATTAAGTTCTGCTGAGTGAGTTTGTGGAGCTAGGCTCCAAATTAAAAAGCAGAACCTCAAAGGTAATAATTTCTGGATTGCTACCTGAGCCAAGTGCAAATTGTAACAGCGACAAACAGATTAGAGGCTTAAATGCGTGTCTCAAAGTATGGTGTGGGAGGAAGGGGTTTCAGTTCATGGGGCACTGGCACCAGTACTGGGGAAAGAGGGAGCAGTTCTGTCGGGACAGGCTCCACCTAAACTGGGCTGGGATCAGTGTCCTGGCGAACCAAATATCTAGGGCAGAAGATAGGCCTTTAAACTAAGGAAGAGGTAGGGGATGGATGAAAGAGAAGATTCAGGAAACAGGAAATATAAAGCAGCGAGAGCAATTTGAAGGCAATGGAGAAGAATAGCCTTTTGGATAAAAATAAGCAGAGTGGGTGAGGAAGGGACAGAGAGAGTAATAAAGGTTATAAGGCATCAGTGACTAAGGTGACGTCAGGGAAAAATAAAAATATCTCAAAGCTAAAGGCACTATATCAGAATGCGCGAAGCATTCACGACAAAATAGATGAATTAATAGCACAGATAGAAATTAACAGGTTTGATCTAATAGACATAAGGGAGACGTGATTGCAAAATGGCCAAGGTTGGGAAATAAATATTCCAGGATACTTAACTTTTAGAAGAGATAGGCAAAATAAAAAAGGAGGAGCGATAGCCCTGATAATAAAGGATGGGATCAAAACATTTGAGAGAAGGAATCTTAGCTCCGAAAATTAAGAAGTAGCATCCGTTTGGGTGGAGATACAAAAGAGCAAGGGACAGAAAACATTGGTGGGAGTTGTTTATAGGCCCCCAAACAGTAGTTGTAATGTAGGGCAGCGTATACATCAGGAAATTAGAGGCGCATGCAACTAGGGTAATGCAATGATCATGGGGGACTTTAATCTCCATATAGACCGATTTCTCCCACACCAGTCTTTGAGCCACCCATTTAACTCTCTAATTTTATTTGTCCCAGCCAAATTCGCTCGTGGCTCAGGTAATAATCCAGGGATTATTACCCTTGAGGTCTTTTTTTAATTTGACCCCCTAGCTGCTCATACTCCTTTAACAGAACCGGCGTCCTTGTCCTATCTACGTCGTTTGTACCAACATGGACCACGACAACTGGATGCACCCCCTCCCACTACTGCAAGTTACTTTCCAGCCCAGTGTAGATGTCCTTAACCCTGGCACCGGGCAGGCAACACAGCCTACGGGACACTCGCTCTCGGCTGCAGAGAACTCTATCTATCCCCCTAATAATACTAACCCCTACCACTACAACATTTCTATTTACTCCCCCCTCTTGAAGGGTCCCGGTTCCACGGTGCTGTGGCCAGGTTGCTCATCCTCCCTGCAGTCCCTGCTCCCGTCCCCACAGGGAGTAAGTAGCTCGAACCTGTTGGACAAGAGCAAGGGCTGCGGCTCCTCCAACACTACCTCCTGGATCCCCGCACCTGCCTCACTAGTAGTCACACCGTCCTGTCCCTGACCATGGGCTACATCTGAATTAATTAACTTCATAGGTGCGACCACCCCCGGAAACACAGAGTCCAGGTACTTCTCCCCCTCCCTGATGTGTCGCAGTGTCTGAAGCTCTAGGGGGGAGGAGCTAAATAAGATTAAAATCACTAAGGAATTGGTACTCAGTAAAATAATGGGACTCAAGGCGGATAAATCCCCTGGAACTGATGGCTTAAATCCTAGGGTCTTGAGGGAAGTGGCAGTTGGGATTGTGAATGCTTTGGTAATAATTTTACAAAATTCACTGGACTCAGCAAAGGTCCCGGCAGATTGGAAAACTGCTAATGTAACACCCTTATTTAAAAAGGGTAGTAGGCAGAAGGCTGGAAATTATAGACCAGTTAGCCTAACATCGGTGGTGGGTAAAATTTTGCAGTCTATTATTAAGGAGACAGTAACGGAACATTTAGATAAACATCATTTAATAGGACAAAGTTAGCATGGCTTTATGAAGGGGAAGTCATGTCTGACAAATTTGCTTAAGTTCTTTGAGGACATAACGTACAGGGTGCATAAAGGGGAACCAGTGGACGTAGTGTATTTAGACTTCCAGAAGGCATTCGACAAGGTGCCACATAAAAGATTATTGCTCAAGATAAAAAATCACTGGATTGGGGGTAATATTCTGGCATGGGTGGAGGATTGGTTATCTAACAGGAAGCAGAGAGTTGGGATAAATGGTTCATTCTCGGACTGGCAACCAGTAGCCAGTGGTGTTCCGCAGGGGTCGGTGTTGGGTCCCCAACTCTTTACAATCTATGTTAACGATTTGGAGCAGGGGACCGAGTGTAACATATCAAAGTTTGTAGATGATACAAAGATGGGAGGGAAAGTAGAAAGTGAGGAAGACTTAAAAAACCTACAAGGGGATATAGACAGGCTGGGTGAGTGGGCGGAGATTTGGCAGATGCAATACAATATTGGAAAATGTGAGGTTATGCACTTTGGCAGGAAAAATCAGAGAGCAAGTTGTTATCTTAATGGCGAGAAACTGTAAAGTACTGCAGTACAAAGGGATCTGGGGGTCCTAGTGCAAGAAAATGAAAAAGTTAGTATGCAGGTGCAGCAGGTGATCAAGAAGGCCAACGGAATGTTGGCTTTTATTGCTTGGGGGATAGATTATAAAAAGAGGAATGTATTGCTGCAGTTATATAAGGTATTGGTGAGACCGCACCTGGAATACTGCATACACTTTTGGTGTCCATACTTAAGAAAAGACATACTTGCTCTCGAGGCAGTACAAAGAAGGTCCACTTGGTTAATCCCCGAGATGAGTGGGTGGACATATGAGGAGAGTTTGAGTAGATTGGGACTCTACTCATTGGACTTCAGAAGAATGAGAGGCGATCTTATTGAAACATACAAGATTGTGAAGGGGCTTGATCGGGTGGATGCGGTCAGGATGTTCCCAAGGACGGGTGAAACTAGAACTAGGGGGCATAATCTTAGAATAAGGGGCTGCTCTTTCAAAACTGAGATGAGGAGAAACTTCTTCACTCAGAGGGTAGTAGGTCTGTGAAATTTGCTGCCCCAGGAAGCTGTGGAAGCTACATCATTAAATAAATTTAAAACAGAAATAAACAGTTTCCTAGAAGTAAAGGGAATTAGGGATTACGGAGTGCGGGCAGGAAATTGGACATGAGGCTGAGTTCGGTTCGGTCAAGCCAATGTGGATGGCGGAGCGGGCCCAGGGGCTGAGTGGCCGGGTCCTGCTCCTACTTCTTGTGCTCTTTAGATTTGAGGTTAGGATCAGATCAGCCATGACCTTGTTGAATGACGGAGCAGGCTCGAGGGGCCGATTGGCCTACTACTGCTCTTATTTCTTATGTTCTTATGTTCTTATCAACACGGAGCTGGAGTTCCTGTAGCAGCAGACACTTGTCACAGATGTAATCACCATGAGCCTCAATGGGGTCCACCGGCTCCCACATCTCGCAACAGTAACACATCACCTGCTCCATTCCATGTAATTATTTTTTTTTTTATTGTTATTTATGGACACTCTCTGCCCGATTATTGATGCTAGTAACCCTTCTAATAAATTGTATTTAAATTAAATCAATCCTTCTAAATTACAACAGTTAAATGGTTTACCAAAAGTCACTCTGCACCAGAAAGGTCTTATTAACTACAACCCACAAAGTTAAAGTTTGCAAAGAGCACCCTACACCACACTCACCCGAACTCACACTTACCCAAACTCAGCAATCTCTGCTGTCTCGCACTCAGTGCTTGCTCGCACTAGCACTGGTCTTTTTATACTGTTTCTTTGTTTACAGCCAAATGAGTCACCCCTGCTGATTGATTAGAAAACTGGTTTCCACTGCCTGCTGTGCCAATTTACTCCTACTGCAGTGTAACCTTGTTTTACTCTTCTTAAACCAAAAGAATCCCAAATATTTAACTTTTCCCCTTCACGTAAACTGCTTAAGTACTCTTATCAAGAATGATTTAAAGATAACTAACAATTAAACAACTCTCACACTAACCCAAACTCAGCACTCTCTGCTGACTCGCACTCAGTATACATTCCTTTAAGGCACACACATAAAAACTGGAAAAGTGGTCCAACCTTGGCTCAGAAGAGAAGTTAAAGTTAGTTTTAGATCAAAACAAGATGCTTTTAATTTTGCCAAAAAGCGAAATAAGTCTGAGGATAGTGAGGATTTTATAATTCAGCTAAGGAAGAACAAGAAATTGACAAAGGGAAAATAGAATAGGAGACTTAATAGGCGGGAGAAATAAAAAAAGACTGTAAAAGCTTCTATATATGCAAAAAGTAAATGACTGGCGAAAGTAAGTGTAGATCCCTTACAGGCTGAGTCAGGAGAAATTATAATGTGGAATAAGGAAAAGGAGGAGAAATTAAACAAATACATTTTGTAAGATAGAACTTACCTACATAGAATTCACCGCTCACGCCCCTTAATCTTCTATTGATACCAAGTGATAGTAAAGTGACTTCTCAACTTGACTTATTGCCACGAGACTTGGAAATCACATCCAAACGAACAACGCTCCTGCTTCTTCTGCTTGCCTACTAGGGAAGTACATCAGCGTCCATTACCTGTGCTGGAGATGGAGTTAAACCTAGTTAAGGCCAATGCTATTCCAGTAGATCAAAATGTGTATGTGGACGGCGCGTCTTACTACGTTGACGGCCATCCTAAAACTGGTCGTGCCATGGATGACATGGACGCCCCCAATTGGTGGATGGGATTTCAAGTTCCCGCCCATTCATCTCAACATGCAGAACTGATTATTGTTATTCTCGTCGCCCACTATAAAGCATCGGAAGCACTAATATTTGTCTGACAGCAGTTATGTTTGCAATGCAACCATGGCCTTGCCTCTGCTTCACAAAAATGAGTACTGTTCATCGGATGGTAAACCTTTATTACATTCTGGTTGGCTCCGTAAGCTATTGGAAGTGCTCCAGGGGCGAGTCGCCCCTTATCATGTAGGAAAGGTAGAAGCCCATCGGAAAGTTTCATCACCCACGCCCGAGGTGACAATGCAACTGATCGGCTTGCTAAGGATACTGCAGAGAAAGGATTGCCAGTGCCATGGTGGCTGATGAATAAATCACAGACTCCCGGTGTAGCAGCTTTTACTAAAGTAAAAGCCGTCGATTTGTTAGAACTCCAAACTTCATACGCTTCATATGCTCAAGTTACAGCATGTCAGTATCAGGGGTGCCGTCTACCACAACCCACCTCGTGGGAAAATTCCACAGTGACCCAGCATAACGATGGAGAAAGACCCTCCCAGCTAATGATTAAAAGAAAGGATGGTAATTTGGTTCTGTGCATTCCTCCACAACATAAAGAGGAAATGTTAGCACTCTTTCATTCCCACCCAACGGCAGGCCATTACTCAGCCCCTACTCCGCTGCAAACGTAACACGCGTCTGTTGGTGGCCAGAAATGGATCAGCATGTATAACAATATCTTCATCGATGCCTACCATGTTTGCAAACTACCTCCCCTTCTTGTTCTAATCGTGCCCTACTCAGGCTGCAGCCTCCTCCTGATGGCCCAAGGACACACTTACAGGTCGAATTCATTGGTCCCTTCACAAAGTCTGAAGGAAACTATGAGTATGCTAATGTGGTGGTTGACCAATTTACAAAATGGAGAGAGGCCTTCCCAACCAGGGACTGTAAGGCGCGTACTGCAGCACGAATCCTTTTGAGTGAGGTGTTCTGTAGGCGGGAAATACCAATAGAGATGGATAGGATCAGGGTCCACACTTTACGGAGAGATTGTTACTGCCCTACAGGACATGCTCCAGTTAAGGCATGAATTGCACATTGAGCATCATCTATAATCATCAGGGTTTGTGGAAATGGTTAATCGGGCTTTGAAAACCATGTTGAGTAAATGATATACAGAACACCCCACTCAATGGGCTAACATGATGCCTCTATGTTTAATGACAATACGCTACTCCCCACAAGACAACAGGAGTAAGTCCATATCAAGCGATGGCTGGGAGACAAATGCGGATACAGGGACAGTTAGACTTGGGGAATAAAACGGCACTAAAATGACATCCTTGTAGTCATAAATGGTTACAGACACTGATATAACATGTGACCGAAGTAAACAGACGGCTGGCAAAGAACATGGGCCGGTCATGAAATCAAGTCAATCGATGATTTGATAAGAACGTTAGAACATTCGAATATGGGGTTGGGACCATGTGATTTTACAACATTTTTTTCCGAAAAAAACATTCCTTTGATGTGAAATGGACAGGCCTCCACATCATAATTGACAAATTAAACCCAGCTTAATACTTATTGAACGTTCCTATGGTCTAAAAGGAGAAGCTAAATTGAAGTGTTTCCAAAATAATCAGATGAAAACTGTTAAGAATGAAGATATGACATTTGGTCTGTCTACAGGTGAAAGAAGTGGATCTACTCGCTTTTATTGATAATCGGAATTGTGGTGAACGCGATAAGAGCGACGAACGCATTCGGAATCACGATTACTACCTGCACACTGGACAGAGGGGATGAATGTGTTCCATTCCCAATTTACGGAGCAGAACCTCAGGTTCTTGGTGGACACAATTGATCAAGGGACTACAATGACTGACATGAAACATACAGTAGGGATCTCTGGGTTTGGATAAGGAATAAATCAAGGAACAATGTAACAACATAATATATGACGGGATGTGGTACTCTCCCGGGAGGAGTTTACACGTGGGAAGTAGAGTAACTTTATGGAGTATGCATTAGGTGTGAGTTAAAGGACAGAAAAGGCCCGAAAAGAATTAAATCAAGGGGCACGAGCATCAGAAAGCAAAGAGTGCATCCAATTGCGTTGGCCTCGATGGTGGAAGAAACACAAAGGCCAGTATTCATGCATTGGTTCTAACGTCAAGTCCAATTACAGTAGTCAGGACGGGGAGGAGGATGAACCCTTTGCTGCAACCTTCAAGCGTTGGGGAAATTATAACTACCCTAAAAATGGCAGTAGTGGGAAAGGTAGAGTCATGGTTGGATTTGAGGATGCAATAACCGGTTGCACGAAGGACAAGGGCTACCACCAGAGTTATCCTCAAACCAAATGAGAAAGAGAATAGCTCAGATTCTCGGGATCAGGGAAGGGAGGGACAACGTCCTCAATTAGAATCAGGATCTGGAAATGGTCTCCTAATTATCCCTATCCATAAAGCAGTATTTCATCAGGTGATACCAGACGTGTTCCCTGTTATTCTGAACTTAACGTATTTAGTATTGCCAAAATGGTGCCCCAACAAAACAGCGCAGTTAACTCAAGGGCTGATACAGCAGCTTTTTAATCAATATTGGGAAAAGGCTACCTTGTCCATAAGTGTAGAAAACGCACAGAATGCATTTCGTCATGAGACTAATATTGTTCATGAAACAAGTCAAGAAAATGGTTTACGAGAAAGAGTTTTGATAAATGATTATCTAACTGTTTTTAATACAGCCACCTCAGTGATTAATTCTATGGATTTGGCAGCTTCACAGATACAGTTATGAACAGTGTGGGAGAGATTAAAAAATATACACAGCAAGGATAACAGTATAGAAAGTGAAGAGCTGGGGGAAGATCAAATAATGACCGTGCATCTGCGGGACATTATACACGAGCTAGAGAATCATGCGACAATAATTAATGATTTTATCAGAGAGGACAGAAATACCGCTGATCAAGCGGCTCATAATGATGTATGCGCTATTTCTGGGAACTGGTAAGTAAAACAATCACAGGAAAATCTAGAAATTATTAACAAAGCACGTCTCCCCTCTTGAGTAAACAATAAATATTTGTCAGGTCTATATCGTTATCATGACCTTTCAGATTAGGAATTTGATTGAGATCCATCCATCAAACATGAATGTCACAAGGTGGGGAACCAGAAACTATTGAGACAACTAGTACGAATTCCCACTCTTATAAATCGAACCGTACGTAATCCCCTGTTCAGTGTAGAAAATATAGGGTTTGTGAAAATAAATGTCGATTCCTGACAGCACCCCAATGGTGGGTCCGATTAGAAGAACTAACTTGGGTTGAACCGAAGCTGCAGGGGTCCAGTAAAAGTGAGGATGCCCACATTTGCCCATATGATTTATATGATCATTCGAAAGACCCATGTTGTTTTAATTGGAATAAGGAGGGTCCGAAATGTACTATGGAAGTGAAACGTCCATCAGATGTGACAACCAGAACGGCCTATGTACGAGAACGATGGTATTGTTTTAACACTTTAGAAAATTATTATCATTACGAACCGATTAACTGTTCAATTTGCCCTGGAACCTAATGTGTTACACCTACCAAAACCACACTCATAGGAGAAAAGACCCTCTTTGTAGTGGCCACACCTGACCAACAGGTCTTGCTAGTTAAAGAAGCTTGAATGTAAACTCAGAGGATTATGCCACTAAAAGTCGGTGTGACATTTCTGAGCTACCTGTAGGCTTAACTGAATTAATGAGTCAAGTGAACGCATTACTATATACTAGAGCAAGGGAATAAAGATATAGCCAAGGCCACTCCAGGTGTAGGTGATTCGATACATTGGTGGGAAATGGGAATGTACATGGAAATCACCCCTGGATTTGAATAATTTCACACTTATTGGTTATAACCCAACTCATAGTGTTAACATGCTTACTGCTCTACTCCTGCTACTTGAGGCACCTGATGCGTCAAACAAGGTTCCATTTAACCATGATTAGAGCACAAAATCTCTTGGAAATAAATAATTATGGATAGCCAAATTACACAAGAATTTCAAATGAGGGGTCGGCAAGAATGCATCTCCCTGAAGGTGGGGAACTATAAGATACAACTTACCTGCATGTTGTGATAATGTTTTTAAATATTACATGATAAAAGTAACTGCAATGTGTGTAACCTTTTTTAATATGATACAAGGCCAAGAAATACAGCATGATGGTACCATTTTTGAACATTATGTTAACTGCGAGAATAGTGTTGAACTTATGAAGAATTTCCTGTTATGTTAAACACAAGACAGAGAAGGGGGGCATTAATTAAGTTGCAAAGTAAGATAGAGGGTATTCAACACCTAACATCCCTTATCGCTGAAGTTGCAGACCAGGCAAGGTAATGAGCTATGCAAAAGGCAAAAGACATCTGCAGCAACTCGTGGGAAGTTTGTTGTGTAAACGTTCTCAGAGAAAGGATAACTTATTCAGCAAAGGGAGGGTATCATAGAATGTACAGTTCAAGGTCAGGGAATGATTCTATTAATAACAAGAATGATGAGATAGCCCAGCCAGCTGCAACATGCCACATGGAATTCGAAAGGGAGAAAATATATAAAAAAGCAGCAAATGAACACTGGAAGCTGCGCAGAAAACCGAGTGGAGAGGAAGAGAGACTGCGGTCAACAGAACACAGCAAAAGAAAAAGAGACCGCGCCACAGTCGCTCCGAGGGCTTCCGCCGTCGTTTTAAGTTTCACTTCTTTGTGATGTAAAGTACTTCAAAAATCTGTTGTGCTTATAAACAATATACTTGTACCCAGAGTGGTTTGTTGTAGTCACGAACGAGTCTCTTATGTTACATTAAATTGACAGATTTACAATTGTATCTGTCTTCACGGAAGAAGACATAAAAAACTTCCCAGAAATACTGGAGAAGCAAGGCTCTAATGAGAATGAGGAACTGTAAGAAATTAGTATTCGCAATAAAAAACTGGACAAATTAATGGGACCGAAAGCTGATAAGAGGTGGGTAAAAAGTTATTCAGTGCATTGTTTGTCCTCTTCTAAAATTCCATTGATTCTAGAATGGTTCCCGATGATTGGAAGGTAGCAAATGTAACCCCACTATTTAAGAAAGGAGGGAGAGAGAATACGAGGACACTACAGAACAGTTAGCCTGACATCAGCAGTAGGGAAAATGCTAGAATCTATTATTAAGGACGTGGCACAGGGCACTTAGAAATTAATAAGTGGATTGGACAGAGTCAACGCGGATTTATGAAAGGGAAATCGTGTGTGACAAATCGGTTAATTTGTTTGAGGTTGTAACCAGCATAATAAATAAGCGGGGAGCAGTGGATGTGGTGTATCTGGATTTTTAGAAGGCATTCGATGAGGTGCCCCACAAGAGGTTATTAAACAAATTTAGGGCTCATGTGATTGGTGGTAATATACTAGCCTGGAATGAGGATTGGTTAACGGACAGAAAACAGAGAGTAGCTATAAATGAGTCATTTTCGGGTCGGCAGGCTGTAATTAATGGGCTACGGGCAAGGATCAGTGCTTGGCACTCAGCTATTAACAATCTACATCAATGATTTCGATGGGGGGACCAAATGTAATATATCCAAGTTTGCTGATGATACAAAGCTGGGTGGGAATGTAAGTTGTGAGGAGGGTGGAAGCAAGCTTCAATGGAATATAGACAGGCTAAGTAAGTGGGCAAGATCATGCCAAATGGAATATAACGTGGAGAAATGTGAAGTTATTCACTATGGTAAAAAAAGTAGAAAAGCAGAGTATTTTTTAAATAATGAGAGATTGGGAAATGTTGGTGTTCAAAGGGACAGGGGTGTCCTTGTACACGATTCACTGAAAGTTAACATGCACGTACAGCAAGCAATTAGGAAGGCAAATGGTATGTTCGCCTTTATTTCAAGAGGATTTGATTATCAGAGTAAAGACGTCTTAATGCAATTATATAGGACCCGGGTGAGACCACACCTGGAGTACTGTGTACATTTTTGCTCTCCTTACCAAAGGAAGGATATTCTTGCCAAAGAGGCAGTGCAGCAAAGGTTCAAAAGGCTGGTTCCTGGGATGGGGGAATTTCCTATGAGGAAAGATTGTGTAGACTAGGCATATATTCTCTACAGTTTAGAAGAATGAGTGGTGAACTCATTGAAACATTCAAAATTCTTACAGGGCTTGACAGAGTAGATGCAGGGAGGATGTTTCCCCTGGCTGGGTAGTCGAGATCCAAAGGTCACAGTCTCAGAATAAGGGGTCGGCCATTTAGGACTGAATTGAGGAGAAATGTCTTCACTGAGATGGTGGCGAATCTTAGGAATTCTCTACCCCAGAGGGCTGTGGAGGCTCAGTCGTTGAGTATATTCAAGATAGAGATCGATAAATTTTTGAATATTAATGGAATCATGTGATATGGGCATAGTGCAGGAAAGTGGAGATAAGGTAGAAGATCAGCCGTGATCTTATTGAATGGCAGAGCAGCCTCGAAAGGCCAAATGGCCCACTCCTGTTAAGATTTCTTACGTTCTCACAGCAGAGGGTTAACTGTAAATTTTATACATCCAACAGACTGCCCTTGTATAACAGTAGTGGATTAAATGTAAATTTTATAAAACCAATAGAGGATCCATGTGAGAGTCCAGCGGATTGTGCCGGCCTTGGAATTTCAGCTCCTAACTTTAGCTGAAGGTTATACTGAAACTTTTTGTCATTAAGAGTTGAGCAGATGGGTATGTCTGCTACATATCCAATCATAGAATCATGGAAATTTACTGCACAGAAGGAGGCCGATTTGGCCCATCTTGTCCGTGGCGGCCGAGAAAGAGCTATCCAGCCGAATCCCCGTTTCCAGCACTTGGACCGTAGCCCTGTGGGTTGCGGCATTTCAAATGCATATGCAAATACTTTTTAAATGTGATGACGATCTCGGCCTCTACCACCCTTTCAGGCAGTGAGTTCAAGTTCAAACCACCCACAAGGTGAAAAATCTACTGAAAACCCCTCTAAACCTCCGATCAATACTTGAAATCTATGCCTCCTGATTAATTACACTTCTGCTAAGGGAAATAGGTCCTTCCTATCCACTCTATCTAGGCCTCTCATAATTTTATACATCCAAATTAGATTTTCTTTCAGCCTCTTCTGTTCCAAAGAAAACAACCGAAGCCTATCCAATCTTTCCTCATAGGTAAAATCCCCCAGCACAGGCAAAATCCTCGTAAATCTCCTCTGCACCCCCTCTAGTGCAAAGACATCCTTCCTGTAATGTGGTGACCATAACTGCACGAAGTATTGTAGCTGCGGCGTAACTAGTATTTTATACAGTTCAAGCATAACCTCCCTGCTCATATATTCTATGCCTCGGCTAATAATGGCAAGTATCCCGTATGTCTTCTTAACCACCTGATTTAATTGTCCTGCTACATAGAGGGATTTGTGGACATGCACCCCTCTGATCTTCTGCACTTCTCAGTTTCCTACCATTTAGAGTGTATTCCCTTGCCTTGTTAGACCTCCCAAATGCATTTCCTCACACTTCTCCAGATTGAATACTATTTGTCACTGTTCTGCCCAAATGACCAGTCCATTGATATCTTCCTGCAGTCTGCAGCTTTCTTCTTCATTATCAACCACACAGCCAATTGTTTTATCATCTGCAAACTTCTTAATCATAAATCCTATGTTCAATCCAAATAATTGATTAAAAACCACAAGAAGCAAATGACCCCACTGGTACCAGCTTTACAGTCACAAAAGCACCCATCAAAGATTACCCTCTGCTTCCTGCCTCTCAGCCATTTGTGGATCCAACTTGCCACTTTACCTTGGATCCCATGGGGCTTTTAATTTCGTGACCAGTCTGCCATGTGGCACCTTATCTAAAGCCTTGCTAAAATCCATATAGACTACATCAACCGCACGACCCTCGTCGACCCTCCTTGTTACCTCCTCAAAAAATGCAATCAATTTTGTCAGGCGCGACCTTCCATTCGCAAATCCATGCTGACTGTCCCTGTTTAATCCGTGTCTTTCTAAATGAAAATTTACACAATCCCTCAGAATTTTTTCCAATAATTTTCCCACCACCGAGCTTAGGCTGATTGGCCAGTAATTACTCTGTCTATCCCTTTCACCCTTTTTAAAAAAACGCTACCAAGTTAACACTCCACCAGTCATCTGGCACCACGCCTGTACCCAGAGATGATTGGAAAATGATGGTCCGAAACTTGGCTATTTCCTCTCTTACTGCTCTTAACAATCTGGGACATATTTCTTCCTGGCCTGGGCATTTAACCACTTTCAAAGATGCTAAACTTCTTAATACTTCCATTTTCACTATGTTTAATTTATCTAACATGACACAATTCACATAGTGTTCATAATGATCTCAGACACGGGTTGTTGTACAATAATGTAGTATTTATTGATAAAATAAACTACAAAGGTCCAGAAATCTGTTTACTCTTCATTTGTATAATCACCTGAGGTTCAGACCGCAATGTCTGATCAGAGTTTTATCGAGACGTTATGGGGTGACGCCTGACTCAGGCTAGAATGAGTTCATTACAGACATCACTTTCACAACATTGCACCGCCATAAAAGGTGAGCTTCCTAGAATCTGGCATTCAGATATTTCAGCACATCTCTGGACAGAATCACCTACAAAAAAAAGCAAAGCCAGATTTAAAACTGATTGGATGAGTCCAAGAACATTGACCGAGATGTAGAGAGAACATTTCCAGATCGAGACACTGGTTAGAATCCGGCTTCAGAACTTACATCGTGGGGGAAAGGGCCCAGGGTTCATCCGCGGGTCTCTGCTCAGTTTGCTGATTACACCCTGTGTGGTCATGATCCACAAGTGGCGGAAAAGGCTCACTGTTCATCGACGGGACTCTGCTCATTTTTTGATGACACACAGGGCAGCAGTTAACTCGACAATTGGCCTCAGTACCCAAAGTTTTTACGAGGATCAAAATCCTCCGAACACACATTATCCGAGTTCCAGATAAAGAGTGGACCGTTGGCGGGGGGCTGATGAGTAATCTCAGGCTCTTTAACCGTCTTCCCAGAACCTTGTGATCAGTTCATTGTTCAGCCCCTGTAACTAATTGTCATAAGTCCCGAAGAGTTACCCCTCCCCCCAATAGTTTGACTAATATCAGGAACGAATAACTTACGGCGGGGAGGCAGCACTCTCAAACTCAGGCAGCGAGTCTGCTCAGAGCGGCAGGTCTACACTTCTGGGATGCAGCGTCCATTGAAGCCAATGATTATGCAGTGTTTGCATTTCATTTGAATGTTTGTGTCACAGAGAGAGAGAGAGAGAATAGATGAGTTATTTAATCCATGCTATGCAAACTCTCTCTCAACTCATTCAAATAGCCCCACATATCTTCGCACAGTCCTGGGTCTCTGGAGGTTCCCCTCGTCCTTAACTCACATTGCTATATCTGGAGCGACCTTTATAAGACAACCTCCACCCATCACTTCACACTCCTGTGTCTCGCTAAAATCTCTAGCTTTAAGTCCTGCTATAGGCAAACCATTCGAACCCCCCTTCTCATAATCCTTTATCTCGCTAACATCTTTCGGTCAGCTTCTCGTTACAGGCAGAGTATTCGAACCGGTCATTCACATCCCTGTGACTCGGTAAACTCTAATTAACCCTCTCACACTCTCATATCGGGGGAGGAATCTAGGCGCGATTCCAAAACCATGTGTCTGGAGAGGATCTTCAACCCTCCCCCGCACCCCACCCCACCCCATCACCCAGCCTCTCAAACTCCTACGACAGCAAAATACTGCGGATGCTGGAAACCGAAATAACAACAGAAAACGCTGGAAGAACTCAGCAGGCCAGGCAGCATCCGTGGAGAGAGAAACAGAGTTAACGTTTCAGGTCGAAGACCTTTCGTCAGAACTGGAAATAGCAGGAAATGAAATAGATTTAAGGCAAGGATAAAGCTGGGAAAAGGGGGGAGGGGATGGAAGAACAAAAGGAGAGATTAAGAGACATTGATAGACATTAACACATGATCAAGGCAGGAGGTGGTGTTAATGTGACAGGTTGAGGCTAAAAGAAGTGTGAAATGCACTGGCAGAATGAAGGACAGCTGCCAGCTTCTAGGAGAAAAAAGGGAGGGGTGGGGGCAAACAAAAGGGTGGATGAAAAAATAAAATATAAATGTGATAGGGGCTGAGGTTATGATCTAAAATTGTTGAAATCGATATTGAGCCCAGAGGGGTGTAGCGTGCCTAAACGAAAGATGAAGTGCTGTTGCTCGAGAAGCTGTTCCACGGTGCTGTTCCACCCTTTTGTTTGCCACCCCCTCTCTTTTTTCCCTCCTAGATGCTGGCAGCTGTCCTTCATTCTGCCAGTGCATTTCACACTTCTTTTAGCCTCAACCTGTCACATTAACACCACCTCCTGCCTTGATCATGTGTTAATGTCTATCAATGTCTCTTAATCTCTCCTTTTGTTCTTTCATCCCCTCCCCCCTTTTCCCAGGTTTATCCTTGCCTTAAATCTATTTCATTTCCTGCTATTTCCAGTTCTGACGAAAGGTGTTCGTCCTGAAACGTTAACTCTGTTTCTCTCTCCACGGATGATGCCTGGCCTGCTGAGATTTTCCACCGTTTTCTGTTCTCTCAAACTCCTATATCGCGTTAAAATCTCCGTTAGGAACGTAGGAACAGGAGGAGGCCACTTAGCCTTTCGAGCCTGACCGCCATTCAATGAGATCATGGCTGATTTGCGACCTAACTCCATATACACACCTTTGGCCGACAGCCCATAATGCCTTTGATTAACAAAAATCTATTAATCTCTGCTTAAAAATCAACACTTGATCTAGCATCAATTACCGTTTGCCGAAGAGAGTTCCAAACTTCTACCACCCTTTCCATGGAGAGCAGTTTCCTAATTTCACTCCTAAAAGGTCTCGCTCTAATTTTTAGACTATGGCCCCTATTCCTAGAATCCCCAACTAGCAGAAATAATCTCTCTCTCTCTACCCCATGTGTTCCCCTTAATATCCTGAAAACTTCAATCGGATCACACTTGAACATTCTAAATTCCTGGGAATACAGCCCTAATTTGAGTAAACTGTCCTCGTAATGTAAGCACTGGAGTTCAGCAATCATTCTGATAAACCTGCTCTGCACTCCCTCGAAGGCCAATATATCCTTCCTAAGGTGTGGTTCCCAGAATTGCGCGCAGTTCTCCAGATGTGGTCTAACCAGGTCTTTGTATAGCTGCAGCTTAGCTTCTACCCCTTGTACTCTAGTCCTCTAGATATAAAGGCCAGCATCCCAATAGCCATTTTGATTAATTTCTCTACCGGTCCATGACATTTTAATGATCTCTGTACCTGAACCCCCAGGTCTCTTTGGACCTCCACTGCTTCTAACTTTTCACCATTTAGAAAGTAAACTTTTCTGTCCTTTTTTTGTCCAAAGTGGATGACCTCATATTTGCCTACATTGAAATCCATTTACCACAGTTTGGCCCATTCACTTAATATATCAATATTTCTCTCTTTAGTTATCCTTTCATATACATTGCCTACAATGCTGACTATCTTTGTGTCATCGGAAAATTCGGATATGTGGCGTTCTATGCCATCATCTAAGTCGTTAATAAATATGGTGGCAGGACATATTGACAGAGTGGTTAACAAAGCATATGTGATCTTGGGCTTCATAAACAGAGGCATTGTGTACAAAAGTAGAGAAGTTATGCTAAACTTTTATAAAGCGCTGGTTAGGCCACAACTGGAGTACAGCGTCCAGTTCTGGTCACCACACATTAGGAAGGCTGTGAAGGCCCTTGAGAGGGTGCAGAGGAGATTTGCCAGTGTGGTTCCGGGGATGGGGGATCTTAGCTACTAGGACAGATTGTAGAAGCTGGATTTGTTTTCATTAGAGCAAAGGTGTTTGAGGGGTGATTTGATAGAGGTGTACACGATTATGACGGGTTTGGATAGGCTAGACGGGGAAAGGCTGTTCCCACTAGTTGATGGTACAAGGAGTAGGGGACGCAGATTTAAGGTTTTGGACAAGAGATATAGTGGTGATGTTAAGAAAAATCTGTTTTACACAGCGAGTGGTGATGACCTGGAATTCGCTGCCGACGGAAGTGGTGCAAGCGGAGACACTCAATGTTTTCAAGGTGAGACTGGATAGGCACTTGAGGGAAATAAACTTGCAGGGGTACGGGGATAGCGCGGGGGAATGGAACTGACTGGATTGCTCTACAGCGAGACGGCAGACACTCGATGGGCCGAATGACCTCTTTCTGTGCCGTTAAGACTCTAGGACTATGACTCTATGATTAATATTTGAGACCCCAACACAGATCCCTGCGGGACACTACTAGTCATATCCTGCCAATTTGAATACCGATCCATTATCCCTACTCTCTGTCTCCTGTTTCCAGCCAATTTCCTAACCTGGGCAATAATTTGCTTTGAATTCTAAGGGCGTCTACCTCAGTTAACAGTCTCTGATGAGGTACTTTATCAAATACCTTTTGGAATTCCAAATAAATAACATCCATAGACATTCCCCTTTTCTCAACTTTAGTTACTTCTTCAAAAAATTCAATCAGCTTCGTCAGGCATGACCTACCTTTCACAAATCGGTGCCGGCTCTCTCTGATTAACTGAACATTTTCAAGATGTTCAGTCGCCCTATCCTTACTGATAGACTATAGTAATTTCCCGAAAACAAATGTTCGGCTGGCTGGTTTATAATTCCCTAATTTCCCTCTCTTGCCATTCTGAAATAGCGGAGTGGCATGTGCAATACTCCAATCTAAAGGAATGGTTACTGAATCGATAGAACTTTGGAAGATTACAGTTAGGGCATCTGCAATGCGCTCACCTACTCTATTTAAAAGCCTGGGATGGAAATAATCTGTTCGTGGGGATTTTTTACTCATAAGTGCCATTATTTTCTTCATTACTGTTATTTTGCTGAGGTGAAATGTGTTCAGTTCCTGTCCCAATCCCTGATTCAGTATAGTTTGCTTTTCATTTCCGGCATGCTATCCTCTTTCTCCACTCTAAATACTGACGCAAATAATTCGTCAACATGTCCGCCATTTCCTTATTATCATTGAAAATCGGCCCGAATTTGCGGCCTCTGAGAGTACGGCATCATACAGCCTTTGCAATGGTCGGATTTCACAGATGATCCGCGCAGACGGGGAAATCCTAATTGCTGGCACAGATTTGGGCTAATTGCCCACCAATTGCCCAGAAACGGTGGCTGAAAATTTTACGGATGATACAAACAGGCGCAGAGCCTAAATCTAGAATCTGAGTAGTTGTGTCGCTTTTCTCGCTTTCAAATACGTTGAACTCGATCATGTTCTGATTGATATTAGATAAATGTTCACGTACAGTTAAGGCTTTTAACTAAATCTGACTCGTTACTCATTTCTAATTTTAAAATGTCATGCCCTCTGTTGGTTCTTGGACATACTAGAAAACTATCCCGAACACACTTTAGGAATTCACTACATTTCTGACGTGCGAGTCTGCTTCTCCCAATCTATATGAAATTTAAATCCCCATTGAAACTGCACTTCCTTTGCTACATTCCTGGTATAGGGAGTCCATTTTAACCCCTCTGTCACAGTCCTGTAACTTGGGGCCCCCTCTAACACGTCCATCACAAACCGATGTTTGGGGAGGTGCCTCTAACATCTCTCTCACACTCCTGTAGCTGCAGCAATCGCTCTAATGCCTCTTTCTCAATCTTGGATCTGGGGAGGTCCCTCTAACTCCTTTCTCACACGTTCATATCTGGGGAGCCCTCTAAGCACGATGCCAAACATGTCTATATGGGGATTGCCATTTAACATTTCTATCATTAGTTCTTCTTGGAAATTGACCCTGTAATCTCTGTCACACTCTGGGGATGTTCCTCGATCTCCTCACTCTCCTGTGCCTCTATCCCTGGACCATTTCTCTGCACTCCTCAAACTGGCGGGGCTCATTTTACCATATCTCGCACATGCCTCATCCGATGTCTTTACTCCAATGGCTTTTTCACAATCTGGTATCTTTGGAGGTGCCGACAACCCCTTCAAATTTTCCTTTCGGCCCTAGCTCACTGTCCTCTATCCAAAGATGTAATTTAGGCTACGGCAAAACTACTTCTTCGCCTTTTTTATCTGGAAAGGCCCCTGTTTCCCCGCTTTTGCATTGCTGAATTAGCGAAAGCTCCGCGAACACCTTTTTCACACACCAGTATCTGAGGCAGCAGCTACAACCCGCTCACACACTCCAGTATCTGAGGAGATTCTTCTAGCCCCGCGCTTACACTCCAGTATCTGGGGAGATCCTTCTCGCACCGGTCACACACTACGGAATCTGTGGAGGTCGCTCTAACTCCGCTCTCACACTGCACTATCTGGGGAGGTCTATCTAATCCCGCTCTCACACTCCACTATCTGGGAAGTTCGTTCTAGACCCGCTCACACAGTCCCCTATCTGGGGAGGTCTTTCTAATCCCGTTCTCACACTCCAGTAACTCGGGAGGTACTTCTAGACCCGTTCTCACACTCCAGTATAAGGGGAGTTCGTTCTAGACCCGCTCATACACTACGGTATTTATGGAGGTCCCTCTAACCCCGCTCTCACACTACACTACCAGGGGAGGTCTATCTAATCCCGTTCACACACTCCAGTATTTGGGGAGATTCTTCTAGCCCCGCTCTCACACTCCTCTATGTGGGGAGATCCTTCTAGTTCCGTTCTCACACTACGGTATCTCGGAGAGGCCCCCTAACCACGCTTTGACACTACACTACCTGAGAAGCCCCCCCTAACCCTAACCCTCACCCTCTGACACTGTCGGTTGTGGAATCATACCTGTTCGTGCTAATGCTGCCCTTTATACTTTCTCCAGTCTGAGATTATACTGTGCCCGCAGGCTGGGATCCTCTATAGCCCCTCTATACTTTCTCCAGTCTGAGATTATAATGTGCCCCAAGGCTGGGATCCCCTTTAGACCCTCTCTACTTTCTCCAGTCTAGGATCAAACTGTGGCCAAATGCCTGGGATCACCCTGTGCCCTTCGATATTTTCTCACCTCGGAATCATACTGTCCTCACAGGCTAGGATACTTTTGTGCCCATTTATACTTTCCCAAATCTGGGATAATATTGTTGCCCGCATCTTGGGATCCTCCTGTGCCCACCTAAACGTTCTCCAGGCTGGAATCATATTGTGCTCGCAGCTTTGGATCCTCTTGTGCCCTCTATAATTTCTCCAGTCTGGGATCATATCGTGGCCGCAGGCTGGGCTCCTCCTGTGCCCAGCTACACTTTCTCCAGTCTGAAGTTGCACATTGGCCTCGGCTGGAATTCTCCTGTGCCCCTCTACACTTTCTCCAGTCTGGGATTATGAACCACACCCGTCGGTTGTAATCACTGCATTGAAGGCACATTCAACGAGCGCAAGTAAAGCTGTCTTCATCCTGGATCCTGTTCGATGAAATTCTCTGCACGGTTTCTGTACCCACACTAGTTCAGCTTTAGTAATGTTTGGCTGCCCTTAAGATGTTGTTCATTAACCAATTCCGCTTAATTGCTAATCATTAGTGTGTTTACCGTCAGAACCTGCCCTTGAGCTTTGGTCCTGGTTCTGGTTATTGTACATCCGGATTCGTCAGGTTACACCTTCCTCGCGGTTATTGTCCCTCTAATCTCTCTCTCATACTCCGGTATCTCAGAAGGCTCCTCTAACTTTAACCCACAACGTTGAATATACCCATGTCCCCGTGACTCTGTCCAGTGTGGAATCATAACACTCTGTGTTAGTGCTGCCCACAGCATGGATTCGGACCGTGCCCCCTCCCTCCGCCCTGCTTATAGCTGTTAATCTCCCGTATTCTTAACATTCCCCCCTTTCTTCTTATTATTTCTGCCTTTTGGTTTTGCTGACATAACTCCCTTATAATGGCTATTTCCTCGCGGTCCAAGTTACTGGGATTATTCCTCCTCTTGTGTATCAACACAATTCTTTCCTCCGCATTCCGGTTCTACCTCTGCCTCCTGGGTTCTTGTTATTAATCCTTTATCTTGGTTTCCTGTTATTATTCCATTCTCCTGTCTGTGGTTATAAAACTTCCTTCCTGCTTTTTATTACTGACCCTCGTCATTTTCGTTATGTCCCCCACCCACCCCGTCGTATTTTACAGAGAATCACAGGCAAATTTCTCAAACGAGAAAGACAATTGAACCCACAGTGTGTGTTGCTATTTATTCTCCTCTAAATCAGTAGAACTAATTCCATGTGGCCCCCCGTTCCCATATCACATGTCCTAATCAGAAAACTATTTCCCTATTTTATTTAAAAGCGGTTTGTATATAAGAAAGAAAGAACAAGAAAGAAAGAATGAATGAAAGAAGGAAAGAATAAAAGAAAGAAAGGTTAGAAAGGAAGAAAAAAGAAAGACAGAAAGAAAGAGAACAAGCAAGAAAGTTAAAAAAGCAAGGAAGAAACAAAGAAAATTAGAAAGGAAGAACTAAAGAAAGAAAGAAAGAAAGAAAGAAAGAAAGAAAGAAAGAAAGAAAGAAAGAAAGAAAGAAGGAAAGAAAGAAAGAAAGAAATAAGGCAGGAAGGATGCAATGAAGGAAGAAAGAAAGGAGGAAGAAAGAAAGGAAGAAAGAAGGAAAGACATGTACGAAAGGCTGATATTTAGATATATTTAGTAGACGAGAATCATATACATAGAAATTCAAGGGTAGGCATTGACCAAATAATTTTACCCATAATTACTCGTAGGTAACTAAAATGCTAAGACTTGTTCAAAATGCAGCTGCGAAGGACAGTGAAAAGCAGTTTTGGCTAAGTTTTGGTAACAAACAGCCACAGACTGCGAATGAAGGTCAAATCATTAAATAACATACTATGATGCTAGTAGAACTTAGATATCGCTTAATAAAACTAATTGCAACAATATTTAAAGAATAATTAGTATAAGGACATACATGAGACAGATCCTGGAAGTTAAGTAAATTATCTTTTAGATTAAAGTGAGATAGTCTGGATACCTCAAGACTAGTGAAACAGCGCTGATATGGGCCCTTGGTAAAAAGGCCTTGTACTAGGGAAGCTGCAAATGAAAGAGATGTGGTAAATTCCAATGTGGTGAAAAACTATAAACAAGAAAACAAGACAGCAGGATTACGGTTGACAGAAAAATACTGGAAAGGAGTTATGCTTTCTTTAGTCTGAGTGACAATGGTATTTTGACCATTAGAACCAATTGAAGAAGGTGATTTTGTTAAAGACCATATTTGGACACTGGCCAAACGAACTTTTGATAAGAAAAGGTTTAGAAACTCCAAACTCAATGAACAACTTTACACAGACCTACTGCGAGAACAAAGGAACAGACTTCAGATGACGTCATCTGTGTCCGAGAGGTTCCAGAGACCAAGGGCTGTGAGCTACTCGTTAAAACCATCGCCTAATATTAGGTATATTAGGCTGTATGCTTAATAAATCTTAATCTATTGCTCAAACATACTGGCTGCTGCCTATTGGTGTCTTGTCCAAGAACTCAGAGATCATTAAAATCTTACAGACAGAAAGAAGGAAAGAAAGAAATAAGGCAGGAAGGAAGAAAGAAAGAAAGGAGGAAAAAAGAAAGAAAGAAAGAGAGATAGAATGAAAGAGAGAGGGAGTAAAAGAGAAAGAGAAAGAAAGAAATAAGGCAGGAGGGAATGAAAGAACAAAGAAAGATAGGAGGAAAAAGGAAAGAAAGAAAGAGAGATAGAATGAAAGAGAGAGGGAGTAAAATAGAGAGAGAGGAAGAAAGAAATAAGGAAGGAAGGAAGCAATGAAGGAAGAAAGGAATAAGGAAATGAAGAAAAAAGAACGAAAGTGGAAAGAAGGAAAGAAAGTTAATGAGAAGTTTCAGATTTGAGCGAAAGTTGAAGAGCTGCCCTGTGTTATGACTTGTTTCCTAATCTACTGATATGTTAAATATTTGTCCTTTCCTCTCCTCAAACACCCGCTCCTTTCTGGGCCCCAGTTCCACGGAGACTTTCATTCAGCACAGTGGGAATCACAGCCCAGTGACAACCAATTCACCCAATATCCACGCTCACTTTCCTCTGGTTTATTCAGAAAGAAAGAAAGAAACAAATTTACTGTTTGCGCTTTCAGGATCGATGAATATTTGTCACCGTCAGATGCCAGCTTCAAACTGTTCAAGTAAATATTTACCCTTCTCAAGTGTTTGGAGAGCGACTCGCAGCAATAGAAGCTGTTTTTTAAGCAAATAATGCCCAGAGTTGTGTTCTTACAGCAGAGACAGGAATGCTCACATTTACTAACGGATTAACCTCCAATGTGTCTCCATCCTTCAGCAATCGGTCTTGGAAGCTAGGAAAGAACACCGAATGGGTTCAAGCCGAGCCTTTTAGAGGCAAACTCTAACTCCAGCCTGTTACATTTTGTGACATTTGGGAATACTTTTCGGATGTCTGCAGATCTGATTTTAAATTCTTAAAACTACGGTTTCTCCTCCTTGTACCAACCCCATTCCAGCAAAGGCTTCATCCTTCTGTGGAGCTAGTTTGATGTAGAAGAAATACTCTCGGCCGTCCTGAGAGTCCAGCATTAAAGCTGTCCGATATAACATGATCAAATATAATAAAGAACAGAAAATCCATTGCAGATCTTCCGGAGCGCCTTGGGGTGGCTTAATCTGCAGAGCATGCATTTTTCATTTTTTTGATTTTCTTCTGTCAATGTAGGGAGTGCAGTTCCTATCTATCCCCATCAAATGAACTCTGATACCCGGAAATACAGTAAAGAGTGAGAAGGATAGAAGCAGACCTCAAGGACACAGACCGGCTGGTGAAATGGGCGATGACATGCCAGATGAAATTTAATTCAAAGAATGAGGAGAGGCAATACAAACTAAATCGTAAAACATTAAAGAGTTTGCAGTAATGGAGAAACCTAGGGGTGTGTGCACACAGACCTTTGAAGGTGGCAGGACACGGTTATAAAGCTCTTAAATATCATACGTGATCCATGGCTTTTTAAATAGCAGAACAGAGTACCAAAGCAAGGAAGTTATGATGAACCATTATAAATCACTAGTTAGGCCTCAGTTGGAGTATTATGTCCAATTTTGGGGCACTACACTTTCAGAAGGTTGTCAAGGCCTTGGAGAGGGTTCAGAGGAGACTTAAAAAAGGGAACAATGGATGAGGGACTTCACACAATAAGACTGGAGAAGCTGGGATTATTCTCATTCAGGCAGAGAAGGCTAAGAGGAGATTCGATAGAGCTGTTCAAACTCATGAACCGTTTTGTTAGAGTAAATACGGATAAACTCTTTCCAGTAGCAGAAGGTTTCGTAACCCGATGACGATTGAAGGTAAATGCCAAAATAGACAGAGTTCAGATGAGGAGAGTTATGATCTATAATAAAACAATGTTATGCGACAACGTCATAAATCACTGTGTCCGGCCTCTGTTAGAGGATTTCGTCCACTTTTTGGGCCCCACACTTTAGGAGGGACGTCAAGGCCTTAGAGAGGTTGCAGAGGAGATGTCATAGAATGGTACCAGTGATGAGAGCCTTCAGGTCTGTGGAGAGACTATAGATTGTTCTCCTTGGAGCAGAAAAGGTTAAGGTGAGATTTACCAGCATTCTACCAGTGATGAGGGAAATCAGTTATGTGGGGAGATTAGAGAATCTGGAATTATTATCCTAAGTGAAGAGAAGTTAAAGAGGAGATTTAATAGAGGCGTTCAAAATAACCAGCAGTGTTGATAGAGTAAATGAGAAGCATGTTGTTTTCCACTGGCAGAAGAGAGGATATGCAAGAGGCTGGAACCACTGCACAATGTTAACATTACCACCCCAACCATGCCCCGCCCCTCGCCTGCAGATTCGAATAAAGGTTGATTTGGGGAGTGAACAACGACTGGAAGAGAGGCTGTTTGTTGTGGACTAGATAGGCTGAAGCACCATCAACAACTCGAAAAGAGGAGAGTCAAGACTGTGAGATCGAGAAGTCCCGTCAATTCACAGAATCACAGAATAATACAGCAGAATGGGAGGCCACTCGGTCTGTTGTGCCTGTGCCGGTTCTTTGAAAGAGCTAGCCAATTAGTCCCACTGCCTCATAGCTTTGCAAAATATTCCCCTTGAAGTATTTATCCAATTCCCTTTGGAAGTTATGACTGAATCTGCTTCCTCTGCCCTTTCAGACACAGCATCCCACATTACAACATTTTGCTGTGTAAAACAATTCTCCTCATCTCGCCTCTGGTTCTTTTGCCAATTACCTTATTGATTTTGAACACCTCGATTAAATCTCCACTTAGCCTTCTCGGCTCTAAAGGGAACAATCCCACCTTGCCTCGTCTCTCCACATAATTGAAATCATGCATCCCTGGTACCACTCAAGTAAGCCTCCACTGCACCCTCTCTAAGGCCTTGACATCCTTCTTAAGTTGTGGTCCTTCTAATTGGACACAATGCTTTAACACCAACAACAACAACTTGCATTCATACAATGCCCCTAATGGAGAAATAAGTCCAAAGGACCTTCACAGGAGCTTTATCCAAAAAAATTACATTCAGGGATGAGGAAAAGGCCAGAATTGGAGTAGCGCAGATATCTCGGAGTGTTGTAGGTCTGCGGGTGGTTACAGAGATAGGGAGAGGCGAGGCCATGGAGGGATTTCAAAACAAGGATGATTATTTTTAAATCGAGGTTTTGCTTAACCGGGAGACAAGGTCAGCGAGCACAGGGGTAATGGGTGAACGGGACTTGGTGCGAGTTAGGACACGGGTGGCAGAGATTTCGATGAGTTTAAGTTTATGAATGCTGAAGATCGGAGGAAGGCCAGGAGTGTATTGGAATAGAGGTCAACTTTAGACGTAAAAAAAAATATGGATGAGGATCTCAGCAGCAGATGAGCTGAGAAAGAGGCGATGCTGCAAAGGTGGAAATAAGCCGTCTTAGTGTTGGCATGGATATGATGTCGGAATCTCATCTCAGGGTCAAATATGACACCAAGGTCGCGAAAAGTCTGGTTCAGCCTCAAACAATTGCCAGGAAGAGGGATGGAGTTGATGGTGGGGTTCGAAGACAATGACTTTGGTCTTATCAATAGTTAGTTGGAGGATATTTCTCCTCATTCAGTACTGAATGCTGGACAAGCAGTCTGCCCATTTAGAGACAGTGGAGGGTTCGACAGGTGTGGTGGTTAGGTAGAGCTGGGTGTCATCAGCGTACACGTGCAAACTGACATGTTTTTGGTTGATGTCGCCAAGGGGCAACATGTAGCTGAACAGTAGGAGTGGACGAAGGATAGATCTTCGGGGGACACCAGAGGCAACGATGCGGGAGACAGAAGAGAAGTCATTGCAGGTGATTATTTGGCTAAGATTAAATAGTTAAGATTGCAAACAGGCGAGTGCAGTCCTCCCCAGCTGGACGACAGAGGACAGGCGTTGAAGAAGGATGGAGTGCTCAACCGTGTCAAAGGTTGCAGACAGGTCGAGAAGGACGAGGAGGGGTAGTTTAACTTTGGCACAGTCACATATGATATGATGTGTGACTTTGCTAAGGGCAGTTTCAGGACTGTGGCAGGGGTGGACACCCGATTGGAAAGGTACAAACATGGAGTTGTGGTAAAGATGGACATGCATTTGGGAGGCGACAGCACCCTCAGTGCTCCTGCTAGGGTGTAATATGCTGAGATCATACTTACAAGGGCTTTGAGTCAAAGGATCTGGAGATCGATTTGCTGCGGGATTGGGAGCCTCGTAGACAAGCATGGGGCGATGGGACTTTTGGAAAAAATGGCGGAAATAGGTTGGCTTCAGATCTCTGAATCAGTTTTGCCCAGGAACTGAAAGGAAACAAGGACGCTGAAGACGGTAAATGGATGTTTGTTCGTCTTTAATAAATGCTTCTATACTTCTGATCAAGCTTGAATGCATGCTGAGACATTTTCATATCGACCAATGGAGTAAAATCTGGCGTCGTGTAAAATGTTTCCCGCCTGAAGTACGTGCCTTTGACGGGGATGAAATTGGACTTGGGCAGGGAGGCAAAAACAGACGGTAGTGCATCGGTCGGCCGTTATAGACTCCGCCCTTTATTCTGCTGCATTGCCTTCAGCAGAACTGAATATCGGACTCGTCCTGTAATGGTCGGCAAATGCGATTCTGTCTGTTTTACTTTCCCGGGCCGTGTCCAGTTTCACCTCCGTCCATTCAAGCAAATTATTGTGCGTCTATTAACTATAATCGATAGAATTCACTGCCTGGTAGCGCACATTGTCAGTTAGGCAGCGTTTTCAGGGTCCAGGAGCGAAAGCAGAAGAATTTCGAGCCCCTGTTTTGCTGCAATTCAGCTCCGTTGATAGTTCAGTCACTCCAACACTTAAAGAATTGAGAGATCTGAATGAAGGGATAATTCGCTGCCCTCTTCAGCTCCTCTCTGACTTTCCTCTGTGTCAGTTCGTAACATGAACTGTGGGTCCAGGAGCTCAGATAGTCCCTGAGATTTCGGCGATGGTGAGGGCGTATCTGTAACTTGGGAATGAATGATTGTTGGAGAACTCCATCAATAAGAAAACTGGGATTTTGTTCATCCGCAACAGGATAAAACTGCCCGATACGTCAAACAACATAACGATGGACCTCCACCAATTGACCATTTCCGGATCTCCTCGCTGATCCTTCTTACTCCGGTCTCGGAGAGCCGTGCGAGCTCAACACGCTAACAGGATGTGCCTGACCGTCAGACCATTGAAGAACAGGATCACGACATAGGGGACCAGTGGGTTTAGGAGGTGCCACCCAACGGGGCAAGACGAAGAAGTTAGGTTTGGTGGCGTAAGGTTGCTTCTTAAAGTAAAAACAAACATTCCTTAAAACGCTCAACGTACACATGGTCGTCATTATCGTGGCTGCCGTTCTCTCGGTGCAATATCGGCCTTTCAGCTTCTGGCAACAGAAATAAGAACATAAAAACATAAGAAATAGGAGCAGCAATAGGTCACTTGGCCCCTCGAGCCTGCTCCGCCATTCAATACGATCATGATTGATCTGGGGCTCAAAGCCACTTGCCAGCCCGCTCCCCATAACCCTTCACTCCCTTATCATGCAAAAATGTGTCTATCTCCACTTTAAATGTATTTAATGTCCCAAACTCCACAGCTCTCTGGGGCAGAGCATTCCACAATTTTAAGACCCTCTGAGAGAAGAAGTTCCTCCTCATCTCAGTTCTAAAAGGGCGACCCTTTATTCGGAGACTGTGCCTTCGAGTTCTTGATTTCCCCATGAGGGGAAACATCCTCGCTTCATCTACCCTGAGGAGCCCCCTCAGTATCTTATATGTTTCGATAATATCACCTCTGATTCTTCAAAATTCCAATGAGTATAGGCCCAGCCTGCTCAACCCTTCCTCATAAGTCTAACCCCTCATCTCTGGAATTAACCTAGCGAATCGTCTCTGAACTGCCTCCAATGCAAGTATATCCTTCCTTAAATAAGGAGACCAAAACTGCACGCAGTACTCAAGGTTGTACAGTTGTACAGGACTTCCCTGCTTTTATACTCCAATCCCCTTGAAATAAAGGCTAACATTCCATTTGCCTTTTTGATTACTTGCTGTACCTGCATGCTAACTTTTTGTGTTTCATGTACAAGGACCCCTGGGTGCCTCTGAACTGTAGCATTTTGTAATCTATCTCCATTAAAATAATAGTTTGTTTTTTTATTTTTCCTGCCAAAGTGTATAACCTCGCACTTTGCCACATTAAACTCCATCTGCCAAATGTTTGCCCACTCACCTAGACTGTCTATATCCTTTTGCAGATTATTTGAGTCCTCTGCACAACTTGATTTCCCACCCATCTTTGTATCATCCGCAAACTTGTTTACATTACACTTGATCCCATCATCCAATTCATTAATGTAGATTGTAAATAGTTGGGGCCCCAGCACCGATCCTTTTGAAACCCCACTAGTTACCGTTTGCCAACCAGAAAATGACTCATTTATGCCATCTTCAGCAGCACCGACGCACTCTATCTCAAATCTGTCCGGGTCCACAGGTCCATTTCATCCTTAGACTCATCCGACGCTTCAACAAAAAACTTTTCTTCTTCCTTTCCGATGTCAAGGATCACAAGCTTCAACAACTCTTGGACACTAAAGCCCCTCCGGAACCTTCTTCCCCTTCACTTTCCTCTGACCCCCCTTCTCCTAATCTCACCCCATGCCGCGTTTTCACTATCCCCTCTGACCTTCCCCTCTCTGACCCCGAACCATCAGTCCTCAGCAAAGGCCTGAGCTTCATCCCCTTAAGCCCCCACCTCAATGAATTTCGAGCTCGGCACGATGCTGAGCTCTTTTTCCGCCGCCTCCGTCTCCGTGCCCACTTCTCTGGCCAGGAGACTTCCCCCCGCACGGCTGAACCTTTCTCCCGCTTTCAGAATTCTCGTTCCACATGAACCCCTCCCTCTTGCCTCTTACCCTCTCTAGATCCTTTCATTGCTAACTGCCGCCGTGACATCGGCCATCTCAGTTTCTCTGCTCCCCATACTCACTCCAACCTAACTGCCTCTGAACGTGCAGCACTCCATTCTCCCCGATCCAACCCCGACATTGTCATTAAACCTGCTGACAAGGGTGGTGCTGTTGTTGTTTGGCGAAGCGACATCTTCCTAGCGGAAGTTGAAAGCCAACTCTCCAACACCTCCTCCTACCTCCACCTGGACCATGACCCCACTACCGAACATCAAGCCAGCGTGTCCAAGACAGTCACTGACCTCATCTCCTCTGGAGATCTTCGCCCCACGGCCGCCAACCTCATAGTTCCCCAACCCCGCACAGCCCGCTTCTACCTCCTTCCCAAGATCCACAAACAGGACTGCCCTGGTAGACCCATCGTTTCAGCCTGCTCTTGCCCCACGGAACTTATCTCTTCCTATCTCAACTCTATTTTTCTCCCCTTGTCCACACCCTTCCCACCTACATGCGCGATTCCTCTGACGCCCTCCGCCACTTTAACAGTTTCCAGTTTCCTGGCCCCAACCGCCTCCTTTTCATCATGGCCGTACAATCCCTCTACACCTCCATCCCCCACCAGGATGGCCTGAGGCCGCTCAGCTTTATCCCTGAACAGAGACGCAACCAGTCCCCATCCACCGCCACCTTCCTCCGCCTGGCTGAACTTGTTCTCACATTGAACAACTTCTCCTTTGACTCCACTCATTTCCTCCAAATCAAAGGTGTTGCTATGGGTACCCGCATGGGTCCTAGCTATGCCTGCCTTTTCGTGGGGTATGTGGAACACTCTTTGTTCCAGTCCTACTCAGGTCCCCTCCCTCACCTCTTTTTCCGGTACATTGACGACTGTATCGGTGCTGTTTCCTGCTCTCGCCCCGAACTGGACAATTTAATTCACTTTGATTCCAATTTCCACCCTTCCCTCACCTTCACATGGTCCATCTCCGACTCTTCCCTCCCCTTCCTCGACTTCTCCGTCTCCATCTCTGGGGATAGGTTATTGACCAACATTCACTACAAGCCCACTGACTCCCACAACTACCTGGACTACACTTCCTCCCACCCCGCCTCCTGTAAGGACTCTATTCCCTTCTCCCAGTTTCTCCGTCTCTACCGCATCTGCTCCGACGATGCCACCTTCCATAAAAGTGCTTCCGACATGTCTTCCTTTTTCCTCAACCGAGGATTCCCCTCTACCATGGTCGACACGGCCCTCGACCGTGTACGTTCCATCTCCCGCACTTCTGCCCTCACCCCGGCCCCTCAATCCTGGAACCACGATAGAGTTCCCCTCGTCCTCACCTTTCATCCCACCAGCCTCCACATTCTTGGGATCATCCTCCACCATTTCCGCCAACTCCAACGTGATCCCACCACCAAACGTATCTTGCCCTCACCTCCCCTTTCAGCATTCCATAGGGACCGCTCCCTCCGAGACACCCTAGTCCACTCCTCTGTCACCCCCAGCACCCCTTCCCCTTACCCGGTACCTTCCTGTGCAAGCGCAGGAGATGCAACACCTGCTCTTATACATCCACCCTTCCCACTCTCCAGGGCCCCAAACACCTCTTCCAGGTGAAACAGCGATTTTCTTGTACTTCTTGCAATCTGATATACTGTATTCGCTGATCACGATGTGCTCTCCTCTACAGTGGGGAGACCAAACGCAGATTGGGTGACCGCTTTGCGGAACACCTCCGTTCAGTCCGTAAGGGTGACCCCGAGCTTCCGCTCGCTTGTCATTTTAATTTACCCCTCCACGCCCACTCAGACCTCACCGTCCTCGGCCTCGTGCATTTTTCCACGGAAGCTCAGCGTAAGCTCGAGGAACAGCACCTCATCTTTCGTTTAGGCACTTTATAGCCTTTCAGACTCAATATCGAGTTCAACAATTTCAGATCATAACCCCGGCCCCTACCACATATATATACATTTTATCCACCCTTTTGGTCCGTGCCTTTTTCCTTTTTTTTCTCTCTCTCCCCCTACGGCAGCAGTCTCTCATTCTGCCAGCATTTCAAACCTCACCTTTTGTTTCTTAACCTGCCCCATTACCATCTCGTCTTGCCTTGAGCATCTCTTAATGTCTCTACTTACCATGGACCACCCCTTTTGTTCTTTTATTCCTCCCCCCAGCCTCCCCCATGCATTTTTATCTGTTTAATTTCCTGCTCTTTTCTCAGTTCCGACGAAGGGTTTCGACCTGAAATGTTAACTCTGTTTCTCTCTCCACGGATGTTGCCTGATCTGCTGAGTATTTCCAGCGTTTCCTGTTGTTTTTTCGGATTTCCAGCATCCGCAGTATTTTGCTATCGTCATTTATCCCACTTTCTGCTTTCTGTTAATTAGCCAATTCTCTATCCATGCTAATATATTGGGCCAGAAATTCGGCTCTTCTTGGGTAGTACGCGCTGTGTACTCACCCGTAAGGCCCCTGAAGTGCCGGTTTCACGCATACACTGCGGATGCGCGGGAAACCGGAACTTCCGTTCCCCTGAAGAAAGGGGTTCAGAAGTCGAACGCGTGTGCGGGAGTGGCTGCGCGCACACAGCGAACTTCGTTTATTTTCAGTTTCTCCATGAGGGTAAGTACGGAGAAGCTGCACATTTACAAAGGAGGCACAAGGCCTGTTTTGAACAAGGTAAGTGGTTAATTAATTACAATTTAAACACTTTTTAAACAGGTTTATCTTTTTTACATATTTTAAAGAAAGGTAAGTATTTTTAGCATCGTTAAAAAGTTGAATTAATTTTTTCAAAAATTTGAATTTTTGTTTAAAGTAGTTAATTTATGTAATGTATAGATATTTTAAATATGTGATGGTTTTTATCAAATTTATTTGAAGTTTAAGTGTGGTTTTAGGGCCGATCTCTATTCGTAGATTTGACAGGTCTTCCTGTCAAATCTATGAATGAAAATTCCCTGCTAGGATTGGCTCTGCATGGCCCACGTGATCCCAGGGGACATTTCGCACTAACTGCGCCCCTGGGATATGCAAGCACTGCGCACTGGCAGCTGCAGGGGGTCCAGGACTCGAATTCCTCGTGGGCCCAAAGCACAACGGCAGGTGCGGTAGGTAAGTACGCACGTGATGCTTCCACCCGCAGGAATCCGGAAAGCCGAATTTCTGGCTCATTATCCCCAACTCCATGCACTCTTATCTTATTCAGTAACCTTATATGTGGCACCTTATCGAATGCCTTCTGGAAATCCATATACACCACATTCACTGGCTCACCCTTGTCCACCCAGTTTGTTACATCCTCAAAGAACTACAGCAAATTTGTTAGACATGTTTTCCCTTTCCTAAAACCATGTTAACTCTGTTTGACTGCAGTATGTTTTTCTAAATGCCCTGCTACTGCTTCCGTAATGAAGGACTCCAGCATTTTCCCATCGGCAGATTTAGGCTAACTGGCCTATAGTTTCCTGCTTTCTGCCTCCCACCTTTGTTAAATAGGGGTGTTACATCAACGGTTTTCCAATCCGCTGGGACCTCTCCAGAATCCAGGGAATGTTGGTATATTACAACCAATGCATCCACTATCTCTGCAGCCACTTAATTTAAGACCCTGGGATGCAGGCCATCTGGTCCAGGGGACTTGTCATCTTTCAGTCCCATTATTTTACCGAGTACTATTTCTTTAGTGATAGTGATTGTCTTTAGTTCCCCACTCCCTGTGGCCCCTTGATTATCTATTATTGAGAAGTAGTTAGTGTCTTCTACAGTGAAGACAGATGCAAAAGTTTTGTTCAGAGTCATGCCATTTCCCCATTCTCCATTATTAATTCCCCAGTCTCATCCTCTAAGGGACCAGCGTTTACTTTAGCTACCCTCTTCCTTTCTAAGTACCTGTAGAAGCTCTTACTATCTGTTTTAATGTTTCTTGCCAGCTTACTCTCATAATTCATCTTCTCTCTCTCTATTATTTTTTCAGTCATCCTTTGCTGTTTTTTATAAATTTGCCAATCCTCTGGTCTCCCACCAATCTTGGCAACATTGTATGCCTTCATTTTCAATTTGATACCATCCTTTACTTCCTTCTTTAGCCAATGATGGCGCTCCCTTCTCTTAAAATCTTTCTTTCACGCTGGAATATATTTTTGTTGAGAGTTATGAAATATCTCCTTAAATGTCCGCCACTGCATTTCAAAAGTCTGACCTTTTAATTGTTTTTTCCAGTCCACTTTATCCGGTTCTGCCCTCATGCCATTATAATTGCCTTTGTTTAAGATCAGAACACTGGTTTGGGATGCAACTTTCTCACCCTCCAACTGAATTTGAAATTCAACCATGCTATGATCACTCTTTTCTAGAGGATCTTTTACTATGAGATCATTTATTAATGCTGTCTCATTACATAGTACCAGATCCAAGATAGCCTGCTCCCTGGTTGGTTCCATTACATACTGTTCTAGGAAAACATCCCGCATGCACTTTATGAACTCCTCATCTAGGCTGCCATGGCCAATTTGATGTGTCCAATCAATAATTAGATTAAACCTCTCCAAGTGCCGGTTAACTTTTTCCTTTATTAATGTGTCTAAAACTTTACCCACCACTATTGTTAAACTGAATGGCCTGTAGTTATTAGAATTGTCCATGCACGCTTTCTTAAACAATGCTGTCACTTTTGCCACTTTCCAATCCTCAGGCACCTCCCCCGCATCTAGGGAAATTGGAAAATTATGGCAATCCCTTCCGCTATCTCCTCCCCAAATTCCCTTGGCAACCTGGGATGCAAGCCCATCTGGACCAAGAGGATTTACCCACTCTAATCATACCCAGCCTTTCTAGTACGTCCTGTCTATCAATTTACACCCCTTCCATTGCTTCTACCTTTTCCATTTCTACCGATATTTTGTCAGCATCCACCTCCTTAGTAAACACCGATATAAATACTCATTGAGTATTCTAGCCTTGCCCTGCGCCTATAAGCATATATCACCTTCTTTGTCCGTAATAGGCCCCAACCCGCCCCTTACTACCCGCTTACAGTTTACATGCCAGTAGAAGATCTTGGGGTCCCTTTAATAACCGCCATTCTACGCTCAAATTCTATCTTTGACAATGTTATTTTAATCTTCACTTTCCCTCTCAACTTATTGTATGTGGCCTGGTTCTCCCTTGAAGAATTCACCTGCCATGCATCATTAACCCTCTTTTTTGTTTCATCATCTTTCTCTATCTCCCTCGTCATCCAAGGAGGTTTGATTCCCTTACCCTTCCCTCTTGTTGTAATGTCCCTAACCTGTACTTGGAACATCTCCTCCTTAAAGACCACCCATTGTTCCGTTACAGGTTATCCTGGCAGTATTTAGTTCCATTTTACCTATGGCTAGAACGTTTCGCATCTCATTGACGTTAGCACTATTCCAGTTTAGAGTTCCACTCTCGATTGTTCCTTGCTCCTCTCCATTACTAATCTAAATCTAATGATACGATGATCACTCGTACCCAAGTGTTCTCCCTGGTTGGGCCAGGAACATACAGGTCAAGGTAATTCTCCTGAATACATTTAAGAAATTCCTCCCTCCTCCTTTCCCTTTACCCTAGCATTATCCCAATAGATATTTGGTTAATTAATGTCCCCCAATTTCACCACTCTATAGCTCTTGCATATCTCTGCGATTTACCTGCAGATTTGCTCCTCTACCGCCCTCTCACTTTTTGGAGGCCTATAGCATATATCCAATATCGTGATCATTAATTTTTGCTGCTCACCTCTAACCAAATGGTAGTTGTCCTTGTCCCCTCAAGAGCATCCTTCCTTTCCAAAACTACAATGTCTTCCTTAATCAGCACTGCCACCCAACCTCCCTTTTTTCCTTCCCTATCTTTTCTGAACACCTTTTACCTTGAATATTAAGCGTCAATTTCTCCTGCACCCTGTCTAACACCTTCACATCCTTCCTGAATTGTGGTGTGCAGAATTGGACAGAATACTTCAGCTGATGATCCACCAGTCTTTTATAAAGCTTTAGTATTACTTCCTTGCGATTTACTCTATTCCTCTATTAATTAAGCCATGTATCACAAATACATTTTTAACCACCTTCTCAGCTTGACCGGCCACCTTCAAAGGTTTGTGTACCTACAACCTCTGAGCTCTCTGTTCATGCACCCCTATTAAAATTGTACCCCTTAGTTATTATGTCCTCTCCGCATTCCTCCTACCGGAATGTACCACTTCACACATCTCTGCGTTACATTTCAGCTGCCATGTGGTTGCATGTTTCACCAGTCTGGCTGTGTCCTCCTGAAGTCTGTTACTATCCTCCTCATTGTTTACTACATTTCTCAGTTTCGTGTCATCTGCACATTTTGAAATTATGCCCCGTGATCAAAAGTCCAGGTCATTACTATATATCAGAAAGACCATTGGTCCTAATTCCGACCCCTGGGGAACAGGGTCAACATATATTACTGTCTTATGTTCCAGGCCTTCAATGAAACAGTCCGTACACATTAGTGCCACTGAGGTCAGGCTTCATTTTTAATATATAGTTTCCGCAGTTATATAATTTATAAGGCACTAAAACAATTACAGCACACTGTCTAGATAAGCGATTCTACAAAACATCGATAATCTCAGTATGAAATTGATATGATGAGACTGTATTTAGTAAAGTTCCTCACCGAACAAGTTGGATCCACACACTGATCAGATTGACAGTTAGAAATCTGGAAAGCACCAGAATTGTTTCCACCTTGACTGTCGCTGCCAGCTCTTTTATCCCGGAGACACACAATCCACTCGGATTCTGACTGCTCCTCTGTGTAAGGCCTGAAGCTACACTCACCATGACTCTTGCCAAATCTTCCAGTTAGATCGTTCTACTAAAGGAACATTACAGAACAAACAGTGTCAGCTTTAGCTCAGTTGGTAGCACATTCGCCTCTGAGTTAGAAGGTTGAGGGTTTATATTCCCATTCCAGGGACTTGCGCATATAAATCTAGGCTGACACGCCAGTGCAGTGCTGAGGGATTGCTGCACTGTCAGGGGTGCCGTCTTTCGGACGAGACATTAAACCGAGGCCCCGTCTGCTCTCTCAGGTGGAAGTGAAAGATCCCATGTCACTAATTCGAAAAAGAGTTGGGGAGTTATCCGCGGTGTCCTGGCCAATATACCTCCCTGCACCAATATTCTTCAAGGGACAACCAGACAAAATACAATAAGTTGAGAGGGGAAGGGAAGACGAAAATAAGATTCGCAAAGAGAGAATATGACAGTAGAATGGCGGTTAACATAAATAGGAACCCAAAATTCTTCTACCGGCATGTAAACAGTAACCGTAAACGTGTACTAAGAGGCGAGGTGGGGCCTATTAGGGACAAAGTAGGTGATATATGCTTAGAGGAGCAGGGCAAGGCTAGAATACCCAATGCGTAATTTGTATCAGTGTTTACTAAGGAGTTGAATGTTGACAAAATATCGGTAGAAGTGGAAAAGGTGGAAGCAATGGAAGGGGAGAAAATTGATAGACATGATGTACTAGAAAGACTGGGTATGTTTAGAGTGGATAAGTCGCCAGATTCAGATGGCTTGCATCCCAGGTTGCTAAGGGAATTGTGGGAGGAGTTGGCGGAAAGGCTTGCCATAATTTTCCAATCTTCCCTAGATGCAAGGGGTTGGGGGTGGGGGGGGGGATGCCTGAGAATTGGAAAGTGGCAAATGTGACACCATTGTTCAAGACAGGGTGTAAGGACAATCCTAGTAACTACAGGCTGGTGAATTTAGAAGCAGTGCTTGGTATAGTTTTATAAACAATAATCAAGGAAAAAATTAACGGGCATTTGCAAAGGTTTAAGCTAATTAAGGAGAGCCAACATGGATTTGTAAGAGGCAGATCATGTTTGACTAATCTAATTGATTTTTTTGATAACGTAACAGGGAGGATTGATGAAGGGAATGCAATGGATGTTGTCTACATGGGTTTTTGGAAGGCGGTTGAGAAAGTATCACATGGAAGGCTGGTTAACAAAATTGTGGCTCGAGGAATAAATGGGTCAGTGGCAGCTTGGATAAGAAATTTGATTAAGGACAGAAAGCAGCGAGTTGTGGTAAATGGATGTATTTCAGACTGGAGGATGGTAGACAGTGGTGTTCCCCGGAGATCAGTGCTGGGCCCACTGCATGTTTGATACATATATATGACCTGGATATTGGAACTCCGAGTAGAATTTATAAATTTGCCGATGACACCAAACTTGGGTGTGTGGCAAACAGTGAGGACGATACCTATCGTCATATTGACAGAGTGGTTAGCAAAGCATATGGGGTCTTTGGATTCATAAATAGAGGTATTGATTACAAAAGTAGAGAAGTTATGCTGAACCTTTTAAAAACGCTGGTTAGGCCACAATTGGAGTATTGCATCCAGTTCTGGTCACCACAGTTTAGGAAGGATGTGAAGGCCCTTTAGAGGGTGCAGAGAAGATTTACCAGAATAATTCCGGTGAGGGGGGATCTTAGCTACAAGGACAGATTGAAGAAGCTGGATTTGTTTTCATTAGAGAAAAGGAGGTTGTGGGGTGTTTTGAGAGAGGTGTACAAGATTGTGACGGGTTTGGATAGGCTGAATGGGGAAAAGGCTGTTCCCAATAGTTGATTGTACAAGGACTAGGGGACACAGATTTAAGGTTTTGGGCAAGAGATACAGGGGGGAACGTGAGGAAAAACCTTTTTACGCAGCGAATGGTGACACCTGGACCTCGCTACTGGAAGCAGAGACACTCAATGTTTTCAAGGGGAGACTGGATAGGCATTTGAGGGAAATAAACTTGGAGGGTTACGGGGATAGAGTGGGGGAATGGGACTGAGTGGATTGTTCTACAGAGAGCCGTCACGGACTCGATGGGCCGAATGACCACCCTCTGTGCCGTTATGACTCAATGACTCTATAACAAAAACAGATTATCTGCTCATTTTCACTTTGCTGTTTGTGGGATCTTGTTGGCAAATTGGCTGCCGCGTTTCCTACATTACAACAATGACTACACTTCAAAATTGGCTGTAACGCGCTTTGAGACGCCCGGCGATATTTAAATGCAAATCTCTCTATCTTTCTCACTGCGTCAATTTAATGGTCTGCCTTCGATTTAACTGGAGGAGTTTTGTTCTCTTATCAATTGATGAATTCCTGTCACAGATGAGGCCTCAGAGATACTTTGTCACTTACAGTTCGACAAACAAATTCTCTCCCCGCGATGAAATGCTTGGCTCCTGGAACTAAGTGGTATGATAAACACTTGAAGTAACAGCGAATCCATGAGGTTCACACAAAGCATGTCTTCCTGTGTAGAGAATGTCAGTTTGTTTTCCCATTGACCTGTGATGACACGCAGTATCAGAACGATGTCACTCGTAGAATCATAGAATCGAACAGCAGAGAAGGAGGCCAATCAGCCCATCGTGCCTGTGCTGGCTCTCTGAATGAGCTCTCTAATTAGTCCTATTCCACTGATAATGTTTCCTTTCGGCGTATATGTCCTATTTCCTTTTGAAAGTTACTATTGAATCTGCTTCCACCCCACTGTCAGGCAGTGAATTGCAGATCAGAAAAACCTGCTGAATAAAGGAATTTCTTCTCCTCTCACCTCTGGTTCTATTGCCACTTACCTGAAATCGGTGTCCTCTGGTTACTGACCCTTCTGCCATTGGTACAGTTTTTACTCATTTACTCTAACAAAGCCCTGCATGATTTTGAACGATTTCGCTGCATTGAAAAAAAAATTCTCCTCTGCAAGGCCTTGGTCCCAAGTTTGAGGTTCCGCGGCCATCCAGGCTGCAGAGAGTTGTAGATGCATTCTACTAAGTTACAGACATGAATGGCATGTACTGAGTCAGCGAGAGGCTTATAAACAGAGAGAGAGTGTGCAAAGCGAGGCTACAGAGCAGAGGAACCAACTCCAGGCCGATCCATTCCGAAACACACTGGGCAAAGGGAGGTTAAACTGTAACACGGAGTCACTGAAGCGGCTAACAGCCCTCTGATGGTTAACTCAAGCAGTGAGCTGGGCCGAGCTGCAGACCACTGCCTGAATGGGAGGTGCACAGGCGGGATGGAGTTCTCACTTGTGCTAACATCCGTCACTATTATACGTTTGATTTTGAAATCGACGTTTTTGTCCGTTTGCTTTGTATTTTTTTCCTTTATTGAAATATCTTGACAATGAAATAAACAGTCCGCCTAATCTCAGTCTTGTCCTTGTTTTGTTCACACCTGCTTTACCCGATATTGTGACCTTTACTGATAATGAATGCTCAGTGACGATGGGGAAAGGGTGGCGATTCCCATTCAGAAGCCATGGAGTGTCTGTGGGGCGAGGGACCCGAAATGGATTTCTGATTCTGAAAGAGCTTCAGTTGCTTATCTAATGAATTTCACAATGAGATTGAGTGGGTATTTCGCGGCGTTCTTCAGCTCCTCTCTGAACTTGCTCTGGGTCACTACATAAATACAGGTGTTGGTGCAGGAGCTGAGGAGCTGCAGCATTGCTCCTGCAGAGGCCGCGATATAGGCCGGGTCATTCGCAGTGTAATAGTTCAGGCTGCTAATTCGCTGATAGATATAAAACACCACGTCTGTCATCCACAGCACTATAAAGCTGCCCGATATGGTGAAGAGTAAAATCATTGACTTCCTTCTATTCTCCATCTCTGGGTCCTTCTGATCCTTTCCATTGTTGCGGCCACGGAGGGTCCGGCGGACTCGACTGGCCGCTAAAATGTATCTGACGGTCAGAGAATTGAGCAGCAATATCAGAACGAAGGGGACACAAGGAACCAGAATGCGGTGAAAGAGCTCGAACACGGTCCACGAGGGGGTAATGTACAAGTTCAGTGCCGTGCTGCATCGCCAGGGGAGGTTATTAATGATAAAGCGAGGTTCATACCTAAAGTACCAGGGAACACACTCTAGACAGCCCAGCACAGTTACCGTGCCGATCACCACGGCCGCCGTTCTCTCGGTGCAATATCTTGTTTTCAGGTTTTGCCAACAAATAGTTACAAACCGATCAAAGGTGAACGCGACCGTTAACCAGACCGAAACCGTCGTGGCTCCGTAACGCAGGAATTCATTGAGGCAACATATGGGAGTGGAGTCCAGGAAAGAACCGGCATAATAGTAACAGATCCTAAACAATATCACATCGGAGAGAACGACCAGGAGATCGGCCGCTGCCATGGCCACCAGGTAGCGAGTGATGCATTTGGAGAGATCGCACTTTCCTCGGCACAGGATCACAATCGCCACCAGGTTAACTGGAAAGGAAAAAACAAGGAAAATACCCGAACAAACACAAAAGAGTCAATGAGATCAGATTTCCCTGAAAGTTGATGTATTGATGTTGTCTCCAACGATAGAAACTGGTCCCTGTATCCAGAGGTCTGGACTAATGATTCGGGGACACGAGTTAAAATCCCACCACTGCAGCTGTGGAATTTAAATTCAGTTAATTAAATAAAACGGAATAAAAAGCTAGTATAAGAAATGGTGACCATGGAACTACCGGATTGCATAAAAATCCATCTGCTTCATTAATGTCCTTTGGGGAAAGAAATCTGTCGTCCTTACCCGGTCTGGCCTATATGTGACTCCAGACATACAGAGACGTGGTTGAATCTTAGCTGCCCTCTGAAATGGCACAGCAAATCACTCAGTTGTACCAAAACTGCTAGGAAAAACAAAAGGAATGAAACCGGACGGACCACACGGCATCGACCTCGGCACCAGAATCGGAAACGGCAAAGGCCAGTCAACGCTGCAAAGTCCTCCTCACTAACACCTGGGGACTTATGCCAAAATTGGGAGAGCTGCCCCAGAGACTAGTCAAGCAGCAGCCTGACACAGTCATGCCGACAGAATCTTACCTGTCAGCCTACGTCCGAGACTCCTCCATCACTGTCCCTGGGTGGATCCTGTCGCACTGGAGGTTCAGACCCAACAGAGTTGGCGGCACAGTGGATCACAGTCGAGAGGGACTGCCCTGGGAGCCCTTAAACATGTTCTCCAATTAAATATTGGGAAAAGGGAAAACATTGTTTTCGGTCCTCATCACAAACTCCGTTTCCTATTCACTGACTTCTTCCCTCTCCCTAACATCTGTCTGAGGCTGAGCCACACTATTCAAAACCTTGGTGTCATATTTGACCCTGAAATGAGCTTCCGACCACATATCCGCAGCATATCAAAGAGCACCTACTTCCACCTCCGTAACATCGGCCGTCTTCTCCCTTGCCTCAGCTCATCCGCTGCTGAAACCCTCATCCATGCCATTGTTACCTCTAGACTTTACTATTCAAACACACTCCTGGCTGGCCTCCCACATTCCACCCTATGTAAACTGGAGGTCATCCAAAGCTCGGCTGCCCCCGTGTGTCCTAACTCGCACCAATTCTCGTTCGCCCATCACCCCTGTGCTCGCTGACCTACATTGGCTCCCGGTTAAGCAGCGCCTCGATTTCAAAATTCTCATCATTATTTCAAATACCTCCATGGCCTCGCCCCTCCCTATCTCTGTAATCATCCTTCAGCCCCACAAACCCCCTGCGATATCTGCGCTCCTCTAATGCTGCCCTCTTGAACATCCCTGATTATAATCGCTCAACCATTGGTTGCCGTGCCTCCTGCTGCCCGAGCCCTGAGCTCTGGAATTCCCGTCCTAAACCTCTCCGCCTCGCTTCATCTCTTTCCTCCTTTAAGACGCTCCTTAAAACCTACCTCTTTGAAGAAGCTTTTGGTCGGTGTCAAATTTCTTGTCTTAAAATACTCCTGAACAGAGCCTTGGGACGTTTTACTACGTTAAAGGCGCTATATGAATATAAGTTGTTGTTGTTGTTAACATTAACTCCGGATCCCATGAAGTCTCTCGACTTCAGGCCAAACATGGGCAAGGAAACCTGCTGCTGATTACCACGTACCGCTCTCCCTCAGCTGGTGAATCTGTACTCCTCCATGCTGAACACCACTTGGAAGAAAACTGAGGTTAGCAAGAGCACAGACTCTACTCTGGGTGGGGGCCTTAATGTCCATCAACAAGAGTGCCTCGGTAGCACAACTACTAACCGAGCTAGCCGAGTCCTGAAGGGCATGGCTGCTAGACTAGGTGTGCAGCAGATGGTGAGAGAACCAACACGAAGGAAAAAACCGACCTGACCTCGTCCTCACCAATTTACCTGCCGCAGATGCATCTGTCCATGACAGATTTGGAAGGACTGACAATGCATAGTCCTTGCAGAGACGAAGTCCAGTCGTCACATAGAGGACAACCTCCATCGTGTTGTGTGGCACTACCACCTTGCTAAATAGGATAGTATAAGAATAGATCTAGCAGCTCAAATCTGGGCATCCATGAGATACTGCTGTCCATCAGCAGCAGCAGAATTGAGCACCTCCGCAATCTGTAATCTCATGGCCCGCCATCTGCCTCACTCCATCAATACCATCAAGCCAGGGGACCAACACTGGTTCAATGAGGAGTGTAGAATGGCATGCCAGGAGGAGCACCGGGTGTACCTAAAAATGAGGTGCCGACCTGGTGAAGCTACAACACCAGACTACATGAATGCTAAATAATGGAAGCAGCATGCTAAAGACAGAGCTAAGCGATCTCACAATCAACGGATCAGATCAAAGCTCTGCAGTCCTGCCAAATCCGGTTGTAAATGGTGGTGGACAATTAAACAAATAACGGGAGGTGGAGGCTCCGTGAACATCCCCATCCTCAATGATGGAGGAGCCCAGCATCTGAGTGCAAAAGTCAAGGCTGAAGCGTTTGTAACCATCTTCAGCCAGAAGTGCCGAGTGGATGATCTATATCGCCCTCCAATTTCACAAAAAATAGTCTTCAGCCATTTCGATTCAATCCAATGAGATCAAGAAACGGCTGAGTGCACTCGATACAGCAAAGTCTATGGGCCCTGACAACATACTGGCTGTAGTGCTGAAGACTTGTGCTCCAGAACTAGCCGCGCTTCGAGCCAAGCTGGTCCAGTACAGCTACATCACTGGCATTTACCCGACAACGTGAAAATTGTCCAGGTATGTCCTATCCACAAAAAGCAGGACAAATCCAATCCGGTCAATTACCGCCCCATCAGTCTACTCTCAATCTTCAGCAAATTGATGGATGTTGTCGTCCGCAGTGCTATCAAGCGGCACTTACTCACCAATAACCTGCTCACTGATGCTTAGTTTGGGTTCCGCCAGGACCACTCGGCTTCAGACCTCATTACAGATTTTGTCCAAACAAGGACAAAAGAGCTCAATTCTAGAGGTGAGGTGAGAGTGACTGCATTCAAATTCAAAGCAGCATTCGACCGAGTGTGGCATCAAGGAGCCTAATAAAATTGATGTTAATGGGACTTAGGGGGAAAATGTTCCACTGGCTGGAGTCATACCTACCACAAAGGAAGATGATTGTGGTTGTTGGAGGCCAAGCATTCCCAGGCCCAGGACATCACTGCAGGAGTTCCGCAGGGCAGTGTCCTCGGCCCAACCATCTTCAACTGCTTCATCAATGACCTTCCCTCCATCATAGAAGTGGGGATGATGGATGATGATTGCAATTGCTCAGTTACATTCGCAACCTCTCAGATAATGAAGCAATCCATGCCCACATGCAGCAAGACCTGGACAACATTCAGGCTTGTGTTGATAAGATGCAAGTAACATTCGCGCCCCCAACTGCCAGGCAATGACTATCTCCAAGGCCCTTGATATTCAATGGCATTACCATCGCCGAATAACCCACCATCAACAACCCGGGAGTCACCATTGACCAGAGAATTTACTGGACCAGCCAAATAAATATTGTGGCTAAAAGCACAGGTCAGAGGCTGGATGTTCTGCGGCGAGTGACTAACCTCCTGCCTCGCCAAATCCTTTCCACCATCAATGGGAATCAGGAGGAAAATCTCCACTGGCTGGAGTCGTACCTAGCGCAAAGGAAGATGGTTGTGGATGTTGGAGTTCTATCAGCTCAGCTCCAGAAGATCCCAGCAGGAGTTCATCAGACCAGTGTCCTAGACTCAGACATCTTCAGCTGTTTCATCAATGACCATCCCTCCATCTTACTATCAGAAGTGGGGATGTTCACTGATGATTGCAGAGGGTTCACTCCCATTGGCAACTCCTCAGATAATGAAGTAGTCGGTGCCCGCATGCAGCAAGCACTGGACAACATTCAGGCCTGGGCTAATAATTGGCAAGTAACATTCGTGCCTAACAAGTGCCAGGAAATGATCACCTCCAACAAGAGAGAATCTAGCGACATCCATATTACATTCAACGGCATTACCATCGCCGAATGCTCCCACATTTACATCCTGGGGTGCACTACTGACCATAAACTTAACTGGACCAGCCACATAAATAGAATGGCTACAAGAGCAAGTCAGAGGCTGGATAATCTGCAGCGACTAACTCTTCTCCTGACTCCCCAAAGCCTTTCCACCATCCACAAGGCACAAGAGTGTGATGGAATACTCTCCTCTTGCCTCGATAAGTGCTGCTCCAACAGCATTCAAAAAGCTCAACACCAAACTGGGCAAAGCAGCCCGCTTGATCGGTACTTCATTCAACACATTATACATTCACTCTCGCCACCACCGACGCACCGTGGCTGCAGTGTGTACCATCTACAAACTGCATAGCAGCAACTCGCCAAGGCATCTTTGACAGCACCTCCCAAACCCGCGACGTCTCCATCTCAAAGGACAAGGACAGCAGGCGTAAGGGAACACCACCACCGGCAAGCTCCGCTCCTTCGTGAGTTGGAAATAAATCGCCGTTCCTTCATCGTCACTTGGTCAAAATCTTGGAACTCCCTCCCTAACAGCACTGTGGGAGTAGCTTCACCTCATGGACTGCAGCGGCTCAAGATGGCGGCTCACCGCCACCTTCTCAAGGGTAATTAGGGATGAGCAAGAAATGCTGGCCTTGCCAGCGACTCCCACATGCCATGAATGAATAATAAGAACCAAAATCGTAGAATGAAACTGCACAGAAGGAGGCCATTCGGCCCATCTTGCCTGTGCCGGCTCTTTGAGCTATCCAATTACTCCCACTGTCCTGCTCTTTCCCCACAGCAGTGCAATTTTTTACCCTTCAAATATTTCTCCCATTCCCTTTGGAAAGTTACTATTGAAACTGCTTCCACCGTCCTTTCAGGCAGTGCATTGCAGTTCATAAGAACTCGCTGCATAAAACGGTTTTGCTTATCTGCTTCTGCCTCTTCTGCCAATTAATTTGAATCTGTATTCTTTGATTAACGACCCTCCTCTCACTGGAATCAGTTTCTCCTTATTTACTTTACCAAAACCCTTCATAATTTTGAACACCTGTATTAAATCTTCCCATAACCTTCTCTGCTGTAAAGAAAACAATCCGAGCATCGCTGGTCTCACAACGTAACTGAAGTCCCCCCTCCTCGGTACTATTCTATCAAATCTTTTCTGCACCCTCTCTAAGGCCTTGACATTCTTCCTGAAGTTTGCTACTTGGAATTGGACGCAAGACAACAGCTGGGGCCGAACCAATGTTTCATATACTTTGAGCTTAACATCCTTACAGTTGGAAAATGCTCATTCGGTACCTCAGTCATTCCCTCTACCTCCACAAGTAAACATATATTCTGGTCCCTAATCGGCTCACCCTTCGTTTGACTTCCCTTTTGCTCTTTATAGCATCGTAAAATACTTTACTTTTCCCCTTTATGTTGCTTACTAATCTTTTGTCATATATTCTGTCTGGCCCTCTTATTTCCTTTTTCCAGTTCTCTTATACATGTTTGTATTCTGCTTGTTTCTTTACTGTTTTATGAACCTAACATTTATTATAAGCCTCCTTTAACTGTTTAATTTTAATCTCAATGTCATCCAGCGAGCTCTAACTTTGGGAGCCCTTCCTTCCCCCTCATAGGAATGTTTCCACACTGTACCCACACTATCTCCTCCCTGAAGGCCTCCCAGTACTCATTTACTGTTTTACCTGCCAATCTTTGTTCCCAATCCACCTGGGCCAGAACCCCCTTCAACACCCTGAAGTTAGTCCTATTTCAGTTGAGGCTCTTCAGAGATGAGAGACAATCACCGCGATTAGTGCTGTCGTGGAGAGCTGATCCTGCAGCAACTCATGACATCAGTACATGACAGCACGAGAAGAAAAATTATCATAGCTTTAAACATTGAAGTATTTCATTATATCTTGTACTATTGTGTAGTTCATTTACAATAATCCTGACACAATGAAATCCACACAGCGCGGAGTGCGCTCACTGCCTACAATCCGGAGATAACTACTTGCCACTGAATGATCAGAACATATCAAATGTCGATCAGATCCTGTCGATCAGACTGTGTCACTCGACATAGTTCCCCACACTCAGTGCAATGAAAGTCAGACATGACCCTTCATTCGATACCTGCACTCGCACACACCTGCTCAATCTGGAGCAAAGATTGTTCGCGGATAGAGAGAAAATAAAATCGCCGCATGGTGTCATCGCCCCCTGGAGGTAATTCAACAATAGTTCCCCGTTCGAGTAAAGCATCAGGTGAAATAACGAAGGATCGACCGTGCGATTGGCTGAAGGGATTTCAGTGAATAGGCGAGGAGAAGACTGGCTAAATTAACTTTACGACTAACAACGTGTGTCATGGCTTACCGAGAACACCGGCTACTGCAATAAAGGCGTAGTAAACGAACTCGATGTGAAGAATTATGAATTGTTGATACATTATTTGTGAGAAGCGATGAATCTGGTGGATGCTCTGAATGGCGCTCTGACCTACTGTTCTCCAAGGGGCTTCTTTATACAGAGAGCGAGTCCCCGCTGAGTCTGGTAGGTTGCATAATCCCTCCTATTTGTTTATGGATCCGAAAATTCCTGAATGCACGCAATACATGGTGACTCACCAATTAACAAAACATCTTCGGCATCTCATTATGAAATCCCAAGATATGTACTCTGCTCAGAAGGGCGCGCTGAGTTCAGGCGGCTGAACCAACCTGTTTAATTCTAAGAGTGGGATTTCTGCATTAAACGTGGGCTCGTCCCTTATTGACTCATACAGCCGCGTGTATTTGAATGTAGGCGATATGTCCAAACTCAAGCCGATTAAGTTGTCATTTGAATGCTTTAGAATACCTTGTTCAAAAATGTATTTTTTTATTATTTCACTGTATTGGGGCGCCGCTGGTAAGGCCGACATTTATTTCACATTTCTGGTTACACCCCAGCTGTTGGTGATGGGCCTTCTACTTGAATTGAATACTGGGGCTTAGAGGGTTAATTTACCAGGATAATTTCCATAAGCTTGGATTGTACACAACAACATGCTATTTCCTGTTAAAATCTTAATTTTGCAGCAGAGAATTCTCCAGGTTCTCAAAACATCTTCTGCAGTTTTAGATCTTTTACTTTCATTTTGGAGCTGCCCCTGTTATTAGACTGCACAAATAAATAAGTGGATAGAATCATAGAATCTTACATCACAGAAGGAGGTCATACGGGCTATGGTGCCTCTGCCAGCTCTTTGAAAGAGCTATCCAATTAGTCCCATCACCTTCTCAGGGGCAATGAGGGATGGGTAATAAATGCCAGCCTTGCCAGCGACGCCCACATCCGAGGAAAGAATCTAAAAAAACCTGCTGCTTCCCCAAAAGCCCCGCAATCCTTTCCCCTTCAAGTATTTATCCAATTCCCTTTTGAACATTTCTATTGAATCTGCTTCCACCGCCCTTTCACGCAGCGCATTTCAGATCACAACATCTCGCTGTATGATAAACCATTCTCCTAATCTCCCCTTCGTTTCTTTTGTCAATTACCTTAATCTGTGAGGTCTGGTTACCGACCCTCCTACCAGTGGAACAGTGTTTCCTTAGTTACTCTATTAAAAAGAAACTCTCATAATTATCAATAGCTCTATTAAATTTCCCTTTCACCTTCTCTGCACTAAGGAGAACAATCCCAGCTTCTCTAAACTCTTCACGTAACTGAAGTCGCTCATTCCTGGTGCCATATTAATGAATGTACTCTAAACCCGCTCCAAGGTCTTTACATCCTTCCTAAGGTGCGGTGACCAGAATTGATCATAATACTGCAGCTCAGCCTTAAACAGTGATGTATAAAGGTTTAGCATAAATTCCTTGCTTTTGTACTCTGTTTCTCTATTGATAAAGTCAAGTATCCTGCATGCTTTATTAACAGTGTCAGCAACATTTTCCGCACCTTCAACGATTTGTTTACGGAAACCCTCTGTTTACACCCCTTCTTAGCATCCCTTTTAAAATTTTACCTTTTAATTTGTATTGACTCTCCTGGTTCTTCCTTCTAAAATGCATCACTTCACACTTCTCTGCATTAAATTTCATCCCCCACGTGTCTGCCCTTTTCACCAGTCTGTCTGTGTCTTTCTGAATTCTGTTACTATCCTCCTCACTTTTTACTATATTTCCTAGTTTGTTTAAAGTTTGCAATGATGCCCTGTACACCCAAGCCCAGGTCATTAATATATATTTCAACAGAGCAATGTTCCCAATAACGACCCCTGGGGGACACTACTGCACACACCCCACCAATCTGTAAAAAACAGTCGTTCACCACTACTCACTGCTTTTTGTTTTGATTCAACACTGCCACTGCCCCTTAAACGCACGGGCTGCAATTTTTCTAACAAGTCTACTATGTGGCACTTTATCAAACGCCTTTTGAAAGTCCATATACCAAATCAGCAACCGCACTACCCTCATCAACCCTCTCCATCACTTCACCAAAGAACTCAATCAAACAAAAATTGCCTCGAAGAAATGTGCGTTTGCTGTCATTTATTAACCCACGGTTATCCAAGTGATAATTAATATGTCCCGGATTATTGACTGTAAAAGTTTCCCTATTACTGATGTTAGGCTAACTGATTTGGTCCATAGATGCAAAAAGGTTGTTTTTTAAGTATGTAGGGAGTGCTGCTGACCTGCTGAGTATTTGAGGAATGTAAGCTGTCCTGAAAACTTGTTGCATATTTGATGCAGATGGGCCGCTCCGGCCAGGTACATATAGATACATAGAACAGTACAGCACAGTACAGGCCCTTCGGCCCTCGATGTTGTGCCGAGCATTGTCCGAGACCAAGATCAAGCTAGCACACTCCCTATCACTCTGGTGTGCTCCATGTGCTTATCCAATAACCGCTTGAAAGTTCCTAAAGTGTCCGACTCCACTATCACAGCAGGCAGTCCATTCCACACCCCAACCACTCTCTGAGTAAACAATCTACCTCGGACATCCTTCTATATCTCCCCCCATGCACCTTATAGTTATGCCCCCTTGTAACAGCTGCCTCTACCCGAGGAAATAGTCTCTGAACATCCACTCTATCTATCCCCCTCATCATCTTATAAACCTCTATTAAGTCGCCTCTCATCCTCCTCCGCTCTAAAGAGAAAAGCCCCAGCTCCCTCAATCTTTCCTCATAAGACCTCCCCCCCAAACCAGGCAGCATCCTGGTAAATCTCCTTTGCACTCTTTCCAATGCTTCCACGTCCTTCCTATAGTGAGGTGACCAGAACTGCACACAATATTCCAAATGTGATCTCACCAAGGTCCTGTACAGTTGCAGCATAACCTCACGGTTCTTAAACTCAAACCCTCTGTTAATAAACGCCAACACACCATAGGCCTTCTTTACTGCTCTATCCACTTGAGTGGCAACCTTCAGAGATCTGTGGATATGAACCCCCAGATCCCTCTGCTCCTCCACGTTCCTCAGAACCCTGCCGTTGACCCTGTAATCCTTATTCAAATTTGCCCTACCAAAATGAATCACCTCGCACTTATCAGGGTTAAATTCCATCTGCCATTTTTCGGCCCAGCTCTGCATCCTATCAATGTCTCTTTGCAGCCTACAACTGCCCTCCACCTCATCCACTACTCCACCAATCTTGGTGTCATCAGCAAATTTACTGATCCACCCTTCAGTCCCCTCCTCCAAGTCATTGATAAAAATCACAAACAGCAGAGGACCCAGCACCGACCCCTGTGGCACACCGCTGGTAACTGGTCTCCAGTCCGAAAATGTTCCATCCACCACCACCCTCTGCCTTCTATGAGATAGCCAGTTACTTATCCAATCGGCCAAATTTCCCTCTATCCCACAACTCCTTACTTTCTTCATGAGACGACCACGGGGAACCTTATCAAACGCCTTACTAAAATCCATGTATACGACATCAACTGCTCTACCTTCATCTACACACTTAGTTACCTCCTCAAAGAATTCAATCAAATTTGTTAGGCAAGACTTACCCTTCACGAATCCGTGTTGACTATCCCTGATTAAGTTGCCCCTTTCCAAATGGTCATAATTCCTATCCCTCAGGACCTTTTCCATTATCTTACCAACCACCGAAGTAAGACTAACCGGCCTATAATTACCAAGGTCATTCCTATTTCCTTTCTTGAAGAGAGGAACAACATTCGCCACTCTCCAGTCCTCTGGCACCATCCCCGTGGACAGTGAGGACCCAAAGATCAAAGCCAGAGGCTCTGCAATCTCCTCCCTTGCCTCCCAAAGAATCCTAGGATATATTCCATCTGGCCCAGGGGACTTATCGACCCTCAGGTTCTTCAAAATTGCTAAAACATCTTCCCTCAGAACATCTACCACCTCCAGCCTAACCATCTTTATCACACTCTCATCCTCAAGAACATGGCCCCTCTCCTCGGTGAACACTGACGAAAAGTATTCATTCATCACCTCTCCTATCTCTTCTGACTCCATGCATAAGTTCCCACTACTGTCCTTGACCGGCCCTACCCTCACCCTGGTCATTCTTTTATTTCTCACATAAGAGTAAAAAGCCTTGGGGTTTTTCTTGATCCGACCCGCCAAGGACTTCTCATGCCCCCTCCTAGCTCTCCTAAGCTCTTTTTTTAGTTCATTCCTTGCTACCTTGGACCCCTCAATCGACCCAACTGAACCTTGTTTTCTCATCCTTACATACGCTTCCTTTTTCCTCTTGACTAGACATTCAACCTCTTTTGTGAACCATGGTTCTCTCACTCGGCCATTTCCTCCCTGCCTGACAGGGACATACCTATCAAGGACACGCAGTAATTGCTCCATGAAAAAGCTCCACTTTTCGTTTGTGCCTTTCCCTGATAGTTTCTGTTCCCATCTTATACTCCCTAATTCTTGCCTAATCGCATCATTATTACCCCTCCCCCAATTATAAACCCTGTCCTGCCGTATGGCCCTATCCCTCTCCATTGCAATAGTGAAAGTTACCGAATTGTGGTCACTATCTCCAAAGTGCACTCCCACATACAAATCAAACACTTGGCCCGGTTCATTACGCAGTACCAAATCCAACGTGGCCCCACCTCTTGTCGGCCTATCCACATATTGTGTCAGGAAACCCTCCTGCACACACTGTGCAAAAACTATCCCATCCGAACTGTTTGACCTATAAAGGTTCCAATCAATATTTAGAAAGTTGAAGTCACCCATGACAACTACTCTGTGACCTCCACACCTATTCATAATCTGCTTTGCAATTTCTTCCTCCACATCTTTATTACTATTTGGGGGCCTGTAGAAAATTCCTAACAACGTGACCGCTCCTTTCCTATTTCTAGCTTCAGCCCATATTACCTCAGACGGCAGATCCCCCTCGAACTGCCTTTCTGCCGCTGTTAAACTATCCTTGTATTAACAATGCTACTCCTCCACCTTTCTTACCAACTTCCCTACTCTTACTGAAACATCTATACCCCGGAACTTCCAACAACCATTCCTGTCCCTGTTCGAACCATGTCTCCGTAATGGCCACCACATCGTAGTCCCAAGTACCAATCCACGCTCCAAGTTCTCCTACCTTATTCCGGATGCTCCTTGCATTGAAGTAGACACACTTCAAGCCATCTTCCTGTCTGCCGGTACATTCCTGCGACCTTGATACCCTCCTCAGTACCTCCCTACACTCACTACTGGCTCGTGGACTACAGCCCTTTTTCCCATCCCCCCGACAAATTAGTTTAAACCCCCCCGAAGAGCCGTAGCAAATTTCCCTCCCAGGATTTTGGTGCCCCTCTGGTTCAGGTGCAAACCGTCCTGTTTGTACAGGTCCCACCTTCCCCAGAATGTGCTCCAATTATCCACATAACTGAAACCCTCCCCCCTACACCATCCCTGCAGCCACGTGTTTATCTGCACTCTCTCCCTGTTCCTCAACTCGCTAGCACGTGGCACCGGCAACAAACCAGAAATTACAACATGGTTTGTACTGGCTCTCAGCTTCCAACCTAGCTCCCTAAATTCCTGTTTTAAATCCCCGTCCCTTCTCCTACCTATGTCGTTGGTACCGATGTGTACCACGACTTGTGATTGTTCCCCTTCCCCTTTTAGGATTCTGAAAACACGGTCCGAGACGTCAGGGACCCTGGCACCCGGGAGGCAACATACCATCCGTGAGTCTCTTTTGCTGCCACAGAACCTCCTATCTGTCCCTCTGACTATTGAGTCCCCAATAACTATTGCTCTCCTGCTCTCCCCCCTTCCCTTCTGAGCCACAGGGACGGACCCAGCGCCGGAGATCCGGTCACCGTGGCTTACCACTGGTAAGTCGTCCCCCTCAACAGTATTCAAAGCGGTATACCTGTTAATGAGGGGAACGACCACAGAGGATCCCTGCACTGACTGCTTCCTCCTAGCCCCTCTCACCGTCACCCATCTATCTTCATGCTTTGGAGTAATTACATCCCTGAAGCTTCTATCTATGACCTCCTCTGCCTCCCGAATGATCCGAAGTTCATCCAGCTCCAGCTCTAGTTCCCTAACACGGTTTTCGAGGAGCTGGAGATGGGTGCACTTCCCACAGGTGTAATCAGCAGGGACACCTACTGCGTCCCTCACCTCAAACATTCTGCAGGAGGAAAATTTCACTGCCTCCCCTGCCATCCCCTCCAGCTAACTTGCAGATTAAACTAGAACAAAAAAGAGCTTACCTGATAGTCACTCACCTCCTTTAGGTTAGAGGAGGAGGAAGGGTGGGGGACACTACAAGTGTAGTGTCTCGGGTTTAGGAACCGCCCGACTTATATACAGGTAAAAATTAATCACCTACCCAGCAACCACTGCGTCCCGCACTTTAAAAGCCTCTGTGGGCCTACCTGGTCGCCGCCGCCTCTTGACTCCTCCGCCTAGCCGCAGCCGCTCCACCCAGGTCCGCCGCCTCTGTATATACTGATAACATTTGAAATTGTCGATAATGATGCGAAAGGAGACGGTATTGGGGGCACTGAAGCGAATGTATGAATTGGGTTCTTTTGACTTTGGCAATGGTGTTACATGAGCAAAATCGGACTCGCCGTCCGTCAGACATCTCTCCCGAGGGTTCTTTCTATTGCTTTCAGCATGTTGTGGAACTGACGGATACTCCGATATCGCCGGTTCATGTATACAGCGCCTTTAATGTAGTAAAACGTTTCACGGGAGTGCTACACAAAACAAATTAACACCGAGCCCCATAAGGAAATATTGGGACAGTGACCAATATCTTTTTCAAAAAGGTAGGTTCAAGGGAGCGTCTTAAAGGAGGAAATAGAGGCGGAGAGGCGGAGAGGTTTGGGGAGGGAATTCCAAAGCTTAAAAGAAAGACTTGACTTTATGTAGCGCCTTTCACCACCTCAGGACGTCCCAAAGCGCCTTACAGCAAATTCTGTACTTTTTTGAAGTGTAGTTACTCTTGGAATGTAGGAAAAGAGGCAGCTAATTTGCGCACAGCAAGCTCCCACAAACAGCAGTGTGATACTGACCAGATAATCTGTGTTAGTGATGTTGGTTGAGGGATAAATATTTACCCCAGGACACCGGGGATAATTCCCGTACTCTTCTTCGGAATAGTGCCATAAGTTCTTCTTCGTCCACCTGAGAGGGCAGACAGGACCTCGGTTTAACGTCTCATGCGAAAAATGACATCTCCGACAGTGCAGCGCTCCATCAAGTCTCTGCAGTGGGATTTCGAACCCATAATCATCTGCCCCAGAGACGAGGGTGCTACCAACTGAGCCACGGCTGATAGTTAGGGCCTGGGCAGCTGAAGGCAAGGCCGCCAATGGTGGAGCGAATAAAATCGGCAATGAATTGGAGGACTGCAGATATCAGGGGAGCTTGTAGGGCTGGAGGAGCTGACAGAGTTAGGGAGGGGCGGGGCCACGGAAGGATTTGAAAACAAGGATATTAATTTAGAAACCGAGGTCTTGCCGTACCGGGCCTTGAGCCAATGTCGGTCAGCGAGCACAGAGGGTGATGGGTGAACGGGACTTGCTGCGAGTTAGGACACGGCCACCGAGTTTTGGTTGACCTCAAGTTTACCTAAGATAGACCGTGGGAGGCCAGCCAGGAGTGCGCTGGAACAGATACGTCTAGAGGTAACAAAGGCATGGGTGAGGGATTCAGTAGCCGATGAGCTGAGGCAGGGGTGGAATCGGCCAATGTTACAGAGGCGGGGGCAGAACATAACAAACAATCCGAGTTCAGATTTATTAGGAGGCGCATCAACCAATAATATTATATCCTTATAATGTGTGCAGTATTGTTGAATAAATACCCAGCAAAGAATAACACATTTGCTCTATATTATCTCAGCTGATGAAGCATTGAAGCTGAAGCGTCGCTGTTCACTGTGCACATCAACCGTTTATCTGGAGTTTGAGTCACGTTTGAGTACATTCTGTATTGTTGCTTGTCTCACATTTCTGACATGGGTCCGCCGTGGCTCAGTGCATAGCTCTCCCGCCTCTGAGTCAGCAGATTGTGTGTTCATAGACCCACTTCAGTGACCTGAGCACAAAATCTAGGCTGACACTCCCGTACAGTACTGAGGGATTGCTTCACTGTCAGAGGGGCCGTACTGAGGGAGCACTGCAGTGTCAGAGAATCAGTACTGAGAAATTGCTGCTCTGTCAGAGGATCAGTACTGAGGGAGCTCTGCACTGTCGGAGGATCAGTACTGAGCCAGTGCCGCACTGTCAGAGGCGCAGTACTGAGGGAGCTCTGTACGGTCAGAGATTCAGTACTGTGGGAGTGCTGCACTCTCAGAGAATCAATACAGAGGGAATGCTGCATTGTCGGAGGGGCAGTACTAAGGGAGTGCTGCACATTTATCCATCAACCAGCCTCACTGAAAAGATTGTCTGTTGAATCGTCTCAGTGCTGTTTGTGGGAACTTGTTGTGCGTCAATTGGCTGCTGTTTTCCCCTGAAATACAAGAGCGCCGAATTGATTGTCTGTAAAGTTGCTTCGGGAAGTGCTGAGGTTGTGAGAGGCGCTTTACAAAGGCCAGTCTGACCTAATGCTAATGTTGCTTTGTCCAAGAAGCAGTATTCGCGTGAGCTGACAGTGACGTTACTGATTTCGGAGCATTCTGTACTTTGAAGTGAGCTTCCTGCTGTTGGCGAGGGGAAACTGGTTCATTTTCATTCAGATGGCTGATTGCGCATCCGGGACCCTTCTCCTCAGTCACACTCACACACAGTCAAATATATCAATGGCCGGCAACATAGACAAGGCCCAGGATTGTGCATTATACTCCAGCTATTGATAGAGCAGTTCCTGCGGCAGACACAATATCATCAATGGGATTTGTGCCCAACCCCCTCTGGATATCATCCTATCACAGTATGCTACAGCACAGAAGGTGGCGAATTTGCCCATTGTGCCTGTGACGGCTGTTTGCTAGAGCTCTTCAATTAATACCACTCCCCTACTCTTTCCCCATAGCCCTGTAATTTTTCTCCTTAAAGTGTTTATCCAATTCCCTTTTGAAAGTCACTATTGAATCTGCTTCCACCGCCCTTTCAGGCAGCGCGTTCCAGATCACAAAAACGCACTGTGTAAAAATATGTTTTGTCATGTCACCTCTGGATCTTTTGCCAATCACCTTACATCTGTTTGCTCTCGTTACCGACCATACCGACTGGAAAAGCTGCTACAAGTTTGTAAAAAGAAAAAGATTAGTGAAGACAAATGTAGGACCCTTACAGTCAGAAACGGGAGAATTTATAATGGGGAACAAGGAAATGGCGGAGATATTAAACAAATTACTTTGGTTCCGTCTTCATGGAAGATGAGACAAATAACACCCAAGAAATGTTACGGAACCAAGGGTCTAGTGAGAATGAGGAATTAAAGTAAATTAGTAAAAGTAAAAAAATAGTGCTGGAGAAATTAATGGGACTGAAAGCTGATAAATCCCCAGGCCCTGATAATCCGCATCCCAAAGTACGAAAATATGTAGCCATGGAAATAGTGGATGCATTGGTTGTCATCTTCCAAAATTCAATAGATTATGGAACAGTTCCTGCAGATTGGAGGGTGTAACCCCATTATTTAAAAAAGGAGGGAGAGAGAAAACAGGGAATTACAGACCGGTTTGCATAATATCAGTAGTAGGTGAAATGCTAGATTCTATTATAAAAGATATGATAACAGGACACTTAGAAAATACCAACGGGATTAGACAAAGTCAACATGGATTTATGAAAGGGAAATCGTGTTTGACAAACCTACTGGAGCTTTTTGAGGATGTAACTGATAGAATAGATAAGGGAGAACCAGTGGATGTGGTGTATTTGGATTTTCAGGAAGCCTTTGATAAAGTCCCACATAAGAGGTTATTGTGCAAAATTAAAGCACATGGGATTGGGGGTAATATACTGGCATGGATTGAAAATTGGTTAACAAACAGCAAACAGAGAGTAGGAATAAATGGGTCTTTTTCGGGTTTGCAGGCGATGACTAGTGGGGTAGCTCAGGGATCAATGCTTAGGCCCCAGCAATTCACAATAGATATATCAATGTTTTGGATGAGGGAACCAAATGTAATATTTCCAAGTTCACCACTGCTCTCTAACTCCAATCCCTTAGACAATTGCATATTCAAGTTGACACCATTTATTTATTATGATGTACTTCTATTTTCTGAATAAGTTGGTAATGTGGTACTTTATCAAATGCCTTTTTGAAAATCCATATATACATTTATTGCACTGCCTTCAGCAACACGGTCTGAGCTTCACGTAATAACTCAATCAGGTTAGTCAGATACGATTTGCTTTAACAGATCTGTGCTGGCGGTCGCTGATGTTTCTCCAAGTGAGATTTAATTTTGATCTTGACAATACTCTACAGTAGTTTTCCCACCATTGATGTTAGACTGATTGGCCGGTAGTTACCAGGTTTATCCCTCACCTCTTTTTGAACAGGTGTGTAACTTTTACAATCCTCCAGTCCTCAGCCACCACGCCCATGTCCAATGTGGATTGAAATGTTGTGATCAGAGCTTCTGCTATCTCCAGCTTGCATCCCTCAGCAAACTAGCATGCATCCCATCTGCACCGCGTGACTTGTTAACGTTGATTGATGGCAACCTATTTAGCACCTATTTTCTAGCTAGTTGGATCCTATCCAATATCTCTGATCCCCTCTTCTCTGCTGCAACATTAACGTCATCCTATTTTTGTGAGGACAGCTGCAATGGGCATGCAGTACCTCAGTCCTACCCTCGGCATCCACATTAATTAATGAAAGTATTAATTTATTTTGTGGAGGAGACATCTAACGAGGGTTATACGTGGATGCACCTTTTTCTCTGATGGATTGTTGAGCACCATGAGGCTGTAATACTCACCAAACACAGACATTATGACCGTTAGCTATACCAGTAAAAACTGATCATTTACACTGACCACAAGTTCCCGGCCGCGATTAAACACAGTGGAGGGTTACAGTCAACTCTAGCCGCAATGACGACCAGGAAACGCTGCATCAACTTCACTTCTGCTATTCGGAATTTGGCAGTTAGCAGATGTGGCCGTGTTAAAGCATCACGCGATTCAGAGCAGAAGCAAACAGAGGAAGTAGAAACACTCGGAGACCCTCAACAACGTTGGCCGGGAACTCGGGAGAAAGGTTGAGGCCGCTCAGCCCATTCCTGCTGGCAGTGAAGGGTTGGGCGGGACATGATCCAAGTTTCATTGGTTGAGGAGCGGAATGTTGAGAGCGAGCAGACCCCACACCGCTTCCTAAATGTCATTCAGCCGGCAGCTGGTGTTGAACAAACACAAGAAAAGGGCCGCAGGAATGGCCATCAACTGCTCACAGTATCGCCTTCAAATGTGTGGATAGAGGCAATGAAAGCAACTGAGAGACACTTGTAAGTATGTAAATATTTCGGATACGGAATTACATCTGTTTAATCTGGGTCCGAATTGCCGCTATCGTCTGAACGGGACTCTGAACAGTCCTTGTTGTAATATTCAGATTCATGTCATTCTCAACGAAAGTCACCACAGACACGTCAAATCTTTTCTTGCTGTATAAAAAACGAACCTGATGTTTACAGTGTGTTGATATTTCTAGTTATTTGTTTGTATTTCCATATAATTTTTGTTTGGTTGTAAATGAGCGCCCTGAACGATACGTCGTGTCGGTGGTTTTGCTGCTTGATTCCATTTCCATTTCCAGCCTGTCTGTCGATCTCCACCCTCCACTCGTGATATAAAGCAGGATGACAATCATCCAGGATGGGCAGCAGCAGGGAGCAATAGAGCGCAACACACCCGCAGGACCCGTCCTCCGAGCTGTGTTTGAATCCAAGTCCCAGATATTGTGGGACACTTGTCCCGGGGATTGAGGCTGTGTCTAACACACTGTGATAGGTTATCCCCTTTTACTGGATGTGAGCCTAATTCCCAGAGTTTCAGGAGTGGTATCTGACACACTGTGACAGTCAGTGCGCAGGCTTGAGTTCAAACTGGAAAAAGAAGGAAAGGAAATAAATTGCAATTATAGCGCCTTTCACCACCTCAGGACGATCCAAAGTGCTTTAGAGCCAATTAAGAACTTTTCAAGTGTAGTCACCGTTGTAATGTGGGAGACCCGAAAGCTATTTTGCGCACAGCAAGCTCCCACAATCATCAATGGATAATGACCAGATAATCTTATTTAATGATGATTGAGGGATAAATATTGGCAGGACACCAGGGAGAACTTCCCTGCTCTTCTCCGAAATAGGGCCATAGGATATTAAACATCCCTCTGAGAGACAGACGGGGTCTCGGTTTAACGTCTCATCCGAGTGATAGCATCTCTGACGTAAGAACATCAGAAATAGGAGCAGAAGTAGGCCACTTGGCCCCGCGAGCTTGCTCCGCCATTCAATAATTTCATGGCTGATCTAGGGCTCAAAGCCAGTCCCTGCCCGCTCCCCATAACCGAACATTCCCTTATCTTGCAAAAATGTGTCTATCTCCACTTTAAATGTATTTAATGACCGAGCCTCCACATCTTTCTGGGGCAGAGAATTCCACAAATTTACGACCCTCTGAGAGAAGAAGTTCCTCCTCATCTTAGTTCTAAAAGGGCGACACTTTATTCTGAGACTGTGCACCCGAGTTCTAGATTTCCCCATGACGGGAAACATTCTGTCTGCATCTAACCTGTCGAGCCCCCTCAGTATCTTTTATGTTTCGATATGATCACCTCTCATTCTTCTAAATTCCAATGAGTAAAGGCCCAGACTGCTCAACCTTTCCTCATAATGAAACCCCTCATCTCTGGAACTAACCTAGTGAATCGTCTCTGAACTGCCTCCAATGCAAGTATATCTTTCCTTAAATAAGGAGAGCAAAACTGCACGCAGTACTCAAGGTGTGGTCTCACCAATACCTTGTACAGTTGTAGCAGGACTTCCCTGCTTTTATACTCCAACCCGCTTGAAATAAAGGCCAACATTCCATTTGCCTTTTTGATTACTTGCTGGACCTGCATGGTAACTTTTTGTGTTTCATGCACAAGGACCCCCAGTTCCCTCTGAACTGTAGCATTTTGTAATCTCTCTCCATTTAAATAATAGTTTCCTTTTATATTTTTCCTGCCAAATTGGATAACCTCGCACTTTCCCACATTATACTCCATCTGCCAAATGTTTGCCCACTCACCGAGCCTGTCTATGTCCCTTTGCAGATTATTTGAGTCCTCTGCACGACTGGCTTTCCCACACATCTTTGTATCATCCGTAAACTTGGCTACATTACACTCGATCCCTTCATCCAAGCCATTAATGCAGATTGTAAATGGTTGGGGCCCCAGCACCGATCCTTGTGGAACCCCACTTGTTACCGTTTGCCAAACAGAAAATGACCCATTTATCCCGAATCTCTGCTTTTTTTTAGTTAGCCAATTCTCTATCCATGCTAATATATTACCCCCACCTCCGTGAGCTCTTAACATATGCAGTAACCTTTTATTTGGCACCTTATCAAATGCCTTCTGGAAATCCAAATACACCACATCCACTGGCTCACCTTTGTCCACCCTACTTGTTACATCCTCAAAGAAATCCAGCAAATTTGTTAAACATGATTTCATTTCCTACAACCATTCTGACTCTGTTTGACTGCAGTATGTTTTTCTAAAAGCCCTGCTATTGCTTCCTTAATTATGGACTCCAGCATTTTCCCAAAGACAGATGTTAGGCTAACTGGTCTATAGTTTGCTGCTTACTGTCTCCCTCCTTTCTTAAATAGGGGTGTTACATTAGCGGTTTTCCAATCCGCTGGGACCTCTCCAGAGTCCAGGGAATTTTGGTATATTGCAATCGATGCATCCATTACCTCTGCAGCCACTTGTCATCTTTCAGTCCCATTATTTTACCGATTACTATTTCCTTAGTGATAGTGATTGTCTTTATTACCCCAATCCCTGTGGCCCCTTGATTATCCATTATTGGGATGTTATTCGTGTCTGCTGCAGTGAAGAGAGATGCAAAATATTTGGTCAGAGTCTCTGCCATTTCCCCGTTCCATATTATTAATTCCCCAGTCTCATCCGCAGTGCAGCGCTCCTTCAGTACAGCCCCTCCGACAGTGCAGCACTCCCTCAGTACAGCCCCTCCGACAGTGCAGCACTCCCTCAGTACTGCTCCATCGACAGTGCAACACTCCCTCTGTACTGCCCCATTGACAGGGCAGCAATCCGTCAGTACTGACCCTCCAAAAGTGCAGCGCTCCCTCAGTACTGCCCCACCGACAGTGCGGCGCTCCCTCAGAACTGCCCCTCCGACAGGGCGGCGCTCCCTCAGTACTGCCCCTCCAACATGCAGCATTCCCTCCTTACTGCTCCTCTGACAATGCAGCACTCCCTCAGTACTGCCACTACGACAGTGCAGCACTCCCACAGAACTGTCACTTCAATAGTGCAGCGCTCCCTCTGTACTGTTCCTCCGACAGTGAAGCAATCTCTCAATACTGCCCCTCCAACAGTGCTGCACTCACTTTGTACTGCCCCTCCAACAGTGCAACACTCCCTCAGTACTTCCCCTCCTACAGTGCAGCACTCCCTCAGTACTGCCTCTCCGACAGTGCAGCGCTCCCTCAGTACAGCCCCACTGACTGTGCGGCACTCCCTCAGTACTGCCCCTCCGACAGTGCAGCATTCCTTCAGTACTGTTCCTCCGACAGTGCAGTACTCCCTCAGTACTGCCCCTTCGACAGTGCAGCGCTCCCTCATACTGCCCCTCCGACAGTGCAGCCCTCCCTCAGTACTTGCCCTCCCACAGTGCGGCCCTTCCTCAGTACTGCCCGTCCGACAGTGTTGCACTCCCTCAGTACTGCACTGGGAGTGTCAGCCTGGATGTTTTTGCTCAAGTCTCTGGCACGAGATTATGAATCCCCAACCTTCTGACACAGAAGCAAGAGTGCTACCAACTGAGCCGCAGCTCTGTCTGAAGAGTTGAAAGACTGCACAGGCTTAACTTCAAACTGAAAGAGGTGGAAGAGCAAAAGGGAAGATGAGGAGATTTTTTTACGGAGCGAATTGATTTGTTCGGGAATTTGCTGCTTGAAAGGGCGGCAGAAGCAGAATCAATAGTAACTTTCAAAAGGGAATTGGATAAACACTTGAAGGGAAACGAATTGCAGGGCCAGGCGGAATGTGCAGCAGTGTGGGATGAAATGGTCAGCTCTTTCAAAGAGCCGGCACAGGCACGATGGGCCAAATGGCCTCCTTCTGTGCTCGATGAGTCTATGAAGCTCTGCTCCAGTCAGTGTCTAAGACACAGTGACATCCGGTTCTGCTGCGCCTGATTGAAACCCCGCTTGCTCCCACCAAACACTACATCTAACAAACTGACAGCGTCCAGTTTCCTATTGATACGGTTTGTCCCAGGTTGTATTTTTCAAAGATCATTAGGGTAATTTTCGCCACGTTGGCTGCTTGGTTTAGTTAAATCAGCGGTGTTCAAAAAAAAATCATTATTTCTGTTTGCAGTGAAATATCTAATCGTGCAAAGATTCAGAAATGCTTTGCTATATTGAAGAGGAAGTGAGCAGAGGCAATCTTGCTCACGTGTTTTAATCTATGCAGTGCCAGCAAATTGTCACAGGTGAAGAATATTGCTTATGTGTGGAATGTAGAATCAGGGGTGGGGACAGAAATGCGCCTTCAGTGGTAGCGCAAAACGGGCAGTATCGTATATACCGTCCAATATACAACTTCATTAATGCCAAAAGAACTGAATATTGGGCAGGGCATTTAGCGGCCGAGCACTGCGGTACCGCACGTTTTGTGCTATTGCCAAGACAAATTTCTACCGCATTTATGGAATGATACAGCGCAGAAGGAGGCCATCTAGCCCATCGTGCCTGTGCTGGCTATCAGAAAGAGGTATCCAATTTGCACCAATATAATTTTCTCCTTCAAGTATTTATTCAATTGCCTTTGGAAGTTATTGGCCTGGAATTTCTGGTGCCTATGACTGCGTACGTGGTGCGAAGGTGGCCGTTAGTAGCCCGCAAGTTCCAGGTTTGCGCGTGCACTGCACCTGCGCAATTTCAGCTTGACAGATCCTCAGCATTCGCGGGTAATGGGCATTCGCTGGAGGAGCGTTGGGTTATTTGCCAACTACTGCCCAGCGAATACCCGTGAAACACTTATGCCTCATAAAAAATATCTTTAAAGTTTATTTTTAGCCCCTTAGAAACGTTTAAATGTATTTATCACAAAATTACATTTTGTTTTTAAATGTTTAATTTAATTGTATTTCAATTAACTTTGAACATTTAACTGGTGTGTATATGAGTTTTTTAGGTGATTCCTATTCATGCTTATCCTGATTCCGTAAGTCAATGGAATCCCCATAAGCATCATGGGAATACCCCTTCTTGATTGGTTGGACACGCCCAACCATACGTGGGCCTTATGCGTAGAGGCCCAGCAGTACAAGATTTCGAACCGCCTGGTCCATCAGGTAGCTTCATCCGTTCCTTGAAGTTCGGAGGCATTCGCCTGCGTGAAGACCCCGAACACAAATTCAGGCCCATTATTGAATGTGCTTCCACCGCCCTTTCAGGCAGCGCATTCCAGACCACAACAATTCGCTGCACAAATAAATTGCTCCTCATCTCCCCCTCTGGTACTTTTGGCAATTAAATTAAGGCCTAGAAATTCATCCCGGGTGTGGCGCAAAGCGGGCGGTATCGGATCGGCTGCCCGCTTTACGCAGCGCCTGATGTTCAGCTCCATGGCGCCACCGCCCGAAACGAAATTCCAGATCTAAATACCTCTCGTTACCGACTCTCCTGCCACTGGAAACAGATTCTCCATATTTACTCTCTGAAAACCTCTCATGACACTGAACGCCTCTGTTAAATCTTTCCTTAACCTGCTCGGCTCTAAGGAGAAAATCCCCAGTTTCAATAGTTTCGCCACAGAATAAATCTTCATTGAGAAAGACACGGATTAATCAAGGATAGTCAGCACGGATTTGTTAGGGGAAGGTCGTGTCTGACAAACTTGATTGAAAAGCCCATGGGATCCATTGCAAAGTGCCAAGGTGGATTCAAAACTGGCTCGGGGACAGGAAACAGAGGGTAATGGTTGAAGGGTGTTTTTGCGACAGGAAGGCTGTTTCCAGTGGGGTTCCGCAGGGCTCAGTAAAAGGACCCTTGCTTTTTGTGGTACATATCAATGATCTAGACTTGAATATAGGGGGTATGATTAAAAAGTTTGCAGATGATACTGAAATCGGCTGTGTGGTTCATACTGAAGAAGGAAGCTGTAGACTGCAGAAAGATATCAATAAATTGGTCAGGTGGGCAGAACAGTGGCAACTGGAATTCAATCCGTTGAAGTGTGAAGTAATGCATTTGGGAGGGCTAACAGGGAAAATAATACACCTTAAATGGTATGACACTGAGTAGTGTAGAGGAACAAAGGGACCTTGGAGTGCATGTCCACAGGTCCCTGAAGGTAACAGGCCAGGTAGATAAGGTGGTTAAGAAGGCATACGGAATGCTTGCCTTTATTATCCGTGGCATTGAATACAAGAGCAGGGGGGTTTTGCTTCAACTTTATAAAACAATAGTTAGGCCTCAGCTGGAGTACTGCGTGCAGTTCTGGTTACCACATTATAGGAAAAATGTGATTGCACTGGAGAGGGTACAGAGGAGATTTACAAGGATGTTGCCGTGGGTCGTGAATCTTAGCTATGAGGAAAGACTGGATAGGCTGGGTCTGTTTTCCTTGGAACAAAGAAGGCTGAGGGGAGACCTTATTGAGATGTATAAAATTATGAGAGGCATAGATAAAGTGGATAGAAAGGACCTATTTCCCTTGGCAGAGGGGTCAAAGCCAGGGGGCACAGATTTAACGTAAGTGGTGGAATGTTTAGAGGGGATTTGAGGGGAACTTTCTTCACCCAGAGGGTTGTGGGGGTCTGGAACTCACTGCCTGAAAGGGTGGTAGAGGCAGCAACCCTAACCAGCTTTAAAAAGTACTTGGATGTGCACTTGGGATGCTCTAACCTGCAGGGCTATGGACCAAGAGCTGGGAAGTAGGATTAGGCTGGATAGCTCTTTATTGGTTGGCAAAGACACGATGGGCCGAAATGGCCACCTTCCGTGCTGTAACTTTCTATGATTCTATGATTCTGTGGTTCCATGAATCTGTTACTGTTGTTTCTTTGTTGAAGTTCCATTTCTATCTTCTACAAAACAGTAGAAATAAGATTAACCATTTGCTAACATGTTGAGTTGTATACCGTGGCATGAAATTCATCTTGGGCTTTAGGGAAAATTGGGCGGTTGCGGGGTATCTGCTCGTTTTATGCACTGCCAGACTTTTGTTTTCATTCCCTTCAATTGGAATTTACACCGGGTTTTGTGTAAAAGCAGCGGCCGATACGCTATAGCTCATTATGTGCTTCCGAGTAAGACACCTTTACCCAGCACCTTATGAAGGCTCTTAGAATCGTCTCAACCGCTTGGTAGCGAATGACTTTGTTGCGTCACAAACGGTGTTACCGCGGCAAACATGGCAGACATTTTGTGCACAGCCACATTCCATCAACCAATAGGACCAATGACCACTTAATGTGTGTCCGGTGATGTAGGACAGGAACACGTCATTTAGAGAAGAAATCTGCAGGGCTATGGGGAAAGAGCATGGGATGGTACCAATTGGAGACCTCATTCAGAGAGCCGGCACAGGCACGATGTGTCGAATGGCCTTCTCCTGTGTTGAATAATTCTATGATTCTACGCATATACCATTAAACTCTCCGCGCCTTTGTGTGTGTGCATTTCCAAAGCTGGGCTGCACTGGCACGTCCGTTGAGATGAAGCAGCTAAATTGTTGCGTTGGTTACAACTCATAACGCCTGACCCAAGAGATGGCAGAATTTAAGTAATTAATAATCGCCGCACTCACCCCACTATTGGGAGAGTAATCGGAATATAACTAAATAATCAGGGGGAAGGGGGCAGCTGTTACTCAGCTCTGGCTGGGCGGGGTGCAGTCTCCTCACATCATGTTAAAATATAAACTGTCCACCTTTCCCTGGTGAGTTTTTGAGGTCACTATCCAGCCAGTGCTTAGGAGCCGAGGACGTTGTTGTTGTTGTCAGTCCTTCCAATTATTCAGACTGTTACTGATTGAAGTCACAATCAACAACAACTTGCCTTTATACAGCCTCTTTAATGTAGTAAAACGTCTCAAGGTGCTTCACAGGAGCGTAATCAAACAACATTTTTCACCGAGACACATAAGGCGATATTAGGGTGGATGACCAAAAGCTTGGTCAAACAGGTAGGTTTTAAGGAGCGTCTTAAAGGAGGAAGGAGGATTCGAGAGGCAGAGAGGTTTAGGGAAGGAATTCCAGAGTATGGGGTCTTGGCAGCCGGAGGCTGCTGAAGAGGCCAGAATTGCAGGATTGCAGAGATCTTGGGGGGTTGTAGGGCTGGAGGAGATTATAGAGATAGGGAGGGGCGAGGGCTTGGAATGATTTGCGAATAAGTGTGAGAACCTTAAATTCGAGGCGTTGCTCACCCGGGAGCCAATGTAGCACAGCTGGCACAAGGGTGATGGGTGAACAGGACTTGGTGTGAATGGCCAGCAGATTTTTGGGTGATCTCAAGTTCACATGGTTAAAACGTGGAAGTCCGGCCAGGAATTCATTGGAATCGTCAAGTCTCGAGGTAACAAAGGCTTGGATGAGGGTTTCAGCAGCAGATGAGCTGAGACAGTGGCTGTGTCGGGCGATGTTACGGAGGTGGAATGAGGCAGACTTAGTGATAACGCGGATATGTGGTGGAAGTTCACTCAAGATCAAATATGACCACAAGGTTGTGAACATTCTGGTTCAGCCTCAGACAGTTGCCAAGGAGGCGGCTGGTGTCGGTGGCTCAGGAACGGAGTTTGTGGCTGGGACCGATGACAATGTGTTCGGTCTTCCCAGTATTTAGTTGGAGGAAATTTCTGCTCATCCAGAAATGGATGCCCGACAAGTAGTGTGCCAATTAGAAACAATGCGGTGATTGATCCAAGAGTTTGTCAAATAATATATCTGAACCTCCAGTGCAGGACTGAAGTTACTGCAGTGTTGTAAAATGCCAAATCTCATCGGGCTCTGTGAGTGACGGCTGTATCCAATTGTTACCGCAGCTGAGGTGAAGTTTTAAGATCATTATTTTTATTCGTTCCTGGGATATGGGTGTCGCTGGCCAGGCCAACATTTACTGCACATCCCTAATTGACCTTGAGAAGGAGGTGGTGCGTCTCCTTCTTGAACCGCTGCAGTCCATGTGGCGAAGCTATTCCCAAAGTGAGGTTAGGGAGGGAGTTCAAGGATTTTGACCAGCGTCGATGAAGGAACGGTCGATATATTTCCAAGTCAGGGTGGTGTGAGGCTTGGAGGGGATCGTAGAGGTGGTGCTATCCCCCTGCGCCTGCTGCCCTTGTCCTTCTAGGTGGAAGAGTTCGCGGGTTTGGGAGGTGCTGCCGAAGAAGCCTTGGCGAGTTGCTGAAGTGCAACTGAACCAGAGGGGCACCAATATCCTGGGAGGGAAATTTGCTACGGCTCTTCGGGGGGGTTTAAACTAATTTGTCAGGGGGATGGGAAAAAGGGATGTAGTCCAGGAGCCAGTGGTGAGTGTAGGGAGGTAAAGAGGAGGGTATCAAGGTCGCAGGAATGTACCGGCAGACAGGAAGGTGGCTTGAAGAGTGTCTACTTCAATGCAAGGAGCATCCGGAATAAGGTAGGAGAACTTGGAGCGTGGATTGGTACTTGGCACTACGATGTGGTGGCCATTACGGAGACATGGTTAGAACAGGGACAGGAATGGTTGTTGGAAGTTCCGGGGTATAGATGTTTCAGTAAGAGTAGGGAAGGTGGTAAGAAAGGTGGAGGAGTAGCATTGTTAATCAAGGATAGTTTAACAGCGGCAGAAAGGCAGTTCGAGGGGGATCTGCCGTCTGAGGTAATATGGGCTGAAGTTAGAAAAAGGAAAGGAGCGGTCACGTTGTTAGGAGTTTTCTACAGGCCCCCAAATAGTAATAGAGATGTGGAGGAAGAAATTGCAAAGCAGATTATGAATAGGTGTGGAGGTCACAGAGTAGTTGTCATGGGTGACTTCAACTTTACAAATATTGATTGGAACCTTTAAAGGTCAAACAGTTCGGATGGGATAGCTTTTGCACAGTGTGTGCAGGAGGGTTTCCTGACACAATATGTGGATAGGCCGACAAGAGGTGGGGCCACATTGGATTTGGTACTTGGTAATGAACCGGGCCAAGTGTTTGATTTGTATGTGGGAGAGCACTTTGGAGATAGTGGCCACAATTCGGTGACTTTCACTATTGCAATGGAGAGGGATAGGGCCATACGGCAGCGCAGGGTTTATAATTGGGGGAGGGGTAATTCTGATGCGATTAGGCAAGAATTAGGGAGCATAAGATGGGAACAGAAACTATCAGGGAAAGGCACAAATGAAAAGTGGAGCTTTTTCATGGAGCAATTACTGCGTGTCCTTGATAGGTATGTCCCTGTCAGGCAGGGAGGAAATGGCCGAGTGAGAGAACCATGGTTCACAAAAGAGGTTGAATGTCTAGTCAAGAGGAAAAAGGAAGCGTATGTAAGGATGAGAAAACAAGGTTCAGTTGGGTCGATTGAGGGGCACAAGGTAGCAAGGAATGAGCTAAAAAAGAGCTTAGGAGAGCTAGGAGGGGGCATGAGAAGTCTTTGGCGGGTCGGATCAAGGAAAACCCCAAGGCTTTTCACTCTTATGTGAGAAATAAAAGAATGACCAGGGTGAGGGTAGGGCCGGTCAAGGACAGGAGCGGGAACTTGTGCATGGAGTCAGAAGAGATAGGAGAGGTGATGAATGAATACTTTTCGTCAGTGTTCACCGAGGAGAGGGGCCATGTTCTTGAGGATGAGAGTGTGATAAAGGTGGATAGGCTGGAAGAGGTAGATGTTCTGAGGGAAGATGTTTTAGCAATTTTGAAGAACCTGAGGGTCGATAAGTCACCTGGGCCAGATGGGAGATATCCTAGGATTCTTTGGGAGGCAAGGGAGGAGATTGCAGAGCCTTTGGCTTTGATCTTTGGGTCCTCACTGTCCACGGGGATGGTGCCAGAGGACTGGAGAGTGGCGAATGTTGTTCCGCTCTTTAAGAAAGGAAATAGGAATGATCCTGGTAATTATAGGCCGGTTAGTCTTACTTCGGTGGTTGGTAAGATAATGGAAAACGTCCTGAGGGATAGGATTTATGACCATTTGGAAAGATGCAACTTAATCCGGGATAGTCAACACGGATTCGTGAAGGGTAAGTCTTGCCTAACAAATTTGATTGAATTCTTTGAGGAGGTAACTAAGTGTGTAGATGAAGGTAGAGCAGTTGATGTCGTATACATGGATTTTAATAAGGCGTTTGACAAGGTTCCCCATGGTCGGCTCATGAAGAAAGTAAGGAGTTGTGGGATAGAGGGAAATTTGGCCGATTGGATAAGTAACTGGCTATCTCATAGAAGACAGAGGGTGGTGGTTGATGGAAAATTTTCGGACTGGAGACCAGTTACCAGCGGTTTGCCACAGGGGTCGGTGCTGGGTCCTCTGCTGTTTGTGATTTTTATCAATGACTTGGAGGAGGGGACTGAAGGGTGGATCAGTAAATTTGCTGATGACACCAAGATTGGTGGAGTAGTGGATGAGGTGGAGGGCTGTTGTAGGCTGCAAGGAGACTGGGCCGAAAAATGGCAGGTGGAATTTAACCCTGATAAGTGCGAGGTGATTCATTTTGGTAGGGCAAATTTGAATAAGGATTACAGGGTCAACGGCAGGGTTCCGAGGAACGTGGAGGAACAGAGGGATCTGGGGGTTCATATCCACAGATCTCTGAAGGTTGCCACTCAAGTGGATAGAGCAGTAAAGAAGGCCTATAGTGTGTTAGCGTTTATTAACAAGGGGATTGAGTTTAAGAACCGTGAGGTTATGCTGCAACTGTACAGGACCTTGGTGAGACCACATTTGGAATATTGTGTGCAGTTCTGGTCACCTCACTATAGGAAGGACGTGGAAGCGTTGGAAAGAGTGCAAAGGAGATTTACCAAGATGCTGCCTGGTTTGCGGGGGGGAGGTCTTATGAGGAAAGATTGAGGGAGCTAGGGGTTTTCTCTTTAGAGCGGAGGAGGATGAGAGGCGACTTAATAGAGGTTTATAAGATGATGAGGGGGATAGATAGAGTGGATGTTCAGAGATTATTTCCTCGGGTGGATGTAGCTGTTACAAGGGGGCATAACTATAAGGTGCATGGGGGGAGATATAGAAGGGATGTCCGAGGTAGATTCTTTACTCAGAGAGTGGTTGGGGTGTGGAATGTACTGCCTGCTGTGATAGTGGAGTCGGACACTTTAGGAACTTTCAAGCGGTTATTTGATAAGCACATGGAGCACACCAGAATGATAGGGAGTGGGATAGCTTGATCTTGGTTTCGGACAATGCTCGGCACAATATCGAGGGCCGAAGGGCCTGTACTGTGCTGTACTGTTCTATTTTCTATGTTCTATGCATCTTATAGATGGTACACACTGCAGCCACGGTACACCGGTGGTGGAAGGAGTGAATGTTTAAGGTGGTGGATGGGGTGCTGATCAATTGGGATGCTTTGTCCTGAATGATGTCGCGCTTCTTCAGTGTTGTTGGAGCTGCACTCATTCTGGCATTCCAACACACTCCTGACTTCTGCTTTGTAGATGGTGGAAAGGCTTTGTGAAGTCAGGAGGTGAGACACTCGCGGCAGACTTCCCAGCCTCTGACCAGCTCTTGTAGCTACAGTATTTATGTGCCTGGTCCAGTTAATTTTCTGGTCAATGATGATCCCCAAGGATTTTGATGGTGGGGGATTCGGCGATGGTTATGCCGCTGGATATCTTGGGGCGGTGGTTGGACTTTCTCTCGTTGGAGATTGTCATTGCCTAGCACTTGTGTGGCGCGAATGTTACTTGCCACTTCTGAGCCCAACCCTGAATGTGGCCACGTCTTGCTGCATGCGAGCACGGACTGCTTCATTATCTGACGAGCTGCTAATGGAACTGAACAATAGCAATCATCAGCGAACATCCCCACTTCTGTACTTATGATGGAGAGAAGGTCATTTAAGAAGCAGGTGAAGGTAGTTGCGCCTAGGACACTGCCCTGAGGAACTCCTGCAGCGATGTCCTGGGCTGAAATGATTAGGCTGCAAAAACACAACCATCTTCCTTTTGTGCTATGTATGACTCCAGCCAGTTTAAAGTTTCCCCTCTGATTTCCATTGACTTAAATTTTATTGGAGCTCCTTCATGTCACACTCGGTCAAATGCTGCGTTGATGTCAAGGGCAGTCACTCTCACCACACCTCTGAAATGCAGTTCTTTTGTCCATGTTTGTCCCAGGGATGTAATAATTTGTAGATCCTAGTGGTCCTGGCAGAACCTAAACTGAGCATCAATGAGCAGTTTATTGGTGAATAAGTGCCACTTGATAGCACTGTCGACAACACGTTCCATCACTTTTCTGATGATTGAAATCTATGGAACAGATTCCCGAGGGAGGCGATGGAAACAGTTAGTATGATTAGTTCAAAAGAAAATTCGATAGATTTCTTGCAGAAAGTAATGTTTTGCAATACAGTATAATGGTAATTTGAGACATGACCTGTGGAAAGTGTCGCAGGCTTGGTAGCAACAAGTGACTGTGGGCCTCTAATTCGCAAAGCTCTCCCCACTGGGGGTTTCCTTCCGTCATGTCTGGGTCTGTTCCACACTAATTGAGAGTGATTGATTGCTGCGATTGGTCGACAACTCCATTATGGTTGTACCATGCGACTAACAGGAGTGTAGAGGGTGAAGTGGATGGGCCTTGGTCTTTTTCCGTCCAGCAATTTGTATGCTCCTGTAATAACTGAACTACATGAGTAAGAGTGTCCTATCTGTGACCTTGTTACAACTAAAAATAAAATTAACGTAAGACAATGCATCAAAGAGGAAGCGAGTCAAATTGACACGTGTTGAGCAATAGTCCAGAGATGAGATGGATTATTGAGCAAGACACAGAATGGGTTTAAGAATTAACCCTTTATATTACTCAACTCATTCCATTAATACAGAGCTTCAGCTTCTTCAAGCGCATTCTCTTGCTGTTGGCGTCTGGGATGTCAGTTATGAGGAGTGAAAGTTTTTTCAGTTCCCTGTACTTCGTGTCAGTTTAAGTTACTCTACCCGGGAAACCACCGCCTGATACTGAATGAAACTTCAAATTCACTGCCCCACTGCTGTGTCTGAACTGAGACCTGAACAACGCGCCACGCGATGTTTCAATATATATCCCCCGATGTGGAGAAGGAGGAGGAGGTCCCTCCTGTAAACTTCACGAACGCTGCCGACTGGAGGTTCTCAGCCGGACTCTGACCATTAAACCCCAACTAGAGGTTATCATCTCATCAAATCTGCCACCCATGTGGAATCAGGTGAAGGGGTGAAAGAACAGCAGGAATCATCCCTTGTCTGCTCTCCGGGCGCACCCCGGAAATTGCACAGCCTACCTGTGATTTTCGAGCCGAAAAGCCAAGCGGGAAAGTGACCATACCGTGGAAATGGGATATCCATGGGCCAGGCCGCCTGTCTCCTCCTCACCCAATATTCACCTTCATTGGCTCGTGGGCCAACGCCCATGTTGTGCCACCGCCGGGGACATATTTCAACCGCACACAGCGCCACCTCGCGATTGTTAAACATTATTTCAGTAATGGATGTCGTGAGTAAACCTGCTGCAAAAAGCATCCTTTTGTTTTACAGAACATGACATCAGAAAGGGAAAACGTCTAGATCGATTGTGCTCGCTTCTCTCCAGTTTCATTATCAATCTCAGTGGTCCTCTTTGTGTGTGTTTATCGGTCTCTGTCTCCACTCTTGTTTCTTCCCCCATTACAGAGAGAGATAGAGACATATATACACACGCATTTACACACAGACAGAAAGAGAGGGGGGTGAAAACACATAGATACACAGACATTTACAGACAGGTACTGAGAGAGCGAGGGAAACACACATAGGCAAACAGAAACCCAGAGAGACACAGGGAGAGATATAGATACACAGACATTTACACACAGACAGACAGAGAGAGAGTCAGAGAGAGAGGAACACAGACAGATACATAGACATTTACAGACAGGCACAGGGAGAAAGAGAGAAACACATATAGACACACAAACAGAGATAGGGAGAGAGTGAGAGAGAGAAAGAGGCAGACATTGATACACAGACAGACATAGACAGACACATGGGAAAAAGAGACAGAAAGAACCAGACAGACACACAGGCAGACACAGGGAGAGAGAGAGAGAAACAGACATAGACACACAGACAGACAGACCGACAGACAGACAGAGAGAGAGACAAAGAGCGATCAAGGGAGTGAGAGACACATACAGACATTTCCAGAGAGAGAGAGAGACACAGATACATATAAGCACAGACATTTACACAGACACCTTGTTCTTTTTTGTCGGTTTCTTTCTGAGTTCCAGTTTCATCCTCCCCTCTGCGCTCGTGCATCGATGCAAATGGAGCAAGGTGAGGGCACTGCATCGGTTTTTGTCAGTACAAGTTATTGGCGTCTCATTAAAAATATTCTTGTCCCTTTACTTACATCATTTAGCTTGTTGAATAATGCGAAACTATCATTTATAGGTGATATCACGGTCAGTAAAAAAACTGACAGATATCATGCAGAGATACACAGGAGCAAAGGGCCTGGAGTAGCCCATTCAGCTACTCGAACCTGTGACATTGGAATATGAGTAGGTCATTCAGTCCCAAGAGCCTGCTCCGCCATTCAATCAAATCATGGCTGAGCTGCACCTCACCTTAATTTACCCAACTTAGCTCCATAGTCTTTCATAACCTTTCCGTTAAAAATGTATCCATTTATGTTTTGAAAGCTCCAATTGTCCCTCGACGTTTTGGCAGAGGGATTTCAAAATTTCAACTAGGCTTTCTTTGAAAATGTGCTTCCTCATTTCCCCCCTAAATGTCGCAGCTCTCATTTTAATATTATATCCCCTCGATCATGATCTCCCCAGTAGAGGAAATAGATTGCTCTATCTACCCTATCGAAAGCTTTTAACATTTTAAACACCTCGGATCAGATCACCCCTCAATATTCTATACGCAAGGAAATACAAGCATGAAGGTACCGAGGGCATGTTTGCTGACGATACAATGCTAGCTGGGAAAGTAAGCTGTGAGGAAGACGCAAAGTGTCTGCAAAGGGATATAGACAGGTTAAGTGAGTTGGCAATAAAGTGGCTGATGGAGTATAATGTGGCGAAATGTGATGTTATTGACTTTGGTCCGAAGAATAGAAAAGCAGAATTTTTTTTAAATGTTGAGAAACTATTAAATGTTGGTGTTCAGAGAGATTTAGGTGCCCGAGTAAAAGAAAGACAGAGAGTTAGCATGCAGGTAAAGCAAGCAATTAATTAGGAAGGCAAATGGCACGTTGGCCTTTATTGCGAGAGGGTTGGAGTGCAAGAGTAAGGAAGTCTTGCTACAATTGTACAGGGCCTTGGTAAGAACATACCTAGAGTACTGTGCACAGTTTTCTTCTCTTTATCAAGGGAAGAATCTACTTGCCTTAGAGGTGGTGCAACGAAGGTTCACTAGATTGATTCCTGAGATCAGAGGGTAGTCATGTGAGGAGATGTTGAGTAGATTCCGCCTATACACTGGAGTTTAGAAGAATGGGAGGTGATATCATTGAAACAAATAAGATTCTGTGGGGATTGACAGAGAAGATTCTGAGAGCTTGTTTCCCTGACTAGAGCGTATAGAACTAGGGGTTATAGTCTCAGGATAAGGGGTCGGCGTTTTAAGACTGAGATGAGAAGGGATTTCTCTTGCCCCAGAGAGCTGTGGATGCTCAGTCGTTGAGTGTATTCATGGCTGAGATAGATAGATATTTGGACTCTAGAGGATTCATGGGATATGGTGATAGGGCAGGAAGGTGATGTTGAGGTCGAAGATCCGCCAAGATCTAATTGAATGGCGGAGCAGGCTCGAGAGGCCGTACGGCCTACTCCTGCTCCTAATTCTTATGCTCTTATGTTCTTAAGTCAAGTTTATGCAACGTGTCCACATAAATTAACCCTGTACGCCTCGGTATAATTCTGGTGAATCTGCGCTGCACCCGCTCTGGGGTCAATATATATTTCCTGAGGCGGGGGCAGAAAACTGAGATTAGTACTCTAAATGTAGTCTAACTAGAGCTTTAGATAACTAACATAACATCGCCCCTCTGTAATCCGGCCGACCTTAGATAAAGGCCAACATTCCATTACTCTTTGTGATCATTTTTATACCGGTCTAATAGCTTTATATGTATATCTTCGACTCCCAAATCTCTCTGCTCCTCCACAGGTCCTCGTTTAACACCATTTAGAAAATACACTGATTCGTCTTTCTTGGATCCAGAGTGGATGATCTCACAGTTCCTCAGATTAACCTTCAACTTCCTTCATCTTTTTTCACTCACATAATCTCCTTATGTCCCTTTGCAACATTTGGCTCCCATCGACACTATTTACTGTCCCGCCTAATTTAGTGTAATCTGCAATCTTGGATATACAAGGCTCTGTTCTTTCACCAGAGTCATTAACACATATGGTAAATATGGTAAACAAATGCTTGTGGAGCACCACCAGTCACATTTTGCCATTTGCATACATCCCCTTCATTGCTCCCTGTCTCCTTCCTCCCAACCAATTACCAAGTCAAGTCAAGAGTCATTCTCCAAATTCATGTCCTTCTTTTCGTGTCTGTCCTTTGGGGAACAGTGTCAAGTAGTGGAAAGACTCACAGGCTACTTGAAAGTGTGACTGGCCCCGTTCCATGGCCGTAACCATCTTTATACCAGTCGATAGGTTGGCTAACCTACAAGGCGGGGGGGGTTTATAGACTCTCACAACCCATACGATGGGGCTGGGGCGGCACCCACACCCCCCGGATGTGAGTATCCCGCTGGATATCAAACAAGAATTCAAAGCCGGAGCTCCGACTCCCTTCGCCGGGACTGTCTGGTGTGGGGTTCGAACCCTGATACCATCTGGTCCGGAGGCGGGCTTGCTACAACTGCGCCAAAGGCTCACTCCTTCATGGTCTCATTTGTGCCAATAATCTTTTGAGTGAAACCTGAGCGAATGGCTTCTGGAAGTCCATATAAACAATATCCATCGACATGCCTGTGTCTGCCTTATTAATGACCTCCTCAAACATTCAACCAAATTAGTCAGACATGACTTCCTTTTAACAAATCCGTGTTGGCTCTTTCTGATCGGCTCATATTTGCACAAAATCTTCAGTCTTAATGCCAAATTCTAGTAGCTTATCCACTACTGATGCTAAACTGAAGGGTCTGTATTTACCTGGTTACCCTCGCAAACAGTTATTAAATAATGGAGTTACATTAGCAAATGTCTAGTCTAACGCTACAATCCCAGAATGAAGAAAGCTTTCTATAAGGGGAAAAGTTTTCCTCTGTTTGTTAAATGGTGTAATCCTTAACGTTATAACTTGTGCACGATTATCAATTTCTGCTGAGTGGAGATTCACAGCCCCTCCATAACGAAGTTATCTGTTCACTGACGTGTCTCACACCCACCCACGGGGAGATTGTTGTTCACTGACTGTTGTCCTGGGAGATATCTGCATTCTGATGTCAATAGCGGCTCCTTTAGTGAACCTGTTTTAATAGTGTCTCCCTATCATTTTCCTTCAATGGGAGATCTGTATGGTCATTCCATAAGAGAGAGATTTTTACATTGCATTCGTCTAGCTGATTTCTGCACAGTTCCATTTTTCTCGAACCTCGCAAATTGGGTTGAAGTTCCTTCAAACTCCTGGTCAGAGTCCGCCCTGCTGCTCACTCTCCAGGGTAGAAATTGGCCTTGGGCGGTACCGCTTCCGCCGCCTGTTGAACACTCCGCTCGATATTCATTCCTATTTAACTCAATGAAACTGAATATAACGCGCGGTCGGTCCGATACCGCCTCCATTGCGCTATCGATCAAGACGAATTTCTACTCCTATGATGTGCGCCGATATCTGACTCGCGAATAATTTCCAATAATGTGTCACTGCAAGGAATGGCCCCGACGCCTCTGATCAAACCTGGAATGACCCGCTACTGTTGATGGATCATCTTCCTCACCAAGTGCATGAGGAAGATGCCTTACCATCTTCAGCAACGGGGCAAATATGGAATCATAGAATCAACTAATCGCACAGCACAGAAGGAGGCCATTCGGTCCATCGTGCCTGTGCCGCTCTTTGGTAGATTTATCCAATTAGTCTCACTCCCCTGCTCTTTCCCAATTTTGAAAGTTACTTTTTCCAATTAACTTAAATATGTGCCTTTGGTTAACTCCCGATCTGCAACTGGAAGCAGCAACCCCTTATTTACTCTATCAAAACCCTTTACAAGCGATTATTTTAATATAAAGTGGGTGGGCGATCTATCATATCTCCCAAGCCATACTCTCCAAAGAAAAAAATTCAATTCTGTACTAGAATCATTCACTTTATCCCCTTCCCCAGTTTTCTTTAACAATTTATTAGACAAGTCTAACACCCTCTGATTAAAAAGATTGAGCCTGATTCTCCATGTTATCCCATATTCCTAACATCCCTCCAGACTCCTACTGAGTCCCCACCTGGGCAGTAACCTGTCCGAGCTAATCACCCGCCTCTCAGAACCCACCCGATCTTCTCTTTATTCAAATAATTGGCGGTAATTTTAACTTTTGGCGGGGCCATGTCCATGTAACAGGAAAACCCAGGAGAGAGGAATCGGCCTATTCGCTCTCAACCGCTTTACGCTATTGCACAATGTCACAATCTACCCCCGCTTGGCAGCGTAAACCGAGCGGTATCGCAATGGCTGTGCAGTTACACGCTCCACCCTACTTTCATTTCTATTGAGTTCAAATGAATAGAATCTCGGGCGGGGCATATATCAGGGGCTAATGCGACAACGCCCGTCGTGCGGTACCACACAAGATACCGTTCATAGCGCAAATTAGGCGGTATCACATCGGCGGCCGGTGAAAGGACCCGCCCGAAATTCACTGGAACAGAACATGAGGCGGTGGGCGGTGCGTCTAACAAGCAGCTAATGCAATACTGTCGGGTCTGCGCTGCCGCCCAATGCAGATATCCACCCCCGAGTGATTTATCGGTTAACATATCAGTTATCATTTCTACATCAACCTGAAGCAGAATATTCCTTTTGATTTCTGACAGAAGGCCAGGTTCTCTGCACCCCCGCACATCCCGGGCCGCAGCCGATTATCCGGTCCCAACAAACGGTGCAAACCGGCAGCACCGCCGTGTGTCCGTCATTTCAGAACATCACGGGCCCGGTGAATGTGACCGTGCACACGGCCAGCAGCTGCAGCGGTGAGTACCCCTAATCGACACATCATAGAGCCTGATTACACTGTATGAAGGTTAATGCATTCCTTGTTCTCTGCTCTACTTTAAAGCAAGTTTCAAAACAGCTGTGTAACAAATGTGTAATATCTCCATTAAAACAGCGGACAAATGTCGCAGAGTTCAATTTCCAGGCGCATAACTTCCGCACTTTTAACTGTTGAGTCACCCGGAGTTTAAACACTGCAACTAGTGAGCAACTTCCCTCTTTCGATATTAGAATGTCTCTTTATTTTTCGAAAACATATTTAAAAACACAAATCTCTGAAGGTGGAGGGACAAGTGGATAAAACTTTTAGAAAGGCACCCAAAATCCTCGGCTTTTTTAATAGAGGCATAGAGTAGAACAGCAAGGAAGTTATTCTAAACATTTATAAAACACTGAAAAGAAAAATAAAGACTTACATTAATACAGCGTTTTTCACAATCACCAGGAGTCCCAAAGCGCTTTACAGACAATGAAGTACTTTTTGGAATGTAGTCATTGTTGTAATGTGGGACACGCGGCATCCATTATGCGCACAGCAAGCTCCAATATGATAATGACCAGGTGATGTTGATTGAGGGAAAAATATTGACCCCAGGAATAACTTCCCTGCTCTTCTTTGAAATGTTGGCCGTTCGTACATTTACGCCCACCTGAGAGGGCAGGCACGTCCTTGGTTGAACGTGTCATCCGAAAGTCGGTACCGCCGACAGTGCAGCACTCGCTCAGTCCTGGCACTGGGAGCGTCAGCCTAGATTTTCCTGCGCAGGTCTCTGGAGTGGAACTTGAGCCCACAACTTTCTGACAACAGAGGCGAGAGAGCTACCCACTCAGCCACAGCTGACACTCGTTAGTCCTCAGCTGGAGGACTGTGTTCAGTTCTCGGCACTACACTTTAGGAAGGCTATGAAGGCCTTCGAGAGGTTGCAGAGGAGATTTACTACAATTGTACCAGGGATGAGGGCTTTCAGTTACGGGAAGAGACAAGAGAAGCTGAAATTGCTCTCTTTAGAGCAGAGAAGGATAAGGGGAGATTTAATAGAGGTGCTCAAAGTCATGAAGGGTTTTGTTGAAGTGAATAATGAGGAACTGCAGTGGCGCGAATAGATATGGGAGTCCAAGTATACAAATCACCGTTAACCAGATAATACAGATTTAAGCTAATTGGCAATATATGTGTGGAGAAATTGTTTCAATACATCGAGTTATGATCTGGAATTCTCTGCCTGAAAGGTCAATGGAAGTAGGTTCCATAGTAACTTCCAAAAGGGAATTGAATAAAGGGGAGACATTTACAGGCCTATGGGAAAAGAGCAAGGGAGCGGTAACTAACTGAACAGCTCCCTCAAAGAGCCGGCACAGGCACGATGGGCCGAATGACATCCTTCTGCGCTGATAGATTATATGATTCTATCACTCCATTTCGCCTTTGGAGATTTCTCTTCTCCATAACAAGTCTGTCCAACTTCCTTTATTCGAGTTAAAACGAAGAGGGGCAGTAAATGCTGTGGATCTGTAGTAAACGCCGAAAATATTGGCAATACAAAGAAAGAAAGCTAATGTCTGAGTTGCCAGCAATGAGTTCTGCAGGTCGATCAGCTGTCCGCTGCTCGCAGTCCTCTCACATTACTCAGTAAACATTGGAGCAGAATTTCTCCCCTTATTTTAACTGGTTATAACAGTGAAGAGGTTTTGAGAATTAGGTCCTTGACATAAACCCAAACATTAACTTATCTTTTCTCTGCTCAGTTGTTGATGTACCTCCCGTATTTTCCAGAATATTCTGACTCTATCTCCAAATTATTAATATAAGAACATAAGAAATAAGAGCAGGAGTAGGCCATTTGGCCCATCGAGACTGCTCCGGCATTCAATAAGATCATGGATGAGCTTTTTACCTCATCGCCACTTTCCTGCCCTATCCCCATATCCCTTGATTCCCTTAATATTCAAAAATCTATCGATTTCTGTCTTGAATATATTCAACGACTGAGCCTCCGAGGTAGAGAATTCCAAAGTTTCACCACGATCTGATTGAAGACATTTCTGCTCATCTCAGTTTTAAATGGCCGACCACTTATTCTGAGACTGTGACCCCTGGTTCTAGAAAAACCAGCCAGGGGAAGCATCCTCCCTGCTTCTACCCCGTCAAGCCCTGTAAGAATTTTGTATGTTTCAATGAGTTCAAATCTCATTCTTATAAACTCTAGAGAATATAGTCCTAGTCTACTCAATCTATCCTCATAGGACAATCCCCCCATCCCAGGAACCAATTTGGCGAACCTTCATTGCACACCCTCTATGGCCAGTATATCCTTCCTTCCGTAAGCAGACCAAAACTGTACACAGTTGTCCAGGTGTGTTATCAGCAGGGTCCTTTATAATTGCAGTAAGTTGTCTTTACTCTTATACTCAAATCCTCTTGCAATAAAGACCAATATACCATTTGCTTTCCTAATTGCTTGCTGTACCTGCATGTTAACTTTCAGTGATTCGTGTATGAGGACACCCAGGTCCCTCTGAACACCAACATTTCCCAATCTCTCACGATTAAAAAATACTCTGCTTTTCTATTTTTCCTACCAAAGTGAATAACTTCACATTTCTCAACATTATATTCCATTTGCCATGTTTTTCCCACTCACTTAGACTGTCTATATCCCCCTGAAGCCTCCTTGCATCCTGCTCCCAACTTACATTCCCACCCAGCTTTGTATCATCAGCAAACTTGGATATATTACATTTGGTCCCCTCATCTAAATCATTGATGTAGAATGTGAATAGCTGAGGCCCAAGCACTGATCCTTGCGGTACCCGTTAAGGCACATGGGATTGGGGGCAAGTTATTGACGTGGATAGAGAACTGGTTGGCAGACAGAAAGCAGAGAGTAGGAATTAATGGGTCTTTTTCCGTGTGGCAGGCAGTGACTAGTGGGGTACCGCAGGGATCAGTCCTTGGACCCCAGCTATTCACAATATACATTAATGATCTAGATAAGGGAACTAAATGTAATATCTCCAAGTTTGCAGATGACACAAAGATGGGTGGGCGTGTGTGCTGCTAGGAGGATACCGAGAAACTCCAGGATGATTTGGATAGTTTGGGTGAGTGGGCAGAAGCGTGGCAGATGCAAAATAACATGGATAAATGCGAGGTCATCCACTTTGGTGTCAAAAACAGAAAGGCAGACTATTATCTGAATGGCAATAGATTGGGAGAAGGGGAAGTGCAACGAGACCTGGGTGTCCTTGTGCACCAGTCGCTGAAGGTACGCATGCAGGTGCAGCAGGCGGTGAAGAAGGCAAATGGTATGTTGGCCTTCATAGCGAAAGGGTTTGAGTATAGGAACAGGGATGCCCTGCTGCAGTTGTACAGGGCCATGGTGAGACAACACCTTGAGTACTGTGTGCAGTTTTGGTCGCCTTATCTGAGTAAGGATGTTCTTGCCATGGAAGGAGTTCAGCGAAGATTCACAAGGCTGATACCTGCGTGGCAGGAATGATATATGAGGAGAGATTGGGTCGATTGGGATTATACTCGCTGGAGTATAGAAGAATGAGAGGGGATCTCATCGAAACATATAAAATTCTGACAGGTCTGGTAAAACTAGATGCAACAATATTGTTCCCGATGGTCGGAGAGTCCAGAACCAGGGTTCATAATCTAAGGATAAGGGGTAAGCCATTTAGCAGAGAAATGAGGAAGAATGTCTTCACCCAGAGAGTGGTGAACCTGTGGAATTCTCTACCACAGAAGGTAGTTGAGGCCAAGTCATTAAATATATTCAAGAATGAATTAGATATATTTCTTAAAGCTAAAGGTATCAAGGGATATGGGGAGAAGGCAGGTACAGGGTACTGAGTTTGGATGATCAGCCATGATCTCTACGAATGGCGGAGCAGGCTCGAGGGACCGAATGGCCTACTCCTGCTTCTATCAACTATGTTTCTATGTTTACCCCACTAGTTACAGCCTGTTAACACGAAAATGAACCGTTTATGCCTACTCTCTGTTTTCTGTCCGATACCAGTCCTCAATCCTCTCTTACCCTTTAGCCGTGTGTAAAAGTCCAAACTTCGTGAACTATCTACGTTTTTTCCTCCGTAATCTCTCAAAATCAGCCAAGTTATACCCTCTAATGCGCTCGCCAGATTGCACCAAATGCACTTGATGGGCTTGTCACTGGTCCAGCTGTGGATGCAATTCCTCTGCTCATTTACCGTATTCACGTTCCCAGGTACCCTTACAAACTGATTCATGGATTGATCCACTTTAACTCCTCGCTCTGATTCCGAAACAACACTCTGCATCTTTCCCATTTAACAGAACCCTTCCCTTTTCACACACTAAGTATTTTACACAAAAACAGACAATGCTGGAAACACTCAGTTGGTCAGGCAGCATCTGTGGAGAGAGAAACAAAGTTAACCTTTCAGGGCCATGATCTGTCATCAGAACTGGGCTCTGTTACAGATAAAGCAGGTTTAATAAAATACAGGTGCAGGGAAAGGGTGAGGGGAGGATAGAATAAACGGTATGGGCTTTGATAGGGTGGAAGCAGGACATCTTAAATGACAAAAGGGATGATGGTGCAAGGCAAAGGCAGATGGGAATGGGAGATTTCAAGAAATAAAAAATGGATCTAGAGGAGGTGCAAATGGGTATAGCACAATCAGTACCAACAGCTGAAGTCCGAACAAATGGGAGCACTGTTTATGATCTGAAATTGTTGAATTTCATGTTGAGTCCGAAAGGCTGTAAAGTGCCTGATCGAAAGATTAGGTGCTATTCCTCGAGCTTGCGTTGAGCTTTATTAGAAGAGTATAGGAGGCCTAGGACAGAGCGGTCAGAGTTAGAGTGGAGCGCAGAATTAAAGTGACAGGCAACCGGAATTTCGGGGACATGCTTGCGCAGTGACGGAGTCCTTTCAGCCCACAAGCATAACCCTGAGCTTTCAGTTCTGATGACAGGTCATCGAGCTGAAACGTTAACTCTGTTTCTCTCTCCACAGATGATGCTTGACTTGCTGAGTGTTTCCAATATTTCCTTTTTTTATTTCAGATTTATGGCATCCACAGTATTTTGCTCAAGTATTTGATAGTTGGCCACATTGCATTCTATCGGCCACTTACTTTCACTGTCACCTTAACCACCCACACTCTTCTGTAGCCACTCTTCTCCTCTCCAATATTTGAGCCCCTTCCTATTTTGGTATCAATAATGATTTGAATCATTTGTTTTCCTTATCAGCTCCAAATCATTAATCACTTTTAAAATCGCAAGGGATCCAACATCTCCTCAATGTTTACCTTTCAACATTTTCCTTCATCCCCTAAAACTTTCTCACATGACTTTTTTTCCCAAGCGACATTACAAACTATTTTACTGACATGAATTTCATGCTGATTTACACTATCGAGATGCTAGTGTCTACCCGCCACACAGAGTGTGAGTAGTTGATGCTGGTGGACATCTCTTGGCTGCAGAGATACCTCCTCACCCTCAGTGTTATGGGAAGAGATCGCGCTCTGCAAATTCTCATCTCTCTGATTCCGGTTGCTGACTTCTACCCTTACTTTAGAATTATTCGCCAGATACAACCGGGGCCCAGACACATAGGAGCTAAATGTTACCTAATTCGCCGGGCGGCAAACAAATGGGTGCGAGTCGTCCACCCGTTCTACATCTCGCCCGATTTTACTCCCAATCGAAGTTAGCGGAGAGTACAATCGGTCGGGTATGAAGCGGGCGTCCAGCCAGATCCCGCCAGCTTCCCGCCTGGCGGACCGGTGAAAATTTCGCCCGTAGCGCCGAACCTCTGCCTTTTATGACATCTGAAAATGGAGCAGTAAATCTGGGAATGGCGGCTGCTGCCGCGGCTCATCCGGCCCCGCGCATAATGTCGAAATGGAAAGATTTCCTCTGGTATCAGTGAGGAGGAAATCCCTGAGCGTTAGTCGGAACGATCTGATAACTGGGCTCAGGACAGATAGTAACCAAACGGAGCGTTCCCCGTCTGTTAGAACATCATAGCTATGGCACGGGACTTGATGTGATCATTATAGATGTCAAGCTTTACATTTTCACTTGATGCACCAAACAAGCACAATCTCCCTGCCCTGGGGTGAAGTTGGACCTGGGCGGGGAGGAAATAACAGGCGTGATTGCATTGGTCTCCAGTGAAACGGTCCACCCAATATTCACCTTCATTGACTTTCAATATTGTTGTAAAAACCCATCGTGTTCACTAATGTCCTTCAGAGAAGGAAATCTGCCGTCCTTACCCTGACTGGCCTACATGTGACTCCAGACCCACAGCAAGGTGGTTGACTCTTAATTGCCTTCTGGAATGGCCTAGCATGCCATTCAGTTATATTCAAGAAGGCGGCTTCTCGAGAGCAATAAAGGATGAGCAATACATGCTGGCCTTGCCGGCAACACCCACATCCCAGGAATGAATAAAAACACTTGAACTGAATGCCAAGCATGCCATAAAACGGTCGGCAATGCGATTCCACTTGATTTGCACCCGCAGGAATTTTCAGTTCCAAACCCCCGCCCCATCCGTGTTTCTACATTGACCAGAGGAAATCTCCGCCCAATATTGCTTCACCAAGCTTTCTTTGACTAATTGTTGTAAAGTATAAACGGGCGATAAAACGTGACGCAGAGACACTGGTGAGAGAACAAGTCCGTCTGTGTCAGAACAGCCAAGTACCTGAATCTGAATTGTATAGGTTGGGAGCAGAGATAATTCAACTTGTTGGTCTTATTAATATAGACAAAAAAGAGAAGAAAGATATACGTCTCTATTTACTAGTAGGATAAACCCTCGGGATCTGAGAACAACTCATCAATCCAGGCGACTTCTCAGTCCGGAGTATCAAATAATTACTCAAAGTGAGTCTAGTTATACACCTAATGGACAATGCCAGTTGACTTACTCTAAACAGTCCCAGTCTGTCAAAGTCTCGAAATTACTATTCTCATCCTTATTTTTAAATCCCTCCAGGAACTTGCCCCTCTCTATCTCTTTAACCTCCACCAACGTTGTAACCCTCCGTGAGCTCTGTGTTCCTCCAATTCTGGCCGGTTCCACATCTTCAGTTGTAATCGCTCCACCATTGGCGGCCGTGCCTTCATCTGTGTAGAAGCTAAACTCTGGAATTTCCTCCCTAAAACTCTTCGCTTCTCTACCTCTCTCTCTTCGTTAAAGATGCTCCTTAAAACCTACCTTTTTATTCAAGATTTTTGTCATCTGACCTAATTGGCCTGAATTTGTGGTCGGAGGCTTCCCGCGGGCCAATGCCTCCGACCGGCAAAAATTCTACGAAACTACCAGATGGTCCAGGATCCACGGAGATTCGTGGTCCTGGGACTCTATGCGTAGACATGCGCAGAGACCCATGTATCTCAGCGGCGCAGGCGGTTCGCATTCGCCCCTGGGATCACGTGGGCCGGTCCAACCAATGAAAGAAGTAAGCGCCCCTTCATGCTTATTCAATTTCCGGTTTTCGCGCATGCGCTTCGCGTACATATGGAATCCCCATAATCATGAATGGGGATCACATAAAAAGCACATTAATAACAAATAAATAAAAAATTACATCTTTAAAATTAATTAAAATATAATATAATTAAACATCTAAAACTAATTTAACTTTTTTTAAATGTTTTCAAGGGGCTAAAAATAACCTTGCCTTATTTTATAGGTGTTTTACTGTTTCAATGATTGAAAAAACATTTATTTTATTCTACATTTAAACTTTTATGCTGTTAAAAGCAAGCCTTTTACCAGTGGGCCGTGAATGCTCAATCGTCGACTTTATTCAAAACTGAGATTGAAAAATATTTGAACACTCGGGGAATCAAGGCATTTGGCGATAGGGCGGGAAAGTGGAGTTTATGTAGAAGTTCAGCCATGATTTTATTGAATGGCGGAGCAGGCTCGAGCGCCCGAATGGCCAACTCCTGCTCCTAATTCTTACATTATTGTGGTCTTTAGTTGTTGTTGTTGTGTCGTATGTTACACCAGTAGGTAGCAATGTCGTGCGCTCCTTTCTCACTGGAATGTAAGTTTTATTTACGTGGAAGATAAGGCAACTGTGCACGGTTATAAACATCGCACCTGAACAGAATGATAACAACTGAAATGTAGAAATGTTATCTCCATACTAACTATAATTCTTACACAAACCCTTTGCTGCTTCTTAAATTGAATTAACCTGACACCTGCTGTTCACTTAACATTCCCCTGCAGAATGCTTACGCCCTGAGCTAATAAGATGTTTTTCCTGTGTCTTTCCCAAACAGAAAATCCACAAAGACTGAGGGAAGATTGTTCCTTCGTGGACATCGAAAAGCTGGTTGATAATCACAGAAAGCTGCTGAAGAAAAAAGTCGAGTACATCATCGAATACACAAGCAAACCTGGAGAAAAGGTCCTTTTAACCGAGAAATTCACCAAGCTCTGGGTAACAGACGGTGAATGCAATACGGTTCCCCAAGGACACAAGGTGATGGATATTGAAGCCTTTTTCAGACAGGACTTGTCTGACGCCCCTTCCGTCGACTACAGTGAAATATTCAGCTGTTCCCTTGTCTGTCCAGGCCGCCTAGGACCGTCTTAACCAAGGGATTAACCGGAATTGGGAAAACCATCTGCGTGCACAAGTTTGTTCTCGACTGGGCTACCGGCTCGGCAGCCTCGGACTTTGACTTCCTGTTCCTGTTACCGTTTCGGGAACTCAACCTGCTGCCTGAAAGCAAGATCAGCATCAGCCAGCTGGTCCAGCGGTATTACCCAGAGATCGAGGAGGCAGTGCTTCTCTTAAAGAACCCCCGCATCAAGTGTCTCTTCATCTTCGACGGGTTGGATGAGAGTCGCCTGCGCTTGGATTTCAGGAAGAGCCCGGAATACGGCGACATGGAGCAAACGATGCGACTCCAGTTTCTCCTGGTCAACCTAATCAGAGGAAACCTGCTTCCCTCTGCCTCGGTCTGGGTCACTTCCCGCCCTGGAGCCGCCGGTCAAATCCCAGCTCCCTACATCGACAGGATGACAGAAATCCAAGGCTTCAGAGATGGGGAAAAAGAGGAATACTTTCAGAAGAAATGCAAAGAGAGAGCAGAAGAGGTTCTGTCTCATGTGAAGAAACAACCCAGCCTGTTCACCATGTGCTATGTCCCAGCCTTCTGCTGGATCCTCGCCACTGTCCTGGAACACGCCCTCAAATCCTCCAGTGAGACGGATCTCGGCGAGAAAGCCCCCCAAACCATCACGGAAGTCTATAGCAGCTTCCTGATTGTGATGATCACCTATCACCATGAGAAGCAAGGCCACGGGGTTAGCGAGAGGGAGAAGATTAGCGAGCTGCTGCGATCCAAGCGGCCGGCCATCCTCAGTCTGGGGAAACTGGCCTTCCACTGCCTGAAGGATCAGAAGGTGGTCTTCTACCAAAAGGACCTGGAGTGGTTTGAGGTCGACTTGTCTCTGATGTGTGACGGGTTTTGCAAGGAGATCCTATTACAGGAGGAGCCCATCTTTCAGAGCAAGGCTTACACCTTCTTACACCTGACGGTGCAGGAGTATTTCGCCGCCTTGTACGTCTTCCTTGTACACCACACGGACCGGCGCCCCAATCCTCTGGCCAGAGGGGTGATGCACAAGCTGCTCGGGCGCTTCTCTCGCCCCACCTATTCGGACGTGTGCAGGAGTGCGTGTAAAGAAGCGGCCTGGAGCCAGAGCGGGCACTTGGATCTGTTCCTGCGCTTTCTGTGCGGCCTCTCGACAGCAAAGAACTTGCAGCTTTTGCGGGGTCTGGCGGCCGAGAGGGATGGCAGCGCGGAGGACGCCGCACGGACGGCGGCCTACATCAACAGAACCTTACACAGGAACATTGACCCGGAACGGTGCCTCAACCTCCTCCATTGCTTAAACGAGCTGAACGACGGCAGGATCGCTGACAAGCTGAAGGAGGCTCTGAGGGAAGGAGCTTTGTCCACTCGAGACCTGCACGCCGCCGAATATTCAGCCATTGCCTTTGTGCTGCAATCGTCCGCATGTGACATGGAGGAGTTCGATATCACAGAGTACAACCTACCCGGGGAACTGCTGTGGAGGCTGCTTCCTATCGCTAAACTATTCAGAACAATAAAGTACGGTAATTCCCAAACCACTCCACTGAAAGTATCTGGGGACCCCTAGGTGGACAGACATATATTGTAGCCGGTACATGATTAGCTGCACTGGACGATATTAATCTGGCCTTGATATGGTAACATGGGGACATTGTGGATTTTAACATCTTCTAAGGCTTGTTCTGACTTGGAAAGAGACGGTCGAGAGGTGATATGATTGCTGTGTTTAGGATTCGGAAGGGAATAGATGATGTCGAACATGACAAGCAGTTTAAACTTGTCCAGGACTTTAGAACCACAGGATACTGCCTGAGCTTGAAGGGGGATAAATTCAAAGCTAATCTGTGGAAACAAGATTTCAGTGAGTGAGCGGTCAATCTATGGAACAGGTTCCCTAGGGTGAGGCAGCGGATAGTAGTGATTCATTCAGATGCAAATTAGAGAGATTTCTTTCAGATAATAACATTTGGGTTTACGCTATATGAGTGATTTGAGAAATGGCGTGTGGTAAGAATAACATGCTTGGGAGGAACAAGTGACATTGGACCTATGATTTCCAAATCCGGGAGTTTGCTCGCCTCATGTCTGAAATGGAATTACCCAGGGTCTACAGAGCAGAAACAAGCTATTCGGCCCAATTGGTCTGTGCTGGAGTTTAGGAGCCAAAAGATCCTCCACCCGCCCCTCTTCCTCTGACCCTATCAGCATGTCCTTCTACTACTTTGTCCCTCATGTACTTATCTAGCTTCCATTAAATGCATCTATTCGGCTCAACTACTGCTCGTGGGAGCCTGTTCCACATTCTAACCAATCTCTGAGTAAAGACATTTCTCCTGAATTCCCTATTGGATTTATTAGAGACGATCTCATATTTGTGACATGAAGTTCTGGTCTCCACCACAAGTGGAAGCATTTTGTCTTCATAATAAACCCTTTCATAACCGTAAAGATCTCTATCAGGTCACCACTCAGCCTTCTCTTTTCTAGTGAAAGTAGCCCCAGGCTGCTCCGCCTTTGCTCATAAGTTTCCTCTCAATTTGGGTATCATCCTTGTGACTCTGTTTTTAACCATCTCCAGTGTCTCGATATCCTGTTGATAATTTGGAGATCAGAATTGTAGCCAATACTCTAACTTTGGTCTAAAAACGGTCGTGTACAAGTTTAACATAACTTCTATGATTTTCAATACTAACCCTCTACACATGAACCCCAGTGCTTGGCTTGCTTTTTATGGCCTTATTAATCTGCATCACTGCTTTTGCTGATTTGCGTATCTATAGGCCTAGATCGCTTTGGTCCTCTATCCCATTTAGACTCTTATTGTCCAACTAGCACGTGTCTTCCTTACTCTTCCTATCAAAATGTAATACCTCGCACTTATCTATATTGTAATTCATTTTCCAATTACACGCCCATTCTGTAAGTATATTAATGTTTTCTGATATTTTGTTGCATTTTCCTCAGTATTACTACACACCCCAATTTGGTGACGTCTGCACATTTCAAAATTGTAATTCCGATTCTGGAGTCCAAATAATTAATGTAAATGGTGAACAACAATGATCCCAGCACCTATCCCACTGGAACACCTCTTCCCAACTTTTGCTTTTCCGAGTAGATACCTATGCACTGTTTGATGTTTTGTAGCTAACTTGCGACTTGGCCCCTGATTCCACATGCTCTGTCCTTACTCTTGAGTCTACTGTGCGTTACTTTATCGAATGCCTTTTGAAAATCCAAATATATTACATCTACTACATCACCCTTGTCTACTCTTTCTGTTACTTCTCCAAATAATTCAGTAAAGTTGGTCAAGCATTACCTTCCCTTTTGAAATCCGTGCTGACTTCACTTTATTACATTTTCATTTTCTAGATGTTTTTCTGTTATATCTTTGTGTAAAGATTCCATTATATTTCCTACCACCAACGTTAAGCTAACTGGTCTATAGTTCCCTGGGCGTGTTCCGTCTCCCCTTTCAATATTGGAATACCATTAGCTGTCCACCAGTTCTATTCCACTTTTCCTTTTAGTTATGTATTTTATATATATACAATAGTGCCTCTGCTATCTCGTCCCTGCCTTATGTTAATATGCAAGGAAGCGGTCCAGGGGTTTATAGCCTCCCTGAGTTTGATTGGTTTAGATTATCTCCCCCTTTCTATCTTAAATGCCATTATATCTTTTTTGGTTTCTTCTTCCAATGTCATGTCCACGCAGTTAGTCTCCGTGGTGAATGTGGACGCAAAGTAATTATTCAACATTTCCTCCATTTTGTAAGAACATAAGAAATAGAAGCAGGAGTCAGCAATTCCTTCCATCGAGCCTCCTCTGCCATTCAATAAGATCATGGCTGATCTGCGACCTCAAATCCACCTTCCCGCACTATCCCCTTATCCCTTGATTGCCTTAGTGTCTAAAAATCTATCGATATCTGTCTTGAGTAAACTCAACGACTGAGCATGCACAGCCCTCTGGGCTAGAGAATTCCAAAGATTCACAACCCTTTGAATGAAAAAGTTCTCCTCATCTCAGTCCAAGATGACGATGTCATTCCCTCTGAATTTATCTTGTTCATCCCTTCGTGGTATAAATAATCCTGATTTTTATTTTATTATTACATGAAGTAGAATAATTTACTATTTCGTTTTATATTAATTGATAATTTAATTTTGTATTCCTCATTTCTTTCCTCATTGTTTTTAACTTCTTTCCTAACTTCTTCGTTTTCCGTTTTGTCATCCTCTCCTTTATTGTCTATTTACTTCGTGTATGCTTTTTCCTTAAGTTTCAGTGTTGAACTTTATTCTTTGTTCTTCCATGGTGTTTCATTACTGGCTTTCAACCGGTGGGAGCAGCATTCTTCCAACTGATACAGAGGTCAACAGTTAATTACAGTCAGACTGTCTCAACCGGGCTCCCAGGGGATACAGACCCCACAACCCATGTATTAAATGGGTGTTGAGAGCCTGCACAATACCGGTACTTGGGCTTGGGAGCGCTATAGGCTTGGAGTGGGTTGCATGAAAGGCATCATTTCTGCAGTGGAGTCATCTACACGGATTTAGCATTGAAGGAAATTCCCTGAGGTAATGGTGATAATTTTAACTGTGGGCGATATCGAATTGTCCGCCCATTGTAAACCGCGCCCGACTTTCCCCATTGACTTCAATGAAATGGAAAATCGAGCTTGGTGTATAAGGGGCGGCCAAATCAATTTCGCCTGTTTTACACCACCAGTCACAGTTAAAATTGCTCTCCATTTTAGCAAAGTTATAAATATAACCGAAAGAGTTCCTTTATTTCTTTTTCTGAAATCCCAAGTTATTGTAAAATGCTGAGTTGTGGATTTTGCTGGGAATGACAATCCGATGAAGTCTGTGGGTGAAGTTCCCTTCGGCGGCAGCACAAAGCAGGCATTGGCGGCCCGATTTAAACTGTCACAGAAACACTATTCTTGGGGTTAAATATATCAACCGTTTTGCTGCGTGCTGCCGATTTCCTGCCTTGTTTCTTTCTGGTTAACTCTCAAGTTTACTACAAGAGAATCTTGATGAAAAATAGCAAATGCGCCAAGTGTTCGCTCAGTGTCCTGCTGTTTTCGGGCTTTCTTCCATATTGGAAAACTGGCCGAATGATGGGAAAGAATTTCTCTTCTTGTTCGGCGCTGTGCACGCGTTCAGCAGCTTTGCCCTGGTCGGTAGCTTAAAGTGGGCCCGGAGATAGCTGCAAAACCCTCCCTCACCCCCTGTCTCACACCGAAACATAACTGTCGAGAAACACAAAGTTAAACCAAACAATCCTGCAGATACATCAGGCTTGTTTTCAAATGCCGGTACTCCGATTACTGATTTCAAACTCAAAAGTCTCCTTTCTTTATTTTAACTAGTTAAAACTAAAGATGAAAGTATTTATTAATGCCATGGGACCGGGACACCAACCCAAAGCTGTTAGTTCAGGCTTGTTAATAAAAGGAGTGGAAATTCAATGTTTAAAATGTTATTATTACTGTGGGTTATTACAGTGATTAAAATCCACGAATATTGAATGTTCTTTTTCTCTAACACCAGATTAGTGCAGAAAGACATAACGGACCATCTGGCGAGGTTTCTCGGTGCCCTCCTTATTTTATCCAGAACTCAAGTGCAGGAGCTCCGGTAAGATGATGAAAACCTTTAGCAATTGTTAAGCTGTGAAATGATCCAGTGTCTTTCAAATTAGGTGCCAAAGTGCGTTTATTTAAAATATGTACAGAACAGTGCGCGTGCTTTCGAACCAAAGACAATTCCTGAGCTTGAATTGAATTTGGTTTAGGTCAGTGTAATTTTATATACTCAGGTCAGTGGGGAGAGATTGACATCTACTGGAATTCGGAACAGAGAGAGCGGGGGGTAGGAGGGGCCGGCAATGATGGCGGGACAATCGGGGCCACAGAGATTCAGGCCCAGAATTAAATCAACTAACCAGCAAAAGACAAAGCGATGTTGTCCAAATGAGCCACACACCGTAGCGATAAACTCCACTTGCTTCAGTTAAACAACGATAAGGAACAGTTTGGCAAAAGTTAATGTTTAATGAGCTCTATCTTTGTGCGAGGGGATTGATGCATTTTCACGAGCTGAACCCGAGCAGATTACCAGGATGAAGCGCCAATAAACGTCCCACTGCTTGCACGGACAATACCACCTGACTTATTCACCAACTGGCAGTGCAGAAGATTCTGGAACCGAATGGGACGATTCCCAGCCGAGGAGCAAGTGTATCCCTCCAGGACTCATTGAACAGCCCAACTATAGAGTCAGTGATTAACAGAGACGTAATATCCCTGGATATGGGGGCCATAGATATAAGAGGCCTGGATATAGGGGCCATAGATATAATAGCCCTGGATATAGGGGCCATAGATATAAGAGCCCTGTATATAGGGGCCATAGATATAAGAGCCCTGGATATAGGGGCCATTGATATAAGAGCCTTGGATATAGGGGCCATAGATATAAGAGGCCTGGATATAGGGGCCATAGATATAAGAGGCCTGGATATAGGGGCCATAGATATAATAGACTTGGATATAGGGGCCATAGATATAAGAGCCCTGGATATAGGGGCATAGATATAAGAGCCCTGGATATAGGGATCATAGATATAAGAGCCCTGGGTATAGGGGCCATCGATATAAAAGCCCTGGATATTAGGGCGAATGACCAAAATCTGGGTCAGACATGTTAATTTTATGGAGCGTCTAAACTGGTGAATGAGAGGTAGATTGGCAGATCGTTTTTGGGAAAGAATTCCAGGTCTCAGTGCTTGCAGCTAAAGTCACCGCCGCCAATGGTGGAGCGATTAAAATCGGCGATGCTCAACATGCAAGAAATGGAGGAGCGGAGATATCTCGGTAATGCTGGAGGAGATTACAGAGATAGGGAGGGGCGACGCCATGGAGAGATTTGAAAACAAGGGTGAGAATATGAAATCGAGGCGTTGCGTAAACGGGAGCCAATGTAGGTCAGCGAGCACAGGGGTGATGTGTGAAGGGGACTTGGTGCGAGTTAGGACACGGGCAGCCGAGTTTTGGATGACCTCAAGTTTACGTAAGGTGGAAGATGTGAGGTCGGCCAGGAGTTCTTTGGAATAATCAACTCTAGAAGTAACAAAGGCATGGATGAGCGTTCCAGCAGCAGATAAGCTGAGGCCCAGCCAGATGCGGGCGATGTGACGGACCTGGAAATAGGCGGTTTTACTGATGGTGCGGATCTGTGCTCGGTAGATTATTTCAGGGTCAAATATGATACCAAGGTTGTGAAAGGTCTGGTTCAGCCTCTAAGAGATGCTCGGGAGAGGGAAGCCGTCGGTGGCCTCGACAGAGGAGCCTCTGTTTCTATTCCCGAGCGCCAGATAATTAGTTGTTGCGCCTGTTGCCCCGGCCGCAAACTCGTCCTATCAGGTACCTGATCAATGTGGACCTTCAGCATTGGTGGAATGTCTTGCTCTGCAAGCTTGTTCTGTGCGGGTCATATTCATTTGTTAGAGATCTTCTCTGCATTCAATTTTATCTGCAATGTGTCCGCCCATTTCACCAGTCTATCCGTGCTAACGAGAAGGTGACATTTGATCAAACTCCTTTCAGTTGGATTTAATTCTATATCAAGGAAGTAGCTGGGGATAGAAATAAATCTTTTTATTCAGAATTATTCTAACTTTTTCAGGCTGCAAAATACTGAGCTCAGCGATTCGGCGATGAAACAACTGTCTATCGCCCTGAAGAATCCTTGCTGCAAATTGCAGAAATTAAGGTCGGTGAAATCAACAAATAAATGAATTCATGCAGATCAGTGAACATCTGTGGAGAGAAAAGACAGGTTAAATGCGTGAACCAGGATTGGACAAAGTGGAGCAGGAAACTAAAAGTTAAGCAGATAGCCAATCAGAGAGTGAGGTAATGCTCCAATCAGAGAGGGAGGTAATGATCCAATCAGAGAGGGAGTTAATGATCCAATCAGAGAAGGAGTTAATGATCCAATCAAGGAGGGAGTTGATGATCCAATCAGAGAGGGAGTTAATTATCCAATCAAAGAGGCTTTTAATTATCCAGTCAGCAATTGGTCGGCCGGCCAGAGGAATGTAGGAAACTCGGTCAATGAGGCAGTGGAAGCAGATCCTCAGAAGGATAGAACATTGTGTGAGTGAAAAAGAAGGAACTTGGAAGAAGGGAGAGGAGTAGATTTTGACTTTGTGCGATATTGTAAAAGGGGCGATATTGAATCTGCAGACAGTTCTACATCTCCCCCATTTGAATTAAATGGAAATAAATAAATTTAAAATTGTTTTCTTATTCATCCTATAATCAGTCCCAGACGGAGCATAAAACCATTTGATAGAAACCAAACGTCCTATTGCACTTTCCCACCACGGCCTGAGCTTTGACTGTAATTCACACATCAAGCAGCCTGCCCTAAAGTCCAGTTATTTGTCGCCTCCGAGTCAGAAGGTTGTGGGTTCAGTAGTCCCACTCCGGAGATTTGATCACAAAAAATCCAGGATGACACTCCAGTGCAGTGCTGAGGGAATGGCACACTGTCGGAGGGGCAATTCTGAGGGAGCGCTGCACTGTCGGAGGTGCAGTGCTGAGGGGGTAGTGCACTGTCGGAGGGGCAGTACTGAGGGAGCGCTGCACTGTCGGAGGGGCAATACTGAGGGCGCGCTGCACTGTCGGAGGGGCAGTACTGAGGGCGCGCTGCACTGTCGGAGGGGCAGTACTGAGGGCGCGCTGCACTGTCGGAGGGGCAGTACTGAGGGAGCGCTGCACTGTCGGAGGGGCAGTACCGAGGGCGCACTGCACTGTCGGAGGGGCAGTACTGAGGGAGCGCTGCACTGTCGGAGGGGCAGTACTGAGGGAGCGCTGCACTGTCGGAGGGGCAGTACTGAGGGAGCGCTGCACTGTCGGAGGAGCAGTACTGAGGGAGCGCTGCACTGTCAGAGGTGCCGTCATTTGGATGAGACGAGCCCCGTCTGCACTCTCAGGTGGACGTAAGTGATCCCATGGCATTCTTTCGAAGAAGAGCAGCCGAGTTCTCCCCAATGTCCTGGTCAATGTTTATCCCTCAACCAACATCACTAAAACATGAAATCTGGTCATTATATCTTTGCTGTTTGTGGGAGCTTGCTGTGTTCAGATTGGTTGCATTATTTCCTGCATTACAACAGTGACCACACTTCAAAAGTACTTCATTGGCTGGAAAGCGTTTTGGGACGTCCTGAGGTTGTGAAAGGGGCTATAGAAATGCAATTTTTTTATTTATTTATTTTAGATTAACATCGGTGCTTAGAAATAAAGTGGAATTATTTGCTCAAAGATAGAATCATAATAGATATCGACAATTTCCCTCTTAAAATTTTTCCTCATCTGCCCTCTAGTTCTTTTTTCCAATGATTTTGAATCTGTGCCCTCCAGTTATTGACCCACTCGTCAGGGGATTAATTTCTCCCTGTTTACTCTATTAAAAACTCTCATCATCTTGAAGAACTCTATAAGGTCACCGCTTAAACTTTTCTGTTCCAAGGAGAACAGTCTTAAAATTTCCAACCTCTCCTCATAACTGAAAACATCCTGGTGTAATTCCTCTGCACCTTCTCCAAGGCCTGTGCATCTTTCCTGAAGTGTGGGGACCAGAATTGTTCACATTCATCCAGCCGAGACCTAACCAGTGATTATAAAGTTCCAGCATCATCTCTTTGTTTTTATATTCTAATCCTCTCTTTATAAACCCAAGTAACCCCCATGGTGTTTAACCACCTTATTTACTGGCCGTGCCAGCTGAAAGGATTTGTGTATCAGGACGCCAAGGTCTCTCTGATCTTCTACACTTTTCAAAAGCGTGCCATTTATGTTATGCTGTCTATACTGTATTAGAAAAACCACTAGAAACTGAAAACATAAGAAAGAATAGTTAACACTGATTTCAAAAGGGAAGTTCGTACTTGACCTATCTTATTGAATTATTTTAAGAAGCAACATAAAGAGTAGACAATGGTATTAGATGTAATATGATTTGATTTTCAAGGTGCAGCATAGTGGACTCATGATTAAGGTCACACCATGTGGATTCAGGCGACAAGTAGCAGAACGGAAAGCGACCTGGCTACAAAACAGAAAACAGAGAGTAGCGGTTAAGGGTGGTTCCTCAGGATGGCAAATGGCGGGAAGTGCTGATCCACAGCGATCGGTCTTGTTGGTCACAATTTACGTAAACGATTTGGATTCGGGAATCGGAAGCACAAATTCAGAATTTGTCGATGACACCACATTGGGGGCAGAGTAAGAAGGAAGACTGAGACAAAATATAGGAAGATTCTTTAAACGTGCAGAATGGGCGCGTAATTGGCAAATGAATGTCAATATATAGAACCGGGAGGTGGTGCATTTTGGTAGTAAGAAAAAGGCCAAATACTCCATGGAAAATAGGAGTCTAAATGGGATAGAGGTGCAAAGGGATCGAGGGTACAAATACAAATCAGTTAAAGTAGCGACGCAGGTTAATAAGATCATAAAAAGGAAAGAAAACACTGTGTTCATTTCTAGAGGAATAAAATTGTAAGCAGAGAAATTATGTTAAACTTATATAGAATCTCGCATAGACCACACTTAGAGTACTGTGTACATTTCTGGTTTCCATATTAAAAAAAACAATTTGACAACAGTAGTTTAGAGGACGAGTTCATGGCATGCATTCGAGACAGTGTACTCGAGCAATATGCCGAGGAACCGATTGGGGACAGGCTACTTTTAGAACGAGTATTGTGGAACGAGATAGGGTTAATTAATAACCTGATTTTAAAGGAAATTTTGGGTAATAGGGGTATGATAGAATTTCATATTGAGTTTGAGTCTTCTGTGGTAAAGTCAGGAACTGGGCTCTTAAATTTAAATAACACCAAATTTTTTATTCATTTATGGGATGTGGGTGTCACTGGCAAGGCAAGCATTTATTGCCAATCCCTAATTTCCCTTGAGAAGGTGGTGGTGAGCCGCCTTCTTGAACCGCTGCAGTCCGTGTGGTCAATGTGCTCCCACTCTGCTGCGAGGACGGGAGTTCCACAATTTTAACCCAACAACAATGAAGGACCGGAGATGTATTTCCAAGTCGGATGGAGTGAAACTTGGAGGCCAACTTGAAGGTGGTGGTATTCCCATGCGCCTGCTGCCCTTGTCCTTCTGGATTGTAGAGGTCGCGAGATTGGGTGGTGCTATCGAAGAAGCCTTGGCGAGTTGCTGCAGTGAATCTTGTAGATGGTACACACTGCAGCTACGGTGTGCAGGTGGTGGAGGGAGTGAATTTTTGAGGTGGTTGATGGGTGCCAATCAAGCAGGCTGCTATGTCCTGGATGGTGTCGAGCTTCTTGAGTGATTTTGGAGCTGCATTCATCCAGGCCATTGGAGAGTATTCCATCAAACTCCTGACTTGTGCCTTGTTGATGGTGGAAAGGCTTTGGGGAGTCAGGAGGTGAGACACTCGCCGCAGAATACCCAGCCTCTGACCTGATCTTGTAGCCACAGTATTTAGGTGGCTGGTCCAGATAAGTTTCTGGGCAATGGTGAACCTATATTTATGAGGAGAGACTTGAGAAACTACGACTATTGTCACTGAAGCACAGTTAAGTAAGAAGAAATTAATAAGGATTTTATCATTATGAATTGTTTTGATAATCTGAATAGACTAAAATTATGTGCTGATTGGGGAGTCAGTGTCTTGGACGTTGCACTAATAATTACCGCAAACAGAGTGAGGAAAGTGGCCTGGAGGACTTCCCTGACACAAAGGGCTGAATACAGAATACTTTGCCATGTGGAGCATTGAGGCAGAGGCTATGTTATCGTTAGCGGAAGAATTAGCTAAATACTGTCTCCTTCCCTCTTACTGCAAACTCCACTGTTTCCAGAGCAGAGAGCTGCAGTGTCCTCAGGAGGAGGGTCTGGTCTTATTCCTCAGGCTTGTGTTCAGTTTTGGTGCGGCAATGTGGGAGGCCAAAGATGAAGGCTTCAGATTTCAAATGGAAGGAGCATCAGAAAGACATAACAAAGGTTCTCATGAATCTGTGTTTAGTTTCCTCAATCCAGAGGAGACCACACCATGAACAGTGAGTTCACTGCACTGAATTCAAGACAGTAAACAAAAATAACGGTGTCATGCACTCTGGGTGGGGGACTTCAATGTCCATCACCAAGAGTGGCTCTTTAGCACCACGACTGACCGAGCTTGCCGAGTCCTGAAGGACACAGCTTCCAGTCTGGGCCTGCAGCAGGTGGTGAGAGAATCAACACAAGGGAAGAAACTAGTTGACCTACTCCTCACCAATCTACCTATCGCAGAGGCATCTGTCCATGCCAGTATTGGTCGCAGTTCCCGCCGCACAGTTCTTGTGGAGAAGAAGTCCCGTCTTCACACTGAGGACACCCACCATCGTATTGTGTGGCACTACAACCGTGCTAATTGGGATAGGTAAAGAACAGATCTAGCAGCTCAAAACTGGGCATCCATGAGGCGCTGTATGCCATAAGCAGCAGCATAATTTTATTCCACCACAATCTGTAACCTGGATAAGTGAGGAAAAGTGGGGCCCGTGCTCGCTGAGTGATGAGGTGCTGAGAATTCAGGCCCAGGACAAGGGACCAATCCGGTCATCGGTCCAGTTCTGAGAGACCGGAAATGGGAGAATATTACAGAATCTTTGGTGTAGACAGTGAAGCCACTATAACAGGTGCCGGAGGAGAAACGGAGACCAAGCGATGGGATAAGTAGAGGGAATGGTGTGGGAAGAAGTGTAATATAGGTAACTTTGGGGTTCCGTGGGTCTCTATTAGAAATCTGTAGGGCACAGACATAGGGCGTCAGAAGTACTGGAACGGAACGGAAAAGTCAAGAATGGTGAAGGTATCTGGATGTAATGGTAGAAGGGATTCGGGAGTGGGCCATGAGTAGGACTGGAACAAAGGAAAATCCAAACCTCATATGAAAGGAAAGGCTTGGCTGGGTGACTCTGTGGGTGCACATTGCGACACTATTCATCTAGTGAAACTGAGTGAAGTGAAAGGAGAAGTTGCTTGGGCTGCGAAGCAGTTGGAAGAGGAAGGGGAAAGAAAGAGTTGGACGAGGGAGTTGGAAGAGGGAGGTGGAAGATGTTGGTGGAAGTGGGAGGTGGGGAGGGAGGTGGAAGAGGGATGTGGAAGATGGAGGGGAAAGAGGGATGTGGAAGGAGGAGCTGGAAGAGGCAGCTGGTGTATGGAGGTAGAAGAGGGAGGTGGAAGATGTCCGCGACCGCTGATCATTGGAGATAAGGATTTATTTGTTGGGGGTGACCTTGTAAAGTGACTATATTGTAAAAATGTGATTGGAACCACAGAACCGGAACTCATCAAACTGATAGCGAGTTTTTGAAGATTTCCAGATGTAAGTGTTTAGAGACTGTAGCGGGGGAAACAATACAGACAAGGTAAGAGGGGTTTAGGTCAACATGACAGAGGTTGTTGAAACATTGAATCTACCAGGACAGTTGCCTTTCAGTTTCTTAGCATGGAGTTAAAACGAGGCAGTGTTGGGCCAGGGAACGACTAGAATGGAGACAGTCAGGAGGATGTGATCAATGACTCGGGAAATAATGCTTTGTTGTTACGCAGTGAGTTTATTTCCGAAGGGAGACTGGAGAACTCCTTGAAGCGTTAAACTTCAGCCTTCGGCTTGAAATAGCCTCATTCTCAATATGATGGTGGGTTTTGGACAGTGCAATGGAAGGCTACAACATCAACAACAGCAACATCGTTTATTGATGTAGCACCTTTAACATAGTAAATAGTCCCAGGGCGCTTCACGGAAGTGTTATCAAACAAAATTCGATACCGAACCACAGAAAGAGATAATATAACAGATAACAAAAAGCTTGGCCAAAGAGGCAGGTTTTCAGAAGCGTCTTAAAGGAGTAGTGAGAGGCGGAAAGTTTCAGGAAGGGTCTTCCAGAGCTTAGGGCAAGGCGCCAACCCTGAAAAGTGTGAGGTGATGCATTTTGGGAGGACTAACAAGGCAAGGGAATATACAATGGATGGTAGGACCCTAGGAAGGACAGAGGATCAGAGGGACCTTGGTGAGCATGAACATAGATCCTTGAAGGCAGCAGGACAGGTAGATAAGGTGGTTAAAAAGGCATATGTGATACTTGCCTTCATTAGCCGAGGCACAGAATATAAGAGCAGGGAAGTTATGATGGAGCTGTACAAAGCGCTAGTTAGGCCACAGCTGGAATGCTGTGTGCAGTTCTGGTCGCCACACTATAGGAAGGATGTGATTGAATTGGAGAGGGTGCAGAGGAGATTCACCAGGATGTTACCTGTGCTGGAGCGCTTCAGCTATGAAGAGAGACTGTACAGGCTGGGTTAGTTTTCCTCAGAGCAGAGAAGGCTGAGGGGGGACCTAATTGAGGTGTACAAAATTATGAGTGGCATAGATAGGGTAGATAGAACGGAATTTTTCCACTTAGTAGAGGGGTCAATAACCTGGGTGCATAGTGTCAAGATAAGGTGCAGGACGTTTAGAGGGGATTTGAGGAAAAACTCTTTCACCCAGAGGGTGGTTGGAATCTGGAACTCACTGCCTCAAAGGCTGGTAGAAGCAGGAACCCTCACAACATTCATGAAGCATTTAGATGAGCACTTGAAACGCCATAGCATCCAAGGCTACGGACCAAGTGCTGGAAAATGGAATTAGAATAGACAGGGCTTGAAGGCCGGCGCGGATACGATGGGCCGAAGGGCCTCTTTCTGTGCTGTATAACTCTATGGGGGAAAAATTCAGCTGCTTGCGCCTCCCGTTAGCGCCTTAAGAGGGCGCTAATGGGGCGTAAAGCAGCTAACGCCCGGGCGCAGCGCCGCCCACGCCTCCCGAAAAATTTAGTGGGAGGTTAGCGGCGGCGGCAGCCGGTAGCGCCCTGTGGCGCTGCGCCGCCGGCGATGACGTCATCGCCGTGCGCAGCACCCCGCTCGCGCCCCGGCCGTGATCTTCAGTCGCGCCCCCTGATTTACCGCCAGACGCTATGTCCGACGGGTTCAGGGAGGCGTACGTGCGGCCGGGGCGGCGATATTTAAAGGGGAGGTGGCAGGCGGCCATTTTTGTTGCTGGCCGCCTGCCAGCACCTGCCCCCGTTGCTGTCCCCGGCCCCCGTGAAGCCCCCCCACCGTGAAGTGCCGGCTGCGCTCCAAGAGCCCGGCACTTCTCTTGAGTGCCGGGCTCTTTTGCCAGCACTCCCGATCCCTGGGGGCCCAGCTGGGCCCCGGTTCGCGCTGCGCAGGGTCCCTCCCCTTTAAGAAGGGGAGGAAGGCCTGCAATACCGCGGCGCGACGTGCCGCAGCGCGTGGCGCTGCGGCACGTAGCGCCAGGATATTCACTCGCAGCCCCCCAAGAGGGATGCGGGGTGCTTCCAGTGGCGCCCCGCTTCCCTCTTGGGGCGCAACCACTGAAGTTCCGGCGCGGGGCCGCTAATTTTTTCGGGGCGCTAAAAGTCGCGCCCCGACGAGGTTAGCGCCCCAAATGGGGCGCGACTCAATTTTTACCCCTATAACTCTATGGGGGAAAAATTCAGTTGGTTGCGCCTCCCGTTAGCGCCTTAAGAGGGCGCTAATGGGGCGTTAAGGCGCTAACGCCCGGGCGCAGCGCTGTTTGCGCCGCTCGAGAACTTAACTTGAGATTGTGCGGCGGCGCTAAAACTTACCGCTGCGACCACCTGCACGCGCAGATTGTGACGTCATTCCATGGTGCAACGCCCTTGGGGCGCCCCGGAGCGGAAATTGAGTGGCGCCCCCTGTCTTACCGCCTGGCGCTTCCAACGACTGGAAGACTGGAACGTTATCAATCGGTGTGGGGCTGGGGGGGGCGCTATTTAAAGGGGGCCTCTTCCTGTCTTTTTCTGTGGTCGACATTTATGCACCACTCGTTCTGAGAGAGAGAGAGAGATTCGGAGAGAGAGAGAGAGAGACTTCTACATTGACTCAACGCTTTGTGAGATAGTTTGGCCTAGTTCATCCTAACTTTGCTGCTACTTTAGTTGCTGTACCTCATTACTTTTCTGGCAAAGAGAATATGGGGGCTGTAATGATTGGGGGCGTCGTCCTGCTCCAGCTCAATCGGAGGATAGTGAGACGCAGACAGAGAGTGGCAATGATGGCCAGACGGAGGAGGGCCATCAGGCGCATGTACAGGAGAGCTTACCCTCCCAGGGTATATCGTGAACAGCTCTCCTACATCCATATGTCCGAGGAGCTGTGTTTGCGAAGGCTGCGATTCAGCAAGGAGGTGGTCACTGAGCTCTGCCACCTGCTGCAGCCAGATCTGCAGCCTCAGCTGAGGTCCAGGACGTCTCTGTCGGTGGCAGTGAAGGTCACAGTGGCTTTGAACTTCTACGCCACTGGCTCATTCCAAGCTGCTGTTGGGGACCTCGCCAATATCTCCCAGTTTGCGGTGCATCGCTGCATCCGGCAGGTCACCAATGCCCTCTTCAGAAGGAGACGAGACTTCATCTCTTTCCCTATGACCCCAGACAAGCAGCATGACCGTGCTATGGGCTTTGCGAGGGTAGCGGGCTTCCCCATGGTGCAGGGCGCCATTGACTGCACGCATGTGGCTTTGCGTGCTCCGCGAGAGAATGCAGAGGAGTTCCGGAACAGAAAGGGGTTCCATTCCTTGAATGTGCAGTTGGTCTGTGACCACAGACAGGTGATTCTCGCTGTCAATGCCCACTATCCGGGCAGCTGCCACGATGCTTTCATCCTGCGCCAGAGTACTGTGGCAGAAATTTTCGAGGCACCGCATCAGCCAGTTGGTTGGCTTCTGGGGGACAAGGGGTACGCATTGAGCACCTGGCTGATGACACCGCTCCGTGCGCCAAACACCCCTGCTGAGCTGCGGTACCAGGAAAGCCAACAAGCAACCAGGAACATTATTGAGCGCACAATCGGCGTGCTGAAACAACGATTCCGCTGTCTGGACCATTCCGGAGGAGCCCTGCAGTACTCGCCTGAGCAAGTTTCGAAATTCGTAGTCGTGTGCTGCATGTTGCACAACATGGCAATCCTCAGGACGCAGCCAATGCCACCAGGCCTTGCAGCACCACAAGAGGAGGAGGAGGAAGAGGAGGAACAGGACGAGGACGATGATCAGCAGCAGCACCAAGGCAGGAGGGCGGCCCACAATGGTCAAACTGCAAGGGCCGTCCGTCAACGTCTAATAGCAAGCCGCTTCTAGGGCCCCTGCCATTGCTACAAACACGAATCAACCCAGCACGCAACCCCTAAGCCGGCCAAGGCACCAATAATTCCAACCACCAGCCATGTATATTTTGAATACAGAAACTTATTTATTGTACAAACTCTGTGTGTGTCAATTCCTCATGACAAACTCATAGAAATAAACACAAAAAAACAGTCAATAACATAACTGGTTCTCACAACCTGGAGATAATGTCCAAAACACTAAACAAAAGTTGGGCCATGAACCTCGGCCTTTAATAAAAAAATGACCAGCGTTTTGGCACACCTCCTACATTTTGCACTTCGAGGGTGATCTCCTTCCCTTGCGCAGTTCCCCCCTTCTAACCCTACTGCTCCTCCGTAATGGGACCTCAGTGGCTGCAGCAAGGCTGGTGGAAGGCTGCTGCTCGTCAGACCCTGACACTGCAGATGCCCCTGAAGGACGGCCTCGACCACTTCTGGGCCTGGAGGGCCCGGCTGCAGACTGCACCAACTCTGCATGGGCGGCAGCAGTCTGTCCTACAGGCGGTGGCAAGTGCAGTGGAGAAGTGACAGTGTTGGCAGCAGGAATGCTGTCATCGTGAGAGAGGACAGCAACTCCCTGCTCGCCCGACACACTGGCACTCCCACGGGGCAGCACTTCAGCATCCGGAGCAATTTGCCGGAGAACAGATTGCTGGCCTGCTGCGGCGCGGTGACAGCCCCGGGGACATGTGCACGAACCATCGAGGATGGCAGCAGTCAGTGCTCGCGTGGCCTCAAACTGAATCTGCATGAGAGCAGTCTCAGATGGGTTCCTGGCAGCCAGTGACTGAATTGCAGCACTAAGCTTTAGTGTGGCATCCGCCTGTGCTACAGCGAAGTGCTCCACACTCCTTGCCAGTGCCTCAATGCATTCGGGCACCCTTCCCACTGCACCCATGAGCTCAGTGTGCATGCCCACCGCCTGGCTGTTCATTTCTGCAATCAGCCGCTCCTCCTCTGCGTCCATTGCAGTAGGAGTGTCTGGCATACTCTCCCTCTGGGGAGAAGGCTCCCGTTCTTCCCTCCCCCCCCCCCCCATGGCGTTGCTGCAGCCCGCTGGGTCCTGGAGCTTCACCATCATCATACCTTCCCCCCTGCTCCCCTCCGGGGAAGGCGTGTTCCCAGTGTGGCCATGGGCTTCCTCGGGAGAGGGTGGCACTGATGCTCCGGCTTCCTCTTCCTCCTCAGCTGCAGCTTCACTCCCAGTGGCAGCTTCAGGGACCATCTTCTCAGCTGGTGAATCACCATCTGAAAGCAGGGAGGTACAAGAGTGGCTTTAGCGTGAGGACAGGGTGGCAGTAAGGGAGGAATAAGTGCAGCGAGTTAGCAAGTTGGATTGAAAGTGTCAAAGGCTGGTATTGTGAGGGACAAGTGGAAGGACAGAGGACAAAAAGGTGATGACCTTACCATTGCTGTCCACAACGGGGTCGGCGTCCCCAGTGGCGACGGGACCGATCACCCGGCTTGCCACAATCCTGTGGACGCGCTCCTCCAGATCGCTGAGGGGTTGCAGCTGAAGCCGCCCTCCACCCGTCCGTTGCTGCTGTCTCCGATTATGAGCCAGCTTAGCCTGAAGAAAAAGGACAGCATCTGAGTAAATATACAGCCATGGTCTTGCCTGATGTGCCTCCCATAGGTGAATAGCCCTTACAATATGCAGCCATGGTCTTGCCTGATGTGCCTCCCATAGGTGAATAGCCCTTACTGTATGCAAAGTGTGGAATGTGTGTGTGTGTTTGATGAAAGGGCCATAGGTGTTGCATGAGTGTTGTGCATTGGGGTTTTAAGACCCTCTGGCCATATAGTGAGGTTGAGATGGAGGGATGGAGAGGTATTGAGAAAAAGCCACTCACCCTGACGACCCGAGTGAGGTCGTTGAATTTTTTGCGGCACTGAACATGGGTCCTGGGCACCATGCTCCTGGAGGAGACGCTCTGAGCCACCTCCCTCCACACTCTTCTGAACTCGCGTGGCAAAGGCATCCTGCCACTCTCCAGGAACAGCATGCATCGTCTGCGCTCCACTGCGCCAACCAGAGCATCCAAGGCCCGCTCGGTGAAGCGATGAGCGCGTTCTCTCACCCTCTCCATGCTTGGCAGCAAAATGGATTACAGGTCTCTCCAGGCTGAGATTCAAGGCTGCAATGAGCAGGGTGTGGCTGGGGAGCAAGTGGCCCCCCCCCCGCTTTAAGAAGTGTCCGGCGCCAGTGTGTCTGTGTTCCCTCGCTAACTGGCAGCAGCTGCGCTGCGCTCGTGCGCTGAGGTAGCGCCTCACTCCTAGGCCTTTGCGCCTTAAGAGAGGTGTGCAGCGCCTAATTTAGCGCTCCACTCACCTCCCGGGGCGGTAAAAGTGAAGTTTCCTGTCAGTGCCGATAATTAGCGCCAGGCGCTAATATTTGCGCTCGGACGATATTTGCGCCCCAAATGGGGCGCGACCTAATTTCTACCCCTATGACTCTGTGGCTAATGGCACGACCGCCAATGGTGGATCGATTAAAGTCAGGGAAAAAACAAGAGGCCAGAATTGGCGGTGCGCAGACATCTCGGAGTTTTGTAGTGCTGGATGGGGTTATGGAGTTGGGGAGGTCGTGGCCATGGAGGGATTTGAAAAGCATGATGAGAATTTTAAAACTGAGGCGTTGCCGGACCGGGAGCAAATGTAGCTCAGCGAGCACAAGTGGTTATGGGTGAATGGGAATTGGCGCGAGTTAGGATATGGGGCAGCAGAGTTTTGTAAGGACATTGATTACAGTGAGCAAGGAAGGAGAGAAATGATATGGGCAATAACCCGGGGAAGGCTCTGATTGAAAATATCAAGAGTTTAATGATGAATCCAATTTCACATTTCCAGTTTGTTACCAATCGATTTATTTGAATTAGAACCAGCGAATCAAAATATCTGAAAACCTTCTGCTCAATGACAGCACCAATGACAAAACAACAAATTTTGGAGAGGTCAATGTCCCGATCTTCATAGCTCCTGTTTTAGTAGAGGCACTATCCCCTTTCTCAAACAGGGTCTACTGCCATAAGGAATAAAAACCAAACATAACCGGTCATGAAAACATTCCAGTGTATAAGGCGACAATTATTGAAATGTGGAATTTCAAGATGGTTAGATTGACACTTCATGAAGAGAATTATTCTGATTTACAGGGAAAGAGCAGGAAGGTGGGATTTACACAGCTCTAGTGGTAGAGAGAACATATTGAAGGCCACAATACGCTCAAGTCCCTCCTTCTGCACCGTACTTTCCCTGATGCTGTGGTTAGCAGTCAACCTCCACCCTTCTATGGTTCACAACATCACGTTTCGAGTAAGCACAAGATACCTTGTAGTGCAGTGTACGGCACAGACTTTAGTAATGACTGGTTTTGTGTGATCAGCTCAACCAGGCAAGAGAGAGTGTGGCTTTTCGGCTTCAAGGTTTGTTATTTGAGGTCTCTGAAGAACTATTGAAAGCCATGCTCCTTTATAGACCATGGTTTGCTCACATCAAAGGTACATGTAACTGAAAGACCTCAGGACGCATCTGTTCCCAAATCTTCTGATTATAAACTAATCATGTAAACGTTTATAGTTGTTTACTCCAGTGCTACATTCCTTAAAAAAACTTATTCACTTAAAGTTCTTAAACTTTTTGAAGAATGTGGTTTATTAACCATTATCGTTCTATGTTATCGCTAACGGATCCCTCTACCTATATTTATTACCCTAGCCCCTAAAGCTGTACTTTAATCACTCACGGCTGAGGTCATTACACTCAATTATTTCCTTACACAAGCACTTTACATATCAGAAGACACGCTGTACCTTCCTCTCCCGACCCTTCAAACCCATCCGGTTTATATGGGAAGTCTAGTGGTCCATGATACGAAGAGGTTCGATTGTTAATCCTTTAGCTCTCCACGATGACCAACAATTGTAAATCTCACAATTAGGAATTGCTCCAAAACGAGCAGCTGACGGGTCACCCTGTGCGTGTGAAGGTGATGCGTCCTCAGTTACTTCAGAGTCCTGGGGACATGTTACCTGCACTCAGGCTAGGGAAGCCCTTGAGCTTCTCGTAGCTCCTTCCTGTAGAGCCGAACCGTAAATCATTCCCATTTCATAAGTGTCCATATTCACCAGCAGCTCGGATGAATCCACCGCCATGTTCGGCGATAGAACTGGTTTCATTTGTTTCTCTGTTTGACTATTTGCCCCATTTCTCTACAGCCTGTCTGGCACCTACTTCACTCAGAGATCCTGGGACGATCTGGCTTCGATTCTCAGGAAGAACCGGACGATAATGAAATTGGATTTGAGCTACACTTTCCCAGACCATTTTGCAATGACCTCATTGGCTGCTGCCCTGAAGGACCCAGAGTGCAGACTGCAAAGATTAAAGTAAGAGTTACAAAACCATGAACTACTATAGTCACTGTAGGCGTTGGGCCATTGAAGGGATATAATTTCTGATCCAATGATAACTTATCCCACCCGAATCCTCACTCCTCCAGCTTCCCTAAACTTCACCCTTGAAATCTGCTCAGATAACCCACATTCACCTCCTGCAGCTTGTTCTCGCCAACTTTGAAATCTCTACCACTGACAATGTTGACTTAATCATTTCCAGATTTCTCTGTTCATTCCAATCCCAATACCCTGAGCCGCTGCAGATGGGGGCAAGTGCTCCATCACCACTGAAGCTTCGCAATCTTCTCCAGCGTTTACAGGACCCACTTCCCATTAGGACATTGCAGCCACCTAGGGACAGTTCAACAACTCCCTCAGTTCCATTTCCGAAGTCGTTGCTCCCACTCAGGTTTCTCACCACCTCCCATTCGTGTTCCAAACTTCACCCTTTCAAGTCTCAGGGCACTGGACTGGAGAAAACCTAACACCTGGTCTACTTTACATTTACACCCTCACCAGATCAAGCAAAGAAACTCCTCTCTCTCAACTTCCTAATATTCCAGAATGACCCTGAAAAAGAAAGAAAGACTTGCCTTTCACAGCCGTGGGACGTCCCAGAACATCTAACGAAATACTTTTGAAGTGTAGTCACTGGTTTAAGGTACTAAACGCGGCAGCCAATTCTGAACAACAAGCTCCCACAAACAGAAATGTGATAATGACCAGATAATCGATTGAGGGATAAATATTGGCCCCAGGGCACCAGGGATAATTCCCCTGCTCTTCTTTGGAATGGAGTATTGGGATCTTTTATGTCCACTCGAGAGAGCAGATGGGGCCTCGGTTAGTGACTCATCCAAAAGACGACACTTCGGACAGAGCAGCGCTCCCTCAGCATTGCCACTCCGACAGTGCAACACCCCCTCAAAACGGCCCCCCCGACAGTGCAGCACCCCCTAAAAACGGCCCCTCCGACAGTGCAGCACCCCCTCAATACGGTCCCTCCGACAGTGCAGCACCCCCTCAAAACTGTCCCTCCGACACTGCGGCAATGACTCAGTACTGCCCCTCCGACAGTGCAGCACCCCCTCAGTACTGCCCCTCCGACAGTGCAGCCATCCCTCAGTACTGCCCAACCCCCAACAGTGCAGCACCCCCTCAAAGCGGCCCCTTGCGACAGTGCAGCACTCCCTCAGTACTGCCCCTTCGACAGTGCAGCCCCAGCTCAAAACGACCCCTCCGACAGTGCAGCACCCCCTCAAAACGGCCACTGCGACAGTGCGGCAATACCTCAGTACTGCATCTCCGACAGTGCAGCACCCTCTTTAAACGGCCCCTTCACCAGTGCAGCACCCGCTCAAAACGGCCCTTCCGACAGTGCAGCAATGCCTCAGCACTGCCTCTCCGACAGCGCAGCGCACTCTCAGTATTTCCCCTCTGACAGTGTAGAAATCCCTCAGGATTGCACCTCCAACACAGCAGCAATCTCTCCGTACCGCCCTCCGACAGTGCAGCGCTCCCTCAGTACTGCCCCTCCGACAATGCAGCACTCCCTCTGTACTGCCCCTCCGACAATGCAGCGCTCCCTCAGTACTGCCCCTCCGATATTGCAGTGCTCCCTCAGTACTGCCCCTCCGACAGCATAGCGCTCCCTCAGTACTGCCCCTCCGATAGTGCAGCGCTCCCTCCGTACTGCCCCTTCGACAGTGCAGCGCTCCCTCCGTATCGCCCTCTTACAGTGCAGCGCTCCCTCAGTACTGCCTCTCCGTAAGTGCAGTACTCCCTCAGTACTGCCAATGCGACAGTGCAGCGCTCCCTCCGTACCGCCCTCCGATAGTGCAGCGCTCCCTCAGTACTGCCCCTCCGTAAGTGCAGTACTCCCTCAGTACTGCCAATGCGACAGTGCTGCACTCCCTCAGTACTGCACCTCCGGCAGTGCAGCGCTCCCTCCATACCGCCCTCCGTAAGTGCAGTACTCCCTCATTACTGCCCCTCCTATAGTGCAGCGCTCCCTCAGGACTGCCCCTCCGACAGTGCAGTGCTCCCTCAGTACTGCACCTCCGATAGTGCAGCGCTCCCTCAGTACTGCCCCTCCCTAAGTGCAGTACTCCTTTAGTACTGCCCCTCCGTAAGTGCAGTACTCCCTCAGTACTGCCAATGCGATAGTGCAGCGCTCCCTCAGTACCGTCCCACCATAATAGAAGTTATCCCTCAGTACTGCCAATGCGATAGTGCAGCGCTCCCTCAGTACTGGCCCTCCGACAGTGCAGCGCCTCCTAAGTGCTGCCCCTCCAACAGTGCAGCGCTCCCTCCGTACCGGCCTCCGATAGTGCAGCGCTCCCTCAGTACTGCCCCTCCGTAAGTGAAGTACTCCCTCAGTACTGCCAATGTGACAGTGCAGCGCTCCATCAGTACAGAGGTACATATAATTCCAGACGCCTTTCATCAGTACCGACCCGCCGCCTCTCCTCTATCACTAAGTGAGCGGAGCTTTTGGAGTTCTCCCGTCAAGATTTTGATGGGTCTCTAAAACCTTGGGCTGCAGTCTCAGACATTGTGCCTGGATTGCACCCGCCCGTGACTTCCGGGACTGGCCCACTGGAGTGTGTGAGGTTAGTGGTAAATCCTGTTATTTAAATGCTCAGGGCGGACCTATTTCGCTCAGTTGCATGTTACCCCTGAGTGATATAGGTATGGGATCACGTCTGAGTGTTTCCGGTAAACACCTCCTGTGTCATTGCTCCGCCACTTCCCTGGACTCTGAGTATCCCTTTGCCTTCAGTTCGCCTGTTCTACATCACATTGTGATGTGTAATACCTTGAACCTGTTTTGAAAAATGAGAAGATTAAAGCGATCATTTTTGAACCACCTTTAAAAACCTCTATCGTTTTCCCACTAGCAGATATTCATCCATCACTGCTTGTCCGGATAGTGCACATCCTTGTAGTCCTGCTCGACCGAGAGCTGAGTTTCAAACCAATTTCCTGACGACCAACACAGCCGCTCCTTCCCCCTTCACACTGCTCTTGCTCATCGCCATCAAAGACAAATACTCTTCGTCGCACTTTTGTCACCTCCAGACTTAACTCAGCGAATGTTCTCCCGGCCGATCTCTCAAGCTCCAGACCCCAGAAAAGGCAATTTATCCGAAACACTTCCATCTTCATCTTCCCGTGCCTCAATTCTCTGCCTGTTCATTGTTCCAATGCTTCCCGGCCTGCATTGATGATCTGTCCCTCAATACATTGATTTCAATAAGGATCGATACAAACCTGGATCAGTGACAGGAGCAGACGGTGGTGCTGGATGGACATGTTTCAGACTGGGAGGTAGTTGGCAGTGGTGTTCCACAGGGGTCAGCTTTGGCTCCATTACACTTGTCAATTTTTATAAACTGACTGGACTCGGTTGCAGAGAGCAGCATTAAAATGTTTGCAGATGATACGAAACTTGTCAAAGTAGTAGATAGCGATGTGGATAGTTATAGGCTTCAGGATGACATAGACAGGAGTGTGAAATGGGCAGGAGCATGGCAGATGGAGTTCAATGCGGAGAAAAGTGAAGTGATGCACTTTGGGACGACTAATATGGAAATAAATTATCCTATAAATGGCACTACTTTAAAAAGTGTAGATGAGCAGAAAGACCTTGGTGTCTATACACACACATCCTGAATGATAGCACGGCAAGTTGATAAGGTGGTTAAACAATCACATGGGTACTTGGATTTATAAATCGAGGAATAGAATATAAAAGCAAAGAAAGCATGCAGAAAATGTATAAATCACTGGTTCGGCCTCAGCTGCAGTATTGTGGACAGTTATGTGGCCCGCACTTCGGGAAAGATGGAAAGGCCTTGGAAAGGGTACCGAGGAGGTTTATCAGGATGTTACCAAGGATGCGGGACTTCAGTTACGTGGAGAGGTTGGAAAAGTTAGGACTTCTCTCCTTGGAACAGAGAAGAGTAAGAGGTGACCTAATAGAGGTTTTCGAGTGGATGAGAGGTGTTTTAGAGTAAATAGGGAAAAATTATTCCCTCTGGCGAGTTGGTCAATAACCAAAGGTCATAGATTCAAAATCATTGGCAAAATATCTTGAGCGGAGATGAGGAGAATTTCTTTTCACTCCGAGTTGTGGGGATGTGGATCGCTCTACCTTGAAAGGTGGTGGAAGCTGATTCCATCAATAATTTTAAAAGGCAGTTGGACGGGTTCTTGAGGATGAGGAACTTAGGGTTACTGACAAAGAGCGGGAATGTGGGACTGAGCACGAGCTCTTTCAAAGAGCCAGCAGAGGCTCGACGGGCCGATTGGCCTCCTTCCTTGCTGTAAATTTCTAGGATTCTATGATTCCAGTATCCCCATGGTCACCTGTAATTTCTCCGAGGCCTCGCCCCATCCTGCCTTTATCTTTCCTCTACCTTTATTGCATCTTCCCAGCGGCTGGAATAGTCTAAATATTTTATCTCAATGTATCTCCTGTTCAATGTCTATGTGACCCTCGGCTGTCTTGGCCCTACTTTCCGGGACATTCACCCTATCCTGTCCACTTCCCTCCCACTATTTCCTCCTTCAAAGGCCTTCTCACACTAACCTTTTGATTATGCTATCAGTCACATCTCATTACTCCCCTATCAAATTCCACCGCCCATTTTTATTCCTCTGTGAAGTAATTTGCGATTTATTTCTTGTCAATGATGGGACATAATTATACCTTTCATGTAATTCCTATCAGTACTTGCCCCAAATACCCTTCAGTTTTAAAACTGATAGATTAATATTATCTCACTGATCTTCTACAATACTTTTTCGATTAAACACACACATTTCCCAGAAATTTTAATTCGGAGCTTCTGGATGTGATATTGAGAAGGTGTGATGACTGAGAGATGGAAAACACTCAATGGTCATTACTGGACTTGTTTTAATACTTCCCACATTCAAAGGCAGCGGGAGAGGCCTCACTTCAGGCAGGCGCGGATTATAATAAAGCTCATACAGGTGAATGAGCCCCAGATAAACCAGTCAATCTTTGCAAAATTCGTGTGCGTTGGGACATCCGCTAATAATAAACCTCAATAATGCTGGAGTGTTACGTTTTAGAGTTCATTTTAAACGCCAAAACATTGTTTCCTTTCATTTCTAGACTTGTCAGCAACGACCTCAATCTTCGCTGTTGTGAGGAACTGGCATCTGGACTGGCCACGAATCAGAGGTTGGTCAAACTGCGCTTGAGTCGCAACCAGCTGAAAGACTTGGAGGTGGCTGCACTGTGCAATGGGTTGAAGGAGCCGCAGTGCGGACTACAAATACTGCAGTGAGTGACCAACACTCTGTCTACATTGTAACTCCACATGGCGCCAATACAATACAAAGTATAAGCAATCTAAGCACAGGAGTTCATTTATAGAGGGATTGAATTGAACTATTGAGGCACTGGAGAAGGTGTAATAAAGATTTAGAAGGATGATACCAGAACTGAGAGTTTCGAACTGTCAGGAGCACTGAACAGGCTGGGTATCATTACTCTAGAAAAGAGAAGTCTGAGCGGTTACCTGATAGAGGTTTTTAAGATTATGAAACTGTTTGAAAGAATAGGCGTAGAGAAGATGTTTACACTCATGGGGAGAGCAAAAACTAGGGGCAATAATAAACCAAATAGGGAAATCAGGAGAAAGTTTGTTACCCAGAGAGCGGTGAGAATGTAGAACTCGCTACCACAAGGAATAGTTGAGTCGAATAGGTTGGATGTATTTAAGGGTAAACTATATAAACACACGAGGGAGAAAGGAATATAAGGATGTGCTGATAGGGTGAGATGAAGAGCGGTAAGAGAAGTCTCGTGTGGAGCCTTGACATGGACCTGTTGCGCCGAATGGCCGGTTTCTGTGCTGACAATTCCACGTAATTCTAGGTAAAAATTATATATTTACGAATTGTTATCATCTCCTGTCACTGTGTTTAAAAAACGTGCTTTTGCCTCCAGTCTTAATCACAACCAGATCACCAGCAGCAGTTGCCATGCCTTGGTTTCACTTCTCACTCAAAGCCAAGCGCTGTCCTGCCTGAACCTCACCAACAATCAGCTCGGTAATGCTGGAGTTAAAATTCTAAGTCGCGCACTGAAAAACCGAGACAGCAAGCTGCAAAAACTGAGGTGGGTTGGTTGTTGCACGGTCAGTGTGGAATATGGATAGGACTTGGTGAGAGTGTGGGAACTAATCCAGGATCACTATCTGGAAGATGAAATAATCCAACAGGAATGTTGAAATAAAAGCAGAAAATGCCGGAAATACTCAGCGGGTCAGGCAGCATCTGTGGAGAGAGAAACAGAGTTAACGTTACAGCTCGATGACCTTTCGTCAGAATTGGGAAAGGTTAGAAATGTAATAGGTTTTAAGCAAGTGCAGTGGCAGGGAAAGGGAGAGAGGAGGAAATAGCAAAATGGAAGGTCTGTGATAGGGTGGAAGGCAGGAGTGATTAAATGACAAAAGGGATCATGGTGCAAGGCGAGAGGAGATAGTAATGGGACAAGTAAAGGAACAAAAGATGGGTCTAGAAGAGGTGTAAATGGGAACAGCAGAATCATCAGCAACCATTCAAACATTTAAAAGTAAAGTGCACAATTGTTTCAGCAAGAAAATTAAACTAAAAGGAAATGGGTAAATGGGGAAATGGTTTGTTTATTCAAAAATCCTAAACAGGCATGAAATTCAGAATGGTTTCAATCTCCACTGTAAAATTCAGATTTATTTCCCACTAAATCTCCGGGAAAATATCTATGAAAATGACTATAGCAGCATCAGCGACTTAATTAGTAAATTGTTAATTCAATTTGTGCACCAGCATTGTTGACAGATTAACGAAGAATCCATTCGATTAACCCTGGCTCTCTAAATCCTTAACTCACATTCTTTCAGTTTGAAACATAACAGTTTGACATATGATTGCTGTGAAGTATTGGCCTCTGCTCTCAAGGAGAACTCAGGATTATTGGACCTGGACCTCGGCGCGAATAAAATAACCGATGCAGGTGTTGGGCTTCTGTGTCAAGTGTTGAAAAACAGCAACTCCAAAATCCAGTGTCTCAGGTGAGTGTCTGTCAGCCTTATTCTGCCATTCCATTGGGTGATTTACGCACTGGACTGAGGACATTGGGATAATTATCTTCTGTCCTGGAACAGCTGCTCTACGCAGTCTGCAGCTGATGGCCCCAGGCCAGTGCTGAGATGTTACTATGGGCTTTCGGCTAGTTAAGGCAAACTTTCCAACAAGCTGAATTTTCTTGTGTCCACACTTGGGGTTTTCCCACATTCATCATAGAATCATTGCTTCATAGAATGGTACAGCACAAATCCGGCCAATCGTGTCTGTGTCGGCTCTTTGAAAGAGTTGTCGATTTAATCCCACTCCCCTGGTCTTTCCCCAAAGCCCTGCAAATTTACCATTTTCAAGTATTTATCCAAATCCCTTTTGACAGTTACAATTACCTCTGCTTCCACCTCCTTTTCAAGCGGTGCGTTCCAGATCATAACAACTCACTGTGTAAAAAATGGTTCCTCATGTCGCCTCTGGTTCTTTTGCAAATCACCTTAACATCGGTGTCCTTTGGTTAGCGACCCTTCCGCCAGTGGAAACAGTTGCTCTTTATTTACTCTAGCAAACCCCTTCATAATTTTGAACATCAAAATAAAATTTCGTCTTAACCTTGTCTGCTCCAAGGAGAACAACCCCAGCTTCTCCAGTCTCTCCACATAATAGAAGTCCATCTTCCCTGGAAACATTGTAATGAATCTCGTTTGCACCCTCTCCAAGGACATTCTTCCTAAAGTGTGGTGCCCGGAATTGCAACGATAATTTGGCTTTTTAAATGTCTCTATTTATGAAGCCAAGCATCCCACATGCTTTTTAAACAGCCTTCTTAACTTGTCCTGCCACCTTGTAATATTTCCCTATAAGTACCCCCAGGTCTCTCTTTTCCGTCATCCCGTTTATAATTGTACCATTCAGTTTTTACTGCTTCTCCTCATCCTAACAAAATGCATCACGTCACACTTCACTGTGTTAACGTTCATCTGCCATTTTCTGCCTATTTCACCAGTCTGTCTGTGTCCTCCTGCAGTCGGTTACTATCCCCCTTACTATTTACTACATTTCAAAGTTTTATGTCATCTGCAAACTTTGCAATTATGCCCTGTAAAGACAAATCCAGGTCATTTGTCGATATCAGTGTTTGTAAAAGAGGGGCCACCCAGATATACAATTCTGTAAAAGCCGCTGGTCACATCCCAGCTGAAGTTTTGGCTGCAGTCTGGTCATGTAAGGCTAAAAACTCCCTTTAATTGTCTGAAGAAAGTGCTTGAATGTGAGAGAGCATTAAACTCTGCAAGGTATCCTGACCAGCATGAAGCTGTGAGAAAGGTTGAGGAAGTTTAACTTGCATTTCACTGGAAAAGGAGTGGTTTCCAGCTGACTGCATCAAAGTTCCAAGGATTATAATGATGATTGAGAATTCTATTACAGGTAAACAGTGCACAGTGATAACACGTTCAAGGACCAGGGCGGGAAGTATAAACATCCAGGCGCTGCAGCGCCACCGCTGACTGGAATGTGTAATTGCCGTGTTAAAGCAAGACAGGACTTGGAGTGAAATAGGTTATGGGCGGGGACGCAGAACAGGCGATATTTCATTGGTCGCCCTGATACACCCAGCCCGATATTCAGTCCCATTTACTTCAAGAGAAAGGATTAACAGTTGTGCCGTATAACGGTCGAAAAATGCGAAACCACTGGTTCTGCGTCCCTGCCCAAGTCCAGTTTCACCGCTCTTGCATTCAAATCGAGCCTTGCACGACCTCAGGACGTCCAAAGCGCTTTACAGCTAATTAATTACTTTTGCAGTGCAGTCACTGTTGTAATGTAGAAAACGTGGCAGCCAATTTGAGCACAGCAAGATCCCACTAAAAGCAATGTGATAATAGCCAGATAACCTGTTTTAGGTGTTGGTTGAGGGATAAATATTGGCCACGACAACAGGTTGAACCCCGCTGCGCTTCTTCCAATCGTGCCATAGGGTATTGTGTGTCCACCTATAAGATGGCGCCTCCGACAGTGCAGTACTCCCTCCGTACTGCACTGGGACTGTCAGGCTGGATTAAGGGCTCAAGTCCCTGGCGTGGGATTTGAAGCCTCGACCTTCTCACTCAGAGGCGAGAATACCACCACTGTGACACTAATACTGGGAACGTTATTATCTGCTAAATTTTGTATCATGCAGCAACCAAAGCTAATACAATAACTTTACTTTCAGGTCCTTTATAAACGAAGCAATTTTCCATTACCTGTTTTCCATCATCATAGATTTTCTTTGAACGATCTCTCCACCAAGTGTTGCCCAGACCTTGCGTCCCTTCTTATTGAACTTAGAACAATAAACGGACTTCAACTTAACTTCAACACTCTTGGAGACTCGGGTGTAAAGTACCTCTGTGGGGCCCTCAAAGATCGAGATGCTGGAATGGAAGAATTAAGGTAAAATTAGCCTGTTTATTCACCAAAATTCATCCGCGCAGAACACGTGAAAAGTAATAAAACTCTCATTTGTAAGTATTAGGGTCGGTATTTGGACAACTGCTCTTTTTGATATATATTAGTGACCTGCACTTGCATATAGAGAGCATAATTTCACAAATTGCAGATGACACGAAACTCGGAAATGTAGTAAAGAGTGAGGAGGATAGTAGCAGTCTTCAGGAGGACATAGACAGACTGGTGAAAAGGGCAGACACAATGACAGATACAATTGAACACAGAGAAATGTGAAGTGATACATTTTGGTAGGAAGAATGATGAAAGAAAATATAAACAAAATGGTACAATTCTAAAGGGGTTGCAGGAACCGAGAGAGACGGTGGGGGGGGGGGGGGGGAATTGTGCACAAATCTTTGAAGGTGGCAGGACAAGTTGAGAAGACCGTTAGAGAAGCACGTTGGACTCTTGACTTTATTAATTGAGATATAGAGTACAAAAGCAACAGAGTTATGCTAAATATTGATAAAACAATAGGTAGGCCTCCGCTAGAGTATTGTGTCTAAATTCAGGGTACAACACTTTAGAAGGATGTCAAGATCTGGGAGACGGTGCAGAGGAGATTTATTGGAATGGTACCTGGGGTGAGGGACCTCAGTTATGTGGAGAGACTGGAGAAGCTGGGTTGTTCTCCTTGGAGCAGAGAAGATGAAGAGGAGAGCTGATAGAGGTGTTCAGAATCATGAACAGATTTGATAGAGTAAATAATGATACATTGTTTCCAGTGGCGCAAGCTGCTGCACCTTGTCCAGAACAGCGAAACCAGAGGACACGGCCTGCGCTTGAAGGGGGTAAATTCACAACTAATCTGCAGAAAAAATATTTCAGTCAGCGTGTGGTCCATCTATGGAACAAGCTCCCTAGGGAGAAGGTGGGAACATTTAGTGTTGCTTCGTTTAAATGCAATTTAGACAGATTTCTTTCAGAAATTAACGTTTTGGGATAAAGTTTCTGAGTAATTTGAGAGATGACATGTGGTGAGTGTAGCGTGTTCGGGGGCAACAGGGGACATTGGACCTATGATTCACATAGCTGGGATTTCCTTGCCTCATGGTGGTTTGGGTACACAGGTAGACGAAATCATAGCCAATGACTAGGGTTCCAGTAACAGGTAAAATGTCCGATGTGGCAAAACACTTTCACTCGGCGCAAAAATCATACCCTGTTCTAACAGTCTCTCTGATCCCAATATCTCACCTGTTCTAACAGTCTCTCTGATCCCAATGTCTCACCTCTTTTAACAGTCTCTCTGATCCCAATGTCTCACCTGTTGTAACATTCTCTCTGATCCCAATGTCTCACCTGTTCTAACAGTCTCTCTGATCCCAATATCTCACCTGTTCTGACAGCCTCTCTGATCCCAATGTCTCACCTGTTCTAACAGTCTCTCTGATCCCAATGTCCCACCTGTTCTAACAGTCTCTCTGATCCCAATGTCTCACCTGTTCTAACAGTCTCTCTGATCCCAAGGTCTCACCTGTTCTAACAGTCTCTCTGATCCCAAGGTCTCACCTGTTCTAACAGTCTCTCTGATCCCAATGTCTCACCTGTTCTAACAGTCTCCCTGCACCCAATGTCTCACCTTTTCTAACAGTCTCTCTGATCCCAATCTCTCACCTGTTGTAACAGTCTCTCTGCACCCAATGTCTCACCTGTTCTAGCAGTCTCTCTACACCCAATGTCACACTGTTCTAACAGTCTCTCTGCACCCAATGTCTCACCTTTTCTAACAGACTCTCTGATCCCAATGTCTCACCTGTTCTAACAGCCTCTCTGATCCCAATGTCTCACCTACATAAGAATATAAGAACATAAGAAATAGGAGCAGGAGTAGGCCAATTGGCCCCTCGAGCCAGCTCCGCCATTCAATAAGATCATGGCTGATCTAATCCTAACCGCCAATCTACTATCACAGAACCATCTCCTGAACCTAACAGAATTGGACACACGAAATAGGAGCAGGATCAGACTACACGGCCCCTGGGCCCTGCTGTGCTACCCACAGGGCCATGACCAATCCGAACCTAGACTCATTTCCAAATTCCTACCGCTCCCCGTAACCCTTAATTCCCTTTACTTCTAGGAAACTGTCTATTTCTGCTTTAAATTTATGTAATGATGTAGCATCTACAGCTTTTTGTGGCAGCATATTCCATGGACCTAACACCCTCTGAGTGAAGTAGTTCCTTCTCATCTCAGTTTTGAAAGAGCAGCCCCTTATTATCAGACAATGCACCCTAGTTCTAGTTTCACCCATCATCGGGAACTGCCTACCCGCATCCAACCGATCCAACCCCTTCACAATCTTACATGTTTCAATAAGATCGCCTCTCATTCTTCTGAACTCCAATGAGTAGAGTCCCAATCTACCAAATCTCTCCTCATATTTCCATCCCCTCATCCCCGGGATTAACCGAGTGAACCTTCTTTGTACTGACTCGAGAGCAAGTATGTATTTTCTTAAGTATGGACACCAAAACGGTATGCAGTATTCCAGGTGCGGTCTCACCAATACCTTGTACAACTGAAGCAATACCTCCCTATTTATATATTCTATCCCCCTAGCAATGAAAGCCAACATTCCATTGGCCTTCTTAATCACTTGCTGCACCTGCATACTAACCTTTTGAGTTTCGTGCACCAGGACCCCCAGATCCCTTTGTACTTCAGTACTTTCCAATTTCTTGCCATTAAGATAATAACTTGCTCTACTATTTTTCCTGCCAAAGTTCATAACCTCACACTTTCCAGTATTGTATTCCATCTGCCAAATCTCTGCTCACTTACTTAGCCTGTCTATGTCCCCTTGTAGATTTTTTATGTCCTCCTCACTCACTACTTTCCCTCGCATCTTAGTATCATCTGCAAACTTTGATATGTTACACTCGTTCCCTCCTCCAAATCGTTAATATAGATCGTAAAGAGTTGGGGACCCAGCACTGACCCCTGCGGAACACCACTAGTTACTGATTGCCAGTCTGAGAATGAACCATTTATCCCAAATCTCTGCTTTCTGTTAGATAGCCAATCCTCTATCCATGCCAGAATATTACTCCCAATCCCGTGATGTTTTATCTTAAGCAATAATATTTTTGTGGCACCTTGTCAAATGTATTTTGGAAGTCTAAATACACCACATCCACTGGTTCCCCTTTATCCACCCTGTATGTTACTTCCTCAAAGAACTCCAGCAAATTTGCAAACATGACTTCCCCTTCATAAAACCATGCTGACTTTGACCTATTAAATTATGATTATCCAAATGTCCCGTTACTGTCTCCTTAATAATGGACTCCAAAATTTTACCTACCACAGATGTTAGGCTAACCGGTCTATAGTTTCCAGCCTTCTGTCCACTACCCTTTTTAAATAAGGGTGTTACATTAGCAGTTTTCCAGTCTGCCGGGATCTTTGCTGAGTCCAGGGAGTTTTGGAAAATTATTACCAACGCATCCACAATCCCTACCGCCACTTCCCTCAAGACCCTAGGATGTAAGCGATCAGGTCCGGGTGATTTATCCGCCTTGAGTCCCTTTATTTTACCGAGTATCACTTCCTTAGTGATTTTTATCGTGTTTAGCTCCTCCCCCCCTATAGCCCCCTGTTTGTCCAGTGTTGGGATATTCTTAGTGTCCTCTACTGTAAAGACTGATACAAAATATTCATTCAGTGTATTTGCCATCTCCATATTTCCCACCATTAATTTCCCGGTCTCATCCTCTAAGGGACCATCATTTACTTTAGCCACCCTTTTTCTTTTCATATAACTATAAAAACTCTTACTATCTGTTTTTATATTTTTTGCTAATTTACTTTCATAATCTATCTTCCCTTTCTTAATCAATCTTTTGGATATTTTTTGCTGTCTTTTAAAGTTTTCCCAATCCTCTATCCTGCCACTAGATTTGGCTACCTTATACGCCGTTGGTTTTAGTTGAATACTATCCCTAACTTCTTTACTTAGCCACGGATGAATGTCTTTTCTTTCACACCCTTTTCTTCTCAGTGGAATATATTTCTTTTGGAAGTTGTAAAATAACACCTTAAATGTGCACCACTGATCATGTATCGTCTTACCCTTTAATCTATTTTCCCAATCCACTCTACTGAATTCCGCTCGCATACCTTCATAGTCTCCTTTATTCAAGCTTAGCACGCTTGTTATAACAGTCTCTCTGATCCCAATGTCTCACCTGTTCTAACAGTCTCTCTGATCCCAATGTCTCACCTGTTCTAACAGTCTCTCTGATCCCAATGTCTCACCTGTTCTAACATTCTCTCTGATCCCAATGTCTCACCTGTTCTAACAGTCTCTCTGTACCCAATGTCTCACCTGTTCTAACAGTCTCTATACACCCAATGTCTCCCCTGTTCTAACAGTCTCTCGGAACTCAATGTCTCACCTGTTCTAACAATCTCTCAGCACCCAATGTCTCACCTGTTCTAGTAGTCTCTCTGCACCCAATGTCACACCTGTTCTCGCAGTCTCTCTGATCCCAATGGCTCACCTGTTCTAACAATCTCTCAGCACCCAATGTCTCACCTGTTCTAGCAGTCTCTCTGCACCCAATGTCACACCTGCTCTAACAGTCTCTCTGCACCCAATGTCTCACCTGTCCTAAAAGTCTCTCTGATCCCAATGTCTCACCTGTTCTAGCAGTCTCTCTGATCCCAATGTCTCACCTGTTCTAACAGTCTCTCAGCACCCAATGTCTCACCTGTTCTAACAGTCTCTCAGACCCAATGTCTCACCTGATCTAACAGTCTCTCTGCACCCAATGTCTCACCTGATCAATACTCTCTCTGAACCCAATGCGTCACCTCTTCTAACAGTCTCTCAGAATCCAATGAATCAGCTGTTTGAAAAGTCGGCTTACAGAACGAGTCATCAATTGTAATTGTCTCAATATCCAGCGAAAGACCTGTTCTGACCGTATCGGTGACCATGTCATCTGTTCTCTCTAATTATGTAATGTTTTAGCCGTTCAACAGTGTCTCAGTCCCCATCATGACATTTGTTCTTTCAGTCTCACAGAACCCATCGCCTCACATGATTATTTTTTATTCGTTCCTGGGATGTGGGCATCGCTGGCAAGGCCAGCATTTATAGCCCATCTCTAGTTGCCCTGGGGAAAGGGGTGGTGAGCCGCCTTCTTGAACAGCTGCAGTCTGTCACTTTGCTGATTATTGAGAGTAGATTGATAGAATGTGTTTTGTACTGCTTTTTGTATATAGGACATACCTGGACAATTTTCCACTTTGTCGGGTAGTTGCCAATGTTTTCTCTGTACTGGAACAACTTGGCTAGAGGTGCGCCTAGTTCTGGAGCACAAGTCTTAAGCATCCGGTATGTTATCGGGGTCGAGAGCCTTTGCTTTATCCAGTGCGCTCAGCCGTTTCTTGATATCATGTTCAGTGAATCAAATTGGCTGAAGACTGGCTTCCAAGATGTTGGGGACCTCAGGAGGAGGCCGATAAGTATCATTCACACGGCACTCCTGTCTGAAGGTTGTTACAAGCGCTTCAATCTACAACTGGAGTTTGCTGTTATTCAGGATGTATATTATTATTCTGGCATTTATGTGACTAATTGTGTTGTTCATTGTTTTGTGCACTCGCTCTCTCTTTTTCTTTCGCATCTCATTGTCTATACCTCTCTCTCTCTCTCCCTTTTTTATCCTGGACTGTTTATTTATAACATTTTTTTCAAACTCTGTGTTTGTCCAACTGTGACTGCCTAACTTTCTATGTCTTGGTCTTCATGTCTCCTTCTGTTTCTCTCTGTCTCTTCTCTCCCCCCTTCTCTCTCTCTCTCTCTCTCTCTCTCTCTCCCTCTCTCTGACTCTCTCTCCTCCCTCTCTTTCTCTATCTCCCTATCTCTTTCCTCCCTCTCTCTCTCATTCTATGTCTTGGTCTTCATGTCTCCCTCTGTTTCTCTTTGTCTCTTCTCTTCCGCCTTCACTTTCTCTCTCTCTGTCTATCCCTCTCTCTCTCTGACCCTCTCTGCCTCTTCTGTCTATCCCTTTCTATCTGTCTCTCTGTCTCCTTCTCTCTCTCTGTCACTCTTCATCTGTCTCTGTCTCTGTCTCTGTCTCTTTCCTCCCCCCTCTCTCTCTCTCTCTCTCTGTCTCTCTCCCCCTCTCTCTGTCTGTATCTCTGTCATTGTCCCCCTCCCACGTCTCTCTCTCCTCCCCCTCTCTGTCTCTCTCTCTGTCTCTGTCTCTCTCTATCTATCTCTCTCTCTCTCTCTCTCTCTCTTTATCTATCACTGTCCCTCTGTATCTCTCTGGCTGGTTCGCTTTTCCATTCTCGAATAGCCTGAAGAGCAATTACCTGACAGACGAGTGTTGTGAGGACCTTGTTTCTGCTCTGCGTGTGAAGAACACGCTGAAAGTCCTGGACCTCTCCTTTAACGGATTCACAGACAAATCTCTGGAGCACTTCCGCCAGCTCGTACTGAACTGTGCCAATCTGGAGGAGATTACGTAAGAGATTTATTTTTTATTGCTTTGCATTTTATTTAGCAGCTGTGGATAATTGTCAATTAAAATGTGTAATAAATCTTGTATTTAGTAACATACCAAGGACATGTGCTAATATAACTGAGCGCACATTTTCATTCCCTTATGATAGCCTGGACTCTAAGGGATATGTTGGGTTGCGAACCACAATCTCTGATTTTCCTTATTTTTAAATCTCTCCCATTGCCCTGCCCTTCACTTCCCAGGCGAGAGAGATAGAGAGAAAATAGGGAGATATGGGGCTGATGTTTACTCAAATACAGCAAGAAAGACATTGATTGAGAGATAAAAAGAGAAAGAAGGAAAAATAGAAAGTGACAGATCGGAAGTTAGAGAAAGAGAAATATGTAGAGCAAGGCAGAGAGATAGAGGTAGGGACAGAAACAGACAGAGATAGATAGAAAATGGAGAGAGAAAGAGACAGAGACGGAGAAAAGGGGATATACAGATGGGAAACAGAGGAGAGAGAGGGAGAGAGAGAAACAGAGACAATTGCAGAGAAAGCGATAGATACAAAGATACATAAATAGCGATAAAGAGAGAATAACAGAGATACGAAACGAGAGAGAGAGGGGAGAGAGAAACGGAGAGAGGGAAGGAACATAAATAAATGGAAAACAGAGATGGAGACAGAGACAGATACAGAGGCAGAACTAGAGGCAGAGGCAAAGCTATATATAGACAGAGATAGAGACAGAGAGAGAGAGAGATGCAAAGGAATATAGAAATTGAGTGATGGAGACAGAAATAAAGTAGGAGAGGAAGGGTGATAGAGGCGGAGGCAGAGAGACAGAGGGAAGAAGAGGAATAGAAAGTGAGAGATAGAGTTGGAGAGATAGACGGATGAAAATATATAGAGGGATGGTGAGAGATTGAGACAGAGAGATGTGGAAAATACACAGTGAGGGAGAAATAGAGAGAGGGTGGTACAAGATAAAGATATGGTAAATAAAGATATAGAAATATAAATAGGGAGAGACAGAGAGAGACTGCATGATGAACAAACAAATTTGGTGACACTGACATAGATAATCCATAATATAATTTCATGTTAAATTGTATTCCATGTCATTTAATCTAAAATAATTTCACAGAGCCCCTGTTAAATGTTTGGTATTTTCCCCCACCTTTTACAGATTACAAGCGAATTCTTTCACTTCTCAAGGGTGCAAAGAGCTGGAGAAGCTGATGAATGCCAGGCCTAAGCTTCAAGTCTCCTTATAATGGAGTGAAATCCGCTTCAATGTAAGAATTTGCTGTGGATAAAACTGGTTCCAGCGGCTCGGGCTTGGAGCAGGACTGATTTAATTGGTGTTGATCAAAATGGTAAATCTCTTAAAGAATAACCAGGCAGGAAATTACCCGGAAGAATGAGATCTCTGAGAGTATCCCCCCTCTTGTGGATGGTGTGAGGACCCTATGGGAAGTGTGGTGTGAAGGGCGGCTCTGTACAGTATCAGACTGGGTTCTGCGGCCTCAATCAGACCATTAATCACTGTCTAGGCTCAACGGAGAAACAGGTCTCCTTGGGAGTGGCAGCAGAGCCTCAGGAGCTGCAGCTGGGAAGAATGAGCCCCCCCAGGAGTGGATCGATGAAGGGAAGGGATCGTTATTCCAGGACTAATTAATGTTTCAGTACATTAGACACAGGGTAGGCGCATCTCCCCACACCTGGAGAAAATTGGGGCTGCAAATCAAGTTTCTCATTGCCGAGAAGAGTGGTGAGTTTGATCCCGAGGCTCAGATGTGAGGAAAGTTTGAGAGCTAGTTGATCTCTTCAGCAAGGGGTCACTGTTTCGAACTAGAAAAACGCAAATTTAGGACTGGTCTCAAGAAGTTCAACTTCCGCTGACAGTGATCTGCACATGGGATGGACTCCCAGCGAGAAGAAAACCTCAGGACCGTTGACCGAACAAGCAGATGTTACATTGAACAGAATAGGACTTTCTGGATGGATGAGCAGTTGTGGGACGAATAGCCACCTCCATTCTGAATTATCAGCTGAACTTGTATCATTTAACTGCAGATATATTTGACTCTGGTGCCGAGTCATTGTGTGTTTGTTGAAGGGAACTGGGAATTCCCAATTATCAATTCAAATAAAGGTTGTGAACGGTGCTGTCCTGTGTGAAGAGCGGCAGTGAGCAGGTACATTGGATACACCTCCCTGTGATATGTTGCTGGGAGTTATCGCAATCCTCAGAAGGAGATATCTCCCGTGTGGTTACCTGCAGTAAGATAGTGCAAGAACAAAGCCACTCACACCCATAGACAAACACAGATACCCCCATAGACAGATACAGATAAACACACACACGCTCTCATAGAGAAATAAAGACAACACGCCCATAGATAAAAGCAGATGCACACACACATAAATGCCCATAGACAGATAAAGAAAAAAACACACACATCCATAGAAAATTACAAACACACGGACACACTCATAGACAGACACAGATACACAAACATTTAGATGATAAGTAGAAGGTGGGTCAAGGACAGATCCATGGGGGACACCAGAGGTAATGATGGGGGAGAGGGGAGCGAAGCCGTTGCAGGTGATTCTCTGGCTACGATTAGATAGATAAGAATGGAGCCAGGCGAATGCATTCACAACCAGCCGGACGACGGTGGAGAGACGTCGGATGAGGATGGAGTGGTCGACCGTGTCAAAGGCTGCAGACATGTCGAGAACGACGAGGAGGGTGAGTTTACCATGGTCACAGTTACATAGGTTGTCATTTGTGACTTTGATAGGAGACGTTTCAATATTATGACACAGAAAGAAAAAAGAAAAAAGAAAGAAAATCCAAAATATTTTTCAGCCAATGAAATACTTTTTTGAAGTGTAGTCATGATGAAATGTAGGAAATGCGACAGCTAATTTGAGCACAGCAAGATCCCACAAACAGCAATGTGACGATGAGCAAACAATCAGATTTAGGTAATAAAAACAGGAAATGCTGGAAATATTCAGCGGGTCCGGCAGCATCTCTGGGAGTGAAACAGAGTTAACGTTTCAGGTCGATGAACCTTCGTCAGAACTGGAAAAAGTTAGATATGTAACAGATTTTAATCAAGTGCAGCGGCAGGGAAATTGGGAAAGGGGACGGTCTGTGATAGGGTGGAAGACAAGAGAGATTAAATGACAAAAGGGGTAATAGCGCTAGGCAAAATTGGGTGCTATGGGATAAGTAAAGCAACAGGACATGGTCTAGAGACGTGTAACTGGAAGTAGCAGAACCATTATCTGTTACCAACAGCGCTGTCCAAACAATGGGGGCAAAGATTATGACCTGAAATTGTTCAACTCAATGTTGAGACCGGAAGGCTGTAAAGTGCCAAATCCAAAGATGAGTTGCTGTCCCTCGAGCTTACGTTGAGCTTCATTAGAACAGTGTAAGAGGCCGAGGACAGAGAGGTCAGAGAAGGAGTTGTGGGAAGAATTAAAGTTACAGGCGACCGGAAGCTCAGGGTCACGCTTGCAGGATAAACGGAGGTGTTCCACAAAGTGGTCCCCTAATCTGTGTTTGGTCTTCCCAGTGAAGAAAAGACCGCATCGTGAGCAGCGAATACAGTGTACTAAATTGAAAGAAATACAATTACATCGCTGTTTCACCTTGGGCCCTAGATGGTGAAAAGTGAGAAGGTAAAGGGGCATCTGCAATTGCATCTCCTATGCTTGCATGGTAAGGTGCCGTGGGAAGGGGTGGGATGATTGAAGAGTGGACAAGGTTGTCGCGGAGTGATTGGCCCCTTCGGAATGCTGAAAGTGGAGGGGAACCCTTGTTAGACAGAGGGGAGAAGCATACAGCTGACAATTGCAGGCCAGTCAGTTTAAATTCGGTGGTAGGAAAGCATTAAAAATAATAATACATAAAAATAAGCCACTGACCCACCTATTCCATGAGTCTCAATGTTGTTAACCAGCCGTCTATGTGATACTTTGTCAAACGTATTCCGAAAATCCATGTGGACAACATCCATTGCATTCCCTTCATCAATCCTCTCTGTTACTTCCTCAAAAAATTCAATTAGATTAGTCAAACATGATCTGCCTATTACAAAACCGTGTTGGCTCTCCTTGATTAGCTTAAACCTCTCCAAATGCCCATTAATTTTTTCCTTGATTATTGTTTCTAAAACTATAGCCAGCAGTGATGTTAAACTGATCGGCCTATAGTTAATAAGATTGTTCTTACACCCTTTATGAATAATGGTGTCACAGTTGCCACTTTCCAATCCTCAGGCACCTCCCCCGCATCTAAGGAAGATTGGAAAATTATGGCAAGCCCTTCCGCTATCTCCTCCCCCAATTCCCTTCGCAACCTGGGCTGCAAGCCATCTGAACCAGGCGACCTGTCCACTCGAAGCATACCCAGCCTTCCTAGTACATCCTGTCTATCAATTTTCACCCCTTCCATTGCTTCTACATTTTCCGCTTATACGGATATTTTGTCAGCATCCACCTCCATAATAAACACCAATACAAAGTACTCATTGAGTTTTCTAGCCCTGCCCTGCGCCTCCATGCATATATAACCTTCTTTGTCTCTAATAGGACGCACCTTGCCTCTTACTACCCGCTCACTGTTTACATGCCGGAAGAAGATTTTTGGGTTCTCTTTCATGTTAACCGTCATTCTACACTCACTTTCTCATTTGGCAATCTTATTTTCAGCTTCACATCCCCTCTCAACTTATTGTATTTGGACTGGTACTCCCTTGAAGAATTCACCTGTCATGCATCATCCACCCTCTATTTTGTTTCATCATCTTCTCTATCTCCCTCGTCTTCCAAGGAGCCCTTGCATTGGTTCCATTACAATTCCCTCTTTTTGGAATGTATCTAGCCAATACCTGGAACATCTCCTCCTTACAGATCACCCATTGTTCCGTTACAGATTTTTTCTGTCAGTCTTTGGTTACATTTTACCCTGGCTAGATCCTTTCGAATCCCATTGAAGTTAGCCCTATTCCAGTTTAGAAGTTCCACTCCAGATTGTTGCTGGCTCCTCTCCATTGCTAATCTAAGTCTTATGATACGATGATCACTTGTACCCAAGTGTTCTCCCACAGACTCTTTGTCGACCTGACCCTCCTCATTCCCCAGCACCAGATCCAGCAATGCCTCCTTCTTAGTTGGGCCAAAACATATTGGTCAAGGAAATTCTCCTGAACACATTTAATCAATTCCTCCCCCTCCCTTCCCTTTACCCTAGCATTATCCCAATCGATAGTTGGGTAATTAAATTCCCCCAATATCACCACTCTATAACTCTTGCATAGCTCTGCGATTTCCCTCCACATTTGCTCCTCTACCTTCCTCTCAGTATTTGGAGGCCTACAGAATACCCCCAATAGCGTGATCATACCTTGTTTGCTCCTCAAATCTAACCAAATGGATATTGTCCTTGTACCCTCAAGAACCTCCTTCCTTTCCAAAACTACAATGTCTTCCTTAATCAGCACTGGCACCCAACCTCCCTTTTTTCATTTCCCTATCTTTTCTCAGCACCTTGAACCCTTGAATATTAAGTGCCCAGCCCTCACCTTTTTTAATCCACGTTTCCGTTATTGCCACAACTTCATATTGCCACAAGGCTAATTGTGCTTGTACCTCACCAAACTTATTATCCACACTTTGTCCTTTTACGTACATGGATTCTAAACCCTTTTTTGAATTTTATGTAGTTTTTCTTAGTCTGCTCCTAGCTAATATGGTACTGCTACCGCCTCCAGTACTATTTTCTCTCGTACTAATCAAAACATTCACTTTTTTCTGCACCTTATTCATCTTTTCTACTCCTATACTCTGGTGCCTATCCCCCTGCCAAGTTAGTTTAAAACATCCCCAACAGCACTAACAAAACTCGCCGCGAGAATATTGGTCCCGGCTCTGCTGAGGTGTAACTGGTCCGGCTTGTACCGGTCCCATCTTCCCCAGAAACGATCCCAATGCATCAGGAATCTAAAGCCTTCCCTCCTGCACCATCTCTCCAGCCTACGCATTTATCTGCAGTGTACAGTTCCTCTGACACTACCCAGTAATGCACAACCAGCTCAGATACAGCATGTGTTCAATGCAGTGTACAGCTCCTCTGACACTACCCAGTAATGCACAACCAGCTCAGATACAGCATGTGTTCAATGCAGTGTACAGCTCCTCTGACACTAACCAGTAAATCACACCAGCTCAGATACAGCATGTGTTAAATGCAGTGTACAGCTTTTCTGACACTACCCAGTAAAGCACAAACAGCTCAGGTACAGCATTGGATGAACACAAAATAAAAATCCTCCTGCATGTAATTTTCAAGCAGTCTCAGGTGAGGTACCAGCTCGCTTTAATCACGGGTAAAGCTCCATTCAGCTTCTCACATCAAAGACTGAGCCTTATGGCATCTGTCGAAGAAGCACCCTGTAGCTGGTTAGATTCTCACCTCGGCAAAAACCTGGACTGACGGGAATCTCAGTGAAGTTCCTCACCTTTACAATCATTGCTGAAGCTTCTTGTTTTATCCCATCTTTGAAACTGGAGGTCTGGGTCCCACCAGATCTGCTCTGTGAACCAAGTGACCTTTCGCCAGTCCCAATTGGTGTGGTGATGATTCGACTTCTCTCTCTCCACCTTCCTGAGACACTGCTCACTCCAAGAATCTTTTAAATTAAAAATTAATGTTAATTCTACAATCTGTAATTGGAATACAATAGGACTTTTTTGTGACTCAGCTTACATTTAATTTGAATATATTTGTAATTAATGACATTTGTTTGTATTACTCACTGTAATATTAAATTGTTGTCTCCTTCCCCCTATTTATAGGGACTAAAGTCACTCCCAGGGTCAGCTGTCAACTCCAACTTCGCCCACACTGACATCCCACTGATGGGCCATAACCAGCGGCGGAAACCTTTCTCCAGTTGACATCACACAGGAGCCAGGAGCCAGGAGCCAATCACACGGCAGCCAGGATCGATGTGACAAATCAGCCCAAGTCCCGCTCCCTCGATGGGTTACATGGTCACATGACCAGGCTCTGCTCCTGGTGTGCGTCTCATTGGGTGTGAACACATGCTGTACAATCAGTCCCGTCATCGACCCCGCTCCCATCTACTGAGATTTCAGGCAGGCCATGTTAGCAGCAATTCATCATAACTGTGCTCCAGGTCCAAGACTATCTATCATCAACACCACAGGAGATCTCCTAAAATATATCAGACATACTCAGCTCCCGATGCTGGTGTTACTGTTGCTCAAATTAGAGTACACTCTAGAAATGGCGCCTTCCATCGTTGCAGACTGCTTTTATCAGTATTCTTTCAAGGTAGTTAATTGGATTTTAGCTTTTTAAATGAATGTTATATTTTGTTGAATTCGACTTCTCTTAATCCTCCTCCATACTTCAAAACTGAAGGAATTGTGTCCATCTATAATTATTTTCAGAGCTCACAGTGATGCCTCCAACCACTGAAAAAAGCTGAAGATAGCCGACTATCAGTATACTTCTGCGGTGGATGGGGAATCGCACATTGTCACTGAACAGCCTCACCGTATCTGCAGTATACATTCATTTTTAGATTTCATATTATTTTGTATGTTTTTCTGGACTTAAAATCTATACTTTCTGTTAGCACATTAACTTAGGCATGGCAAAATATTGCAGATGCTGGAAATCTGAATTAAATAGAGGAAATTCTGGTAAATCTTACAGGGCTTGATAGGGTAGATGCGGGGAGGATGTTTCCCCAGGCAGGGGAATTTAGAACCAGTCGCAGAATAAGGGGTCGGCCATTTAGGACTGAGATGAGGAGCAATTTCTTCACTCAGAGGGAGGTGAATCTTTGGAATTCTCTACCCCAGAGGGCTGTGGCGGCTCAGTCGTTGAGTATATTCAAGACAGAGATCGGTAGATTTCTGAATATTAAGGGAATTAAGTGATATGGGGATAGTTCACAAAAGTGGAGATGATGTAGAAGATCAGCCATGTTCTTATTGAATATTGGAGCAGGCTCGAAGGGCCAAATGCACTACTTCTGCTCCTATTTCTTATGTTCTTATGTTTAACAAATCTGTGCTGGCTTTCCTTAATTATGGCACACATGTCCACGTGACTGTTAATTGTTTCCTAGATTTTCGTTTGTAAAAGCTTCCCCACGCCAGTGGTTAAACTGACAAGCCTGTAGTTGTTGGGTTTATCCTTACATCCTTTTTTAAACAAGGGTGTAACATTGGCAATTCTCCAATTCTCTGGCACCGTATCCGTATCTAAGGATGATTGCAAGATTATGGCCAGTACCTTCGCAATTTCCACCTTAACTTCCCAAAGCATCCTAGAATTCATTCCATATGGACCTGGATAGTGCGGGAAAGTGGAGTTGAGATGGAAGATCAGCTATGATCTTATTGAACGGCGGAGCAGGCTCGAGGAGCCAAATGGCCTGCTCCTGCTCCTATTTCTTATATGACACGCCGCAGGTGGAGAGATGAGAAACAGAGTGAACATTTAAGGTCGAGGCTCTTTCATCACAACGGGAATATATAAGTGATCAACAGTTTTTAAGCAAATACAGAGCCAGGGAACATTGAGGGCAGGAAAAGGACAAAAGGGCAATGTATGTGATAGATTGGAGGGCAGGAGTGATAATGGTGCGTGGTAAAAGGGAGTGATATAAGGGAGAAGTAAAGAAACAAAAGAAGGTCCAGAGAAGGTGAAAATAGTCACAGCAGAATAGCAGAGTGGGGGGTGGGAGCAGTGAAAATCTGGCAAAGTGGAGAAAGCTCCCATTGGCCTGGGAACCTCCCATGTTTGGCAGTAACATGTTAAGCTAATAATGAGGAGATATGTAAAGTTAGGAATTGCATGGTGTATATCCTGGAAATCTGGGAGGGAAGAGATGTACTAATGGGATTGTACTTGGAACTGCTGAGCTTCTGCCTGTTTTGAACTGGACAGGAAATCTCAAGCTGAGGGACGGGAGGGAGTTGATTCCACTGCTCGCTCCCTTACATCTCAGCACTAGCTGTGTGCTTGAAACTTTTCATGGGCTGCCCTGGTAATCCCACCGGATACAACCCGATCGCACGTGGGCCCAAGCACTTGAATTGAACGGTCATCGATTATCAGAGAGATCGATTATTGTTCAAATGGAGACCTACTACATTGCAGCATCCTACAAAATTTAAACTCATTCTAAAATGTGGCCTGTCGCGACTTTTGTGCTCATCCTCAGAGCTCCAATATTCCGACGAATCAATAGCGAGGATGTCTTGTTGTACTCTGACAGGCAGAAGCACTCGCCCCCATTATTGATATGATCCCATCCCCGGGATTCGGGTCAGGGCCACAGCCAGATCAGAGTGCCGGGGGAAGTTTCTCCGGACTAAATCTCTGGTGGCCCCACAGAAGTTTTCTGCTTTATTCTTGAATAGTGGTGACAAAAGTTTAAAGCTGAGGGTTTAATTCTAGTCACCCAGTGGAAAGGTCCTTCAATGACCAGTCTTGAACTGATGAATACGCTACCGGGCACCAGCACGAACATTATTAATCACCAGCCTTTTCTATGATGTAATGTTTTTTACTTCAGGTTTTATGAGGAATCTGCTACATCTGTTCACTTGCACAAATACTCCCTCCAAGTTCAAGTTACCTTGGGGCAGTGATACAGTCCAGTTCAGAGGGAACTGTTGGACATTCTGGAGAGTTGCATGTTAGACATCTTGGGAAGCTAAGGGTCAACAATCAATCTTCTTTGCAACTTAGAGGAACAAGCTTTCCAACTAAACAGATTTGCTATGAAGTGTAGTGAGAAGGAAGCATGGCTTGTCTTCTGCTTTTAGTATCTGTGCGTTATACACGAAAAGTGCTTGAGTAATGAAATAAGTGACAGTAATGGCATCATCCATGTGAGATTGAGGTGTAACTTTATTGGCTAGGGTAATAAACATAGGTAGAGTGATCTATTAACTAAAGTATAGAAAGATAACGATTAATAAAACATGTTCTTTTAAGCGGTGAAGAACTGTTTGGTCAGGAAGTCTTGTTTAAGGGAAGTAGTTTTGGAGTAAACAACTGCAACTGTTTACATTAATAGAGTGTCTTCAAAGGATTTGGGAACAGATACGTCATGAGGAACCATAGACTCATAGACTTCTCTGTGACATGTATCTTTGATGGAGGCAAAATATGGTTTAAAGAGGAGTATGGTTTTCAATAGCTCTTCAGAGAGCTAGAACTATACAGAAACCTAAGAGCTGCTCCCACTGTATACAGTTAGGCTGAACACTGTGCTGTATATCAATAAAGTCCTTTCCGTATACTCCACCATCAAGTGTCCCGTGCTTAATCGAAGCACGTTGTTCCGAACTATACAAGGAAGCAGGTTGAGTGATATTAGTAACAAGGGATATGGGGATACGGAGGGAAAGCGGAGATAATGTCGAAGGTCAGCCATGATCTTATTGAATGGAGGAGCACGCTAGATGGGCCTTATGGCCGACTCCTGCACCTATTTATGATCTCAAATTCTTAAAAAGAAGACCTGTAGTGACTCAACTCAATTCTCAGATATACGTTGGCATGCCTCACTCTCCATTTTAAATGCATTTGAGTTGGAAGCAATCAGGGACAATGGTCAAGGAATAAGAGGTGGGAGACAGTGGAGGACGGGACAGCATTGCACATGGAAATTTGAACATGTACAGCAAATGGGATCAAGGACAAACCAACTCCTATCAGTTCCCTGCAATATCCAGGTTATCAGGCGATTGTGTTGTTTCTTGGTTATGATTTTATTAAAGATAGACTTTTACTCAAAAACTGAGTCTACAATTAACACATTTTGCATTAATGCGCTGTTCAAAGATAAAACATATTTCATAGCTGGCATTACATTCCTAGAGGTGAGGTGTATATTGATTTTTAGTTGATGTATGGTAGCTGATTGGGGCTCCTCCTCAAACATTCTGCTAAGGCCAGTAGAGTTCATTCAGGGTTGGTGTGATCGTGTGAGGCACTTTGACTGCTTAAATAGTGAACAGCAACAGATGGCCTCATTAACAGAAACGAAAATCGTAAAAATAAGCTACCTGCAAGTTAAATGAAATTGTCCGAATTAAAATGTGTTACTTTTAACATGCTAATTATATTTTCATTGTTTCGAACTTCTTAATTTATTCTCTACTTATCGCAACTTTTCTCCAAATGTTATCGCCTTCACTTATTCTGCAAATGTCTTCCCAGTGCTGGAGGCTTTCATGGAAATGATTCCAAAAAGGGGGTGTGATTAGTACAACAACAACTTGAATTTATAGAGCGCCTTTAACGTACAACAACGTCCCAAGGCGCTTCACATGAGCGTTATCACGTCACATTTAACACCGAGCCACATCAGCAGATACTCGGACAGATGAGCAAAAACTTGGTCAAAAAGGTCGGTTTTAAGGAGCACCATAAAGTAGGAGAGCGAGGTGCATCAGCGAATAGAGCCTAAAGAGGCCTGCTTACTTTTTGGCTACTCCATGTTCCTGATTCCAGAGATCTTTAGTTCTGTTTCTGAAGTTAATGATCTATCATTAGTTTGGAATGGAATGTTAAATCTCTCTGGTGGCTGTAAGGAGTCCAACGTGAAATAACTTTGCACAGCATGAGTCTGGTTCTTTGTGGGCATCTCCACAGCCCAGACTTCCGTATAAAGCAGCATTAATTCGAGAATTTAATTTAGATTTAACCAAGAGTGTAGACGGGTCGGTTAATTAAATGGTTATATTGATGCAGTAAAGACTGATCTTCTGAGGTTACAGTTGAGGCAGCTTATCCTTATTAGAAGCATAGAAGATAGGAGCAGGAGTAGGCTATTCGGCCCCTCGAGCCTGCTCCGCCATTTAATGAGATCATGGCTGATCATCCAAATTCAGTACCCTGTCCCTGCTTTCTCCCCATATCCCTTGATCCCTTTAGCCTTAAGAAATATATCTATCTCCTTCTTGAATATATTTAATGAATTGGCCTCAACTGCCGTCTGTGATAGAGAATTCCACAGGTTCACCACTCTCTGGGTGAAGAAATTCCTCCTCAGATCAGTCCTAAATGTCTAACCTTTTATCCTCAGACTGTGACCTCTGGTTCTGGAAGCCCCCGCCATCGGGAACATCCGTCCTGCATCTAGTCTGTCTAGTCCTGTTAGAATTTTATAAGTTTCAATGAGAGCCCCTCTCATTCTTCTAAACTCTAGCGAATATAAGCCTAATCGACCCAATCTCTCTTCAAACGTCATTCCTGCCATCCCAGGTATCAGTCTGGTAAATCTTCGCTGCACTCACTCCATGGCAAGAACATCCTTCCTCAGATAAGGCGACCAGAACTGCACACAATACTCAAGGTGTGGTCTAACCAAAGCCTTGTACAACTGCAGCAAGACATCCTTGCTCCTGTACACAAATCCCATCGCTATAAAGGCGAAGATACCATTTGCTTTCTTAACCGCCTGCATGCTTACCTTCAACGACTGGTGCACACGGACTCCCAGATCTCGTTGCACTTCCCCTTTTCCCAATCTATTGCCGTTCAGATAATAATCTGTTCTCCTGTTTATTCCACCAAAGTGGATAACCTCGCATTTATCCACATTATACTGCATCACCCAATCATCTGCCCAATCACCCAACCTGTCCAAATCATACTGGAGTTTCTCTGCATCCTCCTCACAGCACACACGCCCACCCAGCTTTGTGTCGTCTGCAAACTTAGAGAAATTACATCTAGTTCCCTCCTCTAGGGGTGAAAATGATATAAATGTAATGGCTGAGCACTTGAAAAACAGTGACAGGATCGGACAAAGTCAACATGGATTTACAAAAGGTAAATCATTCTTGACTAATCTACTGTAATTTTTTGAGGATGTAACTGTGAAAATAGATAAGGGAGTACCAGTAGATGTGGTGTATTTGGACTTTCAAAAGGCTTTTGATAAGGTCCCGCACAAGAGATTAGCGTGTAAAGTTAAGGCACATGGGATTGGGGGCAAGGTATTGACTTGGATAGAGAACTGGTTGGCGGACAGAAAGCAAAGAGTATGAATTAATGGGTCTTTTTCCGAGTGGCAAGCAGTGACTAGTGGGGTACCACAGGGATCGGTCCTTGGACCCCAGCTATTCACAATATACTTTAATGATCTAGATAAGGGAACTAAATGTAATCTCTCCAAGTTTGCAGATGACACAAAGCTGGGTGGGAGTGTGTGCTGCGAGGAGGATACCGAGAAACTCCAGGATGATTTGGACAGGTTGGGTGAGTGGGCAGAAACGTGGCCGATGCAATATAACGTGGATAAATGCGAGGTTATCCACTTTGGTGTCAAAAACAGAAAGGCAGACTATTATCTGAATGGCATAACATTGGGAGAAGGGGAAGTGCAACGAGACCTGGGTGTCCTTGTGCACCAGTTCCTGAAGGTAAGCATGCAGGTGCAGCAGGCGGTGGAGACGGCAAATGGTATGTCGGCCTTCATAGCGAAAGGGTTTGAGTATAAGAACAGGGATGTCCTGCTGCAGTTGTACAGGTCCTTGGTGAGACCACACCTTGAGTATTGTGTGCAGTTTTGGTCGCCTTATCTGAGGAAGGATGTTCTTGCCATGGAGGGAGTTCATCGAAGATTCACAAGGCTGATACCTGGCATGGCAGGAATGACATATGAGGAGAGATTGGGTCGATTGGGCTTATACTCGCTGGAGTATAGAAGAATGAGAGGGGATCTCATCGAAACATATAAAATTCTGACAGGTCTGGACAAACTAGATGCAGGAAGAATGTTCCCGATGGTCGGAGAGTCCAGAACCAGAGGTCATAATCTAAGGATAGGGGATAAGCCATTTATGACAGAAATGAGGAGGAATTTCTTCACCCAGAGAGTGGTGAACCTGTGGAATTCTCCACCACAGAAGGTAGTTGAGGCCAAGTCATTAAATATTTCAAGAATGAGTTAGATATATTTCTTAAAGCTAAAGGTATCAAGGGATATGGGGAGAAGGCAGGTACAGGGTACTGAGTTTGGATGATCAGCCATGATCTCATCGAATGGCGGAGCAGGAACGAGGGGCCGAATGGCCTACTCCTGCTCCTATCTTCTATGTAAAGGCTGGGTATGCTTAGTGTTGTTAAGTCGCCTGGTCCAGATAGTTTTCATCCCTGGTTGCTAAGGGAATTGGGGGAGGAGATAGTGGAAGGGCTTACCATAATTTCCAAGTGCAGGCTGGGCACATTCCAACAAGAGGATGGGTGAGGGAACCAAAGCAAGGGCTCATAGGACGAGGAGGGAGATATAGAAGATGATAAAACAAAAAAAGAAGGGTATGATGCATGTCAGGTGAATTCTTCAAGGGAGAACCAGATCAAATAAAATAATTTCAGAGGGGATGTGAAGATGAAAATAAGATTGGCAAAGACATAATATGAGAGTAGAATGGCGGTTAACATAAAAGGGACCCCAACATTTTCTACTGGCAGGTTAACAGTAAGTGGGTAGTAAGAGGCGGGCAGAAGCCTATTAGAGACAAAGAAGGTGAGATATGCGTAGAGGCGCAGGGCAAGGTTAGAATACTCAATGAGTAATTTGTATCGGTGTTTACTAAGTAGGTGGATGATCACAAAATATTGGTCGAAATGGAAAAGTTAGAAGCAAAGGAAGGGGTTAATATGATATAAAAGCTGGGTATGCTCAGAGTGGATTAATCGCCTGGTCCAGATAGCTTGCATCGCAGGATGCTAAGGGACTGGGGGAGGAGATAGAGGAAGGGCTTGCCATAATTTTCCAATCTTCCCTAGATGCGGGGATGTGCCTGAGGATTGGAAAGTGGCAAAAGTGACACCATTGTTCAAGAAAGGGTGTAAGGACAATCCTAATAACTACAGGCCGGTCAGTTTAACATCGCTGGTGGGTAAAGTTTTAGAAACATTTATCAAGGAAAAAATTACCCGGCACTTAGAGAGGTTTAAGCTAATTAAATAAAGCCAACGCGGATTTGTAAAAGGCAGAAATAACAACAGAAAACGCTGGAAAAACTCAGCAGGCCAGGCAGCATCCTTGGAGAGAGTAACACAGTTAACGTTTCAGGTCGAAGACCTTTCGTCACAACTGGAAAAAAGCAGGAAATGAAATAGATTTAAAGCAAGTGTAAAGCTGGGAAAAGAGTGAGGGGATGAAAGAACAAAAGGAGAGATTAAGAGACATTGAGAGACATTAAGAGGTAATCAAGGCAAGAGGAGGTGTTGATGTAACAGGTTGAGGCTAAATTAAGTGTGAAATGCACTGGCAGAATGAAGGACAGCTTCCAGCTTCTGGGAGGAAAAAAAAGGGGGGCGCAAAAAAAAAGGGTGGATGAAAAAATAAAATAGAAATATGATAGGGGCCAAGGTTATGATCTAAAATTGTTGAACTCGATGTTGAGTCCAGAAGGCTGTAGGGTGCCGAAACGAAACATGAGGTGCTGTTCCTCGATCTTACCCTGCGCTTCCCTGGAAAAGTGTAATAGGCCGAGGACGGTGGGGTCAGAGTGGGAGTGAAGCGGAAAATTAAAGTGACAGGCCATCGGGAGCTAGGGGTCCCCCTTACGGACTGAACGGAGGTGCTCCGCAAAGCGGTCACCCAATCTGCGTTTGGTCTCCCCAATGTAGAGGAGACCACATCATGAGCAGCGAATACAGTATACTAAATTGCAGGAAGTACAAGTAAATCGCTGTTTCACCTGTTAGGGGTGTTTGGGGCCCTGGACATTGGGAAGAGGGGATGTATAAGGGTTTGTGTTGCATCTCCTGCACTTGCACGGGAAGGTGCCGGGTGAAGTGGAAGGGGTGCTGGGGGTGGTAGAGGAGTGGACTAGGGTGTCGCGGAGGGAGCGGTCCCTGCGGTATGCTGAAAGGGAGGTGAGGGGAAGATGCGTTTGGTGGTGGGATCACGCTGGAGGTGGCGGAAATGGCGGAGGATGATCCGTTGAATGTGGAGGCTGTTGGGTTAAAGGTGAGGACAAGGGGAACTCTATCGTGGTTCCGGGAGGGAGGGGCAGGGGTGAGGGCAGAAGTGCGGGAGATAGAACGGACATGGTCGAGGGCCGTGTCAACCACAGTAGAGGGGAATCCACGGTTGAGGAAAAAGGAAGACATGTCGGACGCACTGGTATGGAAGGTGGCATTGTCAGAGCAGATGAGGTGGAGACGGAGAAACTGGGAGAATGGAATAGAGTCCTTGCAGGAGACGGGGTGGGAGGAAGTGCAGTCCAGGTAGCTGTGGGAGTCAGTGGGCTTGTAGTGAATGTTAGTCAATAACCTATCCCCCGAGAGGGAGACGGAGAAGTCGAGGAAGGGAAGGGAAGAGTCGGAGATGGACCATGTGAAGTTGAGGGAAGGGTGAAAATTGGAAGCATAGTGAAGGAAATGTTCTAGTTCAGGGCGAGAGCAGGAGACGGCACCGATACAGTCATCAATGTACCGGAAAAAGAGGTGAGGGAGGAGACCGAGTAAGACTGGAACAAAGAGTGTTCCACATATCCCACGAAAACGCAGGCATAGCTAAGACCCACGCGGGTACCCAGAGCAACACCTTTGATTTGGTGGAAATGGGTGGAATCAAAGAAGAAGTTGTTCAATGTGAGAACAAGTTCAGCCAGGCGGAGGAGGGTGATGTTGGATGGGGACTGGTTGGGCCTCTGTTCAAGGAAGAAGCGGAGCGCCCTCAGGCCATCCTGGTGGGGAATGGAGGTGTAGAGGGATTGCACGTCCATAGTGAAAAGGAGGCGGTTGGGGCCGGGAAACTGGAAACTGTAAAAGTGGCGGAGGGCGTCGGAAGAGTCGCGGATGTAGGTGGGAAGAGACTGGACAAGGGGAGAAAAAACAGTGTCGAGAAAGGAAGAGATAAGTTCCGTGAGGCAAGAACAGGCTAAAACGATGGGTCTACCGGGGCAGTCTTGTATGTGGATCTAGGGAAGGAGGTAGAAACGGGCTGTGAGGGGTTGGGGAACTATGAGGTTGGCGGCCGTGTGGGGAATGTCTTTGTAAAAGGCAGATCGTGTTTGACTAATCTCATTGAATTTTTTGATGAAGTAACAAGGAGAATGGAAGAAGGGATTGTAATGAATGTTGTCTAATGGGTTTTACAAAGCCTTTTGACAAAGTACCACATAGAAGGCTGGTTAACAAAATTGAGGCTCATGGAATAGGTGAGTCAGTGTCAGCTTGGATAAGGAATTGGTTTAAGGACAGAAAACAGCGAGTTTTGGTAAATGGCTGTTTCTCAGAATAGGGGGTGGTAGACATTGGTGTTCACCAAGGTTCAGTGCAGGTGCCAAAACATTTTTCATACATACATTTATAGAGTCATAGAGTCATTGAGTGATACAGAAAAAGGCCCTTCGGCCCATCGTGTCGGACCGGGCATCAAGCCCTATCTATTCTAACCCCATTTTCCAGCACTTGTTCCGTAGCCTTGTATACTATGGCGTTTCAAGTGCTCATCTAAATGCTTCTTGTATGTTGTGAGTGTTCTTGCCTCTACCAAACTTTCAGACGGTGAGTTCCAGATTCCAACCACCCTCTGGGTGAAAAGGTTTTTCCTCAAATCCCCTCTAAACCTCCTGCCCCTTAACTTGAAACTATGCCACTTGGTTATTGCCCCCTCTACTAAGGGGAAAAGTTCCTTTATATCTACCCTATCTATGCCCCTCATAATTTTGTACACCTCAATCAGGTCCCCCCTCAGCCTTCTCTGCTCTAAGGGGAAAAAAAACAGCCTGTCCAGTCTCTCTTCATAGCTGAAACGCTGCAGCCCAGGTAACATCCTAGCGAATCTCCTCTGCGCCCTCTCCAAAGCAATCACATCCTTCCTATAGTGTGGCGACCAGAACTGCACACAATATTCCAAATGTGGCCTTACTAGAGTTTTGTACAGCTCCATCATAACTTCCCTGCTCTTATATTCTATGCCTCGGCTAATGAAGGCAAGTATCCCATATGCCTTTTTAACCACCTTATCAACCTTTCCTGCTGCCTTCAGGGATCTTTGAACATGCACACCAAGGTCGCTCTGATCCTCTGTCCTTCCTAGGGTCCTATCACTCATTGTGTATTCCCTTGCCCTGTTAGTCCTCCCAAAATGCATCACCTCACACTTTTCAGGGTTAAATTCAATTTGCCACTGTTCTGCCCATCTGACCAACCCATCTATATCGTCCTGTAGCCTGAGGCTTCCCTCCTCGCTATTTACCACTCGACAAAATTTCGTTTCATCTGCGAACTGACTGATCATTCTTCCTATATTCATATCTAAATCATTAATGTACACTACAAACAGCAAAGGACCCAGCACCTATCCCTGCGGTACACCATTGGACAGAGGCTTCCAGTCACACAAACAAACTTCGAGCATCACCCACTGCCTCCTGCCTCTAAGCCAATTTTGGATCCAATGTGCCAAATTGCCCTGGATCCTATGAGCTCTTACCTTCTTGACCAGTCTCCCATGCGTGACTTTGTCAAAAGCCTTACTGAAGTCCATGTAGACTACATCAACTGCACTAACCTCATTCACGCACCCAGTCACCCCCTCGAAAAATTGAATAAAATTGGTTAGACATGATCTCCCCCTGACAACGCTATGCTGACTATCCTTGATTAATAGTTGCCTCTCCAAGTGGAGACTAATTCTGTCCCTCAGAATTTTTTCCAATAAATTCCCTCCCACTGATGTAAGGCTCACTTGCCTGTAATTCCCTTGTTTATCCCAACTAACCTTTTGAATAATGGTACTACTTTAGCTGTCGGCCAGTCCTCTCGCACCTCCCCTGCGGGCTGAGAGGATCTGAAAATTTGTGTCAGAGTCCCTGCAATCTCCTCCCTTGCCTCAGACAGCAGCCTAGGATACATGTCGTCTGGGCCTGGTGATTATCCAATTTTAAGCCCGCTAAAACCGCTAGTACCTCCTCCCTCTCAATGCTAATTTGTTCATGTATATCACAATCCCCCTGCTTCATTTCTATGCCTTCATCGTCCATCTCCATAGTGAACACAGATGCAAAATATTAATTTAAAACATCGCCCACATCTTCCGGCTCCCCACACAGATTGCCACTTTGGTCCCTAATGGGCCCTTCTCTTTCCCTGGTTATCCTCTTGCCCTTAATATACTTATAAAACATCTTGGGATTTTCCTTTTTTTTGCCCGCCAGTGTTTTTTCATGCCCCCTCTTCGCTCTCCTAATTAAATACCCCCTGCACTTTCTATACTCCTCTAGGGCTTCCACTGTTTTTAGTTCTTTGTATCTCCCTTTTTTTCCGAATCCATTCTTTTATATCCCTTGTCATCCAGGGTTCCCTGGGCTCGTTGTTCCCACCCTTGACCTTTACAGGAACATGTTGGCGTTGTACTCTATTTCCTTTCTGAAAGACAAACCCTGCTCTGCTGTAGATTTTCCTACAAATAGCTGATCCCAGTCCACTTTGGCCAGATCCTGCCTTATCATATTAAAATCGGCCTTCCCCCAATTTAGAACCTTCATTTCCGGTCCAACTTTGTCCTTTTCCATGACCACCTTAAATCTCACCGAATTATGGCCACTGTCACCAAAATGATCTCCTATTGACACTACTACCACTTGGCCGGCTACATTCCCTAGAATTAGGTCCAGTACCGTCCCCTCTCTTGTATGAATTTCGACATGCTGGCTCCAAAACCTCTCCTGGATGCACTTTAAGAATTCCGTACCCTCTAAGCCTTTTACACTCTGACTATCCCAGTTAATATTGGGGAAGTTGAAATCCCCTGCTATTATTACCCTATTATTTCTACACTTCTCTGAGATTTGCCTACATATCTGTTCCTCTATTTCCCCCTGACTGTTTGGGGACCTATAGTACACTCCCAGCAAAGTGCTTGCACCCTTTTTGTTTTTAGGTTCTGCCATATTTCCTCATTAGAGGAGCCTTCTAAGATATCATCCCTCCTTACAGCAGTAATTGACTCCTTGATTAATATTGCGAGACCCCCTCCTCTTTTACACTCCCCTTTGCACGCCTTAAGATTTTATACCCCGGAATATTGAGCTACCATTCCTGCCCCTCCCTCAATCATGTCTGTGTGATAGCAACAATATCATACTCCCATGTGTTCATCAACACCTTCAATTTATCTGCCTTATTCGCAAGACTCCTTGCATTAAAATAAATGCCATCCATCCTTGCCATACTCCCTTGTGCCGTTTCATATTTGCTCTGCCTTCCAGGCTGAATTGTTTTTTCCTCTATATATATATATATATACATGACCTGGATATTACAATATAAAGTAAAATTTCTAAATTTGCCGGTGACAGCAAACTTGGGGGTGTGACAAACAGTGAGGAGGATACCAATCGACTGCAATAGGACATAGAAAGGATAGCAGAATGGGCAGATAAGTGGCAGATGGAATTTAATACAGAGATGTTTGAGGTGATGCATTTTGGCAGAAGGAACGAGGAGAGGCAATATACACTTAATGGCACATTTTAAAAGGTGTGCAGGGACAGAGGAACCTCGGATTTAATGTGCATAAATCCTGAATGTGGCAAGCCATATTGAGAGAGTGGTTAGCAAAGCATATGGGATCTTGGGCTTCATATGTAGAGGTTTTGAATAGCAAATTAGGGAAATTATGCCGTATCTTAATAAAGCGCTGGTTAGGCCACAACTGGAGTATTGCTTCTAGTTCTGGTCACGACTCATTAGGAAGGATGTGAAGGCCCTTGAGAATGTGCAGAGGAGATTTACCAGAATGGTTCCGTGGATTTGTGATCTTAGATACAAGGACAGGTTGGAGAAGCTGGATTTGTTTTTTCATCAGAGCAAAGGAGGTTGAGGGGTGATGTCATAGAGGTGAACAAGATTATGACAGCTTTGCACAGACTAGACGGGGAATGGCTGTTCCCACTAGTTGATGGTGCAAAGACGAGGGAACAAGATTTAAGGTTTAAGTCAAGAGGTATCGGGGGAATGTGAGGAAAATACTTTTGACGCTGCTAGTGGTGAGGACCTGGAACTCACTGCCGACGGAAGTGTTGGAAGTGGAGACACTCAATGTTTTCAATGGGAGACTGGATATGCACTTAAGGCAAATAAACTTGCAGGGCTACGGGGATGGATGGAGGGAATTGGAATGAAAGGCTTGCTCTACAGAGAACCGTCACGGACTCGATGGGTCGACTGACCTCCTTCTGTGCCGTTATGACTCTATGACTAAATCTATCAGCAAATAAAGCTCTATTCTTTTTTACCTCATATGCTTCTCTAGCCTCCCCTTAAATGCATCTATACTATTGGCTTCAATCATTCCCTGTGGTAGCGAGTTACACATTCTCTCCACTCTTTGAGTAAAGAAGTTTCTTCTGAATTCCCTATTAGATTTCTTGGTGACTATCTTATATTGATGATGTCTCGTTATGCTCTTCCCCACAAGTGGAAACATTCTCTCTGTATCCGCTCTATCAATACCTTTCATAATTTTAAAGAACTCTATTAAGTCACGCCTCAGCTTTCTTTTTTCAAGCGAAAAGAGACCCAGACTGTTCATCCTTTCCTGATATGTACAGCATCGCTGCACCTTCTCTAGTGCGTCTATAGCCTTTTTTAAATATGGCAACCAGAATTGGATGCAGTACTCTAAGTGTGGTCTAACCAAGGTTCGATACAGGTTTAGCATATTCAATTCTATCCGGCCAGAAATAAACCCTAGGGCTTGGTTTGCTTTTTTATGCCCTTGCTTACCTGTATCGCAACTTTTAGTGATTGGTGTATTGAACTCCGAGATCCCTTTGCTCCTCTACCGCACCTAGAATCGCATCCTCCCTATTCTTCTTGCAAAAATGTAATACCTCACATTTATCTGTGTTGAACTTCATTTGCCAATTATATGCCCATTCGGCAGTTTTATTAATATCCTCCTGTAATTTCTTGCCGTCGTGCTCCGTATTGACTATCCCATCCAATTAGGTGTAATTGGCAAATTTAGAAATTGTGTTTTTGATTCCGAAGTCTAAATTGTTAATGTAAATTGTGAACAACAGTGGTCCCAGCACTGATCCTTGTGGAACACCATTACCCAACTTCTGCACTGTTAATAGTTACCCCTTACTCCTACTCTCTGCTTTCTGTCTTGAAGCCAGCTAAATATCCTTTCTGCAACCAATCCCCTGGCGCCACATTCTCTGACCTTGTTCATCAGTAAGTTATGGGGTAACTTATCGAAGGCCTTTTGAAAATCTAGATAGATTAATTCTACGACATCACCATTGTCTACTCTCTCTGTTACATCTTCAAAAAAATAAATGTGGTTGATCAAGCTAGACATTCCCTTTTGAAATCCATGCTGACTATTCGTTATTCTATTTTCTGGTTTCGAGATATTGCACTATTTTCTCCTTTAGTAGGAATTCCATTATTTATCCTACCACCGATATGAAGCTGACCAGTCTATCATAACCTGGACATGTTCTTTCCCCCTTTTTAAATATCGATATTACGTTAGCTATCCGCCAGTCCTCTGGCACTACACATTTTTCTAACGAATTATTAAATATGCATAGTAATGCCTCTGCTATCTCTTCCCCAGATGTTTTAAAATGCGTGGATGCAATCCATCCGGATCAGGGGATTTATCCTCTTTGAGTTTGATTAGTTTATTTATATATATCCCGTTTTTTATTTTGAATGCACTTATCTCATTACTAATCTCTTCATCCAATGTGATGTCCACCTGTTCCATCTCTGGTAAATACTGAAACAAAATAATTATTTAATATTACTGCCATATCTCTATCGTTACTTGTGGTATTATCCTGTCTTTCTCTTAATGGACCTATTCTCATCCCAATCTTCCTTTTTTACTGATGTGCCTATAAAATATTTTACTATTTTGTTTTATGTTCCTTGATAATTTAATTTCTTAGTACCTCATTGCCTACCCAATTGTTTTTTTTACTTCTCTCCCAAGCTTTTCGTATTCTCCCTTGTCGTGCACTTCCCTGCTGTCTATGTATTTAATGTATGCCACTTTCCTTACCCTCATTTCTTCCCTTATGGCTTTTTTCATTCATGGAGACTCTTTATTGTTTAGTTTTTTCTTTCCTTTTAGTGGAAAATATTTCTCCTGAACTCTGTTGAACAGCTTTTTAAATGTTTCCATTTGCTGTTCTACATCGTTGCTTGCCAATATTGTTATCCATTTTGTTCCCCAAGTTCTATTCTCAGCCCCTCAAAATCAGCTTTTCTCCAATCTAATAAGCTGGTTTTCGTCATACTTAGGTCCTTCTCAAGTATCATCTTAAAGCGGACTATATTATGTCACTATTGCCTATATGTTCCCTTACTTTTACTTCTGGTATCTGCTCTGATTCATTCCCCATTACTAGGTCCAACAGTGAATCCAACCATGTTGTGCTTTTTGCATATTGGTTTAGAAAGGCTTCCTTGTATACATTGTAGGAACTCCATTCCCCTATGCCCTCTTCTGTCCAAGTCATAGCGGGGTGCTGAAATCCCACGTGATTATTATTCAGAAGTGTTTTACTCATTTCCATAATTAGTTTGCATATTTCTTTCTCCACCTCCCTTCCACTATTAGGTGGTCTGTAGATTACGGCTATTAGTGTGATTGATTCTTTATTATCTTTTATCTTTTTTTTTTCGTTTATTGGGTGTGGGCGTCGATAGCAAGTCCAGCATTTATTGCCCATTCCTAATGGCCCTTGAGAAGTTGGTGGTGAGCCGCCTTCTTGAACCTCTGCAGTCCGTGTGGTGATGGTACTCCCACAGTGATGGTAGGTAGGGAGTTCCAGGACTTTGACACAGCGACTTGGAGGGGATCTTGGAGGTGGTGGAGTTCCCATGCGCTTGCTAACCTTGTCCTTCTAGGTGGAAGATGTCGCGGGTTTGGGAGGTGCTGCCGAAGAATCCTTGGCGAGTTGGTGCAGTACATCTTGTAGATTGTACACAATGCAGAAACGTTACTCCGGTGGTGCAGGCATTGAATGCTTAAGTTGGTGGATGGCGTGCCAATCAAGCGGGCTGCTTTCTCCTGGAATGTGTCGAACTTCTTGAGTGTTGTTGGAGCTGCACTCATCCAGGCAAGTGGAGAGTATTCCATCACACTCCTTACTTGTGCCTTGCAGATTTTGGAAAGGTTTGGGGAGTCAGGAGGTGAGACACTCGCCCCAGAATACCTAACTGCTGACCTGCTCTTTTTGCCACAGTATTTATGTGGCTGGTCCAGTTTAGTTTCAGGTCAATGGTGAACCGCAGGATGTTGATGGTGGGGGATTCGGCGATGGTAATACCGTTGAATGTCAAGGGGAGGTAGTTAGACTCACGCTTTTTGAAGATAGTCATTGCCTGGCACTTCTGTGGCGCGAATGTTACCTGCCACTTATCAGCTCAAGCCTGAATGTCGTCCAGGTCTTGTTGCATGCGGGCATGGACTGCTTCATTATCTGAGGTGTTGTGAATGGCGTTGAACACTCTGCAGTCATCAGCGAACATCCCCATTTCTGACCTTATGTTGGAGGGAAGATCAATGATGAAGCAACTGAAGATGTTTGGGCCTAGGATTCTGCCCTAATGAGCACCTGCATCGATAACCTTGGGATGTGATGATTGACCTTAAACCACCACAACTATCTTCCATTGTGTATATCCCTATGGATTCTATTGTTGTCTTGCTGATATCTGCCTCAATTGTTTCCACTGTCCTCAAGTTACCACTACTAACTACAGCTGCTCCACCGCCTTTTTCCCTCCCCATCTTTTCTAAGTATGTTATACACTGCAATGTTTAATTTCCAGTCCTGATTTTTCTGCAGCCATGTCTCAGTAAACTTTCTCTGATTCCTCACAATGCATGATTCCCTCCAGCTCCCCTGTTTTATTACGGACACTGTGTGCATTGTTGTACAGAGAGTTATTTCATTTTTAATAGGGTTTCCTCTCACTTTATGTTTAAACTTCTTTTTAGACTTCTGTTCTTTAACTCGATTTATTTCCTTGCCATCAATGTCCTCCCTTACTTTATTCTTTCCTATGCTCTCTGTTCCAGTTTTGTTTATAATTAGGTTGGTTACATTTGTTATAGATCCCTCCCCTCATCTTACTTGTTTATATCCCTTTCCACATCCCTATTTTCCCTTTTTCTTGGACACGGGTCCCATCCCATTTCAGGTGGAGCCCGGCCCATCGGTACAGCTCCTTCCGGTCCGAGAACTGGTGCTAATGTCCCATGAAAAAGAGACCATCTTTCCCACTCCAGACCTTTAGCCACGTGTTAATTCTCCTGATCTGTCTACTTCTATGCCAATTTGCACGTGGCTTGGGCAATACTCCAAAGATTATTACCCTCATGGTCCTGCTTTGTAATTAAGTGTCTAAATACTGATACTCTTTCAGCAGGATCTCCTCCCTGTGCCTACCTCTGTCGTCTGTTCCAACATGGACCACGACAACTATATTTTCCCCCTCCGTTTCCAAGCTCCTCTCCAGCCGCCGTGAGATATCCCTTACCCTGGCACCAGGTAGGCAACGCACCCTTCAGGATTCTCGTTCTTGGCTGTAGGGGACGCTATCTATTCCCTAATTATAGAGTCCCCTATTACTACCACTTTTCTATTCTGCACTTCCCCCCCTTTGGACAGCCTTCTGAGGCACGGTGCCTTGGTCTGCATTGTGGCTGTCCTCCCTGCAATCATTCTCTTTGTCCGCACAGGTAGCGAGTACATCGTACCTGTTGGACAGGACCAGTGTCTGCGTGACTTCCTTGTCAACCTTTCTAAATTCCCACTACCCGTCTCCGTAACATTCACACCCTCCCTTTCCTAAACTTGTGCTTTATTTCTGAGGTGTGCCTGTATTCTGGATAAAACTGTCCAGAAATCCCTCCCCCCACCCCCCCACACCCCCCCCCCCCCCGCCTCCTTTATGTGTTGGAGTGTCTCCAACTCGCACTCCAGCTCAATGACGTTGAGCCAGAGAGATTAGACATGGAGACATCTCCTGCAGACGTGTTTGCTCGGGATAGTGTCGCTGTCCACAAACTCCAACATTCTACAGTCCAGACACACAAACCGCCCTGTCATTTCTTAGTCTAGCCTTATTTTATTTATTTAATTCGTTAAAGTCTACATTCAACGATTATTTACAGTTAAATTAATTATTTTAAACATTTAAGCTCTAAATTTAATAGAGTATGTTATAATTTCCCGCTCCTAGTTTAAACTACTCTCTGAGTTTAGAGAAAAAAAACCTTCATACTCACAAACCAATCACCTACCTGTTAACCTGTGACGTCACATCTTTTTTTCAGAAATCATGGAAGTTTCTGCAGTCGCCGCTGCCTCCAATTAGTTCCGCGCTGTTCCTCCTAGCTCTTCTTTATGTCCCGCCGCCTCCGCTACCTCCTTCAGTGTAGAAGGAGCTTTATTATGTATCTAACTCTGTGCTGTACCTGCTTTGGGAGTGTTGACGAGACAGTGTAGGGGGAGCATTACTCCCTATCTAACTTTTTCTGCAGTTGCCCTGGGAGTGTTTGATGGGGCAGTGTACAGGGAGCTTTACTCTGTATTTTCCCCGGCTGCACCTGCTCCTGCCCTGTGAGTGTTTAGTGGAACAGTGTAGAGAAAATTTAATCTGTATATAACCCGAGCTGTACTTGCACTAGGAGTGTTTGGTGGACCAATGTAGGGGCAGTTTGACTCTTCATCAAACCCATGGTGTACCTGTGAGTGTTGAAACTTAGAGTGTTGGATAGGACAATGTGGAGGGAGCTTATTTTTTTTTCAATTCATTCACGTAATATCGGCGTCGCTGGCAAGTCCAGCATTTATTGCCCATTCCTAATTTTCCTTGAGAAGGTGGTGGTGAGCCGCCTCCTTGAACGGCTGCTGTCCGTGTAGTCAAGGTACTCCGACAGTGCTGTTAGGAAGTTATGCTTTGTTGTAGCGGTTTGGGACAACTTAATGGCTTCCAGGCCATTTGCGAGGGCAGTTAAGAGTCAACCACCTTCCTGTGGGTCTGGCGTCATCTTAGGCCAGATCGGGTAAGGGGGGCAGGTATTCTTCCCCACAGGAAATTCGTAAACCAGATGTTTTTTTTACAACAAGCTGTTAGTTTCATGGTCACCATTACTAATACTAGCTTTTTATTGCAAATTATTAAATGAATTGTATTTAAACTCACGATCATCAATCCAGGTCTCTAGATTACTAGTCCAGTAACATAAGCACCATGCTACCGATCTCTATGTATCTGTATCTAACCCTGTGCTGTATCGGCTCTGTGCGAAGTGTAGAGTGAGCTTTACTCTGTATCTTACCCATGCTGTACCTGCCCTGGGAGTGTTTGATGGGGCGGTGTCGAGGGAGCTTTAATCTGTATCTTACCCATGCGGTACCTGCCCTGGGAGTGTTTGATGGGACGATGTGGGGGCAGTTTTGCTATGTTTCTAACCCGCGCTGCACCTGCCCTGCGAGTGTTTGTTGGGACAAGGAGGCTATTTGTTGTGAACACATTACTGGGGGATGTATTACAGTGTCCGACTCCTCACTGGGAGAGAAACACATTGTACACAGGACACCGGAATACAAAATGAAACACAGATACAGGTATCGTCATTATGTTTAAAAGAAGTTGCATTGTCTGAATATCTATCTGTCTCCGCTGACTCCGACCCTCTCTCTCACATCCTCTATCTTACTCTGTCCTGCATTTTTCACTCTCGGTCTCTCTCTATAACTCTCACTCTCTTCCTTTCTGTTTCTGCCTCTATTTCTCTCTCCTTATCTCTCACATTCTGTTTATCTCACGCTCATCTGTTCCTATCTTTCACTCTCCCTATCTCTCAATCTCCCTATCTCTCACCCTGCCTGTCTCTCTCTCATTTTCTGTTTCACCCTGCTTGTCTCTCTCTCTCTTCCGACCCTTGTACTTATCTCTCACTCTCTGTCCCTCTATTGTCCGCTCTTTCTTTCTTTCTTTCACACTCCCTTTATCTCATTCTGTCTCTCTCTCTTTCGTAAGTACATAAGAAAAAGGAGCAGGAGTAGGCCATACGGCCCCTCGAACCTGCTCAGCCATTCAACAAGATCATGGCTGATCATCCACCCGAACTCTACGTTCCCGCCCGAGTTCAAAAATCTATCTATTTCAGTCTTGAATATATTCAAAGACTCAGCATCCACAGCCTTCTGGGACAGAGAATTCCAAAGATTCCTAACGCCCTCTCTCTCTCTCTCTCTCTCTCTCTCCTTGTGTCTGGGTCTGTACCGCCCGTTTTTGTCTATGTGTCAGCTCCTGTACATGTACAATACACAGCAGGTAAAGGCAATGATTCACACCCATCTGTTACATTAAGGCCCGTGCGTGCCTCAGTATTCACGCCTGTATATACTGTGAACATCGAATAAAAGATAGAGTAAGTGGGAGAGAAAGAGAGGCCCGGCAACAGCATGAGTGAGAGAGAGAGAGAGGTGAGGTAGGCCAGGCGAGTGAGTAGGTGAGTGATTGAGGGTGAGAGAGAGAGAGACAGAGAGAGAGATGTGAGGTAGGCCTGGCGAGTGAGTATGTGAGTGAGTCAGTGACAGAGAGAGAGAGAGAGAGAGACTGGCCAGGTGAGAGAGAGGGTACAGGCGAGAGAATGGGTCAGTGTGAAAGGGGGAGAGGTGAGGCTGGTCAGGCGGGAGTGAGTGAGATATTCCTACAGTGTTACTATGAACAATGGCCCAGAAATTAGAGTGCGATGCTTCCCGCGGGGGTAAGGAGCCGGCGCGGTATTACATACCGCGTCTGCCGTTTGCCTTTTCCCACACACGAACTTGGAGTTTTCTGAGCTGCACTGCAGGGCAGCGTCTGACGTCACACCGCCCTGCAGCGCAGCGTGCGCGTTTCATCGCGTGCGATGTCCAGTGAAGACACGCCCTGGAAGATCGCATTACCATAGGCCACGCCCCCAATTTTTTTTTCACTTCAGTGGAATTTCAAAGCAGCTGCAGGGAGATTTCTAACAACGGGAGACGTGGCAGTTAAAGTAAGTTGCATTTAAATGCATGTTTTGAAAACTTTTAAAGATTTTTAGATGAATTGGAATAATTTTAAACAATTGTAAAGAGCTTTAAAGTAATTTAAATAGTTTTACAAGCCCTGAAATCATTTTTTTCATTGATTTTACTTTATTTAATCAGCAAACGGAAATGGCTGCTATCAGCAATACCCAATTTATCAAAAGAACACAAAATTTCAGTGACGATGATCTCCGCACACACCTCGACGAGGTCGACGCGAAGCGGTTAAGGATCATTGGAACTGAGAAGTCCAAACCGCCTCGAAAAGGCCAAATGGCAGCGTGGAAAGAGGTTGCTCAAAGTGTGACCGCAAACTCGACCATTCCTCGTACAGCAGAACAATGTCGCAAGAAATTCAGTGATTTATTGCGAACGCTCAAGGTTTGTATAGTTATAACAAAAGTCAATGTTAAAATGTCTTAAAATTTAATATTAAATACTTTTAAATAGTGTTTGTTTGCTAAGCTGAGTTAACTGAAGTCACAAGATGCTGCCATAATTTTTTATAGCTTTTGTAGCCAGGCTAGTGTCATAAAATGCTGAGGTTATCTTGATTCCACTGCTTTGAGTTGTTTACTGAGTTAACTGTGTGAGTGCCAATACAGTTTTGGTGTAAAAACCCTTACATTTCATATTTTATGTTTTAATTTTAGACTAAAACTGCTCACAACGCCAGAGAACGTGCACTGACAGGCGGTGGTGTTCTCACGTTAAGGGCTTTAACCGAACATGAGGGAAGGTTCGAGCATCTATTTGGATATCTACGCGGCTGCCCCTTTGAAACTGAACAAATCGACAGAGGTGATGTGTGCTGAATATCAGCTTCTGTGATGTGGCACATCATGCTTTACCTTTGCTAATCTTTACTGTTTCCTTTACATAGGTTTACAGCAGACTTCTCAGTCACGGGATGAGCAGGGCGTTGAGTCTGCAGCCGAAGAGGTCATTGGTGAAGGGCATGTTGAGCCAGTGGGAGATGCGAGTGAGGTGGTGGTGAGGGAGCAGCAACAGGAAATTGTTGCTGAACTGGAATTGGAGGGTCTGGAATCTGGGTTGCTGGAGAGGTCCTCTCCATCTCCTGGCCCCTCTGGCTCTGTGCCAGACAGACAGCAGCTTGATACTGCAGTGCATGTGGGAGAAACAGATATACATGCAGATATACATGCAACAGAACAGGAGTTACAAGGTCACATCCACCATCTTCAAGGGTTGAGGCAATCGATGTGTTCTCTTACAGAGAAACAAGTTGAGTGTCTTGCCTCGGTCAAGCAGGGAATGGATTGTCTGTGCATGTCATTTAATCAATTGAAAGAGTCTATCATTGGTCAAAATGTGGGAATGGAGCTTAAGAAAATAAATGAGTCTCTTGTTGGACAAAATGTGGGAATGGAGCTTGTGAAAATAAATGAGTCTCTTGTTGGACTCTTGCAGAAACCAGATTTGGGAATGGAGCTTAATAAAATAAATGAGTCTCTTGCTGGACTCTTGCAAATAATTCCTGCTGCCATTACTGTGACTCCCGCAGAACCAACCTTACCTGCTCCCAGCGCAGAAACAGTGCAGGTCCAAGAGCCAGCTGCTCCGCCTGTGGTGATGCAAGCAAACATTGCCTTGCAGCAGCAGCAGCAGCAGCAACCCTGTCAGGAGGCAATTGCTGAAGGGCAAGAGACGGCAAACAGGGCCGTTTCAAGTCGCAGCACAGGGCACCGGTCACGGGGAGCGGGAAAGCGCAGGAGACAGTAGGGTGTCACATTTTCCACAATGCACATCCATTGACCCTCAGGCATAGTTTCGAGCGGGTAAATCTTTCAATTGTTTAATTTTTCGTTTTATTTAAAAGTTACATGTTTTCATTGTTTTTTTTATTGAAATATAAATTTGACACTGAAAGTGTAAGTAAACTTTTCATTGAAAAAGTTCAGCCTCTATTCACTTTTTAAAAATTCAAATAATTTATTTGCAAAAAAAATTGAACATTAAAACTGTTTTACATTTAGGAAAGAGTTATTTTCCATCTTGAATATCTTTATTGCAGTAACGAAGCAAAAAAGTAAGTCAAAACTGTTTACAAATTTTATTCTAACCTATTTCTGTTTACGAATGTTTGCAAAGTTGAAAAGTAACCAGTTAACATTGAAAAGTTATAAACTATCCACATCAACACTGAACCTCAGAAGTCTATAATGCTGCAATAAAAGAGCACTGTTTCACTTTAAATTGTGTCTGTTCCTTTATTTGCCTTGCTGGGGGAGAGGGAGAGGGAGGGGGAGGGGGAGGGGGAGGTACAAGGCGACACTACCTCGTGAAGGTGTTGGCTACCAGCTGCTCCCGAACAGCCTTACTTTGAGCAGCAGTTGGCTCTTCCCCATCAGGCCTTCCCACAGGCACATTGGCATTGTCCACGTACTCCATTTCTGCAGGTAGTTCCTCTGCAGCGATAAGGGTCAGTCCTTCCCGCAGGGCAAAGTTATGCAAAGCACAACAGACCACCACAATCTTTGCCACTTTCAGAGGAGAATACTGCAAGGTCCCCCCTGACCTGTCCAGGCACCGGAAGCGTGATTTCAGAACTCCGATTGTCCTCTCCACCACTTGCCGTGTGGACACGTGTGCCTGGTTGTATCTCTCCTGAGTCTCATTATTGGTCTTGCGGTAGGGAGTCATCAGCCATGGTCTTAGCGGGTAGCCCTTGTCGCCCAATATCCATGCGGATCCTGGAAGCAATGCGTTGAGGGTGCCATATAAGTTAGAGTTACGGAAGACGAAGGAGTCATGATTACTTCCCCGGTTACTTGCATTCACATTTAAGATCCTGAGATGCGCATCACAGACAATCTGGACATTCAATGAATGAAACCCCTTCCTGTTGATAAATGTCACAGGTGCAACCCTTGGTGCCTTCAATGCAACATGGGTTCCATCGACGGCCCCAATCACTTTGGGGAATCCAGCAGTGTTATAAAATGCAAGGGCAATCTCCTTTTGATGGCGAGCGGACAAGTCATAGTTAAAGAACTCTGAAGCCCTACGGAAAATGGCTTCTGTGACCTGGTGAATGCTGGCCCTCGCAGCATTCTTGGATATGTTGGAAATGTCACCGGTGCTTGCCTGAAAAGTCCCACTTGCAAAGAAGTTCAGTGCTGTGGTTACCTTCATGCTAACTGACAATGCAGTGCGGCTCTTCGAGCGTGTTTGAAGGTCTTCCTTTAACATGTCACAGATTCGGCCGATTGACCCTTTACTGAAGCGCAGCCTCCTCACACACAACTCCTCCGACAGCATCTCAAATGACAGCCTCTCCCTGTACACTCTATTTGGTGGGTAGTAGTTTCTCCTTCTCAGGAGGAGACGGGCTTGGTTCCTCCGTCTGTTTTGTCGCCTGGCGTCCAAAATTCTCTGATACAAAATCCCACAGAGGAACAGGAATTGATTCTGAAAGGGAATCTTTCTCCCTCACAGGCTTCCTCTTTAAACAGAAAGTTGTAATGAAAAAATGGAAATAGTTGTTAAAGTAACCTTAGTAAACTGAGTGGCTATAAAATCAGGTCGGGCTATGGTGGGAAACGTGCGCTATCGGATTGGGAACACGTCTACCCGCCTCACGGCCCTAAATGATTTTCCAGAACTGTAACATTTTCATAAATTAATGCATACATACATACATACATACATACTTACTTACTTACTTAGAGGAATATAATTGATGATCATTTTCTTCTTTAAAACTTTTTGAAATGTAAATAGTTCATTTTTAAACAGTCATTTTCACATTTATGATAGAAACCTTAAGCCTTGTACACACCCACAGTTGCTATACTACTCCAAATGGTCAAAACCCGTTTTTAAACTTTTTTTAAAATTGCAAACTTACCTAAGACTTAATTAAATAAACTTTGCTGGCTTTCAGATTTACAAAAGCTCACTTAAGTAGCCCCACTGCTAAAAGATTTCTTCCTTCTGCTGTCTCCGGAGCCATCGAAAATGGCTTACTCCTGCTTTTTACATGTGTAATTGCTAGGAGTTTACACACACTTCCACCATTGAGAAAAAAATCCAAGTTCTTGACGGACGCGCAGACTCTCCGGCGCACGCGATTCCACGGAGATACCTTCAGGTGAAGCCACACGAAGTGCCGGTTTCCCGCGCATGCGCAGTGCATGCAGGAAACCGGCAATTCGAGACCTAATACGCGAGAGTACACAGTGTGTACTCTCGCGTATTAGGTCTAATTTTCGGGCCAATGTGCTTCTACACTTGTGTTAATATTTATTTTTGATTGCTGGGAGAATGTTATTGCACAAAGAATGTCTCCGGTTGTGTTCTAATGTTTGCAGGGTCTTCAGTGATTCCACTAATATATACTCGGGGATTGGGATTAGATTTAGTGCCGGTATCTTTCCCTCTCATTATAAATAGGAGTCAAGGGTCTGTGGGATGGTTTTATTGATTACTGTCAGACCTTGGCAGTATAATAGCACCGGCAGAGTTTCTCAGAGAACTGTGCTAATATTACCCTGTGCTCTCTGTCAGAGTGTTAATATTCTCGAGGGCAGTGGGAAGGTTTACAGTTCATAGGGTGTCTCTGGCGATTGGTTATGATGCACACAGTGTGTCCGTGAGTGTGTCAATATTAACATATATGACTGGCCCCGTGCGTTGAACGAAATATGAGGCAGAATTGAGTTCTGATGCTGGAAAGTTCTTCTCATCTTTTGATGAATTTTACAATTACAGTAAAGGGATATTTCACCATATTCTTCAACTGCTCTCTGAACCTAGTCTGGGTCACGGCACAAATAAAAGTGTTTGTGCAGCAACTCAGGAGCTGGATCATGAATCCAATTTATTGTACATAAATAGGTAGAGATACAGACTGATACCCCAAATGCCACATCCGGTTCCAAACAGAATACACCATGAAGATTGCCCATAACAGGATGAAATTTCCCGAGATAACAAACAGTAAAATTATGGATTTCCTTCGACTCTTCATCTCTGGGTCACTGGGACTCTCCCCATTGCTGTGACCCCGGAGTCTACTGCGGGCTCTGCTGGCCAATAAAATGTGCCTGACGGTTAAAGCATTGAACAGCAGAATCAGAACAAATGGGACACACGGGGTTAGAATATAATGAAGGAGTTCGATTGTTGCCCAGACTCGTGAAAACATTATATCGAATGTTACAAAACAAAACCAGGGAGTGTTCGTCAACACATATTTACCAGTCATCATAAAATACCAGGTCTTTAAACAGCCCAGCACAATCAGTGTCCCTAAAACCACAGCTGCTGTTTTCTCGGTCCAATATTTAGTTTTCAGCTTCTGGCAACAGATGGCCACAAATCGATCAAAGGTGAAAGTGACGGTGAACCAGACAGGACAGTCTGTGGCTGCATAAATTAGGATGGCGTGTATATTACACAAGGGGATAGAGCGCACGCAACCAAACTGTCTGCAATAAACAATCGGAATCTGCCTCAATATCAGGTCGAGGATAACGACCAGTAAATCCGCCGCAGCCATGGCCACCAGGTAGCGAGTGACACATTTGGTGAGACCGCACTTTCCCCGAGACAGGATCACAACCGTCACTAAGTTAACTGTGAGGGAGGGAAATAAACAGGGAAACTTAAATCAGACTGGGAGCAAACGCAGCAGTTTGGTGGAATTCGGTGTGAAATCTGTATCGCATCAATGATTTTCAAAGATATAATCTAATTCTTTAATCAATGTCTAGCTGAATTCAGGGATTATTGTAAGAATAATTCATCAATAAATGAAATGGGAATAAGTAAAACATGAATTAACAGATGTTTGATCAATGACAGTTTAAATGTTGGATCTACCTTCAACCCAGCAGAAAAAAGGTGCAACAAGAATTTAGGGAGCTAGGTAGCAGATTAAAAAGCAGAAACTCAAAGGTTGTAATCTCTGGATTACACCCGGTGCCACGTGCTACTGTGTATAGGAATAGAAGGATAGAGCAGATGAATGCGTGGCTAAAGTGTTGGAGCAGGAGGGAGGGCTTTAGTTTCCAAGATCATTGGGTCTGCTTCTGGGGAAGGTGGGAACTGTAGTGGTCGGAAGGGTTGCACCTGACCCGGAATGGGACCAACATCCTTGCGAGGAGGTTTGCTAGTACTGTTGGGGGTTGGGGGTGGGGTTAAACTTACTTGACCTGGGAATGGGATACGGAGCGGAGCTAAAGTTTGGTATGATGCACAGGCAAATATAGAGGAAAAATCAAATCAGCCTGGAAGGCAGAGCAAATATGTAACGGCACAGGGGAGTATGGCAAGGCTGGATGGCATTTATTTTAAGGCAACGAGTCTTGCAAGTAAGGCAGATTATTTGAAGGCGTTGATGAACACATGGGAGTATGATATTGTTGCTATAACAGAGACATGGTTGTGGGAGGGGCAGGAATGGTAGCTCAATATTCCGGGGTATAGAATCTTCAGGCGAGACAGAGGGGCGTGTAAAAGAGGAGGGGGTGTCGCAGTATTAATCAAGGAGTCAATTACTGCTGTAAGGCGGGATGATATCTTAGCATGTTCCTCTAATGAGGAAATATGGGCAGAACTTAAAAACAAAAAGAGGGCAAGAACTTTGCTGGGAGTGTACTATAACCCCCAAACAGTCAGGGGGAGATAGCGGAACAGATATTTAGGCAAATATCAGAGAAGTGTAGAAATAATATGTTAATAATAGCAGGGGATTTCAACTTTCCCAATATTAACTGGGATAGTCAGACTGTGAAAGGCTTAGAGGATGCGGAAAGTGCATCCAGGAGAGCCTTTGGAGCCAGCATGTAGAAAGTCCTACAAGAGAGGGGGCGGTACTGGACCTAATTCTAGGGAATGTAGCCGGAAAAGTGGTAGAAGTGTCAGTAGAGAGCATTTCGGTGACAGTGACCATAATTCGGTAAGATTTAAGTTAATCATGGAAAAGGACAAAAATGGACCAGAAATAAAGGTTCTACATTGGGTGAAGGCCGATTTTAATATGATAAGGCAGGATCTGGCCAAAGTGGATTGGGATCAGCTACTTGTAGGAAAATTCACATCAGAGCAGTGGGAGTCTTTCAGAAAGGAAAGGAGAGAGTACAACTCCAACATGATCCCATAAAGGTTAAGGGTGGGACCTACAAGCCCAGGGAACCCTGGATGTCAAGGGATGGACAAGAATGCATTAGGAAAAAAAGGGAGGCTTTTGGCAGAGACAAAGGTCTAAAAACAGTGGAAGCCCTAGAGGAGTATAGAAAGTGCAGGGAGATACTTAAAATAGAAATTAGGAAAGCGAAGAGAGCGAATGAAAAAACACTGGCGGGCAAAATAAAGGAAAATCCCGAGGTGTTGTATAAGTATATTAAGGGCAAGAGGTTAACCAGGGAAAGAGTAGGGCCCATTAGGGACCAAAGTGGCAATCTGTGTGTCGAGCCGGAAGATGTGGATGATGTTTCAAATGAATATTTTGCATCTTTCTTCACGGTGGAGAAGGGCGATGTAGGCATAGAAATCAGGCAGGGGGATTGTGATATACTTGAACAAATTATTGTTGAGAAGGAGGAGGAACTAGCGGTTTCAGCGGGCTTAAAAGTGGATAAATCCCCAGGCCCAGACGAGATGTATCGCTGGCTGCTGTGTGAGGCAAGGGAGGAGATTGCAGGGGCACTGACACAAATTTTCAGAACCTCTCTGGCCACAGGGGAGGTGCCAGAGGACTGGAGGACAGCTAACGTAGTATCATTGTTCAAGAAGGGTAGTAGGCATATACCATTGAATTACAGGCCAGTGAGCCTAAAATCAGTGGTAGGGAAATTATTGGAAAACATTCTGTGGGACAGAAAGCAGTCTCCACTTGGAGAGTCAAAGATTAATCAAGGATATTCAGCATGACTTTATCAGGGGGAGATCATGTGTAACCAATTTGATTTATTTTTTCGAGGGGGTGACTAGGTGTCTGGATGAGTGTAGTGCAGTTGATGTAGTCTACATGGACTTCAGTAAGGCTTTTGACAAAGTCCCGTATGCGAGACTGGTCAAGAAGGTAAGAGCCCATGGGATTCAGGGGAATTTGGCACATTGGATCCAAAATTGGCTTAGTGGCAGGAGGCAGAGGGTGATGGTCGAAGGTTGTTTTTGTGACTGGAAGCCTGTGACCAGTGGTGTGCCGCAGGGATCGGTGCTGGGTCCTTTGGTGTTCGTAGTGTACATTAATGATTTAGATATGAATGTCGGGGGTATGATCAGTAAGTTCGCAGATGACACGAACATTGGTGAAGTGGTAAATAGCGAGGAGGGAAACCTCAGATTACAGGACAATATAGATGGGTTGGTCAGAGTGGCAAGTGGAAATTAACAATGAAAAGTGTGAGGTGATGCATTTTGGGAGGACTAACAAGGTAAGGGAATACACAACAAATGGTAGGACCCTAGGAAGGACAGAGGATCAGAGGGGCTTTGGTGTGCATGTGCATAGTTCCCTGAAGGCAGCAGGACAGGTAGATAATGTTTTTAAAAAGGCATATGGGATTCTTGCCTTCATTAGCCGAGGCATAGAATATAAGAGCAGGGAGGATATGATGAAGCTGTACAAAACGCTAGTTAGGCCACAGCTGGAATACTGTGCGCAGTTCTGTTCGCCACACTATAGGAAGCATGTGATTGCATTGGAGAGGGTGCAGAGAAGTTTCGCCAGGATGTTACCTGGGCTGGAGCGCGCTTCGATTTCTGTTCCTGTTTAGAATATCCATAATATTAGGAACTGAAAATTAATGCAAAAGCAAAATACAGAAACTGCATTCCTTGACATGTAATAATTACAGACAATTATATTTAAAATGTACGGATGTAATATGCAAATGCTAAGATAATACATACAAATGCAATTATAAAGATAACTGGGCTGTACGGCGTGTTTTGAAGATGTAGCTCTCTGCATTATTTTGAATTACATAATTTGCAGCTTATTGAAAGGAAGATTTTCCAATTAACATTACAACGAATGAACTCTGGATTAAAATGAACTGTTATCATTGACCAGGTAATGTCCCACTAAATGCATTTATTATCAACTAAATCAGCCGACATATCCCACAGGCAAAGTGCCGCTGATTGCATTTGTTAAATATCTGGACACAAATGGAAGAAAATTATCCTTGTACTTTTTCACCTGTTGGTTCCCAACTTGTGTAGAAAATATTGACGAGGAAGATCAGAGGATTTCTTATCCTCAGTACTTCAGTTACAATCAGCTGGGATTGGTTATCCTGAATACAGCAGGAGGCAATAGAAAATCACTCTGTGTCTCACTGTGAGATCCACTGAACTGTGACAGACGGGTATGGCATCCAATTGTCAATTCAAAACAAAGGTTGGAAATAAAATTATTGAAATCTGGCTGAAAGAAAATTTTGTGAGAATGTGAATTATCCTCGTAAACCTATGCTAAACATCAGAAGCAGTGCCAGTAATGCAGAACTCGAAATGGTGGGAAAGGGAACACTGACTGCAACTGAATGTTTAGCGGATCTTTCAGACATTTAAAGGTGTGTCTGTGATCTGCCAGGATTTGTTCCTGTGAATCTGAGTAAGTAAACATACCAAGCATTAGGTGAAAACAAAACCAAAATACTGCGGATGCTGAAAATCTGAAATGAAAAAAGAAAACGTTGGAAATACTCAGCAGGTCAGGCAGCATCTGTGGAGAGAGAATCAGAGTTAACGTGTTAGGTCGATGAACTTTCGCCATTAGGTGAAAAAAATCCTAAACCAAGAAAACATTCTTCTGTTCTGTTACAAATGTCAGGTGTCGTTAGCAGACTGAAATTCGTTAAATAAAGAGTCTCGTCCAGTATCATTGCTTGAGTTGACTGTAGAGTATTTGAAGCATGTTAACACCGTATCATGCACAGAATCAATAGCCGACAGCAGCGCGGATGGAATAGCGAATGACCAGGAGAGAAATACTGTTAAGCATCATTTACATAATTAATAACAGGATACAGTCACTTACCAAGGACAGCAACAGCACCGAGGGCGGGGGAGGCGGGAGTAAATGACACGAACAGTATACAGATCGAAACGATTTACAGCATTAATTATTGGATATAGAGATTACCAGGAACACCAACTGCACAAAGCATGTGCCAGTACTTTTATGTAACAACCCAAGCGTTGACAACCTTCCAACAATTTGGAACACAGAATACCATTAATAATTGAGTATACCACGTTAAATAACAAGAATAATACCGCAGTGTAACATGGTTTATAGATTTAATTCCTGGATAGAGATACTTACTCGGAGCACCAACAGCAGCGAGGAGGGGAAAGTAGATACTTTGTATATCGTTAAATATTTCACTTATCCGCAATTCTTCACAATAATTATCTGGAAGTAGTGGGGCGGGGGGCACAACCCTGATATCACTTCTGAGAGTGGCTGGTGTGATCTAAACTGGAGGCAACGCGCTGATGGTGTGAGGTGAGACAGTGAAGGTAGCTCCTTATCTAAAGCAGAGAGAAATCCCCGAGTAACATCATTAGGCACCACTGTAACTGGCCTTAATTACAGTCATTGAACAAACAGACTCATTGAACCACTGTCACAACAACACTTTACTGCATCACACTCTAGCTCATCTTAATGGACACAGCTTTAAATTAAAGGTGAGCGAATTTGAAATATTTGACCCGCCCATCAAATGGCGATGACAGAATAGGGAGAACGGAGTTTCTCTTCCTGTATTGAACTAAAACTGAGAACAGAAGACGAGGAAGTGACAGGAAAAAGGAATGAATAAAAGAAGAACAAAGCTGGATTGCCCCAAACTTATTCTCTGAATTATTGCATCCCAGGCTGTCCGGGTAAAATCATTCACCATAAATAAATGTTCCTAAACGGAAGGATCTTAGAATGAACCCAGTGATAGAACAATGGGACTCGCCTACACGACACTGCTCCCGCCTCAGTCCAGGAATTTCAATCCCTGGGCCGCCTACACGGCATTGCTCCCGCCTCAGTCCAGGAATTTCAATCCCTGAGCAGCATAGACTACACTGCTCCTGCCTCAGTCCAGGAATTTCAATCCCTGGGCCGCCTAGATTACACTGCTCCCTCATCAGTCCAGGAATTTCAATCCTGGGCCGACTAGATTACACTGCTCCGGCCTCAGTCCTGGAATTTCAATCCCTGGGCCGCGTAGATTACACTGCTCCGGCCTCAGTCCAGGAATTTCAATCCCTGGGCCGCCTAGATTACACTGCTCCGGCCTCAGTCCAGGAATTTCAATCCCTGGGACGCCTAGATTACACTGCTCCGGCCTCAGTCCTGGAATTTCAATCCCTGGGCCGCGTAGATTACACTGCTCCGGCCTCTGTACAGGAATTTCAATCCGTGGGCCGTCTACGATTACACTGCTCCGGCCTCAGTCCAGGAATTTCATTCCCATTGCATTATCTGCTGCCTGAATCTAGAACAAGAACATGAACAAGTTGTTTCTAAAGAATTGCCTCACCCAGACAAACATGTCACTGTGATTTACCGAGGGGAATAAAACATGAAAGGAGCAAAGTATTGATACCAAGGAATCAAAGGGCAACGCTTATAATATTAACCAAAGAGATAAATCATAGAAACATAGTATCATAGAATGGTTAATGCAAAGTAGGAGGGCATTCGGCCCGTCGATCCTGTGCTGGCTCTCTGCAAGACCACTTCAGCTAGTCCCACTCCCCCGCCCTTTCCCCGTAGCATTGCAACTGTTTTCCTTCAGGGGTTTATTCAATACCCTTCGGAAAGCCATGATTGAAATTGCCTACAGATCCTTTCAGGCAATGAATTCCAGATCCTAACCACTCGCTGCATAAAGAAAGTTTTTCCTCATGTCACCTTTGGTTCTTCTGCCAATCACCTTAAATCTGTGTCATTTGGTTGTCGACCCTTCCGCGAATAGGACCACTTTCTATCTATCTACTTAACATAACCTAAGAACATAAGAAATAGGAGCAGGACTAGGCCATTTGGCCCTTCGAGCCTGCTCCGCCATTCACTAAGATAATGGCTGATCTTCTACCTCATCTTCACATTCTTGAACTATCCCCATATCCCTTGATTCCATTAATATTCCGCAATCTATCGATCTCTGTCTTGAATATACTCAACCCACAGCCCTCTGCGTAGAGAATATCAAAGATTCACTACCCTCTGAGTGAAGGAATTTCTCCTCATCTCAGTCACAAATGGCCGACCTTTTATTCTGAGACTGTGACCCCTAGTTCTGGACTCCCAGCCAGGGGCATCATCCACGCTGCATTTACCCTGTCAAGCCCTGTAAGAATTTTGCATGTTTCCATGAGATCACCTCTCATTCTTCTAAACTCCAGTGAGTATAGGCCTAGTCAACTTAATCTCTCCTCATAGGACAATCCCCCCATCCAAGGAACCGGTCTGGTGAACCTTCGTTGCACTCTCTATATGCAAGTATATCCTTCCTTAGTTAAGAAGACCAAAACTATACACAGTACTCCAGCTGTGGTCTAACCGGGGCCCTATATAATTCCAGTAAAACGTGTTTACACTTAGACTCAAATCTTCTTGTAACAAAGGCCAACATACCATTTGCTTTCCTCATTGCTTTCACTACCTGCATGTTAACTTTCAGTGATTCGGGTTAAAGGACAACCAAGTCCCTCTGAACACCAACATTTCCCAATCTCTCACCATTGAAAATATACTCTGCAATTCTATTTTCCCTACCACAGTGGATAACTTCACATTTCTCCGCATTATATTTCATTTGACATGTACTGGGCCACTCACTGCCTGAAACGTTGTTAGAGGCAGGAACCCTAACCACATTTAAAAAGTACTTGGATGTGCACTTGGGATGCTCTAACCTGCAGGGCTACGGACCAAGAGCTGGGAAGTGGGATTAGGCTGGATAGCTCTTTGTTGGCCGGCGCGTACACGATGGGCCTAAATGGCCGCCTTCCGTGTTGTAACTTTCTATGATTCTATGATTTAGCCTGTCTATTTTCTCTTGCAGCCTCCTTGCATCTTCCTCACAACTTGCATTCCCACGCTAGCTTTGTATCATCAGCAAACTTGGATATATTACAGTAGGTTCCCTCATCCAAATCATTGATTTATATTGTGAATAGCTGAGGCCCGAGCACTGATCCTTGCGGTACCCAACTAGTTACAGTCTGCCCACCCGAAAATGACCAGTTTGTTCCTACTCTCTGTTTTCTGTCTCTTAACCAATCCTCTAACGATGCTAATACATTACCCCCAATCCAATGAACCACACTTTTGTTTAATAATCGCTTGTGTGGCACCTTATCGAAATCCTTCTGAAAATCCAAATTCACCAAATCCACTAGTTCCCCCTTTTCTATTTTGCTGTTAAATCTCAAAAAACTCTAACAGATTTGTCAAACACGATTTCGCTTTCATAAATCCGTGTTGACTCCGTCCAATCCTATTATTAATTTCTGAGTGCCCTGTTACCACGTCCTTAATAATGGATTGTAGCATTTGTCCTACTACTGATGTCTGGCTAACTGGTCTGTAGTTCCCGGTGTTCTCTCTCCCTCCTTTCATAAATAGTGGGGTTACATTTGCTACCTTCCAATTCGCGGGAACAATTCTAGAATCTATGGCATTTTGGAAAATGTAAACCAATGCATCCACTATCTCTATAGCAAACTCTTTCAAAACTATTGGATGTAGGTCAGCAGGTCCAGGGTTTTAATCGGATTTCAGTCCCATTAATTTCTCCAGTGCTACTTTTCTACGAATAATAATGGCCCGTATTTCCCATGTCTACAGATGCGTACGGGCTTTGTGCACACCCGTAGGGACATCGGGAATGCCGGTTTCAGGCATGCGAAGCGCATGCGCTGAAAATCGGCAATTCCGATCTGTCAAGAATGCTCTTAACAGATCGGACGCCTGCCCTAGAGAAGGGCCTCTGCGGGGGAAGACTTCCGCTTTCTGCATAACCTCCGCCCGCTGAAAACCTTAGAAATCTTATGCCAGATAAAGGAAGGCAGAAGGCCAGCTTTTACCAGCATAAGAGTTGAAAAAGTAAAATTATACATATATTTTTCTCACATTTATAATTTTAAAATACTTTTAATAAAGGTGAGTTTATTTTTAGCCTCGTAAAAAACTTTATTTATTTTTTCAAAAATTACATTTTTGTTTAAAATATTTAATTTATTGTAATTTAACCTCATTTTAAAAACGTGATGATTTTTCAAAATTTATTTCATGTTTTACTGTGTTTTTGATCTCCATTCACATATTAGACAGGTCTATCTTTCAAAATAGGGATGAAGGGAGATTCCCTACTCCTATTGGCTGGCCTGGAACATGTGATCCCAGGAACGCTTGCGAACTGCATGTGACTCTGCAATACCTGGGCCCTGCTCATTTCGAATTTGGAGAGGCCCAGTAGCGGAAGTGTCCGGACCTCGGGAGCCCACAGGTAAGTTCGTAGATTTTTTTCCGACATGAGGCATCCGCACGCAGGAAGCCTCCTACCAGAAATTACGGGCCATTATCTTTCAATACCTCATTTTCGCTAGACCCTTGGATGTCCACTATTTCCGGAAGTTTTTTGCATCTTCTTCCGTGAAGACAGACACAAAGTATTTGTTTAATTTATCTGCCATTTCCTTATTCCCTATTATGATTTCTCTTCTCTCATCCTGTAAGGGACCCACATTTATTTCTCTAATCTTTTCCTTTTTACATACCTATAGAACCTTTTACAGTCTATTGTTATGTCTCTCTCTAGTTTACTCTCATATTCTACCTTCCCATTCTTTATCAATATCTTGGTCCTCCTTTGCTGAATTCTAAAATCCTCCCAGACCTGAGGCTTAGTACACTTTTTGGCACCATTATAAGCCTCATCCTTTAATTTAATACTATCTTTAACTTCTCTTGTTAGACACGGTTGGACCACTTTTCATGTGGGGTTTTTGTGCCTTAATGGATTCAATATTTGTTGGTTAAATTATGTAATAATTCTTTAAATGCTAGCCATTGCTCGTCCACTGTCATACCTTTTAATGTGTTTTCACAATTTACATTAGCCAACTCACCATTCATACCTATGTAGTTGCGTTGTTCAGATTTAAGACCCTAGTTTAAGATTTAGCTACGTCACTTTCAAACTTCACACAAAATTCTATCATGGTATGGTCACTCATCCCTAAAGGCCCCTTTACTACAAAGTTATTAGTTAACCCTTTATCGATGCACAATTCTCGATCTAAAATAGTCTGTTCCGTAGTTGGTTCCATAACATACTGAACTAGAAATCTATCTTGCTCTGTCTAGATACTTCATGATTTTGAACACATCTATCAAATCCAATTTCAACATTAGCTGATCTAAGGAGAACAACCCCAGCTTCTCCAGTCTATCCACGTAACTCTGAAGTCCATCATCCCTGGAACCTTCATCCCTGGAAACATTCTTTTAAATGTTTTCTGCACCGTCTCTAAGGCCTTCACATTCTTCCTAAAGTGCGGTGCCCAGAATTGGAAACAGTACTCCAGCTGACGCCAGACCAGTGTTTAATAAAGCTTCACGATAAACTCCTTGCCTTTGTACTCTATGCCTCTATTTATGAAGCCCAGGATCCCGTTAGCATTTTAACCGATTTAGCAACCTGTCCTGCAACCTTCATCGAGTTGTGCACATGTAGCCCCACGTCTCTCTGTTCAAGCACACCCTTTATAATTGTACCCCTTAGTTTGTATTCTCTCGCCTCGTTCCTCCTAACAAAATGTATTAGTAACAATACTGTGGAGGAGGAATTCCTATAGTGTATACGGGATGGTTTCCTGGACCAATATGTCGAGGAACCAACTAGAGATCAGGCCATCTTAGACTGTGTATTATGTAATGAGAAAGGATTAATTATCAATCTTGTTGTGCGAGGTCCCTTGGGCAGGAGCGAACATAATATGATAGAATTAAGATGGGGAGCGAAGTAGTTGACTCAGAGACTTGGGTCCTGAATTTAAATAAAGGAAACTACGATGGTATGAGGCGCCAATTGATCAGGATAAATTGGAGAACGTTACTTAAAGGGTTGACGGTGGATAGGCAATGGCAAACACTTAAACATCGCATGGATGAACTGCAGAATTTGTTCATCCCTGTTTGGCATAAAAATAAAACAAAAAATGTGACTCAACCGTGGCTAACAAAGGAAATTAGGGATAGCATAAGATCCAAGGAGAGGACATATAAATTGGCCAGAAAAAGCAGCAAACCTGAGGATTGGGAGCAGTTTAGGTATCAGCAAAGGAGGACAAAGGGAGTAATTAAGAGGCGGGAAATAGAATATGAGAGTAAGGTTACAGGGAAAATAAAATCTGATTGTAAAATCTTCTATAGATATGTGAAGAGAAAAAGATTGGTGAAGTCAAGCGTAGGTCCCTTGCAGTCAGAATCAGGGGAATTTAGAATGGGGAACAGAGAAATGGCAGACCAATTAAATACATACTTTGGTTCTGTCTTCACAATGGAGGACACAAATAACCTCCCAGAATGTCGGGGAACATAGGGTCTAATGAGAGGGAAGAACTGAATGAAATCAGTATTTGTAGGGAAATGGTGTTCGGGAAATTGACGGGATTGAAGGCCAATAAATCCCCAGGGCCTCATAATCTACATCCTAGGGTACTTAAGGAAGTGGCACTAGAAATAGTAGATGCATTGCTGGTCATCTTCCAAAATTCTATCGACTCTGGAACAGTTCCAATGGATTGGAGGGAAGCTAATGTAACCCCACTATTTAAAAAAGGAGGGTCAGAGAAAACGGGGAATTATAGAACGGTAAGCCTGACATCGGCAGTGGGGAAAATGCTAGAGTCCATTATAAAATATGTAATAGAAGAGCACTTGGAAAACAGTGACAGGATCGGACAAAGTCAACATGGATTTACAAAAGGTAAATCATGGTTGACTAATCTACTGCAATTTTTTGAGGATGTAACTGGTAGAATAGATAAGGGAGAACCAGTGGATCTGGTGTATTTGGACTTTCAAAAGGCTTTGATAAAGTCCCGGACAAGAGATTAGCGTGCAAATTTAAAGCACATGGGACTGGGGGTAAGGTATTGACTTGGATAGAGAACTGGTTGGCAGACAGGAAGCCAAGAGTTGGAATAAACGGGTCTTTTTCCCAGTGGCAGGTAGTGACTAGTGAGGTACCGCAGGGATCGGTGCTAGGACCCCAGTAATTCACAATATATATATTAATGATCTAGACGAGGGAACTAGATGTAATATCTCCAAGTTTGCAGACGACACAAAGCTGGGTGGGCGTGTGTGTTGTGAGGAGGATGCAGAGAAACTCCAGTATGGTTTGGACAAGTTGGGGGATTGGGCAGATGCATGGCAGATGCAGTACAATGTGGATAAATGCGAGGTTATCCACTTTGGTGACAAAAACAGGAAGGCAGATTATTACCTGAACGGCAATAGATTGGGAAAAGGGGAAGTGCAACGAGAGCTGGGAGTCTTTGTGCACCAGTCGTTGAAGGTAAGCATGCAGGTGCAGCAGGCGGTTAAGAAGGCAAATGGTTTGTTGGCCATCATAGCGAGAGGATTCGAGTACAGGAGCAAGGATGTCTTGCTGCAGTTGTACAGGGCCTTGGTGAGACCACACCTTGATTATTGTGTGCAGTTTTGGTCGCCTTATCTGAAGAAGGATGTTCTTGCCATGGAGGGAGTGCAGCGAAGTTTCACCAGACTGATACCTGGCATGGCAGGAATAACGTATGAAGAGAGATTGGGACGATTGGGTTTGTATTCGCTAGAGTTTAGAAGAATGAGAGGGGATCTAATTGAAACTTATAAAATTCTAACAGGACTAAACAGACTAGATGCTGGAAGGATGTTCCCGATGGCGGGGGAGTCCAGAACCAGGGGTCAGAGTCTAAGGATAAGGGGAAAGCCATTAAGGACTGAGATGAGGAGTAATTTCTTCACCCAAAGAGTGGTGAACCTGTTGAATTCTCTACCACAGAAGGCAGTTGAGGCCAATTCATTTAATATATTCAAGAAGGAGTTAGATATATTTCTAAAGGATAAAGGGATCAAAGGATATGGGGAGAAAGCAGGGACAGGGTACTGAATTTGGATGATCAGCCATGATCTCATTAAATGGCAGAGCAGGCTCGAGGGGCCGAATGGCCTACTGCTGCTCCTATCTTCTATGTTTCTATGTTACTATCACTTCGCACTTTTTTTCGTTAAATTTCATTTGCCACGTGTCCGCCCATTTCAACAGCCTGTCTATCTCCTCTTGTAGTCTATCACTATCGTTCTTACTGTTCACTATAATTCCAAGTTTTTTATCATCTGCAAATTTGAAATTGTGCCCTGTACAAACATGTCCAAGCTATTAACATATATCAAGAAAAGCAATGGTCCTGTTACTGATCCTTGGGGAACACCAGTGTGCACCTTCATCCAGTCCGATAAACAAAAGTTCACCACTGATCTCTGTTTCCTGTCACTAAGCCAATATTGTATCCTTGCTTCCAATGTCCCTTTTATTGCATGGGCTTCAACTTTGCTGGCAAGCCAGTTATGTGGCACTTTATCAAACGTCTTTGGTAAGTCCATGTACACCATATCAACCTCATTGCCCTCATCAACCCTCTCTGTTACCTCATCAAGACACACAATAAAGTTAGTTAAACACGATATGCCTTTGACAAATCCGGGCTGGCTTTCTTTAATTAATCCACACTTATCCAAGTGACTTTTAATTTTGTCCCGGAAATACGTTTCTAAAAGCGTCCACAATATGGAGATAAAACTGATTGGTCTGTAGTTGCTGAGTTTATCCTTACACCCTTCTTTGACCAGGGGTGTAACATTTTCAATTCTCCAGTTCTCTGGTACCACCCCTATATCTAAGGAGGATTGGAAAATTATGGCCAGTAGCTCCGCAATTTCCACCTTTACTTCTTTCAGCATCATAGGGTGCATCCCATCCGTACGGGTGACTGATCTACTTTACGTACAGCCAGCCTTTCCAGTATCTCCACTTTATCATTTTTATCCCATCCAGTATCTCAACTACCTCCTCTTTCACAGTGACTTTGGCAGCATCTTTTTCCATGATAAAGACAGATGCAAAGTATTCGTTTAGTACCTCAGCCATGACCTAGATTCCATGTATAGGTCTCCATTTTTGTCTCTAATCGTCCCACCACTCCTCTTAATACCCGTTTACTATTTTTATGCCGAAAGAAGACTTTTTGATTCCCTTTTATGTTAGCTGCCAATCTATTCTCAGACTCTCCCTATTCCGCTCTTATTTCCTTTTTCACTTCCCCTCTGAACTTTCAATATTCAACCTTGTTCTCACTTGTATTTTCAACCTGGCATCTGGCATATACGCCCTTTTACTACTTCATCTTACTCTCTATCTCTTTCTTGATCCAGGGAAATCTGGCTTTGATAATGTACCTTGAATAGACCCGAACCATCTCCACTTTAATGCAGCCCATTGTTCGAATACAGTTTTGCCTGCCAATCTTTGATTCCAGTTCACCCGAGCCAGATCTATTCTCAACCAACTGAAATTGGCCGTCCTCCAATTCAGTATTTTGACTCGAGATTGCTCCCTGTCTTTTTCCATTGCAAATGTAAACCTGAGACACTGTGATCACTGTTACCTAAATGTTCGCCGACTGATACTTGCTCTCGGAGAGAGCAGCGGCGGCGGGACATAAAGGAGAGCGGAGAAAGAGCGCCGACCTAATCGGAGGCGGTATCAGCGGCGGTGGGACATACCACGATTTCCAAAAAACAAGGTGTGATCTCACAGGACAGCAAAGCGTGATTGGTTGGTGAGTATTAAGGTGTTTTTCCTGTCCAACCTGGGACCACTAGGTGCAGGTAACAATAACATATTGTATTCAATTCATAGCTTAACTAGTTAAAATAATGAATATAACTATAAATAATCGTTGATTAAAGATTTTAACTAATTAAATAAATAAAATAAGGCTAGAATATATATGGCAGGGCCGGTTTTCTGTCTGGACTGCAGTATGTGGGAATTTATGAACAGCGAGACTGTCCCACGTGAACACGTCTGCAGGAGATGTCTCCATCTCGAATCTCTCCAACTCAGAGTCATTGAGCTGAAGTGCGAGTTGGAGGCACTCCGAAACATAAGTGAGTGGGAGGAATTTCTGGACAGTTTTCTCCACAATACAGTCACACCTCAGAGGATAGCACAGGTTCGAGAAAGGGAGGGTGTGACTGTTGGGGTGAAGGGTACCAGAAATTTAGGAGAGGTTGAGAAGACGGTCCCGCAGACATTGGTCCTGTCCAACAGGTACGATGTACTCGCTACCTGTGAGTACAAGGAGGAAGACTGCAGGGAGGACAGCCACAAGGCAGACCAAGACACCGTGGCTCAGAATACTGTCCAAGGGGGGAAGAGCAGAATAGAAATGTAGTAGTGATAGGGAACTCCATAATTGGGGGACAGATAGCGTCCTCTACAGCCAAGAACGAGAATCCTGAAGGGTGTGTTGCCTACCCGGTGCCAGGGTAAGGGATACCTCACGACGGTCATCGCAACTGCAACTGTTCGACAAACCATGAAACAGCTTTGTCTCAATTCCCAGGTGTGTCAGTAAACCGACCCACAGAAGCACGAGGGAGAGATGGATTTAACTCGCTGATCGATGATAAAAATCCGATCTTCTGTTCTTTTCACCTTCCAAATATTGACAGCCATTTGGCTCAGTATTTATTTCTCTCTCCTTTTTAATCTGTTCGTGCTGTTCCTTCTAAACATTTCATTTAATTTACTTGTGAGAGGGTAGAAATGAACAGAAGGAATTTAATAGACGGAATTTAACCGAGATGTTCAAAATCATGAACGGTATTGACATCGTAAATAAAGAGAAACAGTTTCCAGTGAGAGGAGTGTCGGTAACCAGAGGACACAGATTTAAGGTGATTGGCAAAAGAGCAAGAGGCGACATGAGGAACTGTTTTTCATACAGCGAGTTTCTGTGATCTGGAATGCACTGCCTGAAAGGTTGCTGAAAGTAAATTCAATACTAACTTGCGATAGGGAAGTACATCATTTACAGCTCTATAGGAAAGAGCAGGGAAGTAGAACTAATTGGATTACTGCACCAAAGCGCCAGCACAGGCACAATGGGCCAAATGGTCTCATTTCGTGTTGTATCATTATATGATTGTATGAAATTAATCTTCACACAATTTCTTTCACGCCAAGCGGGAGCGAACTCTGAATCCCGGCATTACAAACAACACACTCCAACCAACTAGACTAAGCGGGGTAAATACAAGACTTTAGGTTTAATATTCGGCGATCTTTTCACCTTTTCAAACTCTGGTTAGTGAATTCATTTTACAAAACAGTTGTGAACATTATTAAATTCATTGCAGGAAACCCATTAAAATCTCTGAAATGATGAATAATTGTTTTAATCACCATTAATCAACTGATAAATTTATTTTGCGGACTGAGGGTTCTGAAACTTTGGGATGCTCTGCCCCAAAGCGCTGTGGATGTTGAGTCTTTGATTATATTCAAGCTGAGATTGATAGATTTTTGGACTCGAGGGGAATCAATGGATATGGAGATCGGGCGAGAATGTGGATTTGAGGTCGAAGATCACCCATGATCTGATTGAATTACGGGGCAGACTCGAGGCTGCCGCAAGGCCTGCACCTGCTCCAAACACTTATGTTCTTATATGGCGGTCAGAGTTAGTTATTGAAACTGTGGCTGCTCAACAGCACCGAATGTCTGTCATTGTAGTAAACTCCGAATGCAGTGAGTTGGAGCAGATGATATGAAAGAAACTGAAAATGAAAGTGCAGATATTGGTTTCATCAAGGGGACAGGACACGTTTCACAGGAAAGGAAAAAACCCTCACCGGTAGATTCTTTCCAGCAGAGTGGGACAGGTGATCATAGTGACAGGGCTGCGGGCGGTTCTAGTGCCTAAATAGCTCAATGTGCGGTCCTTGTAGGACAGTGAGTGATCGGGACATTGCTGAAATGCTGAGTTCAAGCCTCACCTAGTGCAGGCACTTCTTCTAATTGTGAACATTTCGGCCAACGTTGAAGGTCCAACAGGTGTGTTCCAAGATGCATCTACTTAGTATTGTTACCCTGTGGAGAATGAGGCCCCTCTGACCTAGTTTTTCAATAGCGGATGAGAGATTTACTGCAGCTCTTCAGTATTATTATTTATAGGAGGGATGTTGGGCAGTTCACACTCTTAAGCTAGCAACTGTGATGTAAAGAATGAGGTGCCAGAGAAAGACTCGATTGTAACGCGGTGATAAGAGATTTGTTACACAGGAGAAGCTGTGTAAAGCCATGGGTCGCCTGTCCGTGTTTCTACATCATGGTCAACACAAACAAGGATTCTGCCCAACACATTGCTGAGAATTGTGAAACAGGGACCCTCGCCCGTGTTCGGAGACTCGAGGGAGAATTCAGAGGCCGGAGATGCAGCTGTTTGATGGGAGCGAGCAAACTCTCGCACTCCCGCCTACCCTCGTTGGGATAAAGTCCTGTCTTCACACGCCCACCGCCACTGATAGGATTGTCTGCGCTCTTTTACCCGGCAACATTGCCGAGACCTTAACCTCGACTTCAGGGCCTGCTGTTTTAGAGCGACATGTTCAGAATCTGACTCTTCTACAGATTGTGGGACTTAACTGGAGCCTTAAAGCAGCGCCTTAGAGCGTTCAGTCACGGTACTCTCTATCCCACTCCGCCGGAGATAATTTTACAGCAATTGAATGATTGTGCTCTCTGTGGAAATAGCCAGAAATTGACCTGTTAATAACTGTCAGTTAAAAACAATATTTGAGAGGTGCAGGAGCCTGTGCGGTTTCGCTGTGCGATGTGTGGTTATTGGCGGGGTTTTCCATGATCGAATGATACTGAGAGTTGAACTGACGATTATCAAACAGTGTTGCGAGGCTAGTGACAAACATTCAATACAAGTCCACTGACTCCCATAGCTACCTAGACTACACTTCTGCCCACCCCGCTTCCTGTAAGGACTCTATTCCATTCTCCCAGTTTCTCCGTCTCCGCCGCATCTGCTCTGATGATGCCACCCCCCATACTAATGCTTCCAACATGTCTTCATTTTTCCTCAACGGAGGGTTCCCCTCGACTGTGGTTGACACGGCCCTTGACCGTGTCCGTTCTGTTTCCCGCAGTTCTGCTCTCACCCCTTCCCCTCCCTCCCGGAACCACGATAGGGATCCCCATGTCCCGACCTTTCACCCCACCAGTCTCCACATTCAACTGATCATCCTCCGCCATTTCCGCTACCCACAGCGTGATCCCACCACCAAACACATTATCCCTTCACCTCCCCTTTCAGCATTCCGAAAGGGATCGCTCCCTCCGCGACACCCTGGTCTGTTCCTCTATCACCCCCAACAGGCCTACCCCTTCGCCCGGCACCTTCCCGTGCAAGCGCAGGAGATGCAACACATGCCCTTTTACCTCCACCATTCCCACTGTCCATGACCCCAAACCCTCCTTCCAGGTGAAACACCGATTTACTTGTACTTCATGCAATTTATTATAATGTATTCGCTTCTCCGGATGCGATCTTCTCTACATTAGGGAGGCCAAACGCAGATTGCATGACCGCTTTGCGGAACACGTCCGTTCAGTCCGTAAGGGTGATCCCAATCTTCCGGTCGCCTGTCACTTTAATTCTACGCTCCACTCCCACTCAGACCTCACCATATTCGGCCTCTTACACTGTTCCAATGAAGCTCAACGTAAGCTCGAGGAACAGCTCCTCATCTTTCGATTAGAAACTTTACAGCTTTCTGAACTCAACATAGAGTTCAACAATTTCAGACCATAACCTCTGCCCCTATCCTTTTTTTCGATTAATTTTTTTCTCCCTCCCACATGGCAGCTCTCTTTCATTCTGCTGCTGCCATTTACACTTCATCTAGAGCCCTCTTTTGTTTCTTTAATTGTCCCATTAACATTTCCTTTTGCCTTGCATCATCTCTTAATCTCTAGGCATGTCTCTTAATCTCGCCTGCCTTTCATCCTATCACAAACCTTCCCTTTTGTTCTTTCCTCCCCTGCTCCCTTTCCCTGCCCCTGCACTTGCTCAAAAACCTGTTCCATCTCTTGTTTATTTCCAGTACTGACGATGGATAATCGAGCTGAAACGTTAACTCTGCTTCTCTCTCCACGGAATCTGCCTGACCTGCTGAGTATTTCCAGCATTTTCTGTTTTTATTTGAGAGCAAACATGTTGATTTGTATTATTTACAGAGTTTTTTCCGATCAAACTAATCCTTATTTGGCCGATTCAGTATTTTCAATCTCATCTGATAAAGAATACATTGAGCAAATTGCACAGAGGGACTTTAATATAACACCCTGTTCTCAGGGCAATGCTGCAGCCAAAACACAAATTGAAAAGGTGAAAGTGTCAGGTTGTGAATCTTACTGTAAAATAAATAAACCGCAAGATCCCGTCCCTGGCGGGGATCGAACCACCAAATGGCCAAATAACAGCCGAACAGGTTGCCCAATTGCACTACAAAGACGGTCAAGCTGTTGCCAGATTTTCTAATGTTATGGCACTTGGAGCAGTATTTGCGTAAAGTACGTGCAGAAAGTGAGGGACTCTCGGCTCCGGGAGTTGGAAAATTGTGATAATTTTATTTAACAACTGAGCCTCAGAACTTCCTCAAGCAGATGTTGGCATCGAATAGTACAAGAAACTAACAGATGGAAAGAGCTGGGGTTCAAACTAGCGGAGTCTCAGAGCTCGATCTCTCGTCTGTGAGTTAGAAAATCGATGGGAGTGTTCGCTCTGATTCCAGCAGGGCAAACTGGCTCCCAGCGAATTGGCATTAACGATCATCAGGGTCATCACCTGGAACAACTTAAACAGCAACACAAGTAGATGAAGCTTGGAAAAGTGAAAGTCTGCGCTGTGATATTACTGAACATGAAACTCAGCGTGTCCCGAAGCCCTGTCTGTTGGAAGGCTGGATTTTCCAGCTGAGATTCACCACCGTCTATTTCAGCAATTTCACGCTAGCTCTGAATGAGATGCGATGAATGAGCATTTCCAACGCGCGGGTCTGTGAAGCTACACGGTGTCTTTTCATTCTTAATCCAGAATCTATGATATAATGGCAACTAGGCCGGAGGAAGACTGGATTTCAGCACGGTGATACGGGGCCAGAGTAGAGTTCAGTTAATATGATTGCCGAGTGATCAGAGAGTGGATTTGGAAATACTGAACGGCTGCACTGACCATTTCCAGCACTGCTTGGAACGCCATTCCCTTCAATTCATCGCTCACTGGGACAGTTCGATTCTACGTTTATTATTCCCGGCGATAGCTGAGATTGCAAAAATTGAATGCGACCAATGTCATCCCCATCTTGCCCACTGCATACTTACAAGGATAATGGAGCCTCAATATGATTCAGCGAGACGAACTCCCAGAGCGGGTTGAAGATCGAATGCAAACTCAAGCAAGACTCGTTCACAGGAGGTGTAGGTCGTTGAGGTGGTTTAGGCCCGAATTGTTTGCACTGACCTTCTTCACAAATGGTCTGAGATTCATGCAGACTGGTTTGGGAAGTTCTTATCTACCATTGCGAAATATCTAACGACATTGAAAGATCGCTATGAGGGCTGGTGTAGGATTTGAAGCCGGGACCTCTCGCACATTTGAACCTTCAACCTCCAAAGCGAGCAGACAGCCCTAGACCAACGATGCCACTGATGGGACGCAGTGAGCTCTCGAGGTGGGCAGAGTCAATCCGTGTATCGAGGCAGCAGGTGCCCATCCCGAGTCCAGCAGCAGGGTTCCTGCATTAGTTTTCAGGGAGGCCTCTGATTTGGACGATGTATCAGCAAAGGCAATGAGAAGTCAAGGAGGCAGCAAGTCATGCAACAAACGGCAGCAAACCTCACATAGGGATAGAAGTTCTCTCTCCCCCTCTCCTACATTTCCACACTGTGGTGGAATATAAGCCACACCCAAGAGCTTGTTAAAGGTCACTGCGGATATATAACGAGGCACGTCTTGGTTATCACTTGTGTGTGGGAAAAGTCATTGAGAATAAGATCCCCATTGGGACAATAGCCTTTGGTTTTCACTGACCGATACTGCGGAGTCGTTGCAACTGATCAGATTGTCACCTTATATTCCATGGAACAGCGGGCCTCTGATGATTAAAAAAGATTGAAGTATGGCATATTGTGTTCAAAGGAACAGCGAGACATTTATTTTTACAAATTTTACTCATTTTGGGATATGGCCGTCACTGGCATGGCTTGATAAGTTTTAATTAATACCCAACAACCTCTATGGCACTGAAATTAACCATTACAAGTGTGGAATCACATTCCTTCAGATTCTAATTATTGTTAAAGATTTTTAAACTAATATTTATGAATTATTTCTTTCTCTTTTATCTTTCTCTCTTAAGACCATCTTTATTTCCCTCTCTTTAATTTAATTTCTGTACATGATTGGACTTTGTAACTGACACATCCTCTTTCACTCTCTGCACTGAACATGAACAATTCTTCAATCTGATTGGTTAAGGAGATACACAGTTGCTTTCCATGTTCACACAGGTCTCAGCTCCCCTGAAGAGGGCGCTGCGCGTTTTTGGCTGTCAAATTTACAGAAAGTTCCAGTGTAAAATCCCACAGAAAGTCTGTGGCCACGTGCAAATGTGAAGAACGGCCGCGGCGCTCGTTCGCCAATAAGAGCAAAATCCAACCCAGTAACTTCTAATGTTCTGCATGCCTTTCTCATTTTCGAGACTCATTTTTCAGACTCTGGATGAAACAATGTTCAGAGTTTATGAGACCAGGGATATGGGGAGCGGTTGTTGATAATAACCTGGCCGCTATCATATATAAATATTTTACCCAAACTTTGTGTGTGTGCCTTCTGTTCTTCTCTACTACATGGCAGCTGTCTTTCATTCTGCCAGCGCAATTTACACTTCATCTGGAGCCATCCTTTGTTTCTTAACCTGTCCCATTACCATCTCCTTTTGCCTTGAATATCTCTTAATGTCTCTTAACCTCTCCTGCCTTCTATCCTATCACAGACCTTCCCTTTTTTTCTTTCATCCCCTCCCCCATTTCCCAGTCTCTTCACTTGCTTAAAAATCTATTCTAATTTCCTGCTTTTTTCCAGTTCTGACGAAAGGTGATCGACCTGAAACGTTAACTCTGTTTCTCGCTTCACAGCTGCCGCCAGACCTGCTGCGTATCTCCAGCATTGTCTGCTTTTATTTCAGATTTCCAGCATCTGCAGTATTTAATTTTTGTAAAAGTAAAATATATGTTGAATAAAAGCAATAACTAATTAATTAATTAATAATAAGCAAGGTTAGAGATGGCAGGACATGTAGTGTGTCGTAACTGCATCATGTGGGAGTTTGTGGAGAGCATCTCGATCGCGAGCAACCACTTCTGGAGTAAGTGTCTGCATCTCGAGGGACGTTGGTTCAGATTTGTTGAGCTGGAGTACGAGCTGCAGACATTGCGATGTATTAGGGAGGGGGAGAGTTGCCTGGACAGTTTGTTCCAGGAGGCAGTCACACCCTTAGGTTAAGTAGTACTTTAGAGTTCATTAGTGGTCAGGGACATGAGGGTGTGACCTCGAGTCAGGAAGGTATTGGGATCCAGGATGTAGTGATGCAGGAGCCTCATCCCTGTACATTTTCCAACAGGTACGATGTACTTATTACCCGTATGGATGAGGAAAAGCACTGCTGGAATGATCGGGAAACTGATCACGACACTGTGTTACAGGGGGCCATCCAACTGGGGGAAGAAGGAAGGAAGGTGGTAGTAGTCGGGGACAGTATAGTCAGGGGCATAGATACTGTTCTCTGCAGCCGTGAAAGAGCGTCCCGAAGGGTGTGTTGCCTGCCGGTGCCAGGATTAAGGATATATCTTCGTGGCTGGAGAATCGCTTGGAGTAGGAGATGGAGGATCCAGTTGTCAGTTTTCTATGTAGGAACCAACGACATATGTAAAACAAAGGATGAGGTCTGCTGAGGGAGTTTGAGGAGCTAGGATCAAAATTAATGAGCTGAATCTCAAGGGTAATAATCTCTGGATAACTACCTGAGCCACACGCAAATTGGCAAAGGGTCAAGCAGATCAGACAATTCAATGAGTGGCTCAAAGTGTGGTGTGGGAAAATGGGGCTTGAATTCATGGGACACTGGCACCAGTAGTGCAGAAAGAGGGAGCTGTTCCGTCGGGACGGTCTCCAATTAAATCGGGCTGGGACCAGCGTCCTGGCGAATCGAAGAACTATGGTGCAGATAGGGCGTTTTTAACTAAAAATGGGGTGGGGTTGGCAGGGGTCAGGTGAGGGGACATTTAAAATTCTAAAGAGAAAGGTCAAGGCAATAGAGCAGTGTAACGTTTTGGGTATAAATAAGCAGAGTGTGACATGAAGGGACAGAGAGTTTAACCGTAGCAGTGCAGCAGAGAATAATTTCAAAGCAGGAATAATGGTAATAAAATTAAATTAAAGGCTCTTTATCTGAATGTATGAACCGCTCGTAACAAGATAGACGTACTGGTGGCACAAATTGAATAAATGGGTTAGATCTAATAGCCATTACAGAGACGTGTTGCAAGCTGACCAAAGTTGGGAACTAAATGTACCAGGTTATGTGACGTTTCGAAAAGATAGGTAGAATGGAAAAGGAGGGGAGTAACCCTGAAAATAAAGGATGGCATAAGGACAGTAGAGGGAAAGGACCTCGGTTCGGAAGATCAGAAACTTGAATCAGTATGGGTGAAGATAAGGAATAATAAAACACTGGTGGGAGTTGTATATAGGCTCCCTAATAGTAGCTATACCGATGGACAGAATATTAATCAAGCAATAGTGGGAGCTTGTAACAAAGGTAACGCAATAATCATGGGGAACGTTGATCTCATATAGACTGTACAAATCAAATTTGCAAAGGTAGTCTGGAGGACCAGTTCATGGAATGCATTCGGGACAGTTTGCTGGAACAATACGTCATGGAACCAACCAGCGAACAGGCTATTTTAGATCTTATAATGTGTAAGGAGACAGCGTTAATTAGCCATCTCATAGTAAAGGTTCCTCTTGGGCAGACTGATCATAATATGCGAGAATTTCATATTTAGTTCGAGAATGACTTCCCTAAGTCTGAAACCAGGGTATTATACTTCAATAAGGCCAATTACATAGGCTTCAGTTGGGTAAGGTAGATTGGAAAGATAGATTAAAATGTATGGCGGTAGATAAGCAGTAGCTAGCATTTAAAGAAATATTTCATAATTCTCAACAAAAGTAAATTCCATTGAGAATATAAAAGACCACGGGAAACGTGATCCAACCGTGGCTAACTAAAGAAGTTAAGGATTGTTTTTGATAGAAAGAAGACGCTAATAATTTTGTGAAGAGAAGCAGTACGCCTGAGGATTGGGAGAGTTTCAGGAACCAGCAAAGTATGACCAAAATATTGATAAAAAGGGAAAACATAGAATATGAGAGAAGACTAGCAAAAATATAAAAGCAGATTGTAAGAGCTTCTACAAGTATGTCAAAAAGAAGAGTAGCAAAAGTAAAGGTTGGTCCGTTAGAAGCTGACAGGAGAAATTATTATGGGGAATAAGGAAATGGCAGGAACGTTAAACAAATATTTTGTATTTGTCTTCACAATAGAAGACACTAAAAGCATACCAAAATTGTGGGGAACCAAGGTTCTAATGAGGGGGTGGAATTAACGTAATTAATATTCGAGTAAAATCACTGGAGAAACTGATAGGATTAAAAGCCGATAAAACCCCTGGACCTGACGGCCTACATCCTAGCGTTCGAAAAGAGGTGGCTGAAGTAAAAGTGCATGCATTGGTTTTGCTCTTCCATAATTCTCAAGATTCTAGAACGGTCCCAGCAGATTGGAATGTCGCAAATGTAACGCCGCTATACAAGAAAGGAGGGCGAGAGAAAACAGGGATCGACAGGCCAGTTAGCCTGACATCAGTGTCGTGGAAAATGCTTGAATACATTGTTAAGGAAGTGGTATCAGGGCACTTAGAAAACCATAACATGATTAGGCAGAGTGAACATGGATTTATGAAAGGAAAGTTGTGTTTGACAAATTTATTAGAATATGTTTCGGGATGCAACTAGCACGGTAGATAAAGGGGAACCAGTGGATGTACTATATTTGGATTTCCAAAAGGCATTCGATAAGGTGCCACATAAAAGATTATTACACGAGATTATGGCTCATAGGGTTGGTGGTAATATAATAGCAGGAATGGATGATTGGTTAATGGTCAAAAAACAGAGAAGAGTGATAAACTGATCTTTATCAAGTTGGCAGGCAGTAACAAGTGGGGTGCCACAAGGATCAGTGCTGGGGCCTCAGCTATTTACAATCTGTATTACTGACCTAGATGAAGGGACCTGTGTATAATGTATCCAAGTTTGCTGACGATGCAAATCTAGGTGGGACAGTAAGCTGTGAGGGGAACACAAATCGTCTGCAAAGGATATAGATAGACAGTAAGAGAATGGCAGATGGACTATAATGTAGAGAAATGTGAGGTTATTCACTTTGGTAGAAACCATAGAAAAACAGAATATTTTTTAAATGGTGAGAAACTTTCAAATGTTGGTGTTCAGAGAGATTTGTTTGTCCTCGTGCAAGAAATATAGGAAGCTAGCATGCAGGTACAGGAAGCAATAAGGAAGGCAAATGGCATGTTGGCCTTTATTGCAAGGACGTTGCAGTATAAGAGCTAAGGAAGTCTTGCTAGTTGTACAGGGCCTTGGTGAGACCACACCTGGAGTACTATGCCCAGTTTTGGTCTCCTTATCTAAGGAAGGATATACTTGCCTTGGAGGCTTTGCCTAAAGGTTAACTAGATTGATTCCTGAGGTGAGAGGGCTGTCCTATGAGGAGAGATTGTGTTCAATGGGCCTATCCTCTCTGGAGTTTAGATGAATGAGAGGTGATTTCATTGAAACATACAAGGTTCTGAAGGGGATTAACAGGGTAGATGCTGAGAGGATGTTTCCTCTGGCTGGAATGTCTAGAACTAGGGGGAACAGGCTCAGGATAAGGGGTCGGCCATTTAAGACAGAGATGAGGAGGAATTTCTTCACTCAGAGGGTTGTGAATCTTTGGAATTCTCTGCCCCAGACGGCTGTGAATGCTGAGATTTTGAGTGTATTCAAGGCTGAGATAGATAGATTTTTGGACTCAAGGGGAATCAAGGGCCATGGAGATCGGGCGGGAAAGTGTTGAGGTCGAAGATCAGCCATGATCTTTATGAATGGCGGAGCAGGCTCGAGGGACCGAATGGACTACTCTCGCTCTTATTTCTTATGTTCCTTTGTCCTCTCTACATGTCTCTCTCTCTCTCTCTCTCTCTCTCTCTCTCTTTGTCCTCTCTATGTTTCTCCCTCTCGCTATGTGCCTGTCTCTATCTCTGGCTTTCTCTTTCTCTGTATCCCACTCACCCTCTGCCTCTCTCTATCTATCTGTCCCTCTCTTTCTCTCTCTCTCTCTCTCACTCTCTCTCTCTCTGGCCCTCTCTCTCTCTCTCTCTCTCTGTCTCTCTCTCTCTGCCTCTCTGCTTCTCTTTCTCTCTCTGTCTCTCTCTCTTTGGGTCTCTCCCTTTCGCTGTGGGCCCGAGCCCGCGCCCTTTCAGCTCTGTGTGTGGTGCTCAGTACCACACCAAGTGCAATCAATAGACCCCCAGCCTCAACAACATTTTTGGAGAGAGAGTTCCAGATTTCCACAACGCTTTGTGTGAAGAAGTGCTTCCTGACATCAACCTTGAACAGCCTAGCTCTAATTTTAAGTTGATGCCCCTTGTGCTGGAAGCCCCCACCCCCCGCACCAGATCTCTCGATCGACTCGATCAACTTCTTTGAATACAATGAAGTTTTAATTATTTCGTTTCTCTCCGCTCACTGACAACTTAAGAGGAGCCAATCTGCTTTAGCGCATGTTGGGACTGAGGCCCCAATATTGTCCCAGAACGCACGGGGTGAGAAGAAGCCCGACGTTCTCATTGCAACATCGAGCCAGGCTGAGCTGAAGCATCGAGCACATGTAGTCCACAGCTGCCACTGGCTTTCCGGGGCTCGGGGGAGCAGGTTCTGAGGAAAAGGCAAATGCAACGAAACAAGATACAAATACTGAACAGGAAAGGCTCAGAGAGTTCGATAAATCTGTGCATTTGTTTGATTGAAACCAAAACGAATTCTAACCCTAGGATACTTCACACAGGTGAAGAAATTCAGTTCGGTTTTTCGACACAATTCAAAGCAGCAGAGGCAATGAACACATTGACCCGGCAAATAGGAGCACATCTATCACTAGGCAACAATAGAATAAGGAGTGTATGGCACAGACAAAGAAGAAAGGAAAGAAAGATTCAAAGAAAGAAAGAACGTACAAGGACTTGTGTGTTTATACACTAACACTGTGGTTCTTTCTGCACCGGGACAGCAGAGGGCGCACTAGGGCCATCAGCCACGTCAGTGTCTGAAACATGGTTCAATAGGAACCGGAGGACATTCAGCCCCTCGAGCTTCTTACACTGGAACAGGAGGAGGATTTCAACCCCTCGAGTCTGTTACACAGAAAGAGGAGCAGCCTATATAGAATTTCAAGCCTGTTACTGGGGAACAGGAGGAGGTCATTCAGCCCTTGAAACTGTTTCACAGGATCAGGAGGAGGCCATTCAGCCCCTTGAGCCTGATGTATGGGAATAGAATGAGGTCATTCAGCCCCTCGAGCCTGTTACATAGGAACAGGAGGGGAATATTCAGCTCCGTGAGCCTGTTACACAGGAACAGAAAGAGGCTATTCAACCTCTCGAGCCTGTTGTACGTGGACTGGTGTCGGCTTTTCAGCCCCTCAAGCCTGTTACACAAGAACAGAAGGAGATCTTTCGGCCCCCTCGAGCCTGTTACACAGGAACAGAAGGAGGCCATTCAGCCCATCGAGCCTTTTACATTGGACATCCTGCCATTTGAGCCTGTTATATAGGAACAGGAGGATCCTATTTAGATCACTCAAGCCTGTTGTAAGGAACAAGTGAATGCAATTCTGTCCCTCGAGCGTGTTAGATAGGAATAGGAGATGGCCATTTAGCCCGTCGAGCCTGTTGCACAGGAACAAGAGGAAGACTTGCAGCCCCTCGAAAAAGCTACACAGGAGAAGGCAATTTAGCCCCTCAAAACTCTTACATAGGAACAGTTGGCGTTCATTCTGCCCCTCTAGCCTGCTGTTCAGGAACCGGAGCAGGCCATCAAGCCGCTCGAGCCTTTTACACAGCAGCTGGAGGAAGCCATTCATCCCCCAGACCCAGTTACACAGTTAGAGGAGGAAGACAGTGGTACGGTAGCACAGTGGTTATGTTACTGATTCAGTAATCCACAGGCCTGGACTAATGATCTGGAGACATGAAAGAAAATCCCACCATGGCAGTTGGCGAATTTAAATTCCGTTAATTAAGTGAATCTGGAATGGAAAAGCTGGTGTCTGTAAAAGTGAACATGAAACTACCGGATTGTTTTTAAAAACCCATCTGGCACACTAATGTCCTTTAGGGAAGGAAATCTGCCGTCCTTACCTGGACTGGCCTATCTGTGACTCCAGACACACAGCAACGACTCTTATCTGTCCTCTGAAATGGTACCAAACCGCTACAAAGAAGTATAATAAGAATAAAACCGGAAAGACAACTCAGCATCGACCAAGGCAGAGGCACACGCAGCACAGTCCTCCTCACGCACATCAGGGAACTTGTGCTGTAATTGGGAGAGCTGTACCACAGACGAGTCAAGCATCAGCCTGACAGTCATACTCAAACCTGCACTCAAACCAGGATCATTCTATGTCTGTTTAAAAGGTGTGTTCTGTTAGTCCCGGATCATTCTATGCCTGTTTAAAAGGGATGTGCTGTCAGTCCCGGGTCATTCTGTGTCTGTTCAAAAGGGATGCGCTGTCAGTCTCGGGTCATTCTGTGCCTGTTTAAAAGGGATGTGCTGTCAGTCCCGGGTCAATGTGTATCTCTTTAAAAGGGATGTACTGACAGTCGCGGATCATTCTATGTCTGTTTAAAAGGGATGTGTTGTCAGTCCCGGATCATTATGTGTCTCTTTAAAAGGGATGTGTTGTCAGTCCCGGATCATTCTGTGTCTGTTTCAAAGGGATGTGCTGTCAGTCCCGGGTCAATCTGTGTCTGTTTAAAAGGTATGTGCAGTCAGTCCCGGATCATTCTGTATCTGTTTAAAAGGGTTGTGCTGTCAGTCCCGGATCACTCTGTGTTTGTTTAAAAGGGATGTGCTGTCAGCCCGGGATCATTCTGTATCTGTTTAAAAGGGATACTCTGTCAGTCCCGGATCACTCTGTGTTTGTTTAAAAGGGATGTGCTGTCAGTCCGGGATCATTCTATGCCTGTTTAAAAGGGATGTGCTGTCAGTCCCGGATCATTCTGTGTCTGTTTAAAAGGGACGTGCTGTCAGTCCCGGATCATTCTGTGTCTCTTTAAAAGGGATGTGCTGTCAGTCCCGGATCATTCTGTGTCTGTTTAAAAGGGATGTACTGTCAGTCCCGGATCATTCTGTGTCTCTTTAAAAGGGATATGCTGTCAGTCCCGGATCATTCTGTGTCTGTTTAAAAGGGATGTGCTGTCAGTCCCGGATAATTCTGTGTCTGTTTAAAAGGGATGTGCTGTCAGTCCCGGATCATTCTGTGTCTCTTTAAAAGGGATGTGCTGTCAGTCCCGGATCATTCTGTGTCTGTTTAAAAGGGACGTGCTGTCAGTCCCGGATCATTCTGTGTCTCTTTAAAAGGGATGTGCTGTCAGTCCCGGATCATTCTGTGTCTCTTTAAAAGGGATGTGCTGTCAGTCCCGGATCATTCTGTGTCTCTTTAAAAGGGATATGCTGTCAGTCCCGGATCATTCTGTGTCTGTTTAAAAGGGATGTGCTGTCAGTCCCGGATCATTCTGTGTCTGTTTAAAAGGGATGTGCTGTCAGTCCCGGATCATTCTGTGTCTCTTTAAAAGGGATGTGCTGTCAGTCCCGGATCATTCTGTGTCTGTTTAAAAGGGATGTGCTGTCAGTCCCGGATCATGCTGTGTCTCTTTAAATGGGATAAGAACTTAAGAACATTATTTGCCTCAATTAATTCTCGTGGGAGCTCCTTCCACATTTTTACCAATCTTTGGGCAAATAAATTGCTCCTAAATTCGCCACAGGATTTATCGGTTACTATTGATGACCTGTAGTTCAGGGCACCCCCACAATAGGGAATATTTTTTAAATGCTATTGCGCAGCTGCGATGGCCGAGTGGTTAAGGCGTTGGACTCGAAATCAAATGGAATTTCCCCACGCAGTCTCTTTATTTTATTTAATCGGCTCCCTGAGGAGATCACTGGCCCCGAAACTGGTCAGAATTCCCGCCATTGCACTTTATTACACTGATTAACGCAAAGCTGTTGTTCCAATTGGAAATATTAATATTTTACCAGAATTATTCAGATATTGTGGGTTTGTTGGAAACTATTTGCGGAGATTAGTGAGAAATAGAAACACAGAACAGCATCAAAAATACTATTTAATAAAGTGCCCTGCAATGTTTTGAAGGAAATCACCTTTAGCGAATGATTGGGAACACGGTTTGGTTTTATTAAGTTGAACGAGAATGACCAAGTGTCTCAAACGACCGCAGTAGGACTCGAACCTGTAATTTTTCTGATAAGATTAGGTAGAAGAACAAACAGTCATGAAGCAACAACACAGGTCTACACATATGCGGAACAGCGGAAAGAGCCTGTGTAGACAGAGCTAAGCGATCCAACAACCAATGGATCAGGTCAAATCTCTGCAATCTTGCCACATCTCTTCATAAAAACGTAAGAGATAAGAGCAGGAGTAGGCCAGACGGCCCCTCGAGCCTGCTAGCTACTGCTTATTTACCGTCATACCGTTTAATCTATGTTTCCAATCTACCTGAGCCAACTTGCGACTCATACCTTTGTAATTGGCTTTATTTAAGTTTAAGAATCTAGTTTTCTACGTGAAATTCTATCATATTATGATCACTCTGTCCCAGAGGATCCTTTACTATGAGATTGCTAATTAACTCTGTCTCATTACACAATGCAAGTTCTAATTTAGCCTGATGCCTGGTTGGATCCATGAAATATTGTTCGAGGAACTGTCCCGAATGCATTCCATGAACCTGACCTCCAGACTTCCTTTGCCAAATTGATTTGTCCAGTCTATATGAAGATTAAAGTCCCCCAAGATTATTGTATCACCTTTGTTGCAAGCTCTTACTATTGCTTAATTAATATTCTGTCCAAGGGTATAGCTGCTGTTAGGGGGCCTAGATACTACTCCGACCAATGTTTTCTGCCCCATGTTATTACTTATATCCACCCATACTGATTCTACTTACTGATCTTCCAAGCCGAGATCCTTCCTTGCTCCTGTCCTTATGTCATCCTTTATTATTATTTAAAAAGACTAACAGAAGAACCTACACAAATTGACAGGATATGCAGCCAGCAGGTGGTTTGACACGTTGGACCCCCTGGGACACATCTCATTGTCTTGGCTGTGCTCTTTGATGTAGGGAAAGATGTGAATAGATTTTGTCTGTGTTTAAATTGTGAATTCTGGGAGATTCTCTCACTGCTAACTTACCTGACGAAGGAGCGAACTGCTCCGAAAGCTTGTAAAATTAAAAGTAAAATTAAATAAATCTGTTGGACTATAACCTGGTGTTGTGCGACTTCTCACTTTATTATCAGGGATATTCTCCCTCCTTTTCCATTCTGCCTTTCTTTTCGAAACGTCAAGTACCCTGGAATATTTAGTTCCCAACCTTGGCCACCTTGCAACCAAGTCTTTGTAATGGCTATTGGATCAAACCAATCACCTTTATTTGTGCCATTAGTTCGTCAATCTTATTACGACTGCTTCATGCTTTCAGATAAAGAGCCTTTAATTTAATGTTTTTACCATTATTCCCTGCTTTGACCTTATTCTCTGCTGCACTGCTACCATATAACTCTCTGTCTCTTCCTGCCAAACTCTGCTTATTTTTACCCAAATCGCTACGCAGCTCCATTGCCTTCACCTTTCGCTTTAGATTTCTAAATTTCCCCTCACCTGACACCTTCCCCAGGTTTTTTTAGTATAATGCCCTATCTACAGCCCAAGTATTCGATTCGCCCGGACGCTGGTCCCAGCCTGGTTTAAGTGGAGCCCATTCCGATGGAAAAGCTCCCTCTTTCCCCAATACTGGTGCCAATGCCCCATGAATTGACACCCCTTTTTCCCACACCACTCTCTGTGCCACGCATTTAACTCTCTGATCTGCTTGACCCTATGCGAATTTGCGCGTGACTCAGGTAGTAATCCAGTGATCATTACCCTTGTAGTTATGCTTATTAATTTCGACCCTAGCTCCTCAAACTCCCTCAGCAGAACGTCATTCTTAGTTCTACCTATGACGGTGGTTCCTATATGGACCACGACAGCTGGAACCTCCCCCTCCCACTCAAATATCTTCTCCAGCCGCGAGGAGATACCTTAACCCTGACACCGGGCAGGCAACACAGCCTTCGGGACTCTCTTTCGCGGCTGCAGAGAACAGTATCTATCCCCCTGACTGTACTGTTACCTACTACTACCACATTCCTTCCTTCTTCCCCCACTTGAATGGCCCCCTTGAGAACAGTGCCGTTGTCAGTTTCCCCATTCTCCAAGCAGTTATTTTCCTCATCCATACAGGTAGAAAGTACCTAGTACCTGTTTGACAAGGTCCAGGGCTGAGTTTCTTCCATCACGATATCATGGGACGGCATACCTTCATGACTCGCAGTCACACCCTCTTGTCCCTGACCACTGATGAACTCTAAAGTACGACTTAACCTAAAGGGTGTGACTGCCTCCTGGAACAAAGTGTCCAACTAACTCTCCCCCTCTCTCAGATGCATCGCAATGTCTGCAGCTCGTATTCCAGCTCAACAATTCCGAGCCGAAGTTCCTCGAGCTGCAAACACTTACTGCAGATGTGGTTGCTCGCGATCGCGAATATCTCTACAGACTCCCACATGCAGCAGTTACGACACACCACCTGCTCTGCCATCTCTAACCTTGTTTTATTTATTAATATTAGTTTCTGTGCTCTAATATAACCCCCTTCCCTACCTTTGAGAGCAAAAAAGAGCTGTAATACTCACCAACCAATCATCTACCTGCTCTCCTGTGACGTCACTCTTTGAAGTTGTTTTCGAATCGGAACCTCGCGCTGCGGCTGCATAAATGCAGGTCCGTTCTCGGGCCCCTCTTTAAGCTCTCGCCGCTGCCGCTGCTTTGCGTCCTGTCTATTTTAATTTAATTTAATTAATTCCTGGGAGTTGGGTATCGCTGGCAAGGCCAGCAATTATTGCCCATCCCTAATTGCCCTTGAGATGGTGGTGGTGAGCCGCTATCTTGAACCGCTGCTGTCCATTTGGTGATCGTATTCCCATAGTACTGTTCGGGAGGGGCTACCAGGATTTTGACCCAGCGGCACTGAAGGAACGGCGATATATTTTCACGTCGTGATGGTGTGTAACTTGGAGCGCCTACAGCCCTTATAAGAACATAAGAAAATAAGAAATAGTAGCAGGAGTAGGCCATTAGGCCCCTCGGGCCTGCTCCGCCATTCAATAACATCATGGCTGATCTGATGTTGGCCTCAACTCCATTTTTCTCCCTGTTATCCATAACCCTTGATTCTCCTGTAGTTCAGCAATCTGTCTATCTGAATATATTCAATGACTTAGCCTCCACCGCTCTCTGGGGTCCAGAATTCCAAAGATTCACGACGCTCTGAGAGAAGGCATTCCTCCTCATCTTCGTGTTAAATGGGCGGCCCCTTATTCTGAAACTGTGTCCCCTGGTTCTAGACTCCCCCAAGAGTGGAAAAATCCTCTCAGCATCTAAACTGTCAAGTCCCCTCAGAAACGTATATGTTTCAATGAGATCACCTCTCATTCCTCTAATCTCCAATGAGTATATATTCAACCTGTTCAACCTTTCCTCATAAGACTACCCCTTCATCCTAGGAATCAACATAGCGAACATTCTCTTTACTGCCGCCAATGCAAGTATATCCCTCCTTAATTAAGGAAACCAAAACTGTACGCAGTACTCTAGGTGTGGTTTCACATGTACAGTTGTAGCAAGACTTCTCTACTTTTATTCTCCATCCCCCTTGTAATAAATGCCAACATTCCATTTGCCTTCCTAATTACATCATGCTAAGTTTTTGTGTTTCATGTACGAGGGCACCCAGATCCCTCTTTACCGCAGCATTCTGTAGACTCTCTCAATTTAAATAATATTTTGCTTTGCTATTCTTCCTACCAAAGTGGATAACCTCACATTTTCCCACATTATACTCCATCTGCCAAATTTGTGCCCACTTACTTAACCTATCTATCAATACCCTTTGCAAACTCTTTGTGTCCTCCTCACAAATTCCATTCCATCCTATCTTTGTATCGTCAGCCAATGTGGCTGTGGTGGAGGTCGCGGGTTTTGGAGGTGCTGTCGATGGAGCTTTGGTGAGTTGCTGCAGTGCATCTTGTAGATGGTGCACACTGCAGCCACGGTGTGCCGGTGGCAGAGGGTGTGAATGTTTATGGTGAAGGATGGGGTGTCAATCAAGTGGGCTGCTTTGTCCTGGATTATCTATAGCGTGTTGAGTGTTGATGGAGCTGCACTCATCCAGGCAAGTGGAGAGTATTCAACCACCTAGAAACATAGAAGATAGGAGCAGGAGTAGGCCATTCGGCCCCTCGAGCCTGCTCCGTAATTCGATGAGATCATGGCTGATCATTCAAACTCAGTACCCTGCACCTGCCTTCTCCCCATATCCCTTGATACCTTTAGCTTTAAGAAAAATATCTCAACTCCTGACCACACTCCTGACCTGTGCCTTGTGGATGGTGGAAAGGCTTTGGGGAGTCAGGAGGCGAGACACTCGGCGCAGTATACCCAGCCTCTGACCTGCTCTTTGAGCCACACTATTTATGTGACTGGTCCAGTTAAGATTCTGGTCAATGTTACCCGCAGGTTATTGATGCTGGGGGATTCGGTGATGGTAATGCTGTTGAATGTCAAGGGGCGGTGGTTAGACTCTCGCTTGTTGGAGATGGTCATTGTGTGGCACTTGTTTGGCACGAATGTCATAAGATGTTGGCAGTGGTCATGTGTGGCACACAGTGACATATGTACAGCATTTGCCGATGGGATAGTGTATGATTGACAACAGCAGGTCGTATGCAGAGAGATTAATGCATGAACTTTTCCGATAGTATCTGGGGATTTGAAGACGTCTCGAAAATATAAGCTTGGGACAAAAGTAAGTTGAATTTGACGGCAGATGCGAAATATGAAGACCGGCTCGCTCAGTTGGTTCGAACGTGGAGCTTGTAACACCAAATTCGTGAGTTCGATTCCCCATACGGGCTATTTGCAATAATTTGCTGGGGTGTGTAATTTCTTATTTTTTTATTTTTGAGCTGATTAAAAAGTTTGGAAGGAATCTCACACAGGACCTGCAATATTTTGAAGCAAAGATGCAAACCTTAGTTCTGCCGAGAGCTCATGGACCTGAAAGGTTAACCCTGTGTTTCTGTGTCCACAGATGTTCCCGGACCTGCGGAGTATTTCCAGCATTTAATGAACAATTCCAGATCCAGCATCTGCTGCAATTTGCTTTTTATTTTACTGCAGTGCACAGTTTGTGTTAAGAAATACAAATGTTGTGATTAGGATCTGGAGTGCACTGCCTGAAAGGGTGGTAGAGGCAGATTCAATAGTGGCTTTCAAAAGGGAAAAACATTGCAGGGCTGCAGGGAAAGGGCGGAGGAGTAGGAGAAGCTGAAGTGATCTTGTAGAGTGCTGGCACGGGCTCGACGGGCCGAATGGCCGCCCTCTGTGCGGTAACCATTCTATGATTCTATGAAAGACTATATAAATAGAAGTCTTTCTTTTAGAGCCTTCTGAGAAAAAAGTGATTGAGCTGACAACAAACAGAAATCAAACATTAATTGAACTTAACAAGTGAAGTATGGTCAGGGAGGCCGGTTAGCTCAATTTATTAGAGCGTGGAGCTTATAACGTCAAGGTCGCGGGTTCGATCCCCATACGGGCCATTTGGTTTTTGCTAGGGAGGGTAGTTTCTTAATTTTGTTATTTGTTAAAAAGTTTGGATGGAAATTCACACGGGACCTGCAATACTTTGAAGCAAAGCTGGAAATCCTGAGTTCTGACCTGCGGAGCGTTTCAAACATTAAATGAACAATTCCAGATCGATCGGGACTTCTCGTATTTAAATCAGTGAACGGTTTGGAGTGCAAGGAATGGAACTGAAATAAATACAATCCCGGGGTTTAATCATTCATTATTACCATACCGCACAGGAACAGACCATTCGGCCCAACCAGTCCATGCCGGCGTTTATGCTCCATTCGAGCCTCCTCCCGTCTTTCCTCATCTAAATCTATCAGCATAACCCTCTATTCCCTTCTACCTCATGTGCTTATCTAACCTTCCCTTGAATGCATCTATACTATTCGCTTCAACCACTCCCTGTGGTAACGAGCTCCACATTCTCACGACTCTTTGGGTAAATAAGTTTCTGCTGAACAATTCCAGATCCTTCGGGGCTTCTGGTATTTCAATCAGTGAATGGGTCACAGCCGCTGATTGGTTTGGAATGCAAAGAATGGAACAGAAATAAATACAACCCCGTGGTTTAATCAATCATTATCTGCAATGGTTTATCGTGCACCACAGTGGCTGCGTGGCCTAATGCATAATGCGTCTGACTTCAGTGTTAAATCTTGAAGTTAATAGAATCTGTTGTTGGCTCGAGTCTAGTCACGGTTTAACTTTATAAAACCAAACTCCTTTCCCACTCATTTGCTGAAGGTGATTTCCTTCCAAACATTGCAGCGGTCTTTATTAAATCGTGTTTTTCGTGCTGTATTGCGTGTATATTACCCACTGATCTTTGCTAATAAGAAAATAAGCAAATAAGAGCAAGAGTCGGCCATACGGCCCTTGGATTCTGCTCCTCCTTTCAGTAAGCTCTTCGAGGGTGCGGAATTTTTAAAGTGCATCAAGGAGAGCTTTTTGAGCCAGCATGTAGAATGTCCTACAAGAGAGGGGGCGGTAATGGACCTAATTCTAGGGAATGTAGCCGGGCAAGTGCTAGAAGTGTTATTAGGAGAGCATTTTGGTGACAGTGACCATAATTCGGTGAGATTTAAGGTAGTCATGGAAAAGGACAAAGATGGACGGAAATAAAGGTTCTAAATTGGGGGAAGGCCGATTTTAATATGATAAGGCAGGATCTGGCCACAGTGGACTGGAATCAGCTACTTGTAGGAAAATCCACATCAGAGCAGTGGGAGTCTTTCAGAAATGAAATATAGAGAGTACAACGGCAACATGTTCGCGTAAAAGTCAAGGGTGGGATCAACAAGCCCAGAGAACCCTGGATGTCAAGGGATATACGAGAATGGATTTGGAAAAAAAGGGAAGCTTTTGGCAGATACAAAGTACTAAAAATAGTGGAAGCCCGAGAGGAATTTAGAAAGTGCAGGGGGGTCCTTAAAAAAGAAATTAGGAGAGCGAAGAGGGGGCATAAAATAACACTGGCAGGCAAAATAAAAGAAAATCCCAAGGTGTTTTATAAGTAATTTAAGGGCAAAAGGATAACCAGGGAAAGAGTAGGGCCCATTCAGGACCAAAGTGGCAAATCTGTGTGTAGAGCCACAAGATGTAAGTCGGGTGTTCAATGAATATTTTGCATCTGTGTTCACTATGGAGAAGGACGATGTAGGCATAGAAATCAGGCAGGGCAATTGTGATATACTTGAACAAATTAGTATTGAGAGGGAGGAGGTACTAGCGGATTTAGCGGGCTTAGAAGTGGATAAATCCACAGGCCCAGACGAGATGTATCCCAGGCTGCTGTGTGAGGGAAGGGAGGAGATTGCAGGGGCTCTGACACAAATTTTCAGAACCTCTCTGGCCACAGGGGAGGTGCCAGAGGACTGGAGAACAGCTAAAGTAGTACCCTTATTCAAGAAGGGTAGTAGGGATACACCAGGGAATTACAGGCCAGTGAGCCTAACATCAGTGATAGGGAAATTATTGGAAAAAATTCTGAGGTTCAGAATTTGTCTCCACTTGGAGAGGCAAGGATTAATCAAGGATAGTCAGCATGGCTTTGTCAGGTGGAGATCATGTCTGACCAATTTGATTGAATTTTTCGAGGGGGTGGCTAGGTGTGTGGATGAGGGTAGTGCAGTTGATGTGGTCTACATGGACTTCAGTAAGGCTTTTGACAAAGTCCCGCAAGGGAGACTGGTTCAGAAGGTAAGAACCCATGGGATCCAGGGCAACTTTGAACATTGGATCCAAAATTGGCTTAGCATCAGAAGGCAGAGGGTGTTGGTCAAAGGTTGTTTTTGTGACTGGAAACCTGTGTCCAGTTGTGTACCGCAGGGATCGGTGCTTGGTCCTTTGCTGTTTGTAGTGTACATTAATGATTTAAATATGGATATAGCAGGTCTGATCAGTAAGTTCGCAGATGGCACGAAAATTGGTGGGGTGGTAAACAGCGAGGAGGGAAGCCTCAGGCTTCAGGACGATATAGACGTGTTGGTCAGATGGGCAGAACAGTGGCAAATGTAATTTTACCCTGAAAAGTGTTAGCTGATGCATTTTGGGAGGACTAACAAGGTAAGGGAATGCGCAATGAATGGTAGGACCCTAGGAAGGACAGAGAATCAGAGGGACCGTGGTGTGCATGTACAAAGATCCCAGAATGCAGCAGGACAGGTAGATAAGGTGGTTAAAAAGGCATATGGGATACTTGCTTTCATTAGCCGAGGCATAGAATATAAGAGCAGGGAGGTTATGATGAAGCTGTACAAAACGCTGGTTATGCCACAGCTGGAATACTGTGTGCTGTTCTGGTCACCACACTATAGGAAGGATGTGATTGCATTGGAGAGGGTGCAGAGGAGATACAACCAAGATGTTACCTGGGCTGGAGCACTTCAGCTATGAAGAGAGACTGGACAGGCTGGGTTTGTTTTCCTTGGAGCAGAGAAGCCTGAGGAGGGACCTGATTGAGGCATAGATAGGTTAGATAGAAAGGAACTTTTCCCCTTAGTAGAGGGGTCAATAACCAGGGGGCATAGTTTCAAAGTAAGGGGCAGGAGGTTTAGAGGGGATTTAAGGAAAAACCTTTTCACCCAGAGGGTGGTTGGAATCTGGAACTCACTGCCTGAAAGGGTGGTAGAGGCAGGAACACTCACAACATTCACGAAGCATTTAGATGAGCACTTGAAACGCCATAGCATACAAGGCTACGGACCAAGTGCCGGAAAATCGGATTAGAATAGACCGGGCTTGACGGCCGGTATGGACACGATGGGCCGAAGGGCCTCTTTCTGTACTGTATAACTCTATGACACTATCACTCTATCATGGTTGATCATCCACCTGAACTCCACTTTCCCGCCCGATCTCCATATCCCTAGATTCCCCTAGAGTCCAAAAATCTATCTATCTCAGCATTGAATGTAAACAAAGATTCAGCGTTCACAGACCTCTCGGGCAGAGAATTTCAAAGATTCAGAACCCTCTGAGTGAAGAAATTCCTCCACATCTCAGTCTAAAATGGCTTACCCCTTATCCTGAGACTATGCCCCCTAGTTCTAGACATTCCAGCCAGTGGAAACAACCTCTCAGCATCCACCCTGTCTATCACCTTCAGAATCTTGCATGTTTCAATGAGATCACGTCTCATTTTTCTAAATTCCAGAGAGTATAGGCCCATTCTAAACAACCATTCGTCATAGGTCAGCCCTTTCACCCCGAAATCAATCTAGTGAATCTTCGTTGCACAGCCTCCAAGGCAAGTATATCCGTCCTTCGATAAGGAGACTAAAACTGTGCACGGTACTCCAGTTGTGGTCTCACCAAGGCCCTGTACAATTTAGCAAGACTTCCTTACTCTTATACTCCAAGTCCCTTGCAATTAAGGCCAACATTTGCCTTCCATATTGCTTGCTGTACCTGCCTGCCAGCTTTCTGTGTTCCTTGCACGAGGACACCCAAATCTCTTTGAATAACAAAATTTGAAATGTTCTCACCATTTAAAAAAGTTTGATTTTCTATGGTTTCTACTAAAGTGAACAACCTCACAATTCCCTGCATTATACTCCATCTTCCACCGTACTGCCCACTCATTTAGTCTATCGATATCCCTTTGCAGACTTTTTGTGTCCCACCTAGCTTTGTATCATCAGCAAACTTGGGTACATCACACTCGGACCTGTCATCTGGATCATTCATATAGATTGTAAATAGCTGAGACCCCAAAACGGATCCTTGCGGCACCCCACTAGTTACAGCCTGACAACCAGAAAAAGATCCGTTTATTCCTACTCTCTGCTTTCTGTCAGTAAACCAATCCTCCATCCATGCTATTATATTACCCCCAACGCCATGAGCCTTAATCTTGTGTAATAATCTTTTATGTGGCACCTTATCGATTGCCTTTTGGAAATCCAAATATACTACATCCACTGGTTCCCCTTTATCTAACCTGCTAGTTACATCCTCAAAAAACTCTAATAAATTTGTCAAACACGATTTCCCTTTCATAAAACCATGTTGACTCTACCTAATCATGTATTGAATTTCTAAGTGACTTGATACCACTTCCTTAACATAGGATTCCAACATTTTCCTGATGACTGATGTCAGGCTAACAGTCCTGCTGTTCCCTGTTTTTTCTCTCCCTCCTTTCTTGAATAGCGATGTTACATTTACGACCCTCCCATCCGATGGGACCATTCCAGAAACTAGGGAATTTTGGAAGATCAAAACCAATGCATCCACTATCTCTTCAGCCACCTCTTTTAGAACCGTAGGGATTTAGGCCCTCAGATCCAGGGGATTTGTCGGCTTTTCATCCCATTAGTTTCTCTAATACTTTTTCTCTACTTATATTAATTATATTATGTACCTCGCCCTCGTTAGACCCTTGGTTTCCCACCATTTTTGGTATGCGTTTTGTGTCTTCTACTGTGAAGACAGATACAAAATATTTGCGTGACGTTTCTGCGATTTCGTTATTCCTCATAATAATTTCTCCTGTCTCAGCCTCTAACGGACCAACGTAAAATAGTTTCCAACAAATCCACAATATTTAATTGATGCCGATAAATTATGAGTCTTTCCAATTGGAAGAATAGGTTTGCGTTAATCAGTGTAATAAAGTGCAGTGGAGGGAATTCTGATCAGTTTCGAGGCCAGTGATCTCCACAGGAAGACTATTAAATAAAGTGCTTCCAGCAGAATCGCTGCGAGCAGGTTTCGAACCTGCGCGGCGATACGTTGAATAGATTTCAGGTGCAACGCCTGAACCACTCGGCAATAGCAGCTGCACAATGGGACTGCTTCAATAGTGAAATGGCCAGTGCAAAAGATCATACACTTGCCCTGCACAATATAAATGGAAGTAGACGTGTTTTTTTCGATTTCCAGAAGGCAATCGATAAGGTGCCACATAAAAGATTATTGCACGAGATAAGAGCGCACGGGGTTGGGGGGTAAAATATTGGCATGGATAGAGGATTGGCTAACTAACAGAAAACAGAGAGTCGTGAAAAATGGGTCATTTTCCGTTTGGCAATCAATAACTAGTGGGGTGCCACAGGGATCAGCGCTGGGGCCTTAACTATTTACAATCTATATTCATGACTTGGATGAAGGGACCGAGTGTACAGTAGCCAAATTTGCTGATGTGGCAAAGACAGGTGGGTTAGCAAGTGTCTGCAAAGGGATATAGATAGGTTAAGTGAGTGGGCAAAAATTTGGCAGATGGATTATAATGTTGGAAAATGTGAGGTTATCCACATTGGAAGGAAGAATGAAAAAGCAAATTAGTATTTAAATGGAGTGTGACTGCAAAATGCTGCGGTACAAAGGGATCTGGGGGTCCTAGTACATGAAAAACATAAGGTTAGCTTGCAGGTACAGCAAGTAATTAGGAAGGCTAATGGAATTTTGGCCTTTATTGCAAGGGGTATGAAGTATAAAAGTAGGGAAGTTTTGGTGCAACTTTACAGGGCGCTGGTTAGACCGCACCTGTAGTACTGTGTACAGTTTTGTTCTCCATATTTAAGGAAGGATATACTTGCATTGGAGGCAGTGCACCAAAGGTTCAGTAGGTTGATTCTTGGGATGAAGGGGTTGACTTATGACGAAAGTTTAAGCAGGTTCGGCCTATACTCATTGGAGTTTAGAAGAATGAGAGGTGATCTCATTGAAACATGTACGATTCTGAGGGGGATTGACAGATTGGATGCAAAGAGGACGTTTCCTCTTGTGTGCGATTCTTGAGCTAGGGTGCATAGTTTCAGAATAAGGGGTCGCCCATTTAAGACGGGGATGAGGAGGAATTTCTTCTCTCAGTGGGTCGTGAATCTTTGCAATCCCAACCCCAGAGAGCTGTGGAGGCGGAGTCATTGAATATATTCAAGGCGGAGAGGGACAGACATTTCAACTACAAGGGAGTCAAGCGTTATGGGGAGAGAGCGGGGAAGTGGTGTTGAGGCCAAAATTGGATCAGCCATGATGTTATTGAATGGCGGAGGAGGCTCGAGGTGCCGATTGGCCTACCCCTGCTCCTGTTTCTTATATTGTTATGTACTTATGGAACAAAGTGTTGTGACAGCTATACAGAGGCCTGGTTAGACCACTGTGTACAGTTCTGCGCACTGCACCTTAGAAAGGACCTTGGAGGGAGTGCAGTGCAGATTCACCAGTGTATTACAAGGGCTCCAAGGGTTAGACTAGGAGGAGAGATTACATAAACTAGGTTTTTATTCCCTGGAATATTGAAGGGTAAGAGGTGAGTTCACAGAATCATAGAATTACAGAAATTTACGGCAGAGAAGAAGACCATTCGGACCATCGTGTCTTTGCCGGGTGAAAAAGAGCTATTCTGCCTGATCCCACTTTGCAGCTGTGGGTCCGTAGCCCTGTAGGTTACAGCAATTCAACTATATATCAAAGTAGATTTTTTAAATGTAATGGGTAGTGAGTTCCAAACCCCCACCACACTTTGTGTGAAAATGGTTCTCCTCAACTCCTCTGTAATCCTTCTACATGTTACTTTAAATCTAACCCCACTGATCATTGACATCTCTGCTAATTGAAATAGGTCCTTCCTATCCACTGATCTGTGTCCCTCATGATTTTATACACCTCAATTTAGTCTCCGCTCAGCCTCCTCTGTTCCAAAGAAAACAACCCCACTCTATCCAATCTTTCCTCATTGCTCAAATTCTCCAGTACTGGCAACATCCTCGTAAGTCTCCTCTGTACCCTTTCGAGTGCAATCACATCATTCCTGTAATGTGGTGACGAAAACTGTACGCAGCACTCTAGCTGTGGCCTAACTAGTGTTTTATACAGTTCAAGCATTACCTCCCTGTTCTTGTATTCTATACCTTGACTAATAAAGGAAAGTATCCCCTCGTAGTACTTAACCAATAATAAAAACAGAATATGCTGGAAATATTCAGCAGCAGATCTAAAATAAAAAGAGAAAATCCTGGAAATATTCAGCAACTCATCTGAAATAAAAATATAAAACGCTGGAAATATACAACAGGCAATCTGAAATAAAAACAGCAAGTGCTGGAAATATTCAGCAGGCAATCTGAAATAATGACCTGCTGAATATTTGCAGCATTTTCTGCTGTTATTTCAGATTACATCATCCGCAGTCTTTTGCTATTGCCTTCTTAACCACCTTATCTACCTGTACTGCTAGCTTCTTGGATCTGTGGACATGCACTCTAATGTCCCTCTGTTTCTCTACACTTCTGAATAACCTACCATTTATTGCGTATTCCTTTGCCCTGTTTGCCCACTCCGGGATGCAATACCTCACACTTCTACGGATTGAATTTAAGTTGCCCCTTTTCTGCCCACCTGATATCTACCTGCAGTCTAATGCTTTCTTCCTCACTATCAACCACACGACCAGTTTTTGTAACAGCTGCAAACTTTACAAGGTTGATACCAGAAATGCGAGGGTTTGCGTATCAGGAAAGGGTGAACAGGCTGGATCTCTTTTCTCTTCAAAAAAGAAGGCTGAGGGGTGACCGAATAGAGAACGTTTAAATTGTGAGAGGTTTTGAAAGAGTGGATACAGCGAGAATGTTTCCACTTGTGGGAAGAGCATAACTAGAGACAATCAATATAAGATAGTCACCAAGAAATCGAAAAGCGAATTCAGCAGAAACGTATTTACCCAAAGAGCGGTGAGAATGTGGAGCTCGCTACCACAGGGAGTGGTTGAAGCGAATAGTACAGATGCATTTAAGGGGAGATTAGACAAGTATATGAGGGAGAAGGGAATAGATGGTTCTGCTGTTAGATTTAGACGAGGAAAGAGGGGAGGAGGCTCGTGTGGAGCATAAACGCTGGCATGGACTGGTTGGGTCAAATGGCCTGTTTCTATGCCGCATTTCCTATGTAATCCTATGTAAAGCTATGCATCTTCTTAATCAAGCCCACTTCATAGAAGCCTACATCACTGATGTATACTACAAAAAGCAAGGGACCTAGGCTGAGACCTGCGGAACCCCACTGGAACAGCCTTCCAGTCACAAAAGCCCCCATCGAATTTGCTTCCTGCCACAGATCCAATTTTGGAACCAACTTGCCGCTCTCCCTTGGATCCCATGGGCGTTTAATTTGTTTATCAGTCCGCCACGTGGGCAGAATCTGATTCGAGGAGAAGGAGTCCAAACATTAAAATCAGAGCCAGGCCGTTCAGGAGCGAAATTAGCAAACAATTCTTCATACAAGTGGAGTTCGAAGTGTGGAACTCACTCCCACAAAAGCAGTTGACGCGAGATCAATTAATGTTGTTATATCTGAGATCGATAAACTTTGCTCGACCAAGGTATTAGGGGAATATAATAACATCGTTTAACAAAATTCGCCATTAATATAATTATACTTTAAAAGTAAAGGCGAATGTGCCCCCTCTTTTACAGCGGCGGACCTGGGCGAGAAGTGAGTGGAGCAGCGAGGCTATAAAAGCCTATGGGATCCAGGTAGGCCCCTCTTTTACAGCGGCGGACCTGGGCGAGAAGTGAGTGGAGCAGCGAGGCTATAAAAGCCTGCGGTATCCAGGTAGGCCCCTCTTTTACAGCGGCGGACCTGGGCGAGAAGTGATTGGAGCAGCGAGGCTATAAAAGCCTGCCGTATCCAGGTAGGCCCCTCTTTTACAGCGGCGGACCTGGGCGAGAAGTGAGTGGAGCAGAGAGGCTATAAAAGCCAGCGGTCTCCAGGTAGGCCCCTCTTTTACAGCGGCGGACCTGGGCGAGAAGTGAGTGGAGCAGCGAGGCTATAAAAGCCAGCGGTATCCAGGTAGGCCCCTCTTTTACAGCGGCGGACCTGGGCGAGAAGTGAGTGGAGCAGCGAGGCTATAAAAGCCAGCGGTATCCAGGTAGGCTCCTCTTTTACAGCGGCGGATCTGGGCGAGAAGTGAGTGGAGCAGCGAGGCTATAAAAGCCAGCGGTATCCAGGTAGGCCCCTCTTTTACAGCGGCGGACCTGGGCGAGAAGTGAGTGGAGCAGCGAGGCTATAAAAGCCAGCGCTATCCAGGTAGGCCCCTCTTTTACAGCGGCGGACCTGGGCGAGAAGTGAGTGGAGCAGAGAGGCTATAAAAGCCAGCGGTCTCCAGGTAGGCCCCTCTTTTACAGCGGCGGACCTGGGCGAGAAGTGAGTGGAGCAGCGAGGCTATAAAAGCCAGCGGTATCCAGGTAGGCCCCTCTTTTACAGCGGCGGACCTGGGCGAGAAGTGAGTGGAGCAGCGAGGCTATAAAAGCCTGCGGTATCCAGGTAGGCCCCTCTTTTACAGCGGCGGACCTGGGCGAGAAGTGAGTGGAGCAGCGAGGCTATAAAAGCCAGCGGTATCCAGGTAGGCCCCTCTTTTACAGCGACGGACCTGGGCGAGAAGTGAGTGGAGCAGCGAGGCTATAAAAGCCAGCGGTATCCAGGTAGGCCCCTCTTTTACAGCGGCGGACATGGGCGAGAAGTGAGTGGAGCCGCGAGGCTATAGAAGCCAGCGGTATCCTGGTAGGCCCCACTTTTACAGCGGCGGACCTGGGCGAGAAGTGAGTGGAGCAGCGAGGATATAAAAGCCTGCGGTATCGAGGTAGGCCCCTCTTTTACAGCGGCGGACCTGGGCGAGAAGTGAGTGGAGCAGCGAGGCTAAAAAGCTATACAGGGTGATTGCTTTAATAGTGCGGGTCGCAGTGGTAGCTGGGTAAGTTTTTTTTTTACCTGTATATAAGTTGGCGGTTTGGATACTGTTGGGGGGGATGACTTAGGGGAAGGCAGCAGCAGCCGCCGCCAACTTCCTGGCACCATGGGCAGCTCTGCTGCACAGGCTGGGAGGAAAAAGAGTGGAAGAGCTATAGTGATAGGGGACTCAATTGTAAGGGGAATAGATAGGAGTTTCTGCGGCCACAACCGAGACTCCAGGATGGTGTGTTGCCTCCCTGGTGCAAGGGTGAAGGACGTCTCGGAGCGGCTACAGAACATTTTGGAGGGGGAGGGCGAACAGCCAGCTGTCGTGGTGCACATAGGCACCAACGATATAGGTAAAAAAGGGGATGAGGTCCTAAAAGCAGAATATAGGGAGTTAGGAGTTAAATTAAAAAATAGGACCTCAAAGGTAGTAATCTCAGGATTGCTACCAGTGCCACGTGCTAGTCAGAGTAGAAATAGGAGGATATTTCAAATGAATACGTGGCTAGAGGAATGGTGCAAGGGGGAGGGATTCAAATTCCTGGGACATTGGAACCGGTTCTGGGGGAGGTGGGACCAGTACAAACCGGACGGTCTGCACCTGGGCAGGTCCGGGACCCCTGTCCTCGGGGGAGTGTTTGCTAGTGCTGTTGGGGAGGATTTAAACTAATGTGGCAGGGGGTTGGGAACCTGAGTAGGGAGACAGAGGAAAGCATGTCAGGAAGGGACAGAAGGTATGGAGTAAAAGGTAAAGTGTTAAATAAGGAAAAAGCAGGAAGTAAGTGTCGCAAAACACATTTGAAAGTTCTTTATCTGAATGCACGTAGCATTCGTAACAAAATTGACGAGTTAACAGCCCAAATAACTATGTATGGGTATGATCTTGTGGCCATTACAGAAACATGGCTGCAGGGTGACAACGTCTGGGAATTAAATATGCCAGGGTATTTAACAATCAGGAAGGACAGGCAGGAAGGAAGGGGATGAGGGTTGGCTATGTTAATAAAGGAAGGAATCACTGTAATACACAGAAATGATATTGGGTCAAAAGATCAGGATAATGAAACAGTTTGGGTAGAGATAAGGAATAATAAGGGGAAAAAAACACTGGTGGGCATAATATATAGGCCTCCTAATAGTTGCAACTCTGTTGGAAGAAGTATTAATCAGGAAATAGTTGGGGCATGTAATAAGGGAACAGCTATAATTATGGGGGATTTGAACTATCATAGTAACTGGACAAATCAAATTGGGCAGGGCAGCCTTGAGGAAGAGTTTATTGAGTGTCTTAGGGATGGATTTCCTGAGCAGTATGTAACTGATCCTACAAGGGGGGAAGCAACCTTGGACCTGGTACTGTGTAATGAGTCTGGATTAATTAATAATGTCCTAGTTAAGGATCCCCTTGGAATGAGTGACCATAACATGGTTGAATTCCATATCCAATTAGAGGGTGAGAAGGTTGGTTCTCAAACAAGCATACTGAGCTTGAATAAAGGAGACTATGATGGCATGAGTGCAGAATTGATTAAAGTGGACTGGGAAAATAGATTAAAGGCTAAGACGGTACATGAGCAGTGGTGTTCATTCAACGAGTTATTTTACAGCTTTCAAAATAAATATATTCCGGTGAGGAAAAAAGGGTGTAAAAGAAATGACAGCCATCCATGGCTAAGTAAAGAAATTAAAGAAAGTATCCAACTAAAAACAAGGACATATAAGGTAGCCGAAGTCAGTGGGAGGGTAGAAGTCTTCAAAAGACAACAAAAAGTAACTAAAGGATTGATTAAGAAAATAGACTATGAAAATAAATTTGCAAAAAATATGAAAACAGATAGCAAGAGTTTCTATAGTTATATAAAAAGAAAAACGGTGGTTAAGGCAAACGTAGGTCCCTTAGAGGATGAGACCGGGAAATTAATGGTGGGAAACATGGAGATGGCAAAAATGCTGAACAAATATTTTGTTTCAGTCTTTACGGTAGAGGACACTAAGAATATCCCAACACTGGACAAACAGGGGGCTCAAGTGGGGGAGGAGCTAAATACGATTAAAATCACTAAGGAATTGGTACTCAGTAAAATAATGGGACTCAAGGCGAATAAATCCCCTGGACCTGATGGCTTACATCCTAGGGTCTTGAGGGAAGTGGCAGTAGGAAATGTGGATGCTTTGGTAATAATTTTCCAAAACTCCCTGAACTCAGCAAAGGTCCCGCCAGATTGGAAAACTGCTAATGTAACACCCTTATTTAAAAAGGGTTGTAGGCAGAAGGCTGGAAATTATAGATCATTTAGCCTAACATCTGTGCTGGGTAAAATGTTGGAGTCTATTATTAAGGAGACAGTAACAGAACATTTAGATAAAGTTAATTTAATAGGACAAAGTCAGCATGGCTTTATGAAGGGGAAGTCATGTCTGACAAATTTGCTTGAGTTCTTTGAGGACATAACGTACAGGGTGGATAAAGGGGAACCAGTGGACGTAGTGCATTTAGACTTCCAGAAGGCATTCGACAAGGTGCCCCATAAAAGCTTATTGCTCAAGATAAAAAATCACTGGATTGGGGGTAATATTATGGCATGTGTGGGATATTTGTTATCAAACAGGAAGCAGAGTGTTGGGATAAATGGTTCATTCTCGGACTGGCAACCAGTAGCCAGTGGTGTTCCGCAGGGGTCGGTGCTGGGTCCCCAACTCTTTACAATCTATATTAACGATTTGGAGGAGGGGACCGAGTGTAACATATCAAAGGTTGCAGATGATACAAAGATGGGAGGGAAACTAGAGAGTGAGGAGGACATTAAAAACCTACAGGGGGATATAGACAGGCTGGGTGAGTGGGCAGAGACTTGGCAGATGCAATACAATATTGGAAAATGTGAGGTTATGCACTTTGGCAGGAAAAATCAGAGAGCAAGTTATTATCTTAATGGCGAGAAACTGGAAAGTACTGCAGTACAAAGGGATCTGGGGGTCTTGGTGCAAGAAAATCAAAAAGTTAGTATGCAGGTGCAGCAGGTGATCAAGAAAGCCAATGGAATGTTGGCTTTTATTGCTAGGGTGATAGAATATAAAAACAGGGAGGTATTGCTGCAGTTGTATAGGGTATTGTTGAGACCGCACCTGGAGTACTGCATCCAGTTTTGGTGTCCATACTTAAGAAAAGACATACTTGCTCTCGAGGCAGTACAAAGAAGGTTCACTCGGTTAATTCCGGGGATGAGGGGGTGGACATACGAGGAGAGGTTGAGTAGATTGGGACTCTACTCATTGGAGTTCAGAAGAATGAGAGGCGATCTTATTGAAACATATAAGATTGTGAAGGGGCTTGATCGGGTGGACGCGGTGAGGATGTTCCCAATGATGGGTGAAACTAGAACTAGGGGACATAATCTTAGAATAAGGGGATGCTCTTTCAAAACTGAGATGAGGAGAAACTTTTTCACTCAGAGGGTAGTGGGTCTGTGGAATTTGCTACCCCAGGAAGCTGTGGAAGCTACTTCATTAAATAAATTTAAAACAGAAATAGACCGTTTGCTAGAAGTAAAGGGAATCAGGGGTTACGGGGAGCGGGCTGGAAATTGGACATGTGTTTGAGTTCGGATCGGTCAAGGCCCTGTGGGTGGCGGAGCGGGCCCAGGGGCCGAGTGGCCTGGTCCTGCTCCTACTTCTTGTGTTCTTTAGAGTTGAGGTTGTATCAGATCAGCCATGATCTTATTGAATGGCGGAGCAGGCTCGAGGGGCCGATTGGTCTACTCCTGCTCCTATTTCTTATGTTCTTATGTTCTTATCTTGTGGGTGAATGTGCACGCAGCATGTTAGCAGGTCTGCAGTGTAAGTAAAGGAGAGTGTGCGCCCTGGTGGGTGAATGTGCACGGTGCATGTTAGCAAGTCTCCCTCTTGATTGACAACTGAAGGCTGTTTGTGGCTCATCAAATGCAGGAAGTTCCCAGCAAACAGATTATTTGGATTGAAAGATGCAAACGACTTGCTTCTCCCAGTGCAAAAATGAGTCATTCTGTGTCTGTTTAAAAGGAGTGTTCCGTTGAGTCCCGGATCATTATGTGTGTGTTTAAAAGGGATGTGCTGTCAGTCCCGGATCATTCTGTGTTTGTTTAAAAGGTGTGTGCTGTCAGTCCCGCATCATTATGTGTCTGTTTAAAAGTGGTTTGTTGTCAGTCTCGGATCATTCGTTATCTGTTTAAAAGACCCGTTTATCCATTTTTCTGCAAAAGATCCGTTTATCCCAGCGGATTGGAAAGCCTTAAATGTAACGCCCCTATTCAAGGAAGGCTAAGAACTGTCATTGGTAAAATGATTGAATCCATTATCAAGGAAGTAGTAGCAGAACATTTAGAAAATCATAATACAATCAAGCAAAGTCAACTTAGTTTTATGAAAGTGAAATCGTGTTCGACAAATTTATTAGAGTGCTTTGATGATGTAAAGTACATGGTGGATCAAGGTGACCCAGTACATGTTATGTATTTGGAATTTCAAAAGCCATTCGATAAGCTGCCACATTAAAGTTTACGGCACAAGATAAGAGCTCACGGTGTCGGGGCAATATATTCGCAGGAATTGGGAAACTAACAGATAACAGACAGTCAGGAGAAATATGTCATTTTCAGCATGGCAAACTGTAACTAGTGGGGTGCCACGGGGATCAGTGCCGGGGCCTCAACTATTTACAATCTGTATTAATGAAGGGACCGAGTACACTGTATGGAGAGAGACTACATAATACTGCCGTAGAGATGGATCTGGGGGTCCTCGTACATGAAAGACAAAAAGTTAGCATGCAGGAACAGCAATTAATTAGGAAGGCAAATTGAATATTTGCCTTTATTGCAAGCGGGATGGAGTATAAAAGTAGCGAATTCTTGCTACAACTGTACAGGACGTTCGTGAGACCACACCAGGAGTACTGTGTACAGTTTTGGTCTCCTTATTTAAGGAGGGATATATTTCCATTGGAGGCAGTTCAGAGAAGTTTCACTAGGTTGATTTCTGAGATGAAAGGTTTGTCTTATGAGGAAAGATTGAGCAGGTTAGACCTATACACATTGGAGCTTAGAAGACTGAGAGTTGATTTTATTGAAACATGTAAGATTCCGAGGGGCTTGACAGTGTAGCTGCCGAGTGGATGTTTCCCCTCGTGGGTGAATCTAGAAATATGGGACATTTTTTCAGGATAAGGGGTCGCCCATTTAAGATGGATATGAGGACGATTTTTTTCTCTCAGAGGTCATGAATCTTTGGAATTCTCTACCCCAGAGAGCTGTGGAGGCTGATTCATTGAAAATATTCAGGCGGCAATAGACCGATATTTGAGCTCAGGGGAGTCGAGGTTTATGGGGGAACAGGCAGGTAAGTGGAGTTGAAGCCAAGATCACATCAGACATGAACTTATTGAATGGTGGAGCTGGCTCAAGGGGCCGAATATGATCTTATATCTCAGAAGGCAGAAATTATTCACAAATCTAGAGTACTTTCCACAGATTGATCTACTCTTCAGATGGCTTCATTCTTTACAGGACAAGAAGCAAAGGCAGAACCGTCTGCAGCTAAACATTTGCAAGACTGAAACTGGGACAGTCCATTGCTCAGACAATGTTCGACAGAGTGGCGCAAGTGTGGAGCGCAGCCGGCAGGTGGTGAGCTGGGGGCGGGCGGGATCGCGGGGGCCTGATCATTAATGTGCTCGGCTGCTCGGGCTCCTGCAGGCCGGGGGGGATGGGATGTGAGCCTGAACCTCGCCACTCGCTCCCATGGCAAAAGGACCTCCATCTGCTGCTGCCTCCGGACGTTCGACTCCCGCTGCAACTCACCCGGCCTCCCTCTGGGAATGGGAGCCTCAATGGCGTCAACCAGCCCCATGAGGAATATACCACTGCCGTCATCTTTATGCGAGGTTCCAGACATGCTTTTGCTGTGCAGATCGTGAGTGCCACCATATTTATGCGGAGCACGGAGGTGGATCGGAGGCTCGGGGTTCTGCTGCCTTTTTCATTGAGCTACTCCGCCGTCTTTGCCGAGGGCATGGCTGCCGCCATCTTAGTGTGGGCAGGGGTTCCGCTACTTTGCACAGCGCGTTGGGTGCAACCATCTTTGTCTGTTCACTTTCCATGAGGGGCCTTAGAAATTGCTGTGCCCCTCACAGGGAACATAGTGTTGTGAATGAATGTGTTAATTTTAAACATATCACTTGCCTCATGGGGGAGAGCGGTTCGGACACAATATGAGGCGGCATTGAGTTCTGACGTTGCAAAGTGTCCAGTTCTTCTCATAATTTAATTCATTTTACAATTAGAGTAAAGGGATATTTCCCCACATTCTTCAAATGCTCTCTGAGCCTAGTCAGGGTGACGGCATAAATACAAGTGTTTGTGCAGCAACTCAGGAGCTGGAGCATGAATCACATTTCTTGTTCATAACGGTGTAGATATACAGACTGTTACCCCAACCACGACATTCGGTGCCAAATTGAATACACCCTGAACACTGACCATAATAACATGAAATTCCCAGAGAAAAGAAAAAGTAAAATGATGGATTTCCTTCGGCTCTCCATCCCCTGATTCTGGAACTCATAATTCCCCTGTTTGTGTAGTTCCTAATTCCCCTGCTTCTGGAGCTCCTAATTCCCCTGTTTCAGGAGCTCCTAATTCCCCTGTTTCTGATGCTCCTAATTCCACTGTTTCAGGGGCTCCTAATTCCCCTGTTTCAGGGCCTCCTAATTCCCCTGTTTCTGGAGTTCCTAATTCCCCTGTTTCTGGAGTTCCTAATTCCCCTGTTTCTGGAGTTCCTAATTCCCCTGTTTCTGGAGCCCCTAATTCCCTTGGTTCTGGAGTTCCTAATTCCCCTGGTTCTGGAGTTCCTAATTCCCCTGTTTCTGGAGTTCCTAATTCCCCTGTTTCTGGAGCTCCTAATTCCCTTGGTTCTGGAGTTCCTAATTCCCCTGTTTCTGGAGCTTCTAATTTCCCGGTTTCAGGAGTTACTAATTCCCCTGTTTCAGGAGCTCCTAATTCCCCTGTTTTAGGGGCTTCTAATTCCCCTGTTTCTGGAGTTCCTAATTCCCTTGTTTCTGGTGCTCGCTCCTAATTCCCCCTGTTTCTGGAGCCCTCTCATAAATCCCACGTTTCAGCCGCTCCTTATTCCCCTCTTTCAGAAGCTCCTAAATCCCCTGTTTCTGGGGCTCATAAATCCGCTGTTTATGGAGCTTCTAAGTCCTCTCTAGACTTGACTATTCCAATGCACTCCTGGCTCGCCTCTGACATTCCACCCAACTTGAATTTGAGGTCATCCAAACCTCGGCTGCCTGTGTCCTAGCTCCCACCAAATCCCGTTCGCCCATCTCCCCTGTGCTCGCTGACTTACATTGGCTCCCGGTGAAGCAGTGCCTCTATTTCAAAATTCTCATTCTTGTTTTCAAACTGCCTCCAAGGCCTTGCCCCTTCCTATCACTATATATAAATTATACCGGTTTGTGCTTTGGAAGTTATATCAGTTTGAGCATCAAATCCGCTTCCAGTCTTGGAGCTTTATTGTAAGGGAATTAAGAAAAGTCGAATTACGATGGCTGGGAATTCGAACGCAGAACAACTGCTTCGAAGGCAGCAATGCTCACCACTAGAATTTCATCGCTCACTGCGGGAGAGAAATCCAGGGTTTCTGTAGAGTTGGGGACTGACCTGCTCCCTATGGGTTTCTCGTATTTAATCACAGATGGTAAAAACAATCCTGAACATCAGCCCCTGAACAGGCTATGGGATTCGCATCTTATTTCAGCCCAGTCACCATTTCACAACCCTGACCGAGGGATTAACGCGGTACTTTACCGGGGTTAGCAGGAGGTTTCCGATGAGTGAATATGACAGGAAAGCATCGATCAGTTCCTGGGAGGGAATCGACATTTAAATCAGGAACAGGAATCAGCAGATGGAAAAAGCTTCAGCAAATTAATGAATTCCAGTGTATTGGGGTAATTCTATCCCGGATCCAAAGTAGAGATCACGGAAATAATTATTATCAATATATAGGGACAAAATCACAAATCGGGGTAATCACATGTGTGTGGGGATCCCTTGAGAAGAAGGGCCCTTTCACACCAACAGACAGGCGACATATCTTTAACAGTGAGCGGCTCTTTCAATCCACACTGCGGCAGGAGAGAGTCTCCGGGAAAGGGACTTCCGGATTGCAGAGAGGTTGTTTGTGATTGGTGACAGGCGCCAAATCTGATAGCTAAAGAGAGTGGTGGAGTCTCCAGTAATGTAAGTGTTTACCGGATCATCCCTGAGAATGAAAGTGTTTACTGAATGATTCCGGGGAATGTAAGTGTTTATCGATTATCCTTGGGAATTTCAAGTTTTTACCGGATTGTCCCTGAGAATGTAAGTGTTTCCCGGATTGTCCCTGAGAATGTAAGTGTTTCCCGGATTGTCCCTGAGAATGTAAGTGTTTCCCGGATGGTCTCTGGGAATGTAAGTGTTTACCGGATGGTCTCTGAGAATGTTAGTGTTTACCGGATGGTCTCTGGGAATGTAAGTGTTTACCGGATGTTCTCTGGGAATGTAAGTGTTTACCGGATCGTCTCTGGGAATGTAAGTGTTTACCGGATGGTCTCTGGGAATGTAAGTGTTTACCGGATTTTCTCTGGGAATGTTAGTGTTTACCGGATGGTCTCTGGGAATGTTAGTGTTTACCGGATGGTCTCTGGGAATGTAAGTGTTTACCGGATGTTATCTGGGAATGTAAGTGTTTACCGGATGTTATCTGGGAATGTAAGTGTTTACCGGATCGTCTCTGGGAATGTAAGTGTTTACTGGATGGTTTCTGGGAATGTAAGTGTTTACCGGATGTTCTCTGGGAATGTAAGTGTTTACCGGATGTTCCCTCGGTATGTACTAGCACACGTACCTCTGACAAGTCACATTAGAACGTACGAAGACGCCTTATTCCACCGGCCCGTTTTAAACTTAGGACTCAGTCCCTCCATGGAACAGATTATTGGTCACTCTGAAATGTCCGTTTTTACAGGGAGATTGGATTGAACACAATTTTAAAACAATTCAGTTCTATTTCAGAAAATCCTTCAGCTCTTGCCTTTATTTAATGAATTTACCAATTAGAGTGTAGGGATATTTAACCACTATCTTGAACTGCTCTCTGAACCTAGTTTGGGTCACGGCATAAATACAAGTGTTTGTGCAGCAACTCAGGAGCTGGAGCATGAATCCCATTTCTTTTATCAATCCAGGAAGAGATTCAAAATCACCGAGAAAATACCACATCCGGTTCCATACAGAATCCACCATAAACAGCGCCCATAACAGTATGAAATTCCCAGAGAGAACAAACAGTAAAACCATGGATTTCCTTCGGCTCTCCATCTCTGGGTCTCGGGGAATCTCCCCACTGCTGTGACCCCGGAGTCTCCTTCGGGCTCTGCTGGCCACTAAAATGTGCCTGACGGTGAAAGCATTGAGCAGTAGAATCAGAACAAATGGGACTCCCGGGGTGAGAATATAATGAAGGAGTTCGATTGCTGTCCACAGCTGCGAATCTGTAACTTTGCTTGTGACACTGCAAAACCATGGACTATTATAAAGGTTATATTTACCCGTATACATGAAATACCAGAAAACGTCTTTTAAACAACTCAGCACAGTCACTGTTCCCAGAACCACAGCCGCCGTTTTCTCGGTGCAATATTTACTTTTCAGCTTCTGGCAACAAATGGCCACAAATCGATCAAAGGTGAAAGTGACGGTAAACCAGACAGAACAGTCTGTGGCTGCATAAAGCAGTACGGCGTGGATATTACACATGGGGATAGACAACACAAAATGAAAGTGCTTCGGATAAACGATAGGAATCTGCCTCAATATAAGATCGAGGATAACGACCAATAGATCCGCTGCTGCCATGGCCACCAGGTAGCGAGTGACACATTTGGAGAGACCGCACTTTCCCCGAGAGAGGATCGCAATCGTTACGAAGTTAACTGTAAGGAAGGAGAAAAAAGGGAAATTATACATCAGGCTGGGAGCAAAAGCAGAAGTTTGATGGAATTCTAGGGGGAAATCTGCAATTAATTACCGACATTCAATGATACAATTTAATTCTATCACCTTTGGAGCTGAATATAGGGTTTGTTGTAAGAATAATCGATAAAAATTTGTGAAATCAATAAATGAAATGGGGAAAATACAACATGAATGCAACCGATTTTTAATCAATGAGAGATTAAATGATAGTTCTACCTTTAGTTTAAAGCCCCGCCCGAGGTAAGAGGGACACAATGGACTGGAGCCTATAAGAAGCCTTCGTGTCCCGGGATCAGTCAGCAATTGGAGCGTTGTGATTCGCTACTGTGCCCCTGTGTTCGGGAGGGGAAATCCCACTTGGATTCCAGCTCCTGGTTAGAATATTAATGCGGTTCCATTACATTTAGATCTCAAATGAGTGCAACATTAAATTTCAGAAAGTGCTAAATTGACATGCAATAATTAAAGCTAATTGTATTTAAAAACACATTGATGTAATATTCAGATGCTTAGATACTAAATACAAGTGCACTGCAGTTATTAAGAGAACTAGGCTGTAAGAAGTGTTTTGAAGATCAAGTATTCTGCATTTTTGTTGAAATACACAAATAAGAATGGACCCTGACCTTGAATAATTTTATATAATTGACGATGTAAAGTCCCACTAAATGCATTTATTAGCATCGAAATCAGCTGAATTATCCAACAGCTTTTGTAAAGTATTTAAAAACAAATGGAAACGTTTTATCATTGTTCATTTTCACCTGTTGGTTTGAAACTTGTGCACAGAATATTAGACGAGAAAATAGCAAATGATTGTCTTAACCTCAGGACTTCAGTTACAATCAGCTCGGGTCGTTTGTCATAATATGCAGCATGAGACAGGAAAGAATTACTCTGGGTCTCACTGAGTGATCTATTGAACTGTGGGAGACCAATATGGGATTCAATTACAAATTAAAAACAAAGATTGGAAATAAATGTAATGCCATCGGACTGAAAGAACATTTTTTGAGACTGTAAATTATGCTTGCAATGCCATTCCATCCGGCAGAAGCAGTGACACTAATGCAGAACTGGAGATGGTGGGAAAGGACACACTGACTGGAACTGAATGATTAATGGATATTTCAGACGTTGAAAGATGTGTATGTGATCTGCCAAGATTTGTTCCTTTGACTCTGTGTAAGGAACCACACCGAGCAGAAGGTGAAGTCTCCGAAACCATGAAATCATTCCGCTGATCTTTTACAAATATTCAGTGCAGATAGCAGACTCAAATTCGTTAAATTAAGAGTCACGTCAAATAGCTTTGCTTGAGATGGATAAAGTAATTTTGAATCTTAGTTACACCATATCACGCACAGAATCTCTAACTGATAGCAGCGTGGATGGGATGGGGAATAACAAGGAGAGAAACACAGTTAAGCATTATTTACATTATTAATATCTGGATATACAGACTTACCAGGGGCACCAACCGCAGGGACAATGTGTCAGTATTTTTATAAAAACACCCATAACGTTCATAAAGACATAACAAGTTGAAGCAGATAATACCATTAATAACTGAGTATCACAAAGTAGATAGCAAGTAAAATATGACAGTAATACATTGTTTATAGAATTAATACCTGGCCATAGACACCTACCAGGAACACCAACAGCAGCGAGGAGTGGATAGTAAATCTTCTGCATATCCTGAACTATTCTCATTATCCGCAATGCTTCGAAGATACTTCCAAAATAACTTTTTAAAACCATGATTCCGCCTCTGTGAGTCGCTGGTGGTATCTGTGCTGGAGACAACGCGCTGTTCATGTGAAGTGACACAGTGAAGGGAGACACTTATTTAGCGGAGAGAGAAATTCCCGAGTGACATCATGAGTCATTATTGAAACTGGCATTAATTACAGTCATTGAACAAACAGACTAATTGAACAATTGACACCACACACTGGACTACAACATAATCTAGTTCAAGATAGTGTACAGAGTTTTTAATTGAACGTGAGAGAAGCAGAAATATTAAACCCGCCCCTAAAATACCGAGACAGAACGGAAAGAAATGAGTTTCTCTTCCTGTATTGAACTAAAAGTGATAGAAAAAAGCAAGGAATAAAGGAAGAAAAAACCTAGATTGCCCAAAGGTTGTCTCTGGTTCATTCCATCCCAAGCCAATCGGGTATAAATTTCGCAATAAACACATTTTTGTAAATGGTCAGAACATAAGAAAATATGAATGATGAGCAGGAGTAGCCCACATGGCCCATCGAGCCTCCTCCATCATTCAATAAGCTCATGGCTAATCTTCCACCTCCGCTTCAATTTCCTGCCCTATCCCCATATCCCTTGATTCCTCTAGAATCCAAAAATCTCTCTATCACAGCCTTGAATATACTTTGTGACTCAGCTTCCACAGCCCTTTGGGACGGAGAATTCCAAACCTCAGCTGCCAGACTGGGATTGCGGCAGGTGGTGAGAGAACCAACATGAGAGAATAGCCTGCTTGACCCCGTCCTCACCAATCCACCTCTCGCAAATGCATCTGTCCATGGCGACATTGGTAGGACTGACCACTGCATAATATCTGTGGACAATAAGCCTCGCCTTCGCACCGAGGACACCCTCCATCGTATCATATGCCACTACCATCGTGCACAGTGGGATGAAATTAGAGAGCCAAGCCATCCCACACCCAACAGATCAGTTTATTGCAAAGCTGTCGTATCCGGTCCTGACTGTTAGTTAACAATTAAGCCGTCTCCCCATAGCCCTGAAAATTTCTGCTTTTCAGCTATATGTCCATTCACCTTTTGAAAGTTACTGTTAAGTAATAAATAAATACTTGAATTTCTACAGCGCCTTTCACGACCTCAGGACGTCCCAAAACGCTTCACAGCAAATGAAGTACTTTTGAAGCGTAGTCACTGTTGTAATGCATAAAAACGCAGTAGCCATTTGACGCACAGAAAGCTCCCACAAACAGCAATGTGATAACGGTCAGATCAATTGTTTTAGTGATGTTGATTGAGAGAAAAATATTGGCCAGAACACCGGGGAGAACTCGCTGCTCTTCTTGGAAATTGTGCCGTGTGAAATGTTACCTCCACCTGAGAGAACAGCGTGACCAAAGTTCTTCTCTTTGCCCAATGTTTCTTTTACCAATAATATTGTATCTGTGTCCTTTCAGTAATGACAAGGAAGCCAGTCCAAACAGTTTCTCTTTACATACTGTCTCAAGACCCATCATCATTTTGAATATTTCTATTGAATCTCACCTTAATATTCCCTGCTATAAGGAGAACAATCCCAGCTTCCAGTTTACAGAGAACGTTTCTGTATATTTAACCCAAGCTGTGCCAGCCCAGGGAGTGTTTGATGGGACAGTGTAGAGGGAGATTTACTCCGTATCTAACCCGTGCTGTGCCTGACCTGGGAGTGTGTGACGGGACATTGTAGAGGGAGATTTCTTCTGTATCTAACCCAGGCTGTGCCTGCTCTGTGAGTGTTTGACGGGAGAGCGTAGAGGGAGCTTTACTCTGCATCTAACCCGTGCTGTACCTGCACTGGGAGTGTTTGATGGGACAGTGTAGAGCGACTTTTACTCTGTATCTAACCCGTGCTGTACCTGCCCTGGGAGTGTTTGATGGGGACAGTGTAGAGGGAGGTTTATTCTGTTACTAGCTCTTACTGTGCCTGCCCTGGGAGTGTTTGATGGGACATTGTAGAGGGAGCATTATTCTATAACTAAACCAGGCTGTGCCTGCCCTGTGAGTGTTTAACGGGACAGTGTAGAGGGTGCTTTACTCTGTATCTAACTCGTGCTGTACCTGCCCTGGGAGTGTATGATGGGGACAGTGTAGATGGAGGTTTACTCTGTTACCAACTCTGGCTGTGCCTGCCCTGGGAGTGTTTGATGGGGACCGTGTAGATGGAGCTTAACTCTATGTCTAACCCGTGCTGTACCTGCCCTGGGAGTGTTTGATGGGACAGTGGAGAGCGAGCTTCACTCTGTATCATACCCGTGCTGTAGCTGCTTTGGGAGTGTTTGATGGGGCAGTGTAGAGGCTTCTTTACTCTGTATCTAACCCGTGGTGTACCTGCCCTGGGAGTGTTTAATGCGACAGTGTAGGGTTAATTTTGCTGATGAACTAATTGATCTTGTCCTTGCTCTGAAAGTTTGGGTGAAATACTTTTCTCCATGTTCTCTCTCGCGAGCTGCATTCTTACTGGAAACATTGCTCTCCGCTTTTTTAACTTAATTTCAGCAAATGCTCGATGTGATGTCATTATGTTGGTATTGTTTGACTGAGCGGGATGACATCTTTGGACCGCTGTATTGAATCAAATGTGCTGTAATCATGATTACTGTGTGATCAGCTCTGCACCTGTTAATCTTTAATAAACCTGAGTTGAGCTTTCACCAGGAATCGTTTTTATATCCTTTGGCTCTCTTTGCGGATGAAGTTGCTTTGTGTAGGTACACAATTAAACATTTTTGCATGTGTGGAATTTCTGTAATATGGGATGTGACATCCCTCTTCCCAACATTCCCTACAACAACGCTTGAAGCCGTTCCAGAGTCAGAGTGTAAAGCTCCTCTAACAATGTCCAGTAAAACCGTACCGGGGTCAGAATATAAAGCTCCCCTCACACTGTACAATCAAACCCTCCCAGATTCAGAGTGTTCAGCTTCGCTAAAACTCTCCAATTAAGTTTCTAGATATTTGAAATTTAGGTTATTCCTATTTAGTATCTTGGTGGTTCTTGTTAAACCTCAGTAAATAGTTTTGCCATTTTTTCTCTCTATGTTAGGGTAGTGGGTGAAACAACGAAGTTTGGTTAGTCGTCTCATAAATAGCGTCATGAAGTGGCACCTCAGTTCCTTCAAATGCCTTTCCTATGTCATGTGGGAACTCCAGGATGCTTCTCCTGTCCTGGACAACCACGTGTGCAGGAAGTGACATCACTGGAGGAGCTCGAGCTCCGGGTTTCAGAGATTGAGCAGCGGCTGTTGTTACTGTGGTGCATCCGTAAGACTGAGAGCTACATGGAAAGCACATGTCAGGAGGTGGTAACTCAGAAGGTAAGGATTTTTGGAGGCATAGACGGAATGCATGGCTGTCAGACAGACAAAGATGACCATTTAGGTAGCGCAGAAGTGCCCTGAGTTCATCTCGCTCTCTAAACTGTATTCAGTTCTGAGGGCGATGGTTCCTCTGGCGGAGGGGGGGTGGGGGGAGAGCCAGGGCTAACTGCATGGCAACATGGGTAGCTCAGCTGTACAGCGTTCGGGGAGGAGCAATTTCAGTAAAGCAACAGTGATACCGGATTCAATAGTTAAGGAAACAGGCCGACGTTTATTGGGCCGCACACGTGAATCTAGGATTTCATGTTGCCTCCCTGGTGCCAGAGACAAAGATGTCACTGAGCGGCTGCAGGACATTCTGCGGAGGGAGTGTGAACAGCCAGAGATCCGGATTCATATGGGTGCCAATGAGATAAATAGAAAGAGGGATGTGGTCCTGCAGGCAGACTTTATGGAGCTAGGAAACAGATCAATAAGCAGGACCTCAAAAGTAGTGATCTCCTGATTACTCTTGGTGCCATGCGCTAGTGAGTACAGAAACAGGAGGATAAAGCAGATGAATGCGTGGCTGGAGAGATGGCGCATAGGGAGGGCTTCAGATTCCTGAGGCATCAGGACCGGTTCTGGAAGAGTTGGGAGCTGTACAAACCTAACGGTTTGAACTCAATGGGGCTGGGACCAATATGCTCGCTGGGGAGTGGGGGTCTGCCGGTGCTGTTGGGGAGATTTAACATTAGCTTTGCTAGGGGGATGGGAACCTGAGGGTAGATTCAGAAGGGAGTGAAGCAAAGCTGGAAATGGGAGCGAGACAATTAGTAAGTTATTTTGGAAGGCAGATGAAACAAAGGCTAGAAAACAGACAACAAAGCACTTTGGCAGTGCTTACTTCAATGCAAGGAGTCTAGCGAGTAAGGCAGATGTTCTTAAGGGACAGATAGACACGTGGAAGTATGATTTCATAGCTTCACTGAAACATGGCTAAAAACTGGCAGGAGTGGCAGCTCAACACTCCTGGATACAGGGTTTTGAAATGAAATAGAGAAGGGGTGAAAAAGGAGGGGAGTTAAATATTGGTTGAAGAAACAATTACAGCTGTGACGACGGATGATATGTTAGAAGGATAATCAATTGAGGCACTATGTGTTGGACTGAAGAACAGAAAAGGGCAATCACACTGCTGGGATTGTACTATAGACTTCCAAATACTCAGAGGGAGATAGAAGAGCAAATATGTAGGGAAATGTTTGAGAAGTGGAAAAACAATAGGCCAGTAACAGGTGATTCCAACGACCCGATTATCAATTGGGTTAGAATTACTGTAAAAGGAATAGAGGGTGCAGAATTCCTAAAATGCATTAAGGAGAACTTTTTTTTAGCCAGTACATAGCAAGTCCAACAAGAGATGGGACAGTTCCGGATCTAGTTTTAGGGAATGAAGCTGGGCAGCTGGAAAGGGTATCAGTGGGAGAGCATTTTCGTGGCAGCGATCATAATTCAGTTAAATTTACCATAGTTTTGAAAAGCACATAAATAGAACAGGTGTACATATTCTCAATTGGGGAAAGGCCAATTTCTCTAAACTGAGATGAGATTTAGAAAAATTGGACTGGAAACTGCTATTTGATGATAAATCAGTACCAGAACAGTGCGAGGAATTCAAGGAGGAGATAGTGAGGGTTCAGAGCAAGTAACTTCCCTTAAATGAAAAGGGAAGGACTCTCAAATCTAGAGACCCCTGGATGTCAAGGGGCATATAGTGTCGGGTAGGCATAAGGGAGGCTTATGTCAGATACGGAGAGCCCAATACTGCAGAAAGCCTGGAGAAGTATAGAAAGTGCAGGGGTGAAATTAAAAAGGAAATTAGAAATCAAAGCGAGGGCATGAAAAATCTAGGTAACCCAAAGTGTTTTATAAATAAAGAAAGAGCGAGATGATAACGATAGAAAGTGTAGGGCCCATCAGAGACCAAAAAGGTAACCTGTGTGTTGTGGCGTAAGATGTGGGTATGATTCCTTATTAATATTTTGAGTCTGTCTTCGGAAAAAGAGAGGGTCGATGCAGACATTGTAGTTAAGGAGGAGGAGTCTGAAATATTAAATTCGACAAATATCGTGAGAGAGGAAATATTAAGGGGTTTTGCATCTTTGAAAGTAGGTAACTTGCCAGGCCCAGATGAAATGTATCCCAGGTTCTTTAATGAAGCAACGGCGGAAATAGCAGAGGCTCTGACCATCATTTTCCAATCCGCTCTAGCTACAGGTGCGGTGCCGGAGTACTGGAGAACTGCTAACGTTGTACAGTTGTTTAAAACTGGAGCAAGTAATAGACCAAATAATTACAGGCCAGTCAGCAGAACTTCGGTGGTGGGAAAATTATTGGAAAATTTCTGAGGTACAGTATTAATCGTCATTTAGTAAAGCACGTATTAATCAAGCACAGTCAGCATGGATTTGTTAAGGGAAGGTCATGTCTGACTAACTTGATTGAATGTTTTGAGGAGTTATTAAGAATGGTCGATGAGGGTAGCTTATTTGATATAGTCTAGATGATTTTAGCTAGACATTTGACAAGGTCCCACATGGCAGACTGATAAGAAAAGTAAAATCCCATGGAACCAAGGGAAAGTGGCAATTTGCATCCAAAGTTGGCTCAGTGGCAGGAAGCAAAGTGTAATGGGATTCCGCAGGGCTCAGTACTGGCCCCTTGCTTTTTAAGCTATATGTCAAAGAAATAGATGCTCACTTTGGAAAAGTTTGAGATTCAGCGGCAGGTTCTAATGAATCTCGCTGCATGCAAAATTCATTGTCATCGCTGAAAGAAAGGATAGGAGCGCTAAATGAAGCGCTAACGGCGAACTCAGTGGCGTTACACTCATAGCGCTAACCAATATCAGGAGCTGTCTAAATGCAAGTCATCATTGCCACAGGCTCTTTCCAGTTCTTAAAGGGGATGTTCATTCATGTTGCAGAACCTCATTGTCAGCATTGCTGCCTGTGAACCTGTGTCAGCAAGCAGAAGCAGCCAAACCCAAGGAGCCAGACGACTCAAGCAGACTTCATGACTGCAGAACCACGCCCCAGGGAGAGAGCCGCCGATTTTCGGGCCAAGCATTGGCGGAGTTCGTGCCCGCTGTGGAGAGATGAGGGCGACAAGTGTCAGAAGGCCCTCGCCGCAAGTCTTCAATGCCATGTGGAGGGAGCTTGCCCATTAGGTCTCGGGCAGCACTGTGGTCCCCAGGACCCACACATAGTGCAGGAAGAAATTTAACGACCTCAGTCGGGTGGTGAGGATGAGTCAATGACTGAACCAATGCTTCATACCACCGTCTGCAGAAACTGGCCAAAGCACCACACTCCCAGAACTCACCCACAAACAATCTCTACCTAACAACACTCACACCCAGATCACACACCTTGCACATAATGACAGCTATTCAACTATGACAAGGACATCACAATAGCACATTGCTCCACACTCACTCACACACTTTCCTTTCTCTTGCAGGCAAAGGTGGCTTACAACAGGAGGGAGCAGGAGCACACCAGCGGGGGACAAGCCGACAACCAACCACTGTCTGCGCTGGGAAGTAGAGTGCTGGAGATCATTGGGCGCAGGCTGGTGGGCACCGTGACCATCGGCGACGTTGACCCTCTTGGGGACAACAACGGTATGATCCTCCCTACTCCTTCTCACATCCCACTTCACCCTCACCCCATAAGCCTTTCGCACTTTTCAACTAATCATGCTGTTTTCATGCATTTCTCCCTTCCTGTCTCCTCCACTCACCTTAAACCATCTCTTGTGCCATTATGCTTTCAGATAATGAGCAATCTCCGAGCAGCCTGTTCCTGAGGGTACCGATGAGAGCGATACGATAGAAAAGGAGAAGGAAGATCAGACTGCGTCACTGCATGTCTCACCCGCAGGCACCAGCTCAGATACTGGCACTACACGTTCTTTAGGGGCTAGTATAGACGTAGGTTCTGCGCAGGTTCATGCACCGGGAACGAGCGTGATGCAATAAGGCTGGGGGGAAAGGATATCTCGGGGCCCAGCTCCCCGGAGGGCTACCACTTCTCTCAATTCCTCCATGGTCTCTAAATTGTCTGACTGCTTGTCCGACATCCAGTTCAGGATGAGCAGAAATTTTCTCCTGTTAAATATTCGGAAGACCGAAGCCATTGTTTTTATGTCTCCACCAAACACTCCGTTCCCTAGCCATTGACTCCATTCCTCTCCCTAACATCTGTCTGAGGCTGATCCACACTGTTCGCAACTTTGTTGTCATCTTTTACCCTGAAATGAGCTTCTGACCACAAATTGGCAGCATAACTAAGACCATCTATTTCCACCTCCGTAACATCGCCGGTCTCCGCCCTTGCCTCAGCTCATCCACTGCTGAAACTCTCGTCCATGCCATTGTTACCTCTAGACTTTACTATTCAAACACACTCCTGGCTGGCCTCCCACATTCTACCCTATGTAAACTTGAGCTCATTCAAAACTCGGCTGCCTGTGTCCTAAACCGCAACAAGTCCCGTTCACACATCATCCCCTGTGGAGGGGGGGTGTCGGTTGGAGGGGCTGTATTGGTTGGAGGGGCTGTGTCGGTTGGAGGGGTTGTGTCGGTTGGAGGGGTTGTGTCGTTTGAAATTATGTGTCGGTTGGAGGGGGTGTGTCGGTTGGAGGGGCTCTATCGGTTGGAGGGGCTGTGTCGGTTAGAGGGGTTGTGTCGGTTAGAGGGGCTGTGTCGGTTGGAGGGGATGTGTGTCGGTTGGAGGGGGTGTGTCGGTTGGAGGGGTTGTGTCGGTTGGTGGGGGTGTGTCGGTTGGAGTCGGTGTGTCGGTTGGAGGGGTTGTGTCGGATGGAGGGGCTGTGTCGGATGGAGGGGCTGTGTCGGTTGGAGGGGTTGTGTCGGTTAGAGGGGCTGTGTCGGTTGGAGGGGGTGTTTCGGTTGGAGGGGGTGTGTCGGATGGAGGGGCTGTGTCGGTTGGAGGAGTTGTGTCGGTTGGAGGGGCTGTTTCGGTTTGAGGGGCTGTGTTGGTTGGAGGGGTTGTGTCGGTTGGAGGGGCTGTATTGGTTGGAGGGGGTGTGTCGGTTGGAGGGGGTCTGTCGGTTGGAGGGGCTGTGTCGGTTGGAGGGGTTGTATCGGATGGAGGGGGGTTAGGTTGGAGGGGTTGTGTCGGTTGGAGGGGATGCGTCGACTGGAGGGGCTGTGTCGGTTGGAGGGGATGTGTCGACTGGAGAGGGTCTGTCGGTTGGAGGGGTTGTGTCGGTTGGAGGGGCTGTGTCGTTTGGAGGGGATGTGTCGGTTGGAGGGGCTGTGTCGGTTGGAGGGGCTGTGTCGGTTGGAGGGGGTGTGTCGGATGGAGGGTCTGTTTCGGTTGGAGGGGTTGTGTCGGTTGGAGGGGGTGTATCGGTTGGAGGGGATGTGTCGGTTAGAGGGGCTGTGTCTGTTGGAGGGGGTGTGTCGGTTGGAGGGGATGTGTCGGTTGCAGGTGCTGTGTCGGTTGGAGGTGGTGTGTCGGTTGGAGGTGGTGTGTCGGTTGGAGGGGGTGTGTCGGTTGGAGGGGGTGTGTCGGTTGGAGGGGGTGTGTCGGTTGCAGGGGGTCTGTCGGTTGGAGGGGTTTTGTCAGTTGGAGGGGTTCTGTTGATTGGAGGGGTTGAGTCGGTTGGAGGGTTGTGTCGGTTGGAGTGATTGTGTCGATTGGAGGGGGTCTGGCGGTTGGAGGGAGTGTGTTGGTTGGAGGGGGTGTGTCAGTTGGAGGGTGTTTGTCGGTTGGAGGGATTGTGTCGGTTGGAGGGATTGTGTTGGTTGGAGTGTGTCTGTCGGTAGGAGGGGTTGTGTCGGTTGGACGGGGTGTGTCGGTTGGAGGGGCTGTTTCGTTTTGAGGGGTTCTTTCGGTTGGAGGTAGTCTGTCGGTTGGAGGGGGTGTGTCGGTTGGAGGGTGCGTGTCGGTTGGAGGGGGTCTGTTTGGCTTGGAGGAGTTGTGTCGGTTGAAGGAGGTGTGTTGGTTGGAGGGGTTGTATCGGTTGGAGGGGCTGTGTCAATTGGAGGGGTTTTGTCGGATGGAGGGTGTGTGTCGGTTGGAGGGGCTGTGTCGGTTGGAGAGTGTGTGCCGGTTGGAGGGGGTGTGTCGGTTGGAGGGGTTCTGTCGGTTGGAGGGGTTCTGCCGATTGGAGAGGGTGTGTTGTTTGGAGGGGGTGTGTCGGTTAGAGGGGATGTGCCGGATGGAGGGGGTGTGTCTGTTGGAGGAGTTTTGTCGGATGGAGGGGTGTTTCGCTGGCAGTGGCTGTGTCCGATGGAGGGGGGGTGTCGATTGGAAAGGCTGTGCCAGCTGGAAAGGCTGTGTCGGTTGGATGGGGTGTGTGGGTTGGAGGGGGTGTGTCGGTTGGAGGGGGTACGTCGGATGGAGAGGTTGTGTCGGTTGGAGGGAGTGTGTCGTTTGGAGGGGCAGTGATGAATGGAGCGGGTGTGTCAGATGGAGGAGGGGTGTCGGATGGAGGGGGTGCGCCGGATGGAGGGGGTGTGTCGGATGGAGGGGTTGTGTTGGTTGGAGGGGGGGTGTCGGTTGCAGGGGGCCTGTCGGTTGGAGGGGGTGTGTCGGTTGGAGGGATTGTGTTTTTTGGAGTGTGTCTGTCGGTTGGAGGCGTTGTGTCGGTTGGAGGGTGTGTGTCGGTTGGAGGGGTTTTGTCAGTTGGAGGGGTTCTGTTGGTTGGAGGGGTTGTGTCGGTTGGAGGGTTGTATCGGTTGGAGGGATTGTGTCGATTGGAGGTGGTCTGTCGGTTGGAGGGAGTGTGTCGGTTGGAGGGGGTGTGTCAATTGGAGGGTGTCTGTCGGTTGGAGTTATTGTGTCGGTTGGAGGGATTGTGTTTGTTGGAGTGTGTCTGTCGGTTGGAGGGGTTGTGTCGGTTGGACGGGGTGTGTTGGTTGGAGGGGCTGTTTCGTTTGGAGGGGTTCTTTCGTTTGGAGGTAGTCTGTCGGTTGGAGGGGGTGTGTCGGTTGCATGAGTTGTGTCGGTTAAAGGAGGTGTGTTGGTTGGAGGGGTTGTATCGGTTGGAGGGGGTATGTTGGTTGGAGGGGTTTTGTCGGATGGAGGGGCTGTGTTGCTTGGAGAGGGTGTGCCGGTTGGAGGGGGTGTGTCGGTTGGAGGTGTTGTGTCGGTTGGAGGGGTTCTGCCGATTGGAGAGGGTGTGTCGTTTGGAGGGGTTGTGTCGGTTGGAGGGGTTGTGCTGGATGGAGGGGGTTTGTCTGTTGGAGGGGTTTTGTCGGATGGAGGGGTGTTTCGTTTGCAGTGGCTGTGTCCGATGGAGGGGGTGTGTCGATTGGAAAGGCTGTGCCGGCTGGAAAGGCTGTGTCGGTTGGATGGGGTGTGTGGGTTGGAGGGGGTGTGTCGGTTGGAGGGGGTACGTCGGATGGAGAGGTTGTGTCGGTTGGAGGGGGTGTGTCGTTTGGAGTGGCAGTGATGAATGGAGGGGGGTGTTGGATGGAGGGGATTTGTTGGTTGCAGGGGGTGCGTCGGATGGAGGGGCAGTGTTGTTTGGAGGGGGAGTGTTGTTTGGAGGGGGTGTGTCGGATGGAGTGGGTGTGTCTGTTGGAGGGGGTGTTTCGGTTGGAGGGGTTCTGTCGGTTGGAGGGGGTGTGTCGGTTGGAGGGGGTGTGTCGGTTGGAGGGGGTGTGTCGGTTGGAGGGGGTGTGTCGGATGGAAGGGGTGTGTCGGTTGGAGGGGCTGTGTCGGATGGAGGGATTGTGTCGGTTGGAGGGGGTGTGTCGGTTGGAGGGTGTTTGTCGGTTGGAGGGTGTGTTTGTCGGTTGGATGGGGTGTGTCGGTTGGAAGGGGTGTGTCGGATGGAGGGCGTGTGTCGTTTGGAGGGGGTGTGTCGAATGGAGGGCGTTTGTCGTTTGGCGTGGCAGTGTCGGATGGAGGGTGTGTGTCGGTTGGAAAGGCTGTGCCGGCTGGAAATGCTGTGTCGGTTGGAGGAGGTGTGTCGGTTGAAGGGGGTTTGTCAGAAGATCTGTATCGGTTGGTGAACGTTTCTTGGTTATAGAGGCTGTATCGGTCGGAGGGGCAGTATCAGTTGTAGGGGCTTATTGTTTGGAGGTGTTGCAGCAGTTTGAGTTGCTGTACTAGTTTGAAGGGTTGTATAAGTTAGAGGGGCTGTATTAATTTAATTCTGCAATCCATTGCAACAATTGTCCAACTTTAATTGTTTAACTCAATGGCCACAGTTAGAAAGGGCAGCCAAATTGCAGAGTTAAATACTGAAGCCTTGAGAGGTCACTCTAACATTTGAAAGTTAATTACTGAATGGCCACAGTTAAAGAGGGCGGCCACATCCCAGAAGACACTACAGCAGCCCTGAGAGCCAACTCTAATATTTGGAATTTCATTACTGAATGGCCACATTTAGAGAGGGCAGCCACATCTCAGATTGCAGTAGAGCAGCCATGAGAGGTCAGTTTAACATTTTGAATGTAATTACTAAATTAACAGATTTAAAGAGGACAGCCACAGCTCAGAGAGGTGGAGAGCAAACCTGAGAGGACACTCAAGCCATCGGAATTTAATTACAGAATTAACACATTTAAAGAGGGCAGCCGCATCGCAGCGTAATGTACACCAGCCCTGTGAGTCCACTCTAACATTTTTTAATTACTGCATGGCCGCAGCAGAGTGAAGGACATCACCGAAACAATATGAAACAACGCGGGCCTGAGGGTGTTTTAAGGACTAACACCATTGCTGAGAGAATATAGCTTCCAAGTTTCATAAGTTAATTAATGTGATCCGAATTGTCCAGTCTTTGGGGTTCTCAGTTTAATCTCAGCACTAAATATATTCTCACAAGAGGGATTTAACTCGGCTGTAGTAATCTGATTGTACATTTTAAAAAAAACTAATTTGAACGATGTAGCAATCACAATGTCCCCGTTAAGATCCCGCAGGATATAAAGTAAAATCTCTGGGAATATCTCGCCACAGAGTTTAATTCAGAGAGATTCCTGCAGCACGGAGGGACAGATCGCTTCACACAGATAATGCTTGTAAGATTTGAAATTATCCAGAAAACCTTCTGCATGATCCTTGCCGTCGCTGGTGTTCCTGGTAAGTGACTTTAACCATTGAAGTTGTGTAAATCTGCGTATAAGCTGGGCTCTGGTTTTGCTCTGTGACTTATAATGGTATATGCTGGATTAGTGGTGACTGTTATATAGACACACGACCAGTAATATAATTTCGTTAATTCAAATGAGCTGAATTAGCTCTACTGTTTTATTCCATTGTCTCAACTGAAAATAAACCTCTTGCGCAATTATCAAGTTAATGCTTTCAGTGGAAAATCGTGTGCTGTTGAATCTGACCTCAGTGCAGGCAACTCTCTGAGTGAAGGTATTAGTGGCAGGGTCTGTCACGGTAGAACTGGACTAAGTGTGGATCATTGACTGGAGTGCAACACCTGCCCCAGCGTTCATTAATTAGTGGGAGGGTCTGTAACTGTAGAACTGGACTGAATGCGGGTCACTGGCTGGAGTGCAACACCTGCCCCAGCGGTCATGTATTAGTGGAAGGGTCTGTGACTGTAGAACTGGACTGAATGCGGGTCACTGGCTGGAGTGCAACACCTGGCCCCAGCGGTCATGTATTAGTGGGAGGGTCTGTCACTGTAGATCTGGACTGAGTGTGGGTCATTGGCTGGAGTACAACACCTGGCCCCAGCGGTCATGTATTAGTGGGAGGGTCTGTCACTGTAGATCTGGACTGAGTGTGGGTCATTGGCTGGAGTGCAACACCTGCTCCCAGCGGTCATGTATTACTGGGAGTATCTGTCACTGTAGACCAGTACCGAGTGTGGTTCACTAACCGGAGTAGAACATACCCGTTCTGCTTTCAATTCATTATTTTAAGTGACTGATCTCTCCAATCCATGGAGCTGACTTCGTTCTATACGAATGTAATCGATGTCAAAGAGCAAGATTGTTGCTGTTGTTTGAATGTTTGTGCAAAAAACGTATAAAGTGAAATGCATTGATGTTGCTCTGTTTCCTGTTGAACAGCACCAACAGAAACTGCTGTTACAATAGCAAAATACTGCGGATGCTGGAAATCTAAAATAACAACAGAAAATGCTGAAAACACTCAGCAGGTCAGGCAGCATCGTGGAGAGAGAAACAGAGTTAAAGTTTCAGGTCGATGACCCTTCGTCAGAACTGGAAAATATTAGAGAATTAACAGATTTTTAAGCAAGTGTGGCTGCTGTTAACTATTCACTGACAGCGCTGTAACAAGATTCAAATTCTCTGTATTGTGCCTCAATTTTACTCTAAGTATAGTTAGTGTAAATACTTCAGTTGTTTTGGCGCTGTTTACTCCCCTTTCTCCAGAACGGTCCTGAGAATTTGTGGGTCATGAGTGCTGAATTTTATTACCGTGTGATTACGCAGAATGAATATTGTACTGTGGTTATTGAATCCACCACTTCTGCAAAATGATTACGGTTTGACGAAGTTATAACATTAATAAACTGAAATAAATAGAGCACTGCTTCAATAAATAAACTACTTAATATCTGCAATAATATGTAAAACTGATGATTATGATTGTGTAACACTCAAGTTATAGAGTCATGCATAGAACTTACAGAACAGAAACTGGCCATTCGGCCGAACTGGTTTATGTCTGTTTTTATGCTCCACACGACCCTCTGCTCATTCCAGCCCATCTAACCGTATCAGCAGAACCTTCAATTCCTTTCTCACTTATATACTTATCTATCTTACCCGTAAATGCACCGTTGCTATTCACCTGAACCACTCCATATTGAAGCAAGTTCCAGATTCTAACCACGCTCTGAGGAAAGAAGTCTTCCTGAATTCCTTATTGGAAATATTACTGACTGTCTTATATGGATGGACTCCAGTTTTGGAATCGCTCACAAGTGGAAATATCTTCTCCATGTCTATCCTATCAAACTCCTTCAACATTGCAATGGCTTCTATTAGGTCACCACTCAGCCTTCGTTTATCTCGAGAAAAGAGTCCCAGTCTGTTCAATATTACTTGATAATTATAATTTCTCAGTTCTGGTATCACCCTTGTAAAAATGATGCCCCTTCTCCAATGCTTTGATCCCCTTTTTGTCAAAAGGAGACCAGAACTGTATACAGTTCGCTAAGTGTAGGACAGCCAAGGTTCTAGATAAGTGTAATATAACCCCTTTGTTTCTCAATTCTATTTTGTCTAGAAATGAACCCCGGTGCTTTGTTTGCATTTTTCAGGCCTTTTTAACTGATTTGTGAATCTGTAGCCCTGAAATCCTTTGCCGCTCTTATTCTTTCAGGCTCATATTTTGCAAGAAGTATTTGAGCACCTTATTCTTTCTACCAAGAAGCAGCAGCTCACACTTAACTATACTGTAATTATTTTTTCATTTAAATGCCCATTCTGCAAGTCTATTAATGTCGTCAGGTATTTTGCTGCATTCTTTCTCTGTATTAATTCGATTCCTCAGTTGGATTCCTCTGCAAATATTGAACTTGTGCTTCTGCTTCCATGTCCATATCGTTTATGTGGATAGTGTCGACAGAGGTCCCAGCGCTGACCCTTGTGGAACACCACTTTTCACCTTCGCCAATCTGAGTAAATACCTTTAACCCCTACTCCTGTTTTGTGTTTTTCTAGCCAGTTTACTATCTATTCTGCTGCTTGTCCCCAAACTCAACTTGCTCTGAGATTAGTCATGAGTCTGTTATGTGGTACTTTATCAAAGACCTTTAGAAAATCAATGTATATTACTTCTACTTCATTCCCTCATCCACACTTTCTGAAACCTATTCAAAGAATTCAATAAGGTGGTTCAAGTGTTATTTTTGGAATACGTGCTGACTTCTCTTTATCATATTTTGCATTTCTAGATGTTTTTCTATTAAATCTTTGAGTAAGGATTCCATTATCTTTCCTACCACCGACGTTATGCTAATTGATCTACTCTTCCTTCGACTTGTTCTATCTTCCGTTTTAAATAGAGGAATAAAATTATCTGTCCGCCAGTCCTGTGGCACTATTCCCATTTCTAATGAGATTTATGTATATATATTAGTGCCTCTGATATCTCTTCCCTATCTTTTTATGTATTCATAAATGCTATGAATTCAAACCACAGTTGTTCGCCTCTCTTTGATTACTTCATCAATTATCTCCCCCTTTCTACCTGAAATGTCTTGAAGTTGTTCGAGGAATTGATTCAATTATTATTGGACAGTTTAGTTCCTCCCCTCGCAGATCTCTCTCCCTTCTTCAGGCTCTGAATACTCATCCAAAAGTTCATTCTTCACCTACTGTCCTAGAACACGCGTGATTTCCTTCTTTCAGAGGTCAGAGATGCACTCCATATTCCATTTATACATCCACCGATATCAGTCCACCTCTCTCCGGTCCAAAGTCCAGTAAACCCGCACTGTTCTTAATCTCACTGGGACAGAATGATGTCTGACAGACACCATGAGGTCGTTGCCAGGTCAGTTCCCTCAACGTTCCGCACCATGGTACATTCCGAGGGCCCCATTTGGAATTTATTAGTTTGGTTCCGTTCAAAAGAAAAGAAAGACTTGCATTTCTGTAGCGCCATTCACGAACACTTGACGTCTCAAAGCGCTTTACAGCTAATGAAGTACTTTTGGAGTGTAGTCACTGTTGTAATGTGGGAAACGCGGTAGCCAATTTGCGCACAGCAAGCTCCCACAAACAGCAATATGATAATGACCAGAGAATCTGTTTAGTGATTTGGACTGTGGGACAAATATTGGCCCAGGACACCGGGGAGAACTCCCCTGTTCGTTTTCGAAATAGCGCCGTGGGATATTTTACGTCCACCTGAGAGAGCAGACGGGTCCTTGGTTTAACGTCTCATCTGAAAGACGGCACCTCTGACAGTGCAGCACTCCCTCAGTACTGCACTGGGGTGTCAGCATAAGTTATTGTGCTCAAGTCCCTGGAGTGGGACTATGAACCCAGAAGCTTCTGACTCAGAGGCGAGAGTGCTACCCACTGAGCCACAGCTGACACTATTTACTCGCCATTCCCACTGCAACTTCACTCTCCCTCATCGTCTCCGGGCTGGGAAAGAATCCCGTCACATGTTGCTGTTCCTGAACCTTGTGCAGTGCCCCAGCTGCAATGTACAAGTGCGTGAACTCAGGTGTGAACACTGGTATATCCTCACACTCTAATGTTGTCACAATGGGAGACCTCATGGCCCCTAGTTATGCTGCCTTTTCGTGGGAGAAGTGGAACTTTCGTTGTTCCAGTCCTATTCAGCTCCCTTCCTTTACATATTTATAATCCAGTTCATTGATGACTGTCTTGGTGCCATTTCCTTTTTTCGTCAAGAACTGGAAAATATAATCAACTTTTCTTATAAATTCCACCCTCCCTCGCCTTCACACGGTCCATCTCTGATACTTCCTTTCCCTTTCTCGTCTTCTCAATCTCCATTTCAGCAGATAGGCTGTCCAGCAATAACTACTATAAGCCCACTGACTCCCACAACTCCCTTGATTATACTTCCTCCAACCCGGCTTCTGGTAAGGACTCTATTACATTCTCCCCGTTTCTCCTCTTACATTGCATCTGTTCCGTGGGAGCCGCCTTCCACACTGTGCTTCTTAAATATCTTATTTTTTCCTCAGCCAACGATTCCCCTCCACTGTGGTTGACAGGGCCCTTGACCGTGTCAATACCATTTCCCGCGTCACTGCCATCACAACTCTACCAGAAACAAGATAGTGTCTCCCTTGTCCTCACTTTCCACTCCACCCGCCTCATCTTTCAACAGATTTTGCTCCACCATTTCATCTGCGTCTAGCTTAGGCCACCACCAAATATACATTCTCCTGCCGTCCGGTCCCCGCCCCTCCCTATTCCCTGGTCCACTCTTCCATCACCACCAACATCCGCTCCCCTTCTCCCGGCCTCTTCCTATGCAAGAACAGGAGATGCAACACCTGCCCGTTGATCTCCTCCCTTCCCACCGTCCATCGACACAAACATTTTACTGGTACTTCTTCCACGTTAGTAGATTGTACTCTTCGCCATCTTTTCTGTTCTTCTCTCCCCCTCTGTTATTCTGCTGTAACCATTTACACCTCCTCTGGACCAAATATTCTGTTTCTTTAATTTTCCCGTTCGCCTTGCACCATCATACCTTTTGTCATCCTGTCACTCCTGCCCTCCACCCGATCATAGACCTTGGTTCTTACCTCTCCGAACCCCACTTAGCTCTGGTTGTATCATTGCTTTAAAACTGTTAATCTCTAATATCTTCAGTTCTAACCACATGTTAGCGACTTGGAAGATTAGCTCTGTTTCTCTCCCCACAGATGCTGCCTGACCTGCAGCGTGTTTCCAGCATTCTCTGTTTCTTTTAATCAAATTTTGCTTTTGCTCAAATACTTAGGCGCGGATATTAACAGGGCCGGGTTTGTAGGCGGGGAGCGGATCTTCTTACGGGAACTCCGGGTGTCCCGCATGCTGTGGAGTTTTAACTCCGCACCTTGAGTCTTTTGTCCTTAACAGGTTGCCCGCCCAGATGTCAGCCTGATTGACAGGCTTGGCTTCCAGTCTGGCGGAAAGGACTCCAGAGCAGGCCAGGTAGGTCTGATCCAAAACCCGGGGGTACCGATTCCGGGGCAGTCTGATCCCCAACCCCGGGAGTGGCAGTTTCTGATTCTGGGGTGCGTCTCCGATCCCCAACACTCGGGAGTGCCCGATCTGTTGGGGGGCGGATTCCGATCCCAGGAGGTGTCCAATCCCCATGCATCAGCTGAAAATGCAACCAGCGGCGGGGCAACCACTGTGATAAGTACACGGCACATTTCTGATTGGCAGTTCCAACATTTTAAAATAAAAGAACATAAGAACATAAGAAATAGGTGCAGGAGTAGGTCATTTGGCCCTTCGAGCCTGCTCCACCGCTCAATAAGATCATGAATGATCTTCTGCCTCATCTCCACTTTCCTGTACTATCCCCATATCCCTTGATTTCCTTAATATTCAGAAATCTATCGATCTCTGTATATTCTCCCTGCATCTACACTGTCAAGCTGTAAGATCACCCCTCATTCTTCTAAACTCCAGAGAATATAGGCCGAGTCTACTCAATCTCTTCTCATTGGACAAACCCCCCACACCAGGAACCAATCTGGTGAACATTCGTTGCAACCCTCTAGGGCAAGTACATCCTTTCTTACGTAAGGAGACCAAAACTGTAAACAATATTCCAGGCGTGTTCTCACCAGGGACAGGAACACTAGTTTGCTGCATTCCCTCTGAGCTCTTCCGTAAATAATCATTTCTGCTATTTATGCAGCAGTTCATTTGCAGTTTCCAGAGTAAGAGCTTCGTCAATAGGTAGGCAGAGAGAGCTGAACTGTAGTTTAGAGGATTACATTACATTGAATATACAGCATGGAATCAGGCCATTCGGCCTAACTAGTCTGCGCTGGTGTTTATGCTCCACACGAGTCTCCTCGCATTGCAGTTACCTTATCTGAGACTTATAGCATATCTTTCTGTTCCTTTTCTCTCACGTACTGGTCTAGTTTTGCACTGAAAGCCTATAAACATTTGCCTCAACCACTTCCTGTGGCAGCGAGTTCAACATTCTACCCACTCTCTGAGTAAATATATTGCTCCTTATTTCCCTATTGGATTTATTAGTAACTATGTTGTATTTATGGCCCCTAGTTTTGGATTCTCCCACAACTGGAACATTTCTCTCCAAATCTACCTGTCCAAATCATTCATAACGTTAAATGTCTCTCTCAGGTTTCCTCTAAGTTATCTGTTTTCTAATGAAAAAAGCCAACCTATTCAATCTTTCCCAACAGCTGTAATCTCTCAGATCTGATGCCAGCCGTGTAAATCATTTCTCCAGTGCATCTATGTCCTTTTTATAGAGTGGAGACGAGAACTGTGCAAAGTATTGTAAGTGCTTCCTGACTGAGGTCTCTAGACCTTTAGCATAACTTAACTACATTTGAATTTTATACCCCTAGCAATAAAGCCCAGTTCTTTGTTAGCATTTTTAATTGCTTTGCTGATCTACGATGCTGCTTTAATTGATGTGTTCAGCTCTATTCTGAGATCCCTTTACTCTTCTAACTCATTTAGTTTCTTATGCTCTAAGTTGTCGGTGATGCTTCTGTTTTTCTACCAAAGTGCTTCCCCTTACATTCATCTATGTTAAATTTCACTTGCCACTTAACTGCACAGTGCGCTAATGTCTAATGTGCGATGTCCATTCGAGAAATGTTTCTTCAATAACTGAAATCAAAACATCAGTTAAAAAAGAACACATCACAATTAATAAACTATCTCCAACTGCAGGATTTTTTGGAATTTCATTCGACAATATGAAGGTTTATTTCACAGCAAAACTGCTTAATTCTCACTTTTTAATGCTGCTTTTCAAAGAAGTTGGTGAAATATTTATTTTAACTAACAGAACCTCTGGCCTCTTTGCTTCAGCCCCTCTTTGGTTCCTTCAATTTCTGTTTCTGCGTCTAACATTGTCAGCTCTTCCCCACCCTCAACAAATATCCTCATCTCTTCCCCGTCGCACCTAGTATCCGCAGCTCCTCGTCACCCCAAATAATATCCTCAGCTCCACCCCACCCCACATAATATCGGCAGCTCCTCCTCACCACACCTAGTATCCGCAGCTCCTCGTCACCCCAAATAATATCCTCAGCCCTACCTCACCCCACATAATATCCGCAGCTCCTCCTCACCACACCTAGTATCCTCAGCTCCTCGTCACCCCAAATAATATCAGCAGCTCCACCCAAATTCACATAATAGCCGCAGCTCCTGCTCACCACACTTAGTATCTTCAGTTCCTCGCAACCTCAAATAATAACCTCAGCTCCTCCCCACCCTGCATAATATCCGCAGCTCCTCAACACCCCATCTAATAGCTTCAGCTCCTCATCACCCCAGATAATGTCCTCAGCTCCTCCCCACCGCACCTAACATCCTCAGCTCCTCCCCACGCCCACCTAATATCTTCAGCTCCTCCCCACTCCACCTAATATCCTCAGCTCCTCCCCACCACACCTAAAATCCTCAGTGCCCCTCCACCCCACCTAACATTCTCAGCTCCTCCTCACCCCACCTAATATCCTCAGCTCCTCTCCCCCCAACTAATTTATTCAGCTCCTCCCCACCCCACCTAATATCGTCAGCTCCTCCCCACCCCACCTAACATCGTCAGCTCCTCCCCACCCCACCTAATATCCTCAGCTCCACCACACCCCAATTTATATCCGCAGCTCCTCCCACCCCATCTAATATCCTCAGCTCCTCCCCACTCCACCTAATATCCACAGCTCCTCCCCACCCCACCTAATATCCTCAGCTCCTCCCCACGCCCACCTAATATCTTCAGCTCCTCCCCACTCCACCTAATATCCTCAGCTCCTCCCCACCCCACCTAATATCCCCAGCTCCTCCACACCCCACCTACTATCCACAGCTCCTCCCCACCCCACCTAATATCCTCAGCTCCTCCCCACGCCCACCTAATATCTTCAGCTCCTCCCCACTCCACCTAATATCCTCAGCTCCTCCCCACCCCACCTAATATCCCCAGCTCCTCCACACCCCACCTAAAATCCTCAGTGCCCCTCCACCCCACCTAACATTCTCAGCTCCTCCTCACCCCACCTAATATCCTCAGCTCCTCTCCACCCAACTAATTTATTCAGCGCCTCCCCACCGCACCTAATATCCTCAGCTCCTCCCCACCCCACCTAATATCGTCAGCTCCTCCCCACCCCACCTAATATCCTCAGCTCCTCCCCACCCCACCTAATATCGTCAGCTCCTCCCCACCCCACCTAATATCGTCAGCTCCTCCCCACCCCACCTAATATCCTCAGCTCCACCCCACCCCAATTTATATCCGCAGCTCCTCCCACCCCATCTAATATCCTCAGCTCCTCCCCACCCCACCTAATATCCTCAGCTCCTCCCCACCCCACCTAATATCCTCAGCTCTTCCACACCCCACCTAATATCCTCAGCTCCTCCCCTCACCACCTAATATCCTCAGCTCCTCCCCACTCCACCCCACCTATTATCCTCAGCACCTCCCCACTCCACCCCACCTAATATCCTCTTCACCTCCTGACGCCCACCATTATCCTCAGCTCCTCCCCACTCCACCTAATATCCTCAGCTTCTCCTCACCCACCGAACATGGAGCTCCTCCCATCCCCACCTAACATTCTCAACTCCTGCCCAACAATCCTAATATCCTCAGCTAACCCAAACCCCTCCTAACATCCACAGAATCGCCCAATTATCACGGCATAGAGTCCGCAGCAGTCAATCACACACTCTACTCAAGGGGACATTCAGAGAATTTCCTGCAATTATTTCTCTACATACAGTCTGCAGCTGTCAATCAAACACGCTCCTCGCGGGGACTTGAGAGAACTTCGTGCACTGATCTCTCTGCAAGCAGTCTACAACTGGCAATCACACATTCTCCGCCCGGGAACTGTCAGAAAATTCCTGCATTTAATACAATTCCATCTAATTGACAGCAGGTTGCTGTTGCTCTATGTGATGGTGAATCTGTGATAGAACATTGCCCCCAACAGTACAGCCTAAAGATGGATTTTATATGATTTTGTTATTTAAAGTTATCAGATTCAACACATGTTGATGATAATGTCAAGCCTCTGATCCCGCACTCTCTTCGGGAGTCATTGTGTGTATAACTAGTGCCTGCGACCGGCCCTGCATCATTCTCAGTGTAATGTGAAATTATTTTGTAGTTTTTTTTTCCAAATTACCTTTTGCAAAAAAAAAAAAGTTTCGCAAACTGTTTTCTGGAGAACTAGTAATGATAGTTGAATGAAAAAAAAGTGCTGCATGAATTGGGTCATTTCCTTTATCCAATATCGCAGTTTTGGAAACTGAATACTTTTTTATCAAGAAGAAAGATAAGAAGTTGTACATATTTAGCACCTTTCTCCTGCTCATGACGTCCCAAAGGGACATTGCAGCTCCTGGTCAGGGGTCACAGGTGGCAAATGCTGGGCGCGGGGCTGCAGAAGAATCGGTGTTGAGAAACCGCCGATCGTGATCGCTGTGACGCGGGAAATTATTGTGGCGTCACCCACCACAGGGCAAAGGGCAAACGCGTTCGGCCACGGTCGGGTGACGTCACGTCGGCCATGTTTGTGTTACACCCTCTGTTAGACACGGATCACATTCTTTCCGCTCTACCTCCACCAACCCTTTTACACCTGCACCATGCTCTTCCACTCTGTTAGACCTGGATCACATTCTTTCCCGTCCCCAACCCCCACCCACTTTACTCCTGCACCACCTGCTACCCCCTCTGTTAGACCTGGATCAATTTCAGGGTCCTTTGCCCCTCCACCCCCTTTAGAACAGCACCACGTTCTCCCCTCCTCCCGCCAGTCCTGGATCACGGTCTTAACCATGAACGGTAGTGAATAGATTTCACCGAAAGCCCGGAGCGTGCGCAGCAAGTGACATCATTAGAACGAATGTAATCCGGAAGTTATGATACTGTCCTGTTCACTTCGTAACCAACCCAACACTTTCCACCCAATAAACCTGGTAACAATCGGTGACCCACACACAATTGCCCATTAGTCACCGCAGCTCTCACCCAGAGTGTTTAGTTTGACGGAGTGAGTAGCGACAGTGTGTTTACTTCCGGTTTCCGTTCGACGCGAGATGTCGTCATACCCATTAGCCAATTCACTCGATGATGTAATTCTCAGCGCAGGCTAAAAATCGATGGCTCCGATAGTGATGTCACTTGCAATGACTTCACCCTCACCTGTTCTCATTAATGAGGAAAGGCAGTGCACGAACTTGCATGAAAGGCTGATGATACCAGTGACTGTCCTGACACTGCGAGCAGCAGTTAAAGGCTGGCAGCATTTAAAATGTCATGCAGCTGGTCAGGTTCCAAATCATGACAGATGGCAAGAAAACGTCACGCTGACTGTGCGCGGCATCATTGTTTGAAAATAGCAAGCATTTTATACAAGGTATGAATTACATCGTGCAACGCTCTAATGGGTAGAAGATTAAGGAATGATGTGCTTCTGACTATTAAGGCAGCGGCAGTGGCGTTGAAAATGTTAAGGATTTTCAGGAGCGAAATTTGGTTAGTTCCTGTTCGAACAGCACCGGACAATCATGTCCTAACCTCTAGATCATCAGGGAATCGACAGCGATTTATCTGCATGTAAACAGGCCAAAGCTGCCTTTTCCCACTTCACCAATTGAAATTCAGCTCACTTTAACCCAGACAAGGTGATCGCACAAATGGCGCTTTCTGTTGGAACACCAAAAACTTGTTTAGACAATGACAGCACCAAGTGCGGGTAGACATGCACACGAAATGGTCAGTGAGGTGAAATGCAACCACAAGCTGTTGATGTACCTGATTCCAGTTCTTAAATGCACGCACCTAATCAGTGCAGGATCGACGAGCTGAATAGCCTACTCCTGCTCCTATGGTTTTTGCCGTGTTAGTAATTAATCTACCTGTGTTAATATCGGCGTTATTTTTGAATTGAGTTGTTTGCATCTCTGTGTTATCTATCAATATAGTTGTATGCCTCTGTTTTATTTTTAAACCTATTTTGTGTGTATATCTGTGTTATAATTGTATTTGCGTTTCACTGATGGTTATTTACAAATAGCATATGTAAATAAATACAAACGAAATAAAGTGATAACGAACATAGATTACAATTTTAAATAAAACAGATATATCCAAGCACATAAACATTAACACAGCTAAACAAAATATATTTATGTATAACACAAGTCAACAATACATTTGTATCTAACACAGATACCCCCAATTATTCTTACAACTATCAGAGGCAGATTTTATTTTCTTATTAGGAACATAGGAACAGGAGGAGGCCAATTGAACCCTCGAGCCTTTTCGGCTATTCAATGAGATCATGGCTGATCTCTGACCTAACTCCATGTATCCACATTTCCATAGATCCCTCAATTCATTTGGGTAACAAAAATCTATAAATCACAACTTGCTACTTTACATGACTGACTACTCTTAAAAAGTACTTCATTGGCTGCAAAACGCTTTGGGACTTCCAGTGGTCATGAAAGGCGCTGCAGAAATGCAAGTCTTTCTTTCTTTCATCAATGGTTAAGCGATTACAATCAGGAATGCTCAAGAGGCCAGAATTAGAGGAGGGCAGTTATCTAAGGGGGGTTGTAGGGCTGAAAGTGATTAAAGAGTTAGGGAGTGGCGAGCCCGTGGAGGGATTTGAAAAGAAAGATGAGAATTTTCAAATCGAGGCTTTCCTTAACTGGGACCCAATGTAGGTGGGTGAGAACAAGGGGTGATGGGTCAATGGGACTTGGTGCGAGTTAGGACACGGGAAGCAGAGTTTTGTCTGAGCTCAAGTTTACAAAGGGTAGAACGTGGGAGGCCAGCAGTGTGTTGGAATAGTCCAGTCCAATGTCGCAGCTAATGACTTCACATTTATGTCTGTTCGCCCTCACATTGAAGAACCGCTTCAGTTTAAGAACAGCACACTTATGGTAGAGTCTATGATATGAGGGGAATGATACAGACCACAATGCAGCTTCTGATCGAGTAACTCTGTAAAGTCTTACTTTTATATTACAAACCATACATTCAACATTAATTTGGTGAAGAGCGGATAATATTGTGGATTAAAATAGTTAGTGTACAACTTGGCACTGGTTTACATCGGAATAGAAAGCGGGATTGGAAGGACAGAAGCGGTCCGCCAGTTTGGCTGATCGGCTGTGGGTGGCAGGGACATTTTCTACTGGCTCCAAGCCACTGATGCCGGCAGTTCGTTGGTCTCGCGTTATGTTTCTCGTGTTAGGAGTGTCACTGATTGAAATGCGGGAAATCCCGGGTTTAAATCCGAAGAAGCCCCGCTGTGTTCCGATTGTTAGTCAGGAATCACCAATTGGTTCCTCGCATCTATTCAGCTAAGCAAATGGAGGGTGACGTATATCCAGAGCATGTTTGAGTCTCAAGGTGTCCGGTGTCAGAGGGATCAAACATTGTTATAGTCAGTTCACTGAGTAGCTTTAACGTGTTGTCGCCTCTCAAATCTGCGCCCATCTTTTCCGACAATTTCAAATTTGAACCTCTCCATTCAGGTTTCCTCTCTGCCGCAGCACTGAAGCGGCCCTAATCAAAGTTGCAAATGACATTCTCTGTGACGGTGAGCACGGTGCACTATCCCCCATCATCATTCTCGACTTGTCTCCAGCCATTGACACGATTCACCACTAAACCCTCCTCCAATACCTCTCCTCCTTTGACCAACTGAATGGCACTTCCATCGCCTAGTTCCACGCTGATCTATTCAGTCTAAACCATAGAATCAGATGCAATGTCTTCTCTTCCCGCTCCCGGCCCCGATAATCCCCAAGGGTCGACATTTGCCCCTTTCTTATTGCTCATGTATCTGATGCTCTCGGTGACATCATCCGTGTCACACTGCTTGCCCGACATCGGGTCCTGTACAAGACTCAATCTAATCATTGGGAAAAACGAAGCATTTTTGTCTTCGGTCACCTCCACAACCATATTCCCTCGCCACGTATTTCCGTCCCCTCTTGCAACAATATACTGAAACAGCCTATTCAAAGCTCGGTGTCCTATTTGATCCTGTGCTCAGTTTGTGATCTCATATCCGCTCCATCACAAAGACTGACGCTCCGTAATATCACCCGTCACCACTCCTGCCGCAGCCCAGCTGCTGCTGAAATGCTCGACAATTCCAATGTTCTCCTGGCTGGCCTGCGACCTTCCATCCTCCGTACAATAACTCATCCAATACTGGAACCCAGTCCCGATCACGCATCATTCCTGGGCTCGCAGACCAACATTGGCTCCCAGTCCACCAACGCCTCGGATTTAAAATTCTCCTCCTTTTGTTCAAATCTCCCACGTCCTCGAACTATCTCTGTAAGCCCCGCCAGTCATACAACCGAATGAGGTCTGCGTCCCTCCCACTCCAGTCTCTTATACATACCCCACTGTCTTCACCCCACTTTCTTCAGGCCGGGCCTTCAATTGTCTAGATCCAGAGCTCTGACATCTGTCCGCAAAAGCTCTTCATGTCTCCATTTCTCTCCTCCTTCAGCTCCCTTCTTCAAACTTACCTTGGCAGCTTTTAATCAATCTTCCTAATATCTCCTTCTGTGATTCAGTGCCAATTGTTGTCTAATTACGCTCCCGTAAAGAGCCTTGTAACATGTTCCGACAATAAATGCCAGTTGTTGTATCGTTTACCCATCACCCCTTTGCTCTCTGGCCTATATTGTCACCTGTTTGATCAACCACACAAATTTAATATTCTAATCTTTGTGTTAAAATCGCTCCATGGTCTCGCCGCTCCTTATCTCTGGTACCTCCTCTGGACCAGCAATCTTCAGAGAACTCTGCATTCCTCCAGTTCTGGCCCCTTGAGCATCCACGATTTCCATCGCTTCACCATTGGCGGCCCCAACGTCAGCTGTCTAGGCCCCAAGTTCAGGATTTACCTCGCTGAACATCTCTGCCTCTCTCCTCATTTAAGAAACTTCTGAAACCTACATCTTTGAACAAGCTTTTGGTCACCTGTCCGAAAAGCTTCTTATGAGAACCGTTGCCTGATGACGCTCCTGTGAAGTGCGTTGGGACGTTGCACTACGTTGAAGGCGCTACATAAATGCAAGTTGTTGCTGTTGTAACTGTCACAGTAACTGTTGCAATAGATTATTCACCCACTGTCAGCCCAGAGCTGCAGAACTTTAGTGATTCAACAGCCCCTCCAAGCACTGAAGCCCTTCACACAGCGAGGCACACAAGACAACCTAGGTTGTTTTTTACTGAGTCTTCTTCCGACCACTCAATGGGCAAAAGCACCAATCCGGGCGGGAGGTTCAATGGGCGGGCGCTGCCACACCGCCCGTTTTAAGTCACCGTCGAGCGAATTTCTAAACCTGAAAATTAACTACGTCTACCCTGCTGGATGGGAAGTGATTCCCATTCTGTCAGTCAATGCCTTTCCTAATTGGAAGCGCCTCAATGAGATTATCAATGAATTGACGTTGTTTATTTTGCTCTTCAGCCCGTGATTCTGAGTCGGGTAATTTTAACCGAACCCAGTGCTGGGGAAGTGGCGGGTTCGGATTCGCCGCCTCTGTTACATCCAGCACGATTTTAAATCCCATTGATGGTCCATTGTTCCATTGAGCTGAATATCGGGTGTAACGTGTAACGGGCAGCCTGTGCGAATGCCCAAGATGCATTTCTAAACTCAAAGTTCCGAAGGTGTGTCACAAAAAGCAGAACACATTCTTTACACAGGTGTGAGCAGTGCCCGCTAACAGCGCCAATAGCAATTTCTGGGGCCAAGTACTGAAATAGTATTCTTGGACACACTGTTAAATAATAGAAATGACTGTCAGATAGATTGGCAATTATTGTATTTCAGTCAAAGATGCGTCAAAGATTCACGTTGGTGAAAACAGATAGTACCATCATGAATTCTTGGGTAGGTTGTCAGATGTGTTGCATGAAATGTGCACAGTTCTGCTCCAATTAATATTTCGCAATTCCCAGTCCATCACAGGAATTATCAGTTACATCACATAACAGATCCGGAGATTACTGAAAGTTCTTTCAGCCACATTATTCCAGTGAAACCCTGAAGCAATGCTGAAACTGGATTCAATTTTCAACAGTTTGGAAAGACATTAGCACATTCGCTGGAAATTCGTTATAGCCAAGGAAGGGCGGTGTTTTGAATAAAAATGATTAAGTAGCTCCCGGTTAAAATTGTCTAGACTGCACGCAAAATTCGTCCTAACTCCTCCTTAAAATAATTGCAGTCATGATTCTCGTCTATAAACCCAAGCTCATTGGCGTTACACTGAATAGATGGACCACTATCGGGTGCAGTCTAAACGCAAGTAATGATTGTTTTCTCACTACGTAAAGGGGAGGCCCCTTGATGCTGCAACAACTCATTCTCAGCTTTGTTGGATGTGCAGCAGCCTGAACAATATAAGAAGAAGGACAAGGAGAAGGAGCACTTATTAACAAATGCTGATGGCAGATCGCCACCTCAGAGAGCCGAGGTTTTCCGAGGAGGCTTTGGAGGCTTTGTTTTAATGATGGAGAGATGGTGAGCAGTTCCATACCAACTGGGAGGAGACCCTCGCCACATGTCTGCCGGACTATGTGGAGGGTGTTGGCACACTGTGCTCCCGAGGACACACACATAATGAAGGGAAGAAGTTTAACGAGCGCACATGGGTGGTCAGGGTCAGTGAAGGCTTCAACAAGTGCTCCGTCCCACCATCTGTACCGCAAGCTTCCAACACTGCTCAATGCACCACACCCCCAGCACTCACCCACCAACAGCATCTACCTAGTAATACTCTCGCCCACATCTCACACCTGGCACACAAAAGCAGCTATTCAACTATGGTAGGCACAAGAGTCATTAGTTATTAGAATTCATGTGATTTGTGTGATATGATTATAGATAAATTATTAAAGTGTTTGGAATATTTTTTTCGTCTCTCTCCTTTCACATTTCCGCCCAGGAGGACGCTGTGATATGTCTTAAGAAAGGAATTATATGATGGTGATGTTGTGAGCAACGGGGATCTGAGGTTTCATTCATTCAAATCGCAGTCTGATGAGCCGGTCACGGGCAGCCCGTCCAGAAGGCCGATTGTATCGCTGCCTCCTCCCTTCCTCCTGTTCCTCCTCCTCCTCGTTCTCTTCCGCCTCGTCCTCCTTCTGATTCTCATCATTCTCTGCCTCCATCTACTCCTGAGGTGGTCCCGCAATCCCTGGCTGCTTTGTCATGATGGCCAAGTTGGGCAGCATGCAGCAGACCACCAGGAATGGGTCACTCACTCTGGCGAGTACTGGAGGGCTCAACCCCCTAGCGGTCAAGGCAATGGGACCGTTGCTACAATAAGCTGATGGTCTGCTCGATGATGTTCCTGGTGGAGACATGACTCTCATTATATGAGTGCTGGGCACGAGTATTGGGAATGCGGAGCGGAGCCATGAACCAGGTGGAGAGCGGATAGCCCTTGTCTCCGAGGAGGCACCCTCTACGTGATGGCTGAAAGTGTGCTGGCACACCGCTCTGTCGCAGGATGAAGGTATCCTGGCTGCTGACAGGATAGCAGGCATTGACTTTACGGATTTCATAGAGTCATAGAGTTATACAGCACGGATACAGGCCCTTCGGCCCATCGTGTCCGCGCCGGCCATCAAGCCCTGTCTAATCTAATCCCATATTCCAGCATTTGGTCCGTAGCCTTGTAAGCTATGGCATTTCAAGTGCTCATCCAAATGCTTCTTGAATGTTGTGAGGGTTCCTGCCTCCACAACCCTTTCAGGCAGTGAGTTCCAGACTCCAACCACACTCTGGGTGAAAAAGTTCTTTCTCAAATCCCTTCTAAACCTCCCGCCCTTTACCTTGAATCCATGCCCCCTTGTTATAGACCCCTCTACTAAGGGAAAAAACTCCTTAGTATCCATCCTATCCATGCCCCTCATAATTTTGTACACCTCAATCATGTCCCCCCTCAGCCTCCTCTGCTCCAAGGAAAACAAACCCAATCTGCCCAGTCTCCCTTCATAGCTGAAGCACGCCAGCCCGGGTAACATTCTGGTGAATCTCCTCTGCACCCTCTCCAAAGCTATCACATCCTTCCTGTAGTGTGGCGACCAGAACTGCACACAGTATTCCAGATGTGGCCTAACCAGTGTTTTATACAGCTCCATCATAACCTCCTTGCTCTTATATTCTATGCCTCGGCTAATGAATGCAAGTATCCCATATGCCTTTTTTACCACCTTATCCACCTGTTCCGCCGCCTTCAGGGATACGTGAACCTGCACACCAAGATCCCTCTGACCTTCCGTCTTGCCTAGGGTCTTACCATTCATTGTGTATTCCCTTGCCTTATTAGTCCCTCCAAAGTGCATCACCTCCCACTTTTCCGGATTAAATTCCATTTGCCACTGTTCCGCCCATCTGACCAACCCATCTATATCGTCCTGCAGACTGAGGCTACCCTCATCGCTATTTACCACCCTACCAATTTTTGTATCATCCGCGAACTTACTGATCATACCTTTTACATTCATATCCAAGTCGTTAATGTAGACCACAAACAGCAAGGGACCCAGCACCGATTCCTGTGGTACCCCACTGGCCACAGGCTTCCAGTCACAAAAACAACCTTCGACCATCACCCTCTGCCTTCTGCCACTGAGCCAGTTTTGTATCCAAAGTGCCAAGGCACCCTGGATTCCATGGGCTCTTACCTTCTTGAGCAGTCTCCTGTGCGGAACTTTATTGAAGGCCTTACTGAAATCCATGTATACCACATCCACTGCGTTACCCTCATCCACACACCTAGTCAGCCCCTCAAAAAATTCAATCAAATTATTCAGACATGATCTTCCCTTGACAAAGCCATGTTGGCTAACCCTGATTAATCCTTGCCTCTCCAAGTGGAGACTAATTTTGTCCCTCAGAATTTTTTCCAATAATTTTCCTACCACTGATGTTAGGCTCACTGGCCTGTAGTTCCCCGGTTTTTCCCTACTCCCTTTCTTGAATAATGGTACTACATTAGCGGTTCTCCAGTCCTCTGGCACATCCCCTGTGGCCAGAGAGGTTCTGAATATATGTGTTGGAGCCTCCGCAATCTCCTCCTTTGCCTCACCCAGTAGCCTGGGATGCATTTCGTCCGGACCTGGGGATTTATCCATTTTTAGACCTGCTAAAACCGCCAATACCTCCTCCCTCTCGATGTTAAAATGTTCGTGTATATCACAGTCCCCCTGCCCTAATTTTATGTCTGCATCGTCCTTCTCCATTGTGACAACAGATGCAAAAAAATCATTTTGAACCCCACCTACATCTTTCGGCTCCACACACAGATTGCCACTTTTGTCCCTAATGGGCCCTATTTTTTCCCTAGTTACCCTCTTACCCTTAATATACTTATAAAACATCTCAGGATTTTCCTTTATTTTGCTCGCCAGTGTTATTTCATGGCCCCTCCTTGATCTCCTAATGTCTTTTTTAAGTATCCCCCTGCAATTTTTGTACTCCTCCAGGGCTTCCTCCGTCTTTAGCATTTTGTATCTGCCAAAACCCCTCCTTTTTTTCCTGATCCATTCTCGTATATCCCCTGACATCCAAGGTTCCCTGGGGTTTTTGGAACCACCCTTGACCGTTACGGGAACATGCTGCCATTGTATGATCTCAATCTCCCTTCTGAAAGAATCCCATTGCTCCGATGCGGATTTTCCGACAAGCAGCTGATCCCAGTCCATTTTGGCCAGATCCTGCCTTATCTTATTAAAATCGTCCTTCCCCCAATTTAGAATCTTTATTTCCGGCCCATCCCTGTCCTTTTCCATGACCACCTTAAATCTCACCGTATTATGGTCATTGTCACCAAAGTGCTCACCTACTAGCACTTCTTCCACTTGGCCTTTTCCTCCCTTTCTGAGCAGCAGAATCAGCCCTGGTGCCAGGAAGTTTGCTGCTGCCGCTCTCCCCTGGTGAGTCATCCCCCTCAACAGTATCCAAATCGTTATACCTGTTTGAAAGGGGGATGACCGCAGGGGTCCCCTGTACTTCCGGCCTGCCTCTGCTGCTCCGCCTGATTTTCACCCATTTCCCTTCTGCCTGTGCTGCCCTACCCTTCGGCGTGAACAACTCGCTCAATGTGTCATCCACGACCCTCTCAGCATCGCGTATGCTCCAAAACTCATCCACCCACAGCTCGAGCGCCGCAATGCGGTCTACAAGTAGCTGCAGCTGGATGCATTTCTCGCACACATGGTCCCCAGGGACACTGGCAGCGTCCCTGAATTCCCACATGGAGTAAGCGGAGCATAACACGGGGCAGATCTCACCTGCCATGACCTACTCCTTTAATTAAATTAAAAATGTATTCAATACCCCAGTTACAGATATAGTCTAGGGCGCTTTATTTACCAACTGTCCCCACTACACCACAGAGACCCTAGAAATTTAACCCACAGAATTTAAGCTTAAAAAGAGAGAAATACTCACCAACCAATCACTTGCCTGCTTTTTGGTGACGTCACACTTCGATTATTTTCCCCTCCGAGTTCGGACACTGGTACGCCTTACCTGGTCTCTGGAGCCTTTTATAGCCCCACTGCCGACGCTGAAACTCCCGCCGACGCTCTGAGGCCTTACCTGTTCTCTGGAGGCGTTTATAGGCCCACTGCCGCCGCTGAAACTCCCGCCGACGCTCTGAGGCCTTACCTGTTCTCTGGAGGCGTTTATAGGCCCACTGCCGCCGCTGAAACTCCCGCCGACGCTCTGAGGCCTTACCTGGTCTCTGGAGCCTTTTATAGGCCCACTGCCGCCGCTGAAACTCCCGCCGACCCTCTGAGGACTTACCTGGTCTCTGGAGCCTTTTATAGGCCCACTGCCGCCGCTGAAACTCCCGCCGACGCTCTGAGGCCTTACCTGGTCTCTGGAGCGTTTTATAGGCCCACTGCCGCCGCTGAAACTCCCGCCGATTTGCTGTGTGTGGTCGCACACCAACTGCAAATTAACTGAGTGTTATCCTTTGCGGTTGCGGAAGATCTCAGGACTGTTAGGCGGTGACCTCAAAGCCACGTGGGTGCAGTAAATGGAGCCCTGCACCATGCAGAAGCCAGCTATCCTGGCAACGCCACATGCATGCTCGGCCTGCTTCTCTCCAGTGATCTGAAAGCCAATATAATACCTTCTCCTGCTGTAGAGAGCCTCATTGACCTCCCGGATGCAGAGATGGACGGCGAACTGTGATATATTAGCTATGTCTCCTGGTACAGTCTAGAAGGATCCGATGGCGAAGAAATTTAGGGCCACAGTGACCTTGACTGCCAGTGGAAGAGTCCTGGACCCGCTGATCTAAGGCTGGAGGTCTGGATTCAGGATGTGGCAGAGTTCTTTGACTACCTCCTTGGAGAAGCAAAGCCTTCTAATACACTGATCCTCACTTAGCTAAAGGAGGAGAAGTGATGTCGGAAGAGTGTAGGTTGGTAAGGCCTGCTGTTGAGAGCCCTAATAGCCCTGCTCCTCATCTGTGCACATGTTCCTGTCATTGCTTCCTCCGCAGTAGATTCTGGGGGGCGAGGACGACCTCCAGTACGGTCCCCATGACTTTTAGCAACTGCTTTAGTTTGAAGCGTTTCAAAAATAATAAAGGAGTTTTGCACTTGCCTGAACACTCCCTGATACCATAGAAACTTGAAATGTTTCAGCAAAACTCTTGGGGGGAAAAATTAGGTCGCGCCCCGTTTGGGGCGCAAATATCGTCTGGACGCAAAAAATTAGCGCCTGGCGCTAATTATCGCCACTGACTGGAAACTTCACTTTAACCGCCCCGGGAGGTGAGTGGAGGGCTAAATCAGGCGCTGCACACCTGTCTTAAGGCGCAAAGGCCGAGCAGTGAGGCGCTAACTCAGCGCGCGAGCGCAGCGCAGGTGCTGCCAGTTAGCGAGGGAACACAGACACACTGGCGCCAGCCAGTTCTTAAAGGGGGGGGGCATCTTGCTCCCCAGCCACACCCTGCTCATTGCAGCCTTGAGTCTCGGCCTGGAGAGACCTGTGAATCCATTTTGCTGCCAAGGATGGAGAGGGTGAGAGAACGAGCTCAGCGCTTCACCGAACGGGCCTTGGATGCTCTGGTTGGCGCGGTGGAGCACAGAAGATGTATACTCTTCCCTGAGAGTGGCAGGAGGCCTTTGCCACGCGAGTACAGAAGAGTGTGGAGGGAGGTGGCTCAGAGCGTCTCCTCCAGGAGCATGGTGCCCAGGACCCATGTTCAATGCCGCAAAAAGTTCAACGACCTCACTCGGGTCGTCAGGGTGAGTGGCTTTTTCTCAATACCTCTCCATCCCTCCATCTCAACCTCACTCTATGGCCAGAGGGTCTTAAAACCCCAATGCACAACACTCATCCAACACCTATGGCACTTTCATGAAACACATACACACATTCCACACTTTGCATACAGGAAGGGCTATTCACCTATGGGAGGCACATCAGGCAAGACCATGGCTGCATACAGTAAGGGCTATTCACCTATGGGAGGCACATCAGGCAAGACCATGGCTGTATATTTACTCAGATGCTGTCCTTTTTCTTGCAGGCCAAGCTGGCGCATAATAGGAGACAGCAGCAACGGACAGGTGGAGGGCGGCCTCAGCTGCAACCCCTCAGCGATCTTGAGGAGTGCGTCCACAGGATTGTGGCAAGCCGGGTGATCGGTCCCGTCGCCACTGGAGACGCCGACCCCGTTCTGGACAGCAATGGTAAGGTCATCACCTTTTTGTCCTCTGTCCTTCCACTTCTCCCTCACAACACCAGCCTTTGACACTTTCAATCCAACTTGCTAACTCGCTGCACTTATTCCTCCCTTACTGCCACCCTGTCCTCACGCTAACGCCACTCTTGTACCTCCCTGCATTCAGATGGTGATTCACCAGCTGAGCAGACTGGCCCTGAAGCTGCCAGTGGGAGTGAAGCTGCAGCCGAGGAGGAAGAGGAAGCCGGAGCATCAGTGCCACCCTCTCCCGAGGAAGCCCATGCCCACACTGGGAACACGCCTTCCCTGGAGGGGAGCAGGGGGGAAGGGTCTGATGAGGGTGAAGCTCCAGGACCCAGCGGGCTGCAGCAACGCCATGGGGGTAGGGAAGAACGGGGGCCTTCTCCCCAGAGGGAGAGTATGCCAGCGACTCCTGCTGCAATGGACGCAGAGGAGGAGCGGCTGATCGCAGAAATGAACACCCAGGCGGTGGGCATGCACACTAAGCTCATGGGTGCAGTGGGAAGGGTGCCCGAATGCATTGAGTCACTGGCAAGGAGTGTGGAGCACTTCGCTGTAGCACAGGCGGATGCCACACTAATGCTTAGTGCTGCAATTCAGTCACTGACTGCCGTGATCCCATCTCTGACTGCTCTCATGCAGACTCAGATTGAGGCCACGCGAGCACTGACTGCTGCCAACCTCGATGGTTCGTTCACATGTCCCCGGGGCTCTCACCGCACTGCAGCAGGCCAGCAATCTGTGCTCCAGTAGATTGCTCCGGATGCTGAAGTGCTGCCCCGTGGGAGTGCCAGTGTGTCGGTCGAGCAGGGAGTTGCTGTCCTCTCTCACGATGACAGCATTCCTGCTGCCAACACTGTCACTTCTCCACTGCACTTGCCACCGCCTGTAGGACAGACTGCTGCCGCCCATGCAGAGTTGGTGCAGTCTGCAGCCGGGCCCTCCAGGCCCAGAACTGGTCGAGGCCGTCCTTCAGGGGCATCTGCAGTGTCAGGGTCTGACAATCAGCAGCCTTCCACCAGCCTTGCTGCAGCCACTGAGGTCCCATTACGGAGGAGCAGTAGGGTTAGAAGGGGGGAAGTGCGCAAGGGAAGGAGATCACCCTCGAAGGGCAAAAAGTAGGAGGTGTGACAAAATGCTGGTCATTTTTTTATTAAAGGCCGAGGTTCGTGGTCCAACTTTTGTCTAGTGTTTTGGACATTATCTCCAGGTTGTGAGAACCAGTTATGTTAATGACTGCTTTTTTGTGTTTATTTCTATGAGTTTGTCATGAAGAAATGACACACACAGAGTTTGTAAAATAAATAAGTTTTTGTATTCAAAATATACATGTTTGGTGTTTGGAATCATTGGTGCCTTGGCCGGCTTAGGGGTTGCGTGCTGGGTTCATTGATGTTGTTAGCAATGGCAGAAGCCATTTCCACAGCAGGGGCCCTAGAAGCGGCTTGCTATCAGCCGTTGACGGACGGCCCTTGCAGTTTCACCATTGTGGGCCGCCCTCCCGCCTTGGTGCTGCTGATGATCATCCTCCTCGTCCTCTTCCTCCTCTTCCTCCTCCTCCTCTGGTGGTGCTCCAAGGCCTGGTGGCATTGGCTGGGTCCTGACGATTGCCATGTTATGCAACATGCAGCACACAACTACGAAGTTGGATACTCGCTCAGGCGAGTACTGCAGGGCTCCTCCAGAATGGTCGAGACAGCGGAACCGTTGCTTCAGCACGCCGATTGTGCGCTCAATGATGTTCCTGGTAGCTTGATGGCTCTCGTTGTACCGCAGCTCAGCAGGGGTGTTGGGCGTACGGAGCGGTGTCATCAGCCAGGTGCTCAATGGATACCCCTTGTCCCCGAGAAGCCAACCAACTAGCTGATGCGGTGCCTCGAAAAGTTCTGCCACAGTAGTCTGGCGCAGGATGAAAGCATCGTGGCAAATGCCAGGATAGTGGGCATTGACAGCGAGTATCAGCTGTCTGTGGTCACAGACCAACTGAACATTCAAGGAATGGAACCCCTTTCTGTTCCGGAATTCCTCGGCATTCTCATGTGGAGCACGCAAAGCCACATGCGTGCATTCAATGGCGCCCTGCACCATGGGGAAGCCCGCTATCCTCGCAAAGCCCAGAGCGCGGTCACGCTGCTTGTCTGAGGTCATGGGGAAAGAGATGAACTCTCGTCTCCTTTTAAAGAGGGCATTTGTGACCTGCCGGATTCAGCAATGCACCGCGAACTGGGAGATATTGACGAGTTCCCCAGCAGCAGCTTGAAATGAGCCAGTAGCATAGAAGTTGAGAGCCACTGTGACCTTCACTGCCACCGACAGAGACGTCCTGGACCTCAGTTGAGGCTGCAGATCTGGCTGCAGCAGGTAGGCAGAGCTCAGTGACCACCTCCTTGCTGAATCGCAGCCTTCGCAAACACAGCTCCTCAGACATATGAATGTAGGAGAGCTGTTCACGATATACCCTGGGAGGGTAAGCTCTCCTGTACATATGCCTGTTGGCCCTCCTCCATCTGGCCATCATTGCCACTCTCTCTCTGCGTCTCTGTGTCCTCCGTATCAGCTGGAGCAGGACGACGCCCCCATTCAGTGCAGCCCCCATAGTCTCTTTGCAAGCAAAGTTATGAAGGAAAGCAACCAAAGTACCAGCGAAGTTAGGATCAGTAGGCAAAACTACCTCACAAAGCGTTGACTTAATGCAGAAGTCTCTCTTTCTCTCTCTCCGAATCTCTCTCTCTCTCTCAGAACGAGTGGTGCAAAAATGTCAACCACAGAAAACGACAGGAAGAGGCCCCCTTTAAATAGCGCCCCCCCCCACCCCCAGCCCCACAGCGATTGATAGCGTTCCAGTCTTCCGGTCGTTGGATGCGCCAGGCGGTAAGGCAGGGGGCGCCACTCAATTTCCGCTCCGGGGCGCCACAAGGGCGTTGCACCATGGAATGACGTCACAATCTGCGCGCGCAGGTGGTCGCAGCGGTAAAGTTTAGCGCCGCCGCACAATGTCTAGTTAAGTTCCCGAGCGGCGCAAACATCGCTGCGCCCGGGCGCTAGCGGCTTTGCGCCCCATTAGCGCCCTCTTAAGGCGCTAACGGGAGGCGCAACCAACTGAATTTTTCCCCCTTGCAGTTGCAGAAAGTAGTGCACAGCCATTCACACTGCAAAACCCTGTCAGGAGCGTCGCTGGAGCCGGCTTCCTGCTGCTGCTCGCCACCTCAACATGTAGTTACTTTCTGCAGCCAGTAAGTTCAGTGGCTTAAACGAAGTTGATCGTGCTTCAAATGAGCATTGCAAACGCACTGACATCATGCTCTCCATGATTGCGATGTCCCGGCGATCGAGTTTAGCGGCAGCGCTACCGGCAAGATTGATAATGCGAGCAGCGCCGGAAACATCGGCCCAGAAATTGATCTCGCTCTGTTCCCGCGGGGGTAAGCCTTCCCCGCGATGTCTCACCTCGCTTATGCTTTTTCTGATCCAGCTCGCACGAAATTGATGTTCCAGACATCAGCTGTGCTGGGCTTGCGTATCCCAGCGGCGTAGTTAATTCGTGCGAGCTGTGGGATCACGTGACTCAGTTAGAGGCAATGGCAGCACACCATCTTCCATTCATAAGTCTCACGGCATGGCTGTGAGACTTATGAATCTTACACCCCCCCAAAATAACAGCTAAACCTCAATTAAATTTTAAAAAAAACCATCACATTAATAAAATAAGTATAGTTAATTAAATTAACCATTTTAAATAAAAAATTAAATTTTTGAAAAAATTTAAAATCTTTTAAAAAGTTATAAAAATAAACTTACCTGTCTTTAAAGTCTATAAAAAAGATATACCTGTAAAAAAAAATTCAAAAAAATACTTAATTCACTACTTACCTTCTTAAAAGCGGGTCTTACTCCTCCTTTTTACATTTCCAAAATCTTCCCTACTTACCTGCGCGTCCAAAGCATGAAGTGCACAGCGTGCGCACAGCCTGTAGCGCGCACGCGATGCAGCCAGGCCCCGCCCCCTTTTCGGAAGAGCAATTGCCGGTTTTCAGCGCATGCGCAGGGCATGCAGAAAACCGGCAATTGCAGTGGGAATACGCGAGAGTATGCACTGCGTACTCTCGCGTCCCGGGATCAATTTTCGGCCCATCATCAGATGTTGTTAGAGCGCTCAGCGGTGTTTTAGCGCCATCTCGTGGCGCTTAGTGTGGCGCTGAACACACAAATTTCTCCCCCATTATCTTTCAACTAAACCGATAAACAAAATCTGAATTGTTGCAAAAAATAATTCCATAGAGTCTTCTGAAATAAGCTAGAGTTAGTGAACTGTATAAACAAGAATTGTAATGTCTGCCAAACCCCAATTTCCCGGGAAATAGGCATCGTTTAACGTAGAAATCATAACCTAAATAGGAATCCGATTGCCACTTTGGGCTGAAACTGATCGGAGCCTGCGCTATGTTATTTCCAACCAGTTCCACCATCGATTGAAAAGGGGAAGCATCACAAAGTTGAGCGTTGAATTATTGTATAGGCTCCAGAGGAACAGGAGTGTTACTCCAGGGCACGAATATAATCTGGACCACTGCCCCCGCAGGATCGCCCTCTCACTCTGCGATCACAATTCCTCTCTCCAGTAACTTGACTTGCTACCGGCCACTGCGGCCTGATCTTGAACACTGAATCTGATGAGCTGCATCGGTACGCCTGTTTGACGCCAAATTATAATGCGAATGGGGCCTGAAAATTGACCGGGGATCCTCGCAGCTGGAATGGGCGGCTGGTTAGTCTGCTCCACCAGTCGGCCGCCCAACAGTCAATATCTATTCCAGTCAGTTCAAAACATTCCCAATTTTAAACTGACCTGCCACGTTGTTGCTGGGCAGGTAAGGTTAACATCGGGGCAATGTTGCAAAAGCAAGGCTTGAAAATGTTTCGAGCCACATTTACTTCATCATCACGTCTCAGCTCCGTAATCTCTGTCAGTGATAAGGATACCAGCAGCAATCTTACAGGAGCAGAACTGCCTCTGGGCACTTTCTCAACAAGGTGTGACATCTCACTGAATAGATGCTCTATTTGGCTGATTTTCAGCTTCAGTTTGTGCCGTAAACTGATGGAGCAGAAATGAAAATCGAGTAAGTTTTATAAGGGGCCGTTGAATCACTCTACCAGTTTAGCACCCAGCGATGGTGAAAATATCCCTCCGTGAGATTGGGAACGGATGCAGTTTGAGATATGGCTCAACATGTGGCATTTCAAGATTGATGCCAGGATGTAGGTCAGTAAAGCTGCTGCAGCGTCGCATAAAAAGGTTGGTAGCGGCTTGAATGTTATGTCAGGTCTCTCATCGCCCTGTATTCTTGGCACTCCGGCTGCTGCCATCTAGGGTAGGGTCTGAGAAGAGCGGCCAGAACCACGCCCACCTGTTTCCTGTCAGGTGACAAGTAATGCACAACTCGGAGTATTGTGACCCATGAGACTGATCGGCACAGAATGGTCTTAAACGGAGTGCACTTAAACAAAGTGCTAAAGTTTGGAATTTGGAGATAGTGGAAGTCTCTGGTAAGTATTGGGTGAGTACTGGCTGTAAAAAGTGAAATTTTGAATTTAACCTAGAACATTAAACACTGCAGTTAACAGAAACTGCCTGTCAGTGGCAGTGAGCTTTCAGTCAGCTGTAAGTGTTTGTCTTGAAGGTGCTACTTACTGTGAGCAGGGAGCTGAGTCAGCACTGTTAAATTGGGTGTGGCTCAAAGGTGTATAAAAGTAAACAGGATCTGCTGACGCACAGAGTGGCCTGCACAGAGTGGTCTTAAATTGAGTGCACTTAAACAGAGTGTTAAAGTTGGGAATTAGGAGAGAGTGATAATTCAGAGTGGATGGGAACCAGGCCTCCATTACTGGTAGTGGTATGTGTAATACCTAAATATATAATTGAATGTACCGATAACTTAAACTATAACTTCCCACACCACTCCTTGAACCACGCATTTAACTCTCTGACCTGCTTGTCCCTATTCCAATTTGCGCGTGGCTCAGGTAACAATCCAGAGATTATTATCTTTGAGGTTCTATGTTTTAACTTTGGCCCTAGCTCCTCAAACTCTTTCAGCAGAGCCTAATTCCTAGTTCTACCTATGTTGTTGGTTCCTACGGTGACCACGAAAACTGGATCTTCCCCTTTCAACTCCAAATACTTCTCCAGGCACGAGGAGACATTCTTTACCCTGGCGCTGGGCAGGCAACACAGCCTTCGTAACTGCTAGTAGCAGCTGCATAGAACAGTATCTATCGCCCTGACTGTACTGTTCCCTAGCACTTCAACAGTCCTGTTAACTAATCCACTTGAATGGCCTCCTATAACACTGTGCCATAGTCAGTTTGCTCCTGCACCCTGCAGAGTTTGCCCTCCTCTACACAGGCAGCAAGAACCTGGTACCTGTTGGCTAAGGGCAAAGGCAGAAGCTCCTCCAGCACTGCACCTCGGGTAACCGTCACTGTCTGAATGGCAGTAACTCCCTTCTGTCCCTGACAACTATGTTCTTAAATGAGACTCTTCATTCACCTCAACATCAGCACTTGTTCACACACACAGCTCAACATCGTGATCGTAGAAAAAGAATTTGCAATTTACCTTTGGTTTAAATTTCTCAGAAATATAAAATTATTTTATTTTGCCAATCCTCTAATGAAAGTATCATATTACACACAAATCCTTGGAGTGAAAGCGGTTATTTAAATCTGATTATTTGGTGGAATGTATTCGATGACTCGCAATTTCCTCCAGTTAAACACTGGGACGATCGAAGGCTCCATCTTCAGCCCACGACCCAAACTCTGTAAACTCGCCATGAATTTCAGTCCCCTCCCTAGCCTGTGTCTCAGTCTGACCCATAATATTTGCAACCTTGGCTTCCCGTTCGATCCCACGAAGAACTTCAGAAACTCATATTGTCTCGATCACAAAGACTGCTCACTTCTATAACATTAATGTCCCTCATTCGCGGCTCAGCCCACTTGATGATGGAACGCTCATTGATGCTCTTGTCATCTCGAGACCCGATTATTCCAATGCGCTCCTGGTCGATCCCCTCAAAATACAACATTAACAAACTTCAGCTCCGCTGAAACTCTGCTGCCCGGTTCCTATCCCCGCCAAGTTCCCTGATCCAACAATCATGTAAATGTTGAACTACATTAGGTCCAAGGCCTCAAGATCCCCCAATATAAAGTTCTGAAGCTTGTGTTTAGATCCCTATACAAGCTAATCTGACGGTGGAGCCTTCAACCACCTGGGGTCCGTGCTCTGGAATGTCTTGCTTGAGCCCTTCCACCTCTCTGCCTCCATCTCCACCTCGAAAACCTCCATTCATAGCAATATCTTAAACAAGAATCTTCCTTGTCTGAGCAAGCATTTATTTCTGATTGTGCCTCTGCGATTCCATTTGAATCACAGAATCATAGAATCATAGAAATTTACAGCACAGAGGAGGCCATTAGACCCATCGATGTTCTGTGCCACCCGAAAACGAGCTTTCCAGCCTAATCCCACTTTTCAGCTTTGGTCCGAAGCCTTGCAGGTACGGCACTTCAAGTGCATATCCAAATACTTTATAAATGTGATGAGGGTTTTCGCCTCTACCACCCTTTCAGTCAGTGAGTTCCAGAGCCCCAAACTTCTCCTCAACGCCCCACTAATCGTTCTACCAATTACATTAAATCTGTGCCCCCTGGTTATTGACCTCGCTACTGAGGAAAATTGGTCCTTCCTATCCACTCTATCTAAGACCCTCATAATTTTATATACATCAATCAAGTCTTTTCTCAGCCTCCTCTGTTCCTATTAAAGCAGCACCAGCCTATCCAATCTTTCCTCATCGCTAAAATTCTCCAGTCGTGGCAACATTCTCGTAAATTTCCACTGTACCCACTCTAGTGCAACCACACCTTTCCTGCAATGTGGTGACCAAAACTGAACTCTAGCTGAGGCCGAACTAGTGTTTTATATAGGTCTGGCATAACCTGCCTGCTCTAATATTCTATCCCTCGGCTAATAAAGGGAAATTTCCCGTATGTCTTCTTAACCACCTTATCTACCTGTCCTGCTACCTTCAGGGATCTGTGGACATGCAATCCAAGCTCTCCCTGCTCCTCCACACCTCTCAATTTCTAACGTGTGTTGCTTATTCCCATGCCTTGTTAGCCCACCCGAAATGCATTATCTCACACTTTGACTGAACCAATTCCATTTGCCACTTTTCTTACCAACTGACCTTCCATTGATATCTTCCTGCAGTCTACAGCTTTCTTCCTCACTATAACCGCACGGCCAATTTTTGTATCATCTGCAAACTTCTTGATCATTCCCCCTACATTACAGTCTAAATCATCGATGTATTCCACAAAAAGCAAGGGACCTAGTACTGAGCCCTGTGTAACCCCACTTGCAACAGCCTTCCAGTTACAAGAACACCCGTCAACCATTACCTATTGCTTCCCGAAATTGAGTTAATTTTGGATCCAACTTGCCACTTTGCCTTGGATGCCATGGGCTTTTACCTTTTTTGACCAGTGTGCCATGTGACATCTTGTCAAATGCCTTTGTTAAAATCCATGTAGAGTACATCGAACGCACTACCCTCATCAACCCTCTTTGTTACGTCCTCATTAAAAATTCAATCAAGTTATTCAGACACAATCTTCCCTTCACAAATTCATACTGATTGTCCTGGATCAATCCGTGACTTTCTAAATGACGATTAATACTGGCCTGTAATTACTCGGTCTATCCCTTTCTCCCTTTTTAAACAACAGTACCATGTTAGCAGTCCTCTCGTATCACAACTGTTACCAGAGAGGGGTGGAAAATGATGGTCAGAGCCTACACTATTTCTTCCCTTGCTCTTCTGTGATACACTTTTTCTACCTGAAAGGCGCTATACAAATGTAAGTTGATGTTCTGTTTTTCGTTGTAACACCTGTGTTCAATAAAGAAGGCACGGGTTAATTAATCTAACTGTGGACAACACAGATTAACATCGGCAGTGAGCAAGCTCTTGAGCGCATAATAGGGGATAACATGAATAGTTAGCAGGCAATACATGTCTTGATTAGAGTAACTCATATATAATGTATATCACAAGTGGAGTTGCTCAAATTAGACACCGTTCTTTGAAAAAATGAAAGAGTCTCTTGTTAAATAAATTACAGTTGATTTTTTCATGTTGATTTGCAAAAGGTTTTTGATATGGAGCGACAGCGGGTCATTTCATCTGGTAGTTTGAGAACGAAGTTGGTTCATGACAGGCAACATACAATATTATTTCATAGCTAGTTTTCAGGCTGGAGGGTCAGAGATCACAGCAGGTCACTGGGGTCAGAGCGAGGTCACAGTGGTCACAGTGATTAGTTTGGCAACAGTACTTTTTCTAAAACAAAAATGAGCTTGAGTTTTGTATCGGTCAAATTGTCAACATTTATACTTCAAAGGAAAAGCACGTCACAAACAGTTAGCGCTCACTCAGTCCTGACACAGGGAGTATCGGGCTGGATTTTGGGGCTCGAGCCTCTGGAGTGGGGCTCGATCGCTCGAATTTCTGACTCAGAGGTGAGACTGATACGAACTGAGTGACGCCTGGCAGCTGAGCAAGGTCTCCCGCTCCCCCCAGTGAGGACAGTGGACATGGTGAACCTGAGCAGTAAGTCGATTGATGATCAAAGGATCATAGCTTCCTCCAGCACAGAAGGAGGCCAATCGGCCCAACTTGCCTTTGCTGGCTCTTTGAAAAACACGTCACTAACTGTGAGCCGGAGTGTAAGATGTAAGCGTGTAAGAGACCTCAGGAGGATATAGACAAATTGCCCAGAAATTCACCTCGGGCGGTGGAGAAAACGGGCGGTGTCGGATCGGCCGCCCATTCTGCGCAGCGCCTGATATTCAGGACCTTTGACTGCACACGTTTTGCGCCACCGCCCGAGACAAATTTCTCGGGCTTCAAGAGGATACAGACATTGTAGTAGATTAGGCGGAGAGAAAAGAGAAAAAATGGATTGCAGCAAAAAATGAAAGGAATTTGGCAGCTGAAAGAATGGAAGATTTATATCTTTATATGTATAAAAATATGTGTGTGTGTACAAAGAGGATGAAAGAAAGAAAGAGAGAAAGACAGAGCATAAAGGAGCGAGAGAAAGAAAGACAGAAAGAAAGAAAGAAAGAAAGAAAGAAAGAAAGAAAGAAAGAAAGAAAGAAAGAAAGAAAGAAAGAAAGAAAGAAAGAAAGAAAGAAAGAAAGAAAGAAAGAAAGAAAGAAAGAAAGAAAGAAAGAAAAACTTCCATTCCTACAGCGCACTTCACATCTTCGGAAGCTGCCAGAACTCTTCACAGCCAATGAAATGCTTTTGAATTGCAGTCAATCTTCTTTTTGGAGGGAAATCTGAAAACCAATCCGCCCACAACAAGATCCCACAAACATGATGTTATTTAACACAAACATTAACCACGTTTATTCTTGGGTAAATTCCACAACATTCACAGTTGAAGTTAATTTTCCTTAGGATTCTATTTGGCAATTCTCACATTAAAGCACTGACTACACTTCAACAAGTACTTCATTGGCTGTAATGCGCGTTGGGACGTCCTGAGGATGTGAAAGGCGCTATAGAAATGCAAGTCTTTCTTTCTTTCCTACAATCTTTCGTTCTTTGTGCCAGAGAAATCGAGAAAAGTTATACACACAACCAGGGCATTTGGCCCAATCAATCGGTGCTGGTGTTCATGCCCACAAGAGCAAGTGGTTCTGATCACATTTACTCACACTGTTCCGCTATCCCGTCAACCACCTGTGCGTCATCCACCTATCGGTTTAATCTTGATCGTTGACGTGGTTTCGGCCTCAAGCACGAACCAGGAAGTGAATTTCACAGCCCCACAACTATCTGTGTAATGAAGATTCTGCAGCTCTCTGTTCAGAACCCCTGAACTTATATTTTTGCATCCAGAACCTCCCGCTCCTGTCCCCTCAACTATTGAACCAGTCTGCTTCTATATATCCGTCCCTTCATTTAATAGTTTAAAATCTTCAGATCAGATCGCCCCGTAATATATTGTTTCAATGAAAAGAGATCCATGTTATTCGCGACTTCTGGTGTTCAAGAGAAAGAAGCAGTGCCGGCGATCCACTTCCACCTTAAAGGGCCGAGGGCAGACAAACTAATCTTTAGAACTTGAACTTTCTTCTCCCCAGGAGCCAGTTAAAGAACAGTTAGTGAATCAGTTAGTCCTCGCTGTGAGAAGCGCCTTTCCATCAGACAAACCAATGTGGAAGTTGGGTCGAAAAGTGTTGCACTGTAAATAAAACCACCTGATTAAACGGTCATCGGTTAATTTTTAGGCCTCGAATTTTGTCTCGGACGCAGGTCCTCAACGGGCGGTATTGAATCGCCCTGTATGTGCAGCTCAGACAATCCAATCTTTCTTCATAGCTAAAATTCTCCAGTCCTGTAAACATCATCGTAAATCTCATATCATCTAATGTTTTCCCTTCCGGTATTCATCCAATTCCCTTTCGAAAGTTGCTCTTGAATCTGCTTCCACCGCCCTTTCAGCCAATGCATTCAAGACCACAACATCTCGCTGTGTAAAAAAAAAGTTTCCTTTTCTCCCCTTCTGGTTCTTTTGCGAATTATCTTAAAGCTCTGTCCTCTGGTTACCGACCCTTCCAGAAAAAGTTTCTACATATTGCCTTCATGATTTTGAACACCTCCAATAAATCTCTCCTTAACCCTCTCTGCTTTAAGGAGAACAACCCCAGATTCTCCAGTCTCCCCACATAACTGAATTCCCCATCCGTGGTACCATGCAAGTAAATCTCCTCTGCACCCTCTCCAAGGTCTTGGCATACTTCCTAAAGTGTGATGCCCAGAATTGGTTCTCCCTTATCTATTCTACCAGTTACATCCTCCAAAAATTCCAGTAGATTAGTCAAGCATGATTTACCTTTTGCAAATCCATGTTGACTTTGTCCGATCCTGTCACTGTTTTTCAAGTGCTCTGCTATTACATCTTTTATAATAGACTCTAGCATTTTCCCCACTACCGATGTCAGGCTTACCGGTCTGTAATTCCCCGTTTTCTCTCTACCACCTTTTGTAAATAGTGTGTTTACATTAGCTACCCTCCAATCCATGGGAACTGTTCCAGAGTCTATAGAATTTTGGAAGATGTCCAGCAATGCATCTTCTATTTCTAGGGCCACTTCCTTAAGTACCCTAGAATGTAGATTATCAGGCTCTGGGGATTTATCAGCCTTCAATCCCGTCAAGTTCCCTAACACCATTTCCCTACAAATACTGATTTAATTCAGTTCCTCCCTCTCATTAGACCGTATGTTCACCGACAACTCTGGGAGGTTATTTGTGTCCTCCTTTGTGAAGACAGAACCAAAGTATGTATTTAATTGGTCAACCATTTCTTTGTTCCCCATTATATAATCCCCTGATTCTGACTGCAAGAGACCTACGCTTGACTTCAAAATACTTTTTTCTCTTTACATATCTATAGAAGCTTTTACAGTCAGTTTTTATGTTTCCTGCAAGCTTACTTTCATATTCTATTTACCCCCTCTTAATTAATCCCTTTGTCCTCCTTTGCTGAATCCTAAACTGCTCCCAATCCTCAGATTTGCTGCTTTTTCTGGCCAATTTATATGTCCTCTCCTTTGATCTTATGTTATCCCTAATTTCCCTTGTTAGCCATGGTTGAGTTACAATTTTTGTTTTATTTTTATGCCAAACAGAGATGAACAAATTCTGTAGTTCATCCAAGCGAACTTTAAATATTTGCCATTGCCTATCCACCGTCAACCCTTGAAGTAACGCTCCCCAATCTATCCTAGCCAACTCGCGACTCATACCATCGTAGTTTCCTTTATTTAATTCAGGACCCTCGTCCCTGAGTCAACAACTTCACTCGCCATCTAAATGAAGAATTGTATCATATTATGGTCGCTCCTCCCCAAGGGGCCTCGCACAACAAGATTGCTAATTAATCCTTTCTCATTACATAATACCCAGTCTAAGATGGCCTGATCTCTAGTTGGTTCCTCGACATATTGGTCCAGGAAACCACCCCTTATACACTCTAGGAATTCCTCCTCCACAGTATTGTTACTAACTTGGCTAGCCCAATCTATATGTAGATTGAAGTCACCCATGATAACTGCTGTGCCCTTATTGCACACATAGAAACATAGAATCTAGGAGCAGAAGTAGGCCATTCGGCCCATCGAGCCTGCTCCACCATTCAATACGATCATGGCTGATCATCCAAATCCAGTACCCTGTCCCTGCTTTAATCCCCACAGTACACATATCCCACCCTACCCCCGTAACCCCACGTATTTAATTACCCCTAACATATCCCATCCTATCCCCATAACCCCACATATTTAATCCCCCCCTAACACTAAGGGTCAATTTATCATAGCCAAATCAACCTAACCCGCACATTTTTGGACTGTGGGAGGAAACCGGAGCACCCGGAGGAAACCCACGCAGACACGGGGAGAATGTGCAAACTCCACACAGACAGTCACCCGAGGTCAGATTCGAACCCGGGTCCCTGGTGCTGTGAGGTACCAGTGCTAACCACTATGCCACCGTCTCTAATTTCCCGTTTATTGCCATCCCCAATCTCAGCATTACTGTTTGGGGGTCTGTATAAAACTCTCACTAAAGTTTTCTGCTCCTTGGTATTTCTCAGCTCTACCCAAACAGATTCCACTTCATCAGAGCTAATATCCTTCCTTACTATTGTGTTAAGCTCCTCTTTAATCAGCAATGCTACCCCACTACCTTTTCCTTTTTGCCTGTGCTTCCTGAATATTGAATAACCCCTGGATGCCGAATTCCCAGCCTTGGTCACCCTGGAGACATGTCTCCGTAATCCCCATTATATCATATCCGTTTACATTCATTTGTGCAGCTAATTCATCCACCTTATTACGAATGCTCCTCGTATTAAGACACAAAGCCTTCAGGCTTGTTTTTTAAAAATCTCTTCGTCCTTTTAGGATTATTATTTACTGTGGCCCTGTTCTATTTACAACCTTGATTTCTCTGCCTTCCACTTTTGCTTTTCTCCTTCCTGTCTTTTGTTTCTATCCTTGCTTCCCTTTCCTCTGTCTCCCTGCACAGCTTCCCAACCCCCTGCCAATATAGTTGATACCCTCCCCAAGAGCACTAGCAAACACTCCCCCTGGGACATCGGTCCTGGTCCTGCCCAGGTGCAAACCGTCCATTTGTAGTGGTCCCACCTCCCCCAGAACCGGTTTCAATGTCCCAGGAATTTGAATCCCTCCCCTTGCACCATTCCTCTAGCCACGTATTCAGCTGAAATATCCATCTATTTCTACGCTGACTAGCACGTGGCACTGGTAGCAATCCTGAGATTACTACCTTTGAGACCCTATTTTTAAATTTGCCTCCTAACTCCCCATATTCTGCTTTTAGTACCTCATCCCGTTTTTTTCCTATATCGTTGGTACCTATATGCACCACGACAACTGGCTGTTCACCCTCCCCCTCCAGAATGCCCTGCAGCCGCCCCGAGACATCCTTGACCCTTGCAACAGGGAGGCAACATACCATCCTGGAGTCTCATTGGCGGACGCAGAAACGCCTATCTATTACCCGTACAATAGAATCCCCTATCACTATAGCTCTCCCGCTTTTTTTCCTCCCGTCCTGTGCAGCAGAACCACTCATGGTGCCAGGAAGTTGGCTGCTGCTGCCTTCCCCCGATGAGCCATCTCCCCCAACAATATCCAAAGCGGTATATCTGTTTGAGAGGGGGATGGCCACAGGGGACCCATGCACTACCTGCCCTCGCCTACTACTCCGACTGGCATTCACCCATACTCTTCCTGCCTGTGCAGCCTTTATCTGGGGTGTGACCAACTCTCTAAACGTGCTATCCACGATGTCCTCAACATCGCGAATGCTCCGGTATGTATCCATTCGCAGCTCCAGCGCCGCAATGCGGTCTGCCAGTAGCTGCAGATGGATACACTTCCCGCACACATGGTCGTCAGGGACACAGGAAGCGCCCCTGATGTCCCACATAGTGCAGGAGGAGCATGCCACGGGGCCGAGCTGTGCAAAAAATATTTGCAAAGATCAGTGAGAAATATACACATAGAACAGCACAGAAAAAAATTCATTTATTGAAGAGATCTGCAATTTCTTTGAGGAAATGAGTGGAAACGCAGTTTGGTTTTATAAAGCTGAACAAGAATTAAAAAGTGTGTAAAACAACCACGGCTGGAGTCGAACCTACAATCTTCGGATAACGTGAGGATGGAACAGAGAAGTCAAACGCCTTGTTCATTAGGTCACGTGAATGCAAGACAACTGATGGTACTAATGAGTGATTAAACACCATGACTGTATTCATTTCAGAAATAACAGAAAATCCTGGAAACACTCAACAGGTCAGGCAGCATCAAGGAGAGGTAAGCAGAGTCAACATTTCGGGTCGAACACTTCGTCAGAACTGGAAAAAGATATGGAAGAGAGATTTATAAGCAGGGATGGATGGAGGGGCGGAAAGAACAAAGGGAAGGTCTGTGATAGGATGGAAGGCAGGAGAAATTGACTAACAAAAGGGATAATGGTGCAAGTCTAAAGGAGAGGTAATGGGACAAGTTAAAAATAATAAATGCCTCTAGATGAGGTGTGAATGATGATGGCAGCAATATTAACAGCTACCATGTGAGGAAACATGAGAACAAATTATAAAATATAAAGAAATACAGGGGCCAAATTATAGCCTGAAATTGTTCAACTCGATGTTAAGTCCAGAAGGCTGTAAAGTGCCGAATAGAAAGAGGTGGTGCTGTTCCTCGAGCGTACGTTGAGCTTCATTGGAACAGTGTAACAGACCGAAGAAGGAGAGATCAGATTGGGAGGAGAGCAGAGATTATCGTGACAGGCGAACGGAAGCTCGGGGTCACGCTACCGCACTGAACGGAGGGATAGAAAGGGAAAACACATTAAGTGGTAGGACACTGAGTAGTTTTTAGGAAAAAAAGGACCTTGCAGTGCATGTCCACAGATCCCTGAAGGTAGCAGGCCAGGTAGATAAGGTGATTAAGAAGACATACGGAATGCTTGCCTTTATTTCCGTGGCATAGAATAAAAGAGCAGTGGGGTTATGCTTCGAATGTATAAAACACTAGTTAGGCCTCAGCTGGAGTACTGCATGCAGTTCTGATCACCGCATTACAGGAAACATGTGATTGCACAAGCGAGGGTACAGAGGAGATTTACAAGGATGTTGCCGGGAGAAGAGAATCTTACTTATGAGGAAAGACTGGATAGGCTGGGTTTGTTTTCCTTGGAACAGAGAAGGCTGAGGGGAGACCTTATTGAGGTGTATAAAATTATGAGGGGCATAGATAAAGTGGATAGAAAGGACCTATTTCCCTTAGCAGTGGGGTCAAAAACCAGGGGGCGCAGATTTGAAGTAATTGGTGGAAGGTTTAGAGGGGATTTGAGGGGAAATTTCTTCACCCAGAAGATTGTGAGGGTCTGGAACTCACTGCCTGAAAGGGTGGTAGATGCAGGATCCCTAACCACATTTAAAAAGTACTTGGACGTGCACTTGGGATGCTCTAACCTGCAGGGCTACGGACCAAGAGCTGGGAAGTGGGATTAGGCTGGATAGTTCTTTGTTGGCCGGCGCGGACACGATGGGACGAAATGGCCTCCTTCTGTGCTGTAACTTACTATGATTCTATGATTCTAGGTGTTCCGCAAAACAGTCACCCATTCTGCGTTAGTCTCAAATGTAGAGGCGACCGCATCCTGAGCAGCGAATCAAGTATACTAAATTGTAAGAAGTACAAGTAAATCGCGGATTCACTTGGAAGGAGTGTTTTGGGCCCTGGACAGTGGGAAGCGAGGAGGTAAAAGGGCAGGTGTTGCATCTCCTGAGCTTGCATGGGAAGGTGCCGGGCCAAGGGTAAGTGGTTTTTGGGGTGACAGAGGAGTGGACCAGGGTGTTGCGGAGGAAACGGTCCCTTCGGAATGCTAAAAGGGGGGGGAGGGGAAGATGCGTTTGATGGTGGGATCATGCTGGAGTTGGCGGAAATGGCGTAGGATGATCCGTTGAATGTGGATGCTGGTGGGCTGAAAGGTGAGGACAAGGGGAACCCTATCATGGCTCTGGGAGGGAGGGGAAGGCGTGAGAGCAGAAGTGCGGGAAATGGAACAGACACGGTCGGGGCCCGTGTTAACTAGGATAGAGGGGCATAAAGGAAGACATACTGGAAGCACTAGTGTGGAAAGTGGCAACATTAAAACAGATGCGGCGGAGAAGGAGAAACTGGGAGAATGGAATACAGTCCTTACAGGAAGCGGGGTGGGAGCAAGTGTAGTCCAGGCCCCTATGGGAGTTAGTCGGTTTATAGTGTCAGTCTTTTCGCTCAGGTCAACATCCCAAGCATCGAAGCTTTGACCACGGTCGATCAGCTCCGCTGGACGGGTCACATTGTCCGCATGCCCAATACGAGACTACCAAAACAAGCGCTCTACTCGGAGCTCCGACACGGCAAGAGAGCCCCAGGTGGACAGAGGAAAGCTTCAAGGACACCCTCAAAGCCTCCTTGAAAAAGCACAACATCCCCACCGACAACTTGGAATCACTGGCCCAAAACTGCACAAATTGGAGGAGAAGCATCCGGGAAGGCGCCGAGCAGCTCGAGTCTCTTTGCCGGGAGCAAGGAGCGCACGTCAACCAAAACACTGCACTCACCCACCCTTTCAATCACCGTCTGCCCCACCTGTGACAGAGACTGTTGGTCAGGCATTGAACTCATCAGTCACCTGAGAGCTCCTTTTTAATGTAAAGCAAATAATCCTCGGTCCCGAGGGATTGGCTAAGAAGAAGAAGAGTGGATGTTGGTCGATAGCCTATTCCCAGAATTGGAAACAGAGAAGTCGAGGAAGGGAAGGGAAGAGTCGGAGTTGGACTATGTAAAGGTAAGGGAAGATATGAAATTGGAAATAAAGTGAAAGAAATTATCTAGTTCTGGGCGAGAGCAGGACACGGCACCAATACAGTCATCAATGTCCCAGAAAAAGAGGTGAGGGATGGGACCTGAGTAGGACTGGAACAAAGAATGTTTCACATATCCCATGAAAAGGAAGGCATAGATGGGGCCCATGCGTGTACCCATAGCAAGCCCTTTAATTTGGAGGAAGTGAGTGGAGTCAAAGAAGAAGTTGTTCAACGTGAGGACAAGTTCAGCTAAGTGGAGGAGGGCGGTGCTGGATGGGGATTGGCTGGGCCTCTGTTCAAGGAAGAAGTGGAGCGGCATAAGGCCGTCCTGGTGGGGATGGAGGTGCAGAGGGATTGGACGTTCATAACGAAAAGGAGATGGTTGGGGGCGGGAAACTGGAATCTGTTGAAGTGGCAGAGGGGGTCGAAAGAGTCACGGATGAAGATGGAAAGGGACCGGACAAGTCGAGAAAAAATAGAGTCGAGATGGGAAGAAATCAGTTCTGTGGGGCAAAAACAGGCTGCAACAATTGGTCTGTCAGGGCAGTCCTGTTTGTGGATTTTGCGAAGGAGGTAGAAACGGGCTGTGTGGGGTTGAGGGACTATGAGTTTGGCGGCCATGGCGGGAAGATCTCCAGAGGAGATGCGGTCAGTGACGGTCTTGGAAACGATTGCTTGGTGTTGGGTAGTGGTGTCATTATCCAGGAGGAGGTAGGATGCATTGTCAGAGAGTTGCCGTTCAGCCTCCGCACGGTAGAGGTCGCTTCGCCAAACAACACTTGTAAGTAGGTTTAATAACAATGTTAGGGTTGGATCGGACAGAACGGAGTATTGCAACTTCAGAGGGATTGAACTGCGATCTTGGCATGTATTAGCCTTATGCTCGAACCAACTGAGCTATATTGTGAAGTTAAATTGATGGTTGATTTCTGTTTTTTGTCAGCTCAGTCACTTTTTGTCAGAAGAATCTAAAAGAAAGAGTTGTATTTATATTGTTTTTGAAAAATTAATTCACTCGAGTCTGTCTAAAAGCAAAAGATCACAGTTTAATATTCAGAGCACTCCGGGAGATTTCAGAGCGCTCTGGGAGCAGGATCACAGCCTGCGGTCTCATGAACAGCCTCTCAATCTAACAATGGCAGCCACGCTTCTTTATACACCTCAAGAAGCCAGAAAATACAAACCTCAGCACAGTCATTACATCATAAGCGACTCTTATGGTCTCTAAATACAACTTGTTTAGAATTTACACTGTTAGGGAAACATATTCCTTTACTTCTGCTTTTGTCAGCCATCTGTGCTGCAAGGTTTCATTCTTACACCTATTCGAGGTTAGTTTATAGAAAAACAATGATTCACATTTTTGTTCTGCAGTTTCTGCATTAGCTATACTGTAGCCGAAGCAAGTTGGTCTTTTATCTAATTATACCCCTGTCTCCATGCCTTCGGGAGATACTTTGACCTTTACTATAGTCCTTTAAGCAGTTCAACTAATCTTAAACATTACAACTGATTTGCCCTTACATTATTACAATTATTTGTTTTAACTCTTACACTCCCTGCTATTTGTCCCTGGCCAAAGCTAGATTTGTCCTGGGGACCATCATACCATGGCTTTAACGGCGGCACACAGTTTCTTATGCTCTGTTGACGAGATCTTTTGACGATGTCATTTTTGTTTCACAGTCCAATGTAAATGAGAACGCGCTCGGGAGAACGAGAGAGAAAGACACCCCGCAAGAGGTTGAGCTGCACAGTCCAGTCACATCATGACTGTTGAGCTATTTGTACCATTTAGGTTAGGTTCTTCTGCTACTCTTCCGGTTTTTTTATCCGCCGTCCTCCGCCTGACTTATCGTGAACATGTCCTTCTCTTTGAAATATCGATGATCCATTTCTTCCGTGCGTAGATGTATTCCTTGTAGCTTAAAGTTGTTCCCTTCTTCATCTGTTTGTCTGTTTCTTCTTGTGTCATATGCCGCAGCAAATGGTTTGTCCCTATTCTACTCTGTCTCTAAAGTTTTACACGTGCATTAATACAAACGTTACCCACGCGGAAGCATTTTCCTTTCTTAGATAAACAGAGATCTATCTTTTATGTTACGATACACCTGCCCCACTGGTGCGGCTAGAACAACATCTTTTGCCATTTGGGCGCAGCAACATTTCAACAATAAAACCAGACCATACATCACTAATATTATAACAAAGAACAAAATCAATCCTTGTACTACTGATGTCCCGAGTGATCCCAACCATCCAGTTGTCCAGCCCCAAAGGGTGGATGCCGGAGGTTGTTTTAACTTTTTTACTTCTTCCTGTATGTGTTCTGCCAAGTTAGTTATTTCTTCTGAGCTGTCTGCTATGTAGGTACTACATTCTATACCTAGTAGGGCACAGGTTCCCCCTTTTTCTGCAAACACATAGTCAAGGGCCATGTTAATGGATTCCCTTGCCAATTTACCCGTAACTCTCTTTTGGCCCGTGGGGGTACTCTAGCCTGAGTCCTCCCGAGGCTACATATTATGTTTACACAAACAAGCAAACTACACATGATATCGCGTAACACGTTCATCTTATCACTTTATGTTAACAATGTCCCAAAGGCTATATCGCCAACCTAACCACTTTGTTGCTTGTAAATTCTATTTTCCTGTGGGGGTGAATGGAATATTGTTATTAAGCTGGTTCCTCGATCATAATCATTTGGATTCCCTCCTCCTGCTCGACCGGTTGGAGTTGACGGGACCGTTCCCATACATATTTCAGGATATATCCCAAGGTATATCCTATCAAGATAATACATATTATCCAAGCCAGTGATTGCGTCAGCGTCCATTCCCATTCGTCATTTTGTCTAGCATATTCTTCACTTTCTACAAAAGGTACTTATTCTGGTGTAGCCATTCTGAAATTGGTGAATTTTGAGAGAGAGAGAGAGAGAGACGGCACTGAGCCCCAAAGTGAGTGAGAGAGAGAGAGAGACAGCACTGAGCCCCAGAGTGAGAGAGAGAGAGAGACAGCACTGAGCCCCAGAGTGAGTGAGAGAGGGAGAGAGACAGCACTGAGCCCCAGAGTGAGAGAGAGAGAGAGAGACAGCACTGAGCCCCAGAGTGAGTGAGAGAGAGAGAGAGATAGCACTGAGCCCCAGAGTGAGAGAGAGAGAGAGAGAGAGACAGCACTGAGCCCCAGAGTGAGTGAGAGAGAGAGAGAGACAGCACTTTCAATGAGTGAGGCAGGTACGGGGATCCAGAAGGTAGTGTTGGAGGAGTCGCAGCCCTTGCTCTTGTCCAACAGGTTCGAGGCTCTTACTCCCTGTGAGAACGGGAGCAGGGACTGCAGGGAGGATGAGCAACCTGGCCACAGCTCCGTGGTACGGGGAGCCATTCAAGTGGGGGGAGTAAAAGAAATGTTGTAGTGGTAGGGGATGGTATCATTAGGGGGATAGATAGGGTTCTTTGCAGCCGAGAGCGAGAGTCCCGAAGGCTGTGTTGCCTTCCCGGTGCCAGGGTTAAGGACATCTCCTCTGGGCTGGAGAGAAACTTGGAGTGGGAGGGGGAGGATCCAGTTGTCGTGGTCCATGTTGGTACGAATGACATAGATAGGACAAGGAATGAGGTTCTGCTGAGGGAGTATGAGCAGCTAGGGGCCAAATTAAAAAAACAGAACCTCTAGGATAGTAATCTCTGGATTACTACCTGAGCCACGAGCAAATTTGGCTAGGGTAAATAAAATCAGAGAGTTAAATGCGTGGCTCAAAGACTGGTGTGGGAGAAATGGGTTTTGCTTCCTGGGACACTGGCACCAGTACTGGGACAGGAGAGAGCTGTTCCGATGGGACGGACTTCACTTGGCCAGTGCTGGGACTAGAGTCCTGGCGAATCGAATAACTCGGGCTGTAGAGAGGGCTTTAAACTAATTAGTGGGTGGAGGTTTCAAGAGAGCAAAAAATAAAAATGTCAGCGGAGAAGGCAATAGAGCAAAGTAGCAGTGGGGCAATTAAAAATCAGAGCGTGTCAGGAAGGGACAGAATATATAAAGATAAAGGTAAATTAGTAAAGGGGGTAAAAGCAGGAATAAATTGCCACAAAAAATATTTAAAAGTTCTTTATCTGAATGCACGCAGCATTCGTAACAAAATAGACGAGTTGACGGTACACGCATGGGTATGATCTGGTGGCCATTACAGAAACATGGCGGCAAGGTGACCATGACTGGGTAATAAACATTCAGGGGTATTTGACTATTAGGAAGGACAGACAGGAAGGAAAGGGAGGTAGGGTGGCTTTGTTAATAAAGGATGGAATCACTGCAATAGTGAGAAATGATATTGGGTCAAAGGATTAGGATAGTGAAACAGTTTGGGTGGAAATAAGGAATAATAAGGGGAAAAAGTCACTAGTGGGCGTAGTCTATAGGCCTCCTAACAGTTGCAACACAATTGGGCGGAGTATTAATCAGGAAATAGTTGGGGCTTGTAATAAGGGAACAGCTATAATCATGGGAGATTTTAACTTTCATATTGACTGGACAAATCAAATTGGGCAGGGCAGTCTTGAGGAAGAGTTCATAGAGTGCATTAGGGACGGGTTCCTTGAGCAGTATGTTACTGAACCAACCAGGAGGCAGGCAATCTCAGACCTGGTCCTGTGTAATGAAACAGGATTAATAAAAAATGTCCTAGTAAAGGGTCCCCTTGGAATGAGTGACCATAACATGGTTGAATTCCAAATTCTGTTGGAGGGTGAGAGAGTTGGATCTCAAATCAGCGTACTAAGCCTAAATAAAGGAGACTCGGAAGGTATGAGAGCAGAGTTGACTAAAGTGGACTGGGAAAATAAATTAAGGTGTAAGACGGTACAGGAGCAGTGGTGTACATTCAAGGAGGTATTTCACAACTTTCAAGAAAAATATATTCCACTGAGGAAAAAGGGGCGTAAAAGAAAACACAGCCATCCGTGGCTAAGTAACGTAATAAAGGATAGTATCCGACTAAAAACAAGGGCTATTAAAGTAGCCAAATCTAGTGGGAGGATAGAAGATTGGGAAGCATTTAAAAACCAGCAAAGAAAAACTAAAAGATTAATTAAGAAAGGGAAGATAGATTATGAATGTAAACTAGCAAAAAATATAAAAACAGATAGCAAGAGTTTCTACAGTTATATAAAAAGAAAAAGGGTGGCTAAAGTGAATGTTGGTCCCTTAGAGGACGAGACCGGGAAATTAGTAGTGGGGAACATGGAGTTGGCAAATACGCTGAACAAATATTTTGTATCAGTCTTTACAGTAGAGGACACTAAAAATATCCCAACATTGGACAAACAAGGGACTATAGGCGGGGGGGGGGGGGAGCTCAACACGATTAAAATCACTAAGCAGATGGTACTCGGTAAGATAATGGGACTTAAGGCGGATAAATCCCCTGGACCTGATGGCTTACATCCTAGGGTCTTGAGAGAAGTTGCGGTAGGGATTGCGGATGCATGGGTGGTAATTTTCCAAAACTCCCTGGATTCAGGAAAGGTCCCAGCAGAGTGGAAAACTGCTAATGTAACACCCTTATTTAAAAAGTGAGGTAGACAAAAGGCTGGAAACTATAGACAGGTTAGCCTAACATCTGTGGTTGGTAAAATGTTGGAGTCCATTATTAAGGATGCAGTAACAGGACATTTGGATAAGAATAACTTTATCGTACAGAGTCAGCATGGTTTTATGAAGGGGAAATCATGCTTGACAAATTTGCTCGAATTCTTTGAGGACGTAACAAACAAGGTGGATAAAGGGGAATCAGTGGATGTGGTGTATTTGGACTTCCAAAAGCATTTGACAAGGTACCACACAAAAGATTACCGCACAAGATAAAAAATCACGGGATTAGGGGTAATATACTAGCATGGGTGGAAGATTGGCTATCTAACAGAAAACAGAGAGTTGGGATAAGCGGTTCATTCTCGGGTTGGCAATCTGTAACTAGTGGTCAGTGCTGGGACCCCAACTCTTTACAATCTATATTAACGATTTGGAGGAGGGGACCAAGTGCAACGTAACCAAGTTTGCAGACGATACAAAGATGACAGGGAAAGCAGTGAGTGAGGAGGACATAAAAAACATGCAAAAGGACATAGACAGGCTAAGTGAGTGGGCAGAAATTTGGCAGATGGAATATAATGTTGGAAAGTGTGAGGTTATGCACTTTGGCAGAAAAAATCAAAGAGCAAGTTATTATCTAAATGGAAAGAAACTGCAAAGTGCTACAGTACAAAGGGATCTGGGGGTCCTCGTGCAGGAAACACAAAAGGTTAGTATGCAGGTACAGCAGGTGATCAGGAAGGCCAATGGAATCTTGGCTTTTATTGCAAGGGGGATGGAGTATAAAAGCTGGGAAGTCTTGCCTCAGCTATACAGGGTACTGGTGAGGCCACACCTGGAATACTGCGTACAGTTTTGGTTTCCATATTTAAGAAAATATATACTTGCTCTCGAGGCAGTTCAAAGAAGGTTCACTCGGTTGATTCCGCAGATGAGGGGGTTGACTTATGAGGAAAGGTTGAGTAGGTTGAGCCTCTACTCATTGGAATACAGAAGAATGAGAGGCGATCTTATCGAAACATGTATGATTGTGAGAGGGCTTGATTGGGTGGATGCGGGGAGGATGTCTCCACTGATGGGTGAGACTAGAACTAGGGGGCATAATCTTAGAATAAGGGGCTGCCGTTTCAAAACTGAGATGAGGAGAAACTTCTTCACTCAGAGGGTAGTAAATCTATGGAATTTGCTACCTCAGAAAGCTGTGGAAGCTGCGACATTAAATAAATTTAAAACTGAGATAGACAGTTTCCTATCTGATAAGGGAATTAAGGGTTATGGGGAGCGGGCAGGGAAGTGGACTTGAATCTAAGTTCGGACCAGCCATGATCCTATTGAATGGCGGAGCAGGCCCGAAGGGTCGTATGGCCTACTCCTGCTCCTACTTCTTATGTTCTTATGTTATGTTCATTCCTACAGCGCACTTCACATCTTCCGAAGCTGCCAGAACTCTTCACAGCCAAGGAATTGCTTCTGAATTGCAGTCACTCTTGTTTTTGGAGGGAAATCTGAAAACCAATCTGCCCACAGCAAGGTCCCACAAATATGATGTTATTTAACACAAACATTTACCACATTTCTTCTTGGGTAAATTCCACAACATTCACAGTTGAAGTTAATTTTCTTTGGGATTCTACTTGGCAATTCCCACATTACAAAAGTGACTACACTTCAACAAGTACTTCAGTGGCTGTAATGCGCTTTGATACGTCCTGAGGTTGTGAAAGGCGCTACAGAATTGCAAGTCTTTCTTTCTTACAATCTTTCGTTCTTTCTACCAGAGAAATCGATAGAAGTTAAAACACACAACCAGGGCATTTGGCCCAATCAATCGATGCTGGCGTTCATGCCCACAAGAGCAAGTGGTTCTGATCACATTTACTCATACTGTTCCACTATCCCGTCAACCACCTGTCCGTCATCCACCTATCTGTTTAATCTTGATCGTTGACATGGTTTCGGCCGCAAGCACTAACCAGCAAATGAATTTCACAGCCCCAAAACTATCTGTGTAATGAAGTTTCTGCAGCTCTCTGTTCAGAATCCCTGAAATTTTATTATTGCATCCAAAACCTCCCGCTCCTGTCCCCTCAACTACTGAACAAGTCTGCTTCTATCTATCCGTCCCATCATTTAATACTTTAAAATCTTCATATCAGATCGGCCCGTAATATGTTCTTTTAATGAAGAGACCCATGTTATCCGCGCCTTCTGGTGTTCAAGAGAAAGAAGCAGTGCCGGCGATCCACTTCCACCTTAAAAGGCGGAGGGCAGGCAAACTAATCTTTAGAACTTGAACTTGCTTCTCCCCAGGAGCCAGTTAAAGAACAGTTTGTGAATCACTTAGTCATCGCTGTGACATGCGCCTTTCCATCAGACCAACCAATGTGGAAGTTGGGTAGAAAAGTATTGCACTGTAAATAAAACCGCCTGATTAAACGGTCATCGGTTAATTTTTAGGCCTCGAATTTTGTCTCGGACGCGGGCCCTAAACGGGCGGAATCGGATCGCCCTTTATGTGCAGCCCAGCCAATCCAATCTTTCCTCATAGCTAAAATTCTCCAGTCCTGCCAACACCCTCGTAAATCTCATAGCCCTGTAATTTTTTCCCTTCCAGTATTTATCCAATTCCCTTCGAAAGTTGCTATTGAATCTGCTTCCACCGCCCTTTCAGTCAATGCATTCCAGATCACAACAACTCGCTGTGTAAAAAAAAGTTTCCATATCTCCCCTTCTGGTTCATTTGCGAATTATCTTAAAGCTCTGTCCTCTGGTGACCGAACCTTCGAGAAAAAGTTTCTACATATTGCCTTCATGATTTTGAACACCTCCAATAAATCTCTCCTTAAGCCTCTCTGCTTTAAGGAGAACAACCCCAGCTTCTCCAGTCTGTCCACATAACTGAATTCCCCATCCGTGGTACCATTCTAGTAAATCTCCTCTGCACCCTCTCCAGGTTCTTGGCCTCCTTCCTAAAGTGTGATGCCCAGAATTGGTTCTCCCTTATCTATTCTACCAGTTACATTCTCAAAAAATTCCAGTAGATTAGTCAAGCATGATTTACCTTTTGTAAATCCATGTTGAATTTGTCCGATCCTGTCACTGCTTTCCGAGTGCTCCGCTATTACATCTTTTATAATGGACTCCAGCATTTTCCCCACTACCGCTGTCAGGCTTACCGATCTATAATTCCCCGTTTTCTCTCTACCACCTTTTTTAAATAGTGGGGTTACATTAGCTAACCTCCAATCCATGGGAACTCTTCCAGAGTCTATCGAATTTTGTAAGATGTCCAGCAATGCATCTACTATTTCTAGGGTCACTTCCTTAAGTACCCTAGGATGTAGATTATCAGGCCCTGGGGATTTATCGGCCTTCAATCCCGTCAATTTTCCTAACACCATTTCCCTACAAATACTGATTTAATTCAATTCCTCCCTCTCATTAGACCCGATGTTCCCCGACAAATCTGGAAGGTTATTTGTGTCCTCATTTGTGAAGACAGAACCAAAGTATGTATTTAATTGTTCTGCCATTTCTTTGTTCCCCATTATAAATTCCCCTGATTCTGATTGCAAGGGACCTACGCTTGACTTCAGCAATCTTTTTCTCTTCACATATCTATAGAAGCTTTAACAGTCAGTTTTTATGTTTCCTGCTAGCTTACTATCATATTCTATTTACCCCCTCTTAATTAATCCCTTTGTCCTCTTTTGCTTTATCCTAAACTGCTCCGAATCCTCAGGTTTGCTGCTTTTTCTGGCCAATTTTTATGTCCTCTCCTTTGATCTTGTGCTATCCATAATTTCCCTTGTTAGCGATGGTTGAGTCACAATTTTTGTTTCATTTTTATGCCAAACAGTGATGAACAAATTTTGTAGTTCTTGCATGCGATCTTTAAATGTTTGCCATTCCCTATCCAACGTCAACCCTTGAAGTAACGCTCCCCAATCCATCCTAGCCAACTCGCTCCTCATACCATCGTAGTTTCCTTTATTTAAATTCAGGACCCTAGTCTCTGAGTCAACTACTTCACTCGCCATCTTAATGAAGAATTCTATCATATTATGATCGCTGCTCCCCAAGGGGCCTCGCACAACAAGATTGCAAATGAATCCTTTCTCATTACATAATACCCAGTCTAAGATGGCCTGATCTCTAGTTGGTGCCTCGACATATTGGTCCAGGAAACCATCCCGTATACACTCTAGGAATTCCTCCCCCACAGTATTGTTACTAACTTGGTTAGCCCAATCTATATGTAGATTAAAGTCACCCATGATAACTGCTGTGCCCTTATTGCACGCTGCTCTAATTTCACGTTTAATGTCATCCCCAACCACAGCATTACTGTTTGGGGTCTGTATAAAACTCCCACTAACGTTTTCTGCCCCATGGTATTTCTCAGCTATACCCACACAGATTCCACATCATCAGAGCTAATATCCTTCCTTACTATTGTGTTGAGCTCCTCTTTAACCGGCAATGCTACCCCAGCTCCTTTTCCATTTTGCCTGTCCTTCCTGAATATTGAATATGCCTGGATGTTGAATTCCCAGCCTTGATCACCCTGGAGCCATGTCTCCGTAATTCCAATTATATCATATCCGGTTACATCCCTTTGTGCAGCTAATTCATCCACCTTATTACAAATGCTCCTCGCATTAAGACACAAAGCCTTCAGGCTTGTTTTTTAAAAAACTCTTAGTGCTTTTAGGATTATTATTTACTGTGTCCCTGTTCGATTTACACGCTTGATTGCTCTGCCTTCCACGTTTGCTTTTCTCCTTCCTGTCTTTTGCTTATATCCTTGCTTCCCTTTCATCTGTCTCCCTGCACAGCTTCCCAACCCCCTACCATTTTAGTTTAAAACCTCCCCAAGAGCACTAGCAAACACTCCCCCTAGGACATCGCCCCGGTCCTGCCCAGTTGCAAACCGTCCAGTTTGTACTGGTCCCACCTTCCCCAGAACCGGTTCCAATGTCCCAGGAATTTGAATCCCACCCCATTGCACCATTCCTCTAGCCACGTATTCATCTGAAATATCCTTCCATTTCTACACTGACGAGCACGTGGCACTGGTAGCAATCCTGAGATTACTACCTTTGAGGCCCTATTTTTTAATTTACCTCCTAACTCCCTATATTCTGCTTTTAGGACCTCTTCCCGTTTTTTACCTATATCGTGGGTACCTATATGCACCATGACAACTGGCTGTTCACGCTCCCCCTCCAGAATACCCTGCAGCCGCCCCGAGACATCCTTGATCCTTGCACCAGGGAGGCAACATACCATCCTGGAGTCTCGTTTGCGGCCGCAGAAACGCCTATCTATTCCCCGTACAATAGAATACCCTATCACTATCGCTCTGCCGCTCTTTTTCCTCCCGTCCTGTGCAGCAGAACCACTCATGGTGCCAGGAAGTTGGCTGCTGCTGCCTTCCCCCGATAAGCCATCTCCTCCAACAATATCCAAAGCTGCATATCTGTTTGAGAGGGGGGTGGCCAGAGGGGACAGCTGCACTACCTGCCTGCGCCTTCTACTCCGCCTGGCGTTCATCCATTCCCTTCCTGCCTGTGCAGCCATTATCTGCGGTGTGACCAACTCCGTAAACGTGCTATCCACAATGTCCTCAGCATCGCGAATGCTCCAGTATGTATCCATTCCCAACTCCAGCGCCAAAATGTGGTCTGCCAGTCGCTGCAGCTGGATACACTTCCCGCACACATGCTCGTCAGGGACACAGGATGTGTTCCTGATTTCCCACATAGTGCAGGAGGAGCATGCTACGGCGCCGAGCTGTGCAAAAGATATTTGCAAAGATCAGTGAGAAATATGCACATAGAACAGCACGAAAAGAAATCCATTTAATGAAGAGATCTGCAATATTTTTAAGGAAATGAGTGGAAAGCAATTTCGTTTTATAAAGCTGAACAATAATTAAAAAGTGTGTAAAACAACCACGGCTGGACTCGAACCTACAATCTTGGTACAACATGAGAATTTAACAGAATTCAGACGCTTTGTCCATTAGGCCACGCGAATGCAAGACAATGGGTCCTAATAATGAGTGATTAAACACACGTGACTGTATTCATTTCAGTAATAACAGAAAATGCTGGAAACACTCAGCAGGTCAGGCAGCATCGAGGAGAGGTAAGCAGTGTCAATATTTCGGGTTGAACCCTTCGTCAGAACTGGAAAAATATAGGGAAGATAGATTTATAAGCAGGGGTGGAAGGAGGGTTGGAAAGAACAAAGGGAATGTCTCTGATAGGATGGAAGGCAGGAGAGATTGACTAACAAAAGGGATGATGGTGGAAATCTGAAGGAGAGGTAATGGGTCAAGTTATCAAACAATAGATGGCTCTAGATGAGGTGTGAATGAAGATGGCAGCAATATTAACAGCTACCAAGTGAGGAAACATGAGAACAAATTAAAAAATATAAAGAAATACAGGGGCCAATTTATAGCCTGAAATTGTTCAACTCGATGTTAAGTCCAGAAGGCTGTAAGGTGCCGAATGGAAAGATGTGGTGCTGTTCCTCGAGCGTACATTGAGCTTCATTGTAACAGTGTAACAGACCGAAGAAGGAGAGATCAGATTGGGAGGAGAGCGGAGATTATCGTGACAGGCGACCGGAAGCTCGGGGTCATGCTTGCGCACTGAACGGAGGTTTAGAAAGGGAACACACATTAAATTGTAGGACATTGAGTTTTTTAGAGGAGAAAAGGACCTTGGAGTCCATGTCCACAGATCCCTGAAGGTAGCAGGCCAGATAGATAAGGCGGTTAAGAAGACATACGGAATGTTTGCCTTTATTAGCCGTGGCATAGAATAAAAGAGCAGTGGGGTTATGCTTCGAATGTATAAAACACTAGTTAGGCCTCAGCTGGAGTACTGCGTGCAGTTCTGATCACCACATTACAGGAAAGATGTGATTGCACTAGAGAGGGTACAGAGTAGATTTACAAGGATGGCGCCGGGGGCAGTGTATCTTACTTATGAGGAAAGACTGGATAAGCTGGGGCTGTTTTCCTTGGAACATAGAAGGCTGACGGCAGACCTTATTGAGGTGTATAAAATTATGAGGGGCATAGATAAAGTGGATCGAAAGACCTATTTCCCTTAGCAGTGGCGTTAAAGACCAGGTGGCGCAGATATAAAGTAATTGGTGGAAGGATTAGAGGGGATTTGAGGGGAAATTTCTTCACTCGGAGGATTTGGAAGGTCTGAAACTCACTGCCTGAAAGGGTGTTAGATGCAGGATCCCTAACCACATTTAAAAAGTACTTGGACGTGCACTTGGGATGCTCTAACCTGCAACTCTACGGACCAAGAGCTGGGAAGTGGGATTAGGCTGGATAGCTCTTTGTTGTTCGGTGCGGACACGATGGGCCGAAGTGGCCTCCTTCCGTGCTGTAACTTTCTATGATTCTATGATTCTAGGTGTTCCACAAAACAGTCACCCAATCTGCATTGCTCTCAAATGTAGAGGCGACCGCAACCTGAGTAGCGAATACAGTAAACTAAATTGTAAGGAGTACAAGTAAATCACGGATTCACCTGGAATGAGTGTTTTGGGCCCTGGACGGTGGGAAGCGAGGAGGCAAAAGGGCAGGTGTTCCCTTTCCTGCACTTGCATGGGAAGGTGCCGGGCGAAGGGGAAGGGGTAATGGGGGGTGATAGAGGAGTGAACCAGGGTGTTGCGGAGGGAGCGGTCCCTTGCAATGCTGAAAGGGGGGGAGGGGAAGATGTGTTTGATGGTGGGATCATGCTGGAGGTGGTGGAAATGGCGCAGGATGATCCGTTGAATGTGGATGCTGGTTGGGTGAAAGGTGAGAACAAGGGGAGCCCTATCATGGCTCTGGGAGGGAGGGGAAGGCGTGAGAGCAGAAGTGCGGGAAATGGAATGGACACGGTCGAGGGCCGTGTCAAAGACGATAGAGGGGCATAAAGGAAGACATACTGGAAGCACTAATGTGGAAAGTGGCAACATTAAAACAGATGCGGCGGAGACGGAGAAATGGGAGAATGCAATACAGTCCTTACAGGAAGCGGGGTGGGATGAAGTGTAGTCCAGGTAGCTGTGGGAGTCAGTGGGTTTATAGTGTCAGTCTTCTCGCTCAGGTCAACATCCCAAGTATCGAAGCTTTGACCACGCTCGATCAACTCCGCTGGACGGGTCACATTGTCCGCATGCCCAATACGAGAATCCCAAAACAAGCGCTCCGACACGGCAAGAGAGCTCTAGGTGGGCAGAGGAAAGCTTCAAGGACACCCTCAAAGCCTCCTTGAAAAAGCGCAACATTCCCCACCGACAACTTGGAATCGCTGGCCCAAACCGCACAAAGTGGAGGAGAAGCATCCGGAAAGGCGCCCAACACCTCGAGTCTCTTTGCCGGGAGCAAGGAGCGCACATCAAACCAAACACCCCACCCACCCACCCTTTCAGCCACCGTCTGCCCCACCTGTGACAGGAAATGTCGGTCAGGCATTGGACTCATCAGTCACCTGAGAACTCATTTTTAATATAGAGAAAATAATCATCGGTCCCGAGGGACTGCCTAAGAAGAAGAAGAGTGGATGTTGGTCGATAGCCTATTCCCAGAATTGGAGAAAGAGAATTCGAGGAAGGGAAGGGAAGAGTCGGAGATGGATGATGTGAAGGTGAGGGAAGGGTGGAAATTGGACCCAAAGTGAAATAAATTATCTAGTTCAGGGCGTGAGCAGGAAACGGCACCAATACAGTCATCAATGTACCGGAAAAAGAGGTGAGGGAGGGGACCTGAGTCGGACAGGAACAAACAATGTTCCACATATCCCATGAAAAGGCAGGCATAGATAGGGCCCATGCGTGAACCCATAGCAAGCCCTTTAATCTGGAGGAAGTGAGTGGAGTCAAAGAAGAAGCTGTTCAACGTGAGGATAAGTTCAGCTAAGTGTAGGAGGGCGGTGCTGGATGGGGATTGGCTGGGCCTCTGTTCAAGGATGAAGTGTAGCCGCTTAAGGCCGTCCTGGTGGGGGATGGCGGTGCAGAGGGATTGGACGTTCATAATGAAAAGGAGATGGTTGGGGCCGGGAAACTGGAAACTGTTGAAGTGGCAGAGGGGGTCGGAAGAGTCACGAATGTAGGTGGAAAGGCACTGGACAAGTCGAGAAAAAATAGAATACAGATAGGAAGAAATCAGTTCTGTTGGGCAAGAACAGGCTGCAACAATTGTTCTAACAGTTCAGTCCTGTTTGTGGATCTTGGGAAGGAGGTAGAAGCGGGCTGTGTGGGGTTGAGGGACTTTGAGGTTGGCGGCCATGGTGGGAAGATCTCCAGAGGAGTTGAGGTCAGTGACAGTCTTGGAAACGATTGCTTGATGTTCGGTAGTGGGGTATTGGTCCAGGGGGAGGAAGGACGATGTGTCAGAGAGTTGCCGTTCAGCCTCCGCATGGTAGAGATCGGTTCGCCAAACAACAACAGCACCGCACTCGTCAGTAGGTTTAATGACAATGTTAGGGTTGGATCGGACAGAACGGAGTGGTGCAATTTCAGAGGGATTGAACTGTGATCTTGGCATGTATTGGCATTATGCTCGAACCAACTGAACTAACTTGTTAAGTTAAATTGATGGCTGATTTCTGTTTTTTGTCAGCTCAGTCACTTTTTCTCAGAAGCCTGGAAAAGAAAGACTTGTATTTATATCGAGTCTTTCATAGAAGCATAGAATGGTTCTTCTTCTTGGGCATTGCCTCGGAAACGAGGATGACTTGCTTCAACATTAAAAATGAGTTCACAGGTGACTGATGAGTCCAATGCGGGACCTACAGTCTCTGTCACAGGTGGGGCAGATGGTGGTTGAAGGCGCGAGTGGGTGGGGTGCTTGGGTTGACGTGCGCTCCTTGCGCTGCTTGCGCTTGGCTTTCGCTAGGTCCCGGCGAAGAGACTCGAGGTGTTCAGAATGGTTAAAGTACAGACTGTGGACATTCGGCCCTTCGAGCCCGTGCTGGCTCTCTGCAAGAGCACTTCAGCTAGTCTCACTCCCCCTCCCTTTCCCTGTAGTCCTGCAACTTTTTTTCCTTCAGGTACTTGACAATTTCCTTTTGAAAGTCACTATTGAATCAGCCTCCACCATCCTTTCAGGCAGTGCAAGCCAGATCCTAACCACAACATTTCCATTTCTTACAACAAACGGGGAGATTGCATTAAAATAAAAAGCAAACCGCAGCAGATGCTGGATCTAGCATTGTTCATTAAATGCTGGAAACACTCCGCAGTTCCGGGAACATCTGTGGACAGAGAAATACAGGGTTAACCTTTCAGGTGCATGAGCTCTCGGCAGAACTGAGATTTTGCAGCTTTGCAACAAAATATTGCAGGCCGCGTGTGAGTTTCCTTCCAAACTTTTTAAGCTGCTCAAAAATAACAACAATAATAAACTACCCTCCCCACCAAAATATATAAAAGGCCCGTACAAGGCAGAAAGCAGGAAACTATAGACCAGTGAGCCTATCATCTGTCATTGGGAAAATGCTGGAGTCTTTCATTAAGGACGCAGTAGCAGGGCACTTGGAAAATCATAATTCAGTCAAGCAGAGTCAGCATGGTTTTATCAAAGGGAAATCATGTTGAACAACTTTGCTGGAGTTCTTTGAGGATGTAACGAGAAGGGTGGACAATGGTGAGCCAGTGGATGTGGTGTATTTGGATTGCCAGAAGGCAGTCGATAAGGTGCCACATAAAAGGTTACTTCATATGATAAGAGCTTACCGAGTTGGGGGTAATATATTAGCATAGATAGAGAATTGGCTAATTAAAAGAAAGCAGAGAGTCGGGATGAATGGGTCATTTTCCGTTTGGCACACCGTAACTAGGGGGTTGCCACAGGGATCAGTGCTGCGGCCTCAACTATTTACAAGCTACATTAATTATTTGGATGAAGGGACCGAATGTAATGTAACCAAGTTTGCGGATGGGTGGGAAAGCAAGTTGTGCAGCGGACTCAAAGAATCGGCAAAGAGAAATAGACAGGCTAAGTGAGTGGACAAACATTTGGCAGATGGAGTATAATGTTGGAAAGTGCGAGGTTATCCACTTTGGCAGGAAATATAATAAAACAAATTATTATGTAAAAGGACAGAGATTACAAAATGCTACACTTCAAAGGGAACTGGGGGTCCTTGTGCATGAAACACAAAAAAGTTATCATGCAGGTAGGAAAAGTAATCAAAAAGACAAATGCAATGTTGGCCTTTATTGCAAGAGTGTTGGAGATAAAAAGCAGGGAAGTTCTGCTACATCTGGACAGTGTATTGGTGAGGCCACAACTTGAGTACTGCGTACAGTTTTGGTCTCCTTATTTAAGGAAGGATATACCTGCATTGGAGGCAGTCCAGAGACGATTCACTCGGTTGATTACTGAGATGAGGGTGTTGACTTATGAAGAAAGGTTAAGCAGGTTCGCCCTCTATTCATTGGAATTTAGAAGAATGAGAGGTGATCTTATTGAAATATAAAGATACTAAGAGGGCTCGACAAGGCAGATGCAGAGAGCATGTTTCCCCTCGTGGGGAAATCAAGAACTCGGGGGCATAGTTTCAGAATATAGGGTCGCCCTTTTAGAACTGAGATGAGGAGGAATTTCTTCTCTCAGAAAGTCATAAATCTGGGGAATTCTCTGTCCCAGAGAGCCGTGGAGGCTGGTTCATTAAATACATTTAGCCTTATTTGATTGAGAGAGAGAGAGGGAGACAGAGTCAGAGAGAGAAAGAGAGAGAGAGTGAGAGTGAGAGAGAGACAGAGAGATAGTGCCTGTGACGGCTCTTTGCTGGATCTATCTAGTTAGTACTCATACCCTGCTCTTTACCCATAGCCATGTACATTTTCCCTCCAAGTCATTGTCCAATTCTGTTATGAATGTTACTGTTGAATCTGCTTCGTCCGTGCATTCCACATCATAACAACTCGCTGCTTAAAAACATATTCCCGCATGTCGCCTCTGATTCTTTTACCAATCATCTTAAATCTGTGTCCTCTGTTTACCAAACCTTCTGTCACTGGAAACAATTTCTCCTCAGTAACTTTATCAAAACCTTCATGATTTTGAACACCTCTTAATCTTCGCTGCTCCAAGGAGAACAATCCCTAAAAAGGGGGAGGGTGGATTCAGGTAAGGCAAAATTTATAATCCAAAGAGAAAAGTCAAGGTTGTAGAGCAGTTAATATTAAAGACGTTATATCTGAATGCATGAAACTTTCATAACAAGAGAGAAACATTAATGGCACAAATAGAGACGTGGTTTCAGTGAGACCAAGTTTGGGAACAAAATATTCCCGGGTGCTTGACGTTTAGAAACGATAGGCAAAATGGAAAAGGAGGCGGGTGTCCCTAATTAAAAAGGGTGAGATAAAGGCAGTTTTGAGAAAAGAACTTAGACCAGAAAATCAGAATGTAGAACCAGTATGGGTGGAGCTAAGGCATAACAAATGGCAGATAACACCAGTTTATAGGAACGCTAATTGTAATCATTGTGTTGGACAGTGTATACATCAGGAAATTAGAGCAGCATATATCAAGGGTAATGCAATAAACAAGGGGCTTTTAAACTTCATTAAGACTGCAAACAAAATTGGCAGAAGGTTTTGGAGGACGGTTTCATGGAATGCTTCGAGACAGTTGTCTACAACAATATTTCGAACCAACTGGGGAACAAGCTATTTTAGATATAGTATTGTGTAATGAAACAGAGTTAATTCGTAATATTATGGTAAAGGGACATCTGGGTAAGAGTGATCATAATATGATCAAATTTCATATTAGGTTTGTGGATGATGCGGTTAAGGCAGAAACTAGGGTCATCAATTTAAACAAATTCAATTACAGGGATATGAGGGGCGACTTGTCTAAGGTAGATTGAGAAATGGGATTAAAAGATATAATGGTAAAAAAGCAATGCAAACATTTAAATGAATAATTCAAAATTCTCAACGAATGTAAAATCCCTAGAGGAATAAAAACACTCCACTGGAGTTGTTGTCCAACCATGGCTAACTAGAGAAGTTAAGGATAGTATTAGATTAAAAGAAGAGTCTTACAATGTTGCCAAAAAGAGTAGTAATCCTATGTATTCGGAGATTTTTAAAATTCAGCAAAGGATGGTCAATAGATTGATAAAGAGGGAGAAAATAGAATATGAGAGTCAACTAGAAAGAAATATAAAAACAAATTGTAAGCTTCTAAAGTATGTAAAAATGAAGCGATTAGGACCACGAAACGTGGATCCCTCAGAGGCAGAGAGAGCAGAAGGTATAAAGGGGACAATGACATTGCATAGAAGTTAAACAAATATTTTGCATCTGCCTTCACAGTAGAAGGCTCAAATAACACACCAGAAATTGTGGGTAACCAAAGGTCTAAACAGCATGAGGAACTTAAAGGAATTAATATTATTGAAGAAAAAGTAATGGAGAAATTAATGGGACTAAAAGCAGACAAATCCCCTGGACCTGATCGCCTACATCCTTTGGTTTTAAAGGGAGTGGCTGCAGATATAGTGCAGTAGAACTTTACAGCCAATGAAGTACTTTTCGACGTGTAGTCCCTTGTAGTGTAGGAAAGGCAACAGCCAATTTGCACACAGCAAGCTTCCACAAACTGGCATGTGATAATCACTAGATCCTCTGGTGTAGTGATGATTGGTGAGGACAATTGGGATAATTCCCCTTCTTCGAAATAGTGGGATGGGATCTTTTACATCCAACTGAGAGAAAGAGACAGGGCCAATAGTTCAACGTCTCATTTGAAAGACTGCACTTCCGACAGTACAGCACTCCCTCAGTATTGCACTGGAGGGTCAGCCTAGATTTTTGTCCTCAAGTCTCTGGAGTGGGACTATGAATCCACAACATTCTGACGTAGATGCGAGGGTGTTACCAACTGAGCTACAGCTGACACACAAAGCAGCTGTTAGCAGAGGATGGTTTGGATCTTCCAGAATTCCCCAGATTCTAGAGCGGTCGCCGTGCATTGGAAGGCAGGAAATGTAACTCCGCTGTTCAAGAAAGGATGGACAGAGAATACAGGAATCTAGAGGCCAGTTATCCTGACATCAGGTGACTGGAAAATGCTAGAAGCTATTACTAAGGACGCGTTAACAAGGCAGTTCGAAAATCAGAATATGATTAGCAGAGTCAACAAGGTTTTATGAAAGGGAAATCGTGTTTCACAAATAGGTTGGAGTTTTTTGCGGGTGCAACTAGCAGGGCAGATAAGGGGGAATCAGTGGATGTAGGATACTTGGATTTTCAGAAGGCATTCGTTAAGCTGCCACAAAAGAGCTTGTTAAACAAGATTAGTGCTCATTGGATTGGGTGTAATATATTAGTATGTACTGAGGATTGGTTAACGGACAGAAAGAAGACAGCAGGAATAAACGGGTGATTTTCGGAATGGCAGGTTGCAACTAGATGAATTAGATGTGGGGCCGAGTGTAATATATCCAAGTTTGTTGACGATACAAAGCTCGTTGGGAAAATAAGTTGCGAGGAGAAGATAAAGAGACTACAAAATTATATAGACAAGTTACGTGATTGGGCAAGAAGTTGACAGAGTGAGTTAATTTTACTCGTTTATGTGATGTGGGCGTCGCTGACAAGGCCAGCATTTATTGCCCATCCCTAATTGCCCTTGAGAAGGTGGTGGTGAGCCGCCTACTGTCTCCCACCCTCCCACCTCCTCTAACCTTTAGGGGTAGAGGGAATTTAAAAGGTAGGTTCGATTTATATTTTGTTTTCAGGGACTTAACTTAATAAAGTAATATAAGGGTTAAGTCATGGCAGGAAATCTCGGAACCGTGTCGTGCTCCTCCTGTGCTATGTGGGAAATCAGGGACACTTCCAGTGTCCCTGACAACTATGTGTGCAGGAAGTGCGTCCAGCTGCAGCTCCTGACGGACCGCATGGCGGCACTGGAGCTGTGGATGGACTGACTCTGGAGCATCCACGATGCTGAGAACTTTGTGGATTACTCATTTAGTGAGTTGAACACACTGCGGGTAAAGGCTAGGTCAGACAGTAAATGTCTGACCAAGAGGCAGGGCAATATCAGGAAGGTAGTGCAGGAGTCCCCTGCGGTCGTCTCCCTCCAAAACAGATATACCGTTTTGGATACTGTTGGGGGAAATGACTTACCAGGGGAAGGCACCAGCAGCCAGGTTCATGGCACCATGGCTGGCTCTGCTGCACAGCAGGGCGGGAAAAAGAGTGGTAGAGCTATAGTGATAGGGGACTCAATTGTAAGGGGAATAGACAGGAGTTTCTGTGGCCGGAACCGAGATTCCAGGATGGTATGTTGCCTCCCTGGTGCAAGGGTCAAGGATGTCTCGGAGCGGCTGCAGAACATTCTGGAAAGGGAGGGTGAAGAGCCAGCTGTCGTGGTGCATGTAGGTACCAACGATATAGGTATAAAGCGGGAAGAGGTCCTACAAGCAGAATTTAGGGAGCTAGGAGCTAAATTGAAAAGTAGGACCTCAAAGGTAGTAATCTCTGGGTTGCTACCAGTGCCACGTGCTAATCAGAGTAGCATGAACAGGATAGCGAGATTAAATACGTGGCTTGAGCAGTGGTGCAGGAGGGAGGGATTCAAATACCTGAGGCATTGGAAACAGTTCTGGGGGAAGTGGGACCTGTACAAAAGGGACGGTCTGCACTTGGGCAGGACTGGAACCGATGTCCTCGGGGTAATATTTGCTAAGGCAGTTCGGGAGGATTTAAACTGATATGGCAGGGGAATGGGAACCTATGTAGCGAAACAGGGGGGAGTAATATGCAGTCAGAAACAAATGTTAGAAGGGTGAGAAACAATAAGGGAAATCCGAGTAAACAAAGGCAAGAAACACAAAGGGCCATACTAAATCATAAGTCTAAAAGGACAAAGGGTGTTAATAAAACAAGCCTAAAGGCTCTGTGTCTTAATGCAAGGAGTATCCGTAATAAGGTGGATGAATTGACTGTGCAAATTGATGTTAACGGATGTGATGTGATTGGGATTACAGAGACGTGGCTCCAGAACAATCAAGGCTGGGAACTGAATATCCAGGGGTATTCAACATTCAGGAAGGATAGAATAAAAGGAAAAGGGGGTGGGGTAGCATTGCTGGTTAAAAAGGAGATTAATGCAATAGCTAGGAAGGACATTAGCTTGGAGGATGTGGAATCAATATGGGTTGAGCTGCAGAACACCAAAGGGCAGAAAACGTTAGTGGGGGTTGTGTACAGACCTCCAAACAGTAGTAGTGAGGTGGGGGAGGGTATGAAACAGGAAATCAGAGGTGCATGCAAAAAGGCGCAGCAGTTATCATGGGTGACTTTAATATGCATATAGATTGGGCTACTCAAACTGGAAGCAATACGGTGGAGGAGGATTTCCTGGAATGTTTAAGGGATGGTTTGCTAAACCAATATGTTGAGGAACCAACTAGAGGGGAGGCCATCCTGGACTGGGTGTTGTGTAATGAGGAAGGACTAATCAGCAATCTTGTGGTGCGAGGCCCCTTGGGGAAGAGTGACCATAGTATGGTGGAGTTCTACATTAGGATGGAGAAGGAAACAGTTAATTCAGAGACCATGGTCCAGAATTTAAATAAGGGCAACTTTGAGGGTATGAGGCGTGAATTGGCGAGGTTAGATTGGCAAGCGATATTTAAGGGGTTATCAGTGGAAGGGCAATGGCAGACATTTAGAGATCGCATGGATGAACTACAGCAATTGTACATCCCTGTCTGGCATAAAAATAAAAAAGGGAAGGTGGCTCAACCATGGCTAACAAGGGAAATCAGGGATAGTATTAAAAGCAAGGAAGTGGCATACAAATTGGCCAGAAGAAGCAGCAAACCCGGGGACTGGGAGAACGTTAAAACTCAGCAGAGGAAGACGAAGGGTTTGATTAGGGCAGGGAAAATAAAATATGAAAGGAAGCTTGCAGAGAACATTAAAACGGACTGCAAAAGCTTCTATAAATATGTAAAAAGAAAGAGGTTAGTAAAAACAAACGTAGGTCCCCTGCAGTCAGAAACAGGGGAAGTCATAATGGGGAACAAAGAAATGGCAGATCAATTGAACAAGTACTTTGGTTCGGTGTTTACTGTGGAGGACACAAACAACCTTCCAGAAATAAAAGAGATCAAAGGATCTGGTAAGAGGGAGGAGCTGAGGGAAATCCTTATCAGTCGGGAAAAGGTGTTGGGGAAATTGATGGGACTGAAGGCTGATAAATCCCCAGGGCCTGATGGTCTGCATCCCAGAGTACTTAAGGAGGTGGCCTTGGAAATAGTGGATGCATTGACGATCATTTTCCAACATTCCTTAGACTCTGGATCAGTTCCGAAGGAGTGGAGGGTGGCTAATGTAACCCCTCTTTTTTAAAAAGGAGGGAGGGAGAAAGCAACGAATTATAGACCGGTCAGCCTGACATCGGTGGTGGGTAAAATGATGGAATCAATTATTAAAGATGTCATAACAGACCATTTGGAAAGTGGCAACATGATAGGTCCAAGTCAGCATGGATTTGTGATAGGGAAATCATGCTTGACAAATCTTCTGGAATTTTTTGAGGATGTTTCCAATAGGGTGGACGGGGGGAAACCAGTAGATGTGGTGTATTTGGACTTTCAGAAGGCCTTCGACAAGGTCCCACACAAGAGATTGGTGTGCAAAGTTAAAGCACATGGGATTGGGGGTAATGTGTTGACGTGGATTGAGAACTGGTTGGCACACAGGAAACAAAGAGTAGGAGTAAATGGGTACTTTTCAGAATGGCAGGCAGTGACCAGCGGGGTACCGCAGTGTTCGGTGCTGGGGCCCCAGCTGTTTACATTATATATTAATGATTTGGACGAAGGGATTGATTGTAATATCTCCAAATTTGCGGATGACACTAAATTGGGAGGCAGTGTGAACAATGAGGAGGATGCTAGGAGGCTACAGAGTGACTTGGACAGGTTGGGTGAATGGGCAAATGTATGGCAGATGAAGTACAATGTGGATAAATGTGAGGTTATCCACTTTGGTGGTAAAAATCGGGAGGCAGACTATTACCTGAATGGTGGCAGATTAGGGAAAGGGGAGGTGCAACGAGACCTGGGCGTCATGGTACATCAGTCACTGAAGGTGGGAAGGCAAGTGCAGCAGGCAGTCAAGAAAGCAAATGGCATGATGGCCTTCATAGCAAGGGGATTTGAGTACAGGAGTAGGGAGGTGATGCTACAGTTGTACAGGGCCTTGGTGAGGCCACACCTGGAGTATCGTGTGCAGTTTTGGTCTCCTAACTTGAGGAAGGACATTCTTGCTATTGAGGGAGTGCAACGAAGGTTCACTAGATTGATTCCTGGGATGGCCAGACTGACATATCAAGAAAGATTGGAACAACTGAACTTGTATCCTCTGGAGTTCAGAAGAATGAGGGGGAATCTTATAGAGACGTTTAAAATCCTGACTGGTTTAGACAAATTAGATGCGGGCAGAATGTTTCCAATGTTAGGGAAAACTAAAACCAGAGGTCACAGTCTAAGGATAAAGGGGAAGCCATTTAAGACTGAGATGAGGAGGAACTTCTTCACCCAGAGAGTGGTGAATCTGTGGAATTCTCTACCACAGAAGGTTGTTGAGGCCAGTTCACTAAATATATTCAAAAGGGAGTTAGATATAATACTCACAACTAGGAGGATCAAGGGGTATGGCGAGAAAGCAGGAATGGGGTACTGAGGTAGCATGTTCAGCCATGAACGCATTGAATGGCGGTGCAGGCTCGAAGGACCGAATGGTCTACTCCTGCACCTATTTTCTATGTTTCTATGTTTCTATGTTTACTTGAACCGCTCCAGTTCAGGTGGTGAATGTGCTCAAACAGTGCTGTTAGGGAGGGACTTCCAGGATTTTGAACAAGCGACGATGAACGATCGGCGATATACTTCTAATTCAGAATGGTGTGTGACTTGGAAGGGCAACATGCAGGTGGTGTTGTTCCCATGCGCCTGCTGCCCTTGTCCTTCGAGGTGGAAGAGGTCGCGGATTTGGGAGGGGCTGCCGAAGGAGCCTTGGTGAGTTGCTGCAGTGCATCTTGTAGATGGTACACACTGCAGCCACGGTATGCCAGTGGTGGAGTGAGTGAATGTTTAAGGTCGTGGATGGGGTGCCAATCAAGCGGGCTGCTTTGTGCTGGATGTTGTCGAGCTTCTTGAGTGCTGCTGCAGATGCACTCATCGAGGCAAGTGGAGAGTATTCCATCACACTCATTAATTGTGCCTTGTAGATGGTGGAAAGGCCTTGGAGAGTCAGGAGGTGATTCAGTCGCTGCAGAATACCTAGCCACTGTCCTGCTCTTGTTCCTACATTATTTCTTTGGCTGGTTCAGTTAAGCTTCTGGTAAATGGTAACCTCTAGGATGTTGATAGTGGGGGATTCGGCGATTGTAATACCGTTGAATGTCAAGGGGAGGTGGTTAGATTCTCGCTTGTTGGAGATATTCATTGCCTGGCACTTCGGTGGCGCGAATATTACCTGCCACTTATCAGCCCAAGCCTGAACGTTGTCCAGGTCTTGTTGCATGCTGGAATGGACTGCTTTATTATCTGAGTTGTTGTGAATGGCTCTGAACACTGTGCAGTCATCAGCGAACATTCATATTTCTGATATTATGTTGGAGGAAACATCATTGATGAAGCAGCTGAAGATGGTTGGGCCCAGGACACTTCCCTGATGTACTCCTGCAGCGATGTCCTGGGGCCGTGATGATTAACATTCAACTACCACAACCATCTTCCTTTCTGCTAGGTATGATTCCAGCCAGTGGAGCGATTTAGCCCCGATTCCCATTGATTTCAGTTTTACTAGGGCTCCTTGATGCCACACTCGGTCAAATGCTGCCTTGATGTCAAGTGCAGTCTCTCTCACCTCATCTCTGGAATTCAGCTCCTTTGTCCATGTTTGGATCAAGGCTGTTATGAGGTCGGGAGCCGAGAGGTCTTTGCGCAACCCAAACTGTGCATACGTGAGCAGGTTATTGGTGAGTAAGTGCCGCTTGATAGCACTTTAGATGACGCCTTCCATCACTTTGCTGATGATTGAGAGTAGACTGATGGGGTGGTAAAATGGCCGGGTTGGATTTGTCCTGCTTTTTGTGGACAGGACACACCTGGTTAGTTTTCCACATTGTCGGATAGATGCCAGTGTTGTAGCTGTACTGGAACAGCTTGGCTAGAGGTGCAGCTAGTTCTGGAGCACAAGTCTTCAGCACGATAGCCGGGATGTTATCACTGCTCATAGCTTTTGCTGTATCTAGTGCGTTCCGTCGTTTCTTGATATCACGTGGAGTAATCGAATTGGCTGAAGACTGGCTTCTGTGATGGTGGGGACCTCAGGAGAAGGCCGATATGGATCATCCACTCGGCACTTCTGGCTGAAGATAGTTGCAAACGCTTCAGCCTTGTCTTTAGTGCTCACGTGCTGGGCTCATCGTCATTGAGGATGGGGATATTCATGAGCCTCCTCCACTCGTTAGTTGTTTAATGGTCCACCACCATTCACGACTGGACGTGGCAGGACTGCAGAGATTTGACCCGATCCGTTGATTCTGGGATCGCTTAACCCTGTCTATAGCATGCTGCTTCCGCTTCTTAGCATGCATGTAGTCCTGTGTTGAAGCTTCCTCAGGTTAGCACCTCGTTTTTAGGTACGCCTGGTGCTGGTCCTGGCATGCTCTTCCAAACTCTCCACTTGCCTGCTTGGGTGCAGCTCCAACAACACTCAAGAAACTCGACACCATCCAGGACAAAGCAGCCCGATTGACTGGCACTCCATCCACCACCTTATACCTTCACTCCCTCCACCACCGGCGTACCGTGGCTGCAGTGTGTACCATCTTCAAGTTGCACTGCAGCAACTCGCCAAGGCTTCTTCAGCAGCATCTTCCAAACCCGTGACCTCTTCCACCTAGAAGGACAAGGGCAGCAGGCGCGCGGAAACACTCCCATCTCCAAGTTCCCCTCCAAGTCACACACCATCCTGACTTAGAAGTATATCTCCGATTCTTCATCATCAAAATCCTGGAACTCCCTAACTAACAGCAATGTGGGAGTACATTCAGCACACGGACTGGAGCGTTTCAAGTCGGCGGCTCACCACCCCATTCTCAAGAGCAATAAATGCTAGAATTGCTATCGACGCCCACATCCCATATACGAATAAAAAAAACACTCCTGATTGAACCATGTTTGGTCCCCTGGCTTGATGTTAATGGTAGAATGAGGCATATGCCGGGCCAAGAGTTTACAGATTGTGGTGGAATACAATTCTGCTGCTGCTGATGGCCCACAGCGCCACATGAATGCCCAGTTTTGAGCTTCTAGATCTGTTCTGAATCAATCCCATTTAGCACGGTTTTAGTGCCACACAACACGATGGAGGGTGTCCTCAGTGTGAAGACGTCTCCACAAAAACTGTGCGGTGGTCACTGCTACGGATAGTATTATGGACAGATGCATCTGCGACAGGTAGATTGGTGTGGACGAGGTCAAGTAGATTTTTCCCTCGTATTGGTTCTCTCACCACCTGTCGCAGGCCCAGACTGGCAGCTATGTCCTTCAGGACTCGGCCAGATTGGTCAGTAGTGCTGCGACCGAGCCACTCATGGTGATGGACATTGAAGTCCCCCACCCAGAGTAAATGCTGTGCCCTTGCTACTCTCAGTGTTTCTTCCAAGTGGTGTTCAACATGGAGGAGTATTGATTCAACAGCTGAGGGAGGGCGGTAGGTGGTAATCAGCAGGATGTTTCCTTGCCCATGCTTGACCTGAAGCCATGAGACTTCATGGGGTCCGGAGTCAATGTTGCGGACTCCCAGGGCCTCTCCTTCCCAACTGTATACCACTGTGCCGCCAACCCCGGTGGGTCTTCCAATTTTGGCATAAGTCCCCTGATGCTGGTGAGGAGGACATTGCAGGGTCGACTGGGCTGGGTGTGACGAGGTCGATGCCGGGTGGTCCGTCCGGTTTTATTCTTATTGTTGTCCTAGCGGTTTTTTACAACTGAGTGGCTTGCTAGGCCATTTCAAAGGGCAATTCAGAATGAACCACATTGCTGTGGAGACCAGCATTTGGTCCCCCAATGTAGAGGAGACCGCATTCTGAGCGGATAATACAGGATACTAAATTTGAAAAAGTACATGTTGATCACTGAGGAACTGCTGACACGCACCGTGCATATTATACCACGAGGGGCCGCATACAAGCCGTCAATTATACTGCCGAACCGCTAACAGGCAACCTGTGATTTTAACCACCACGGGGCTCTCATTCGCAATTACTTATACCCCAGACATGCTAACCTCCTAGGTGGGACAGTAAGCTTTGAGGAGAACACAAAGAGTCTGCAAAGGGATATAGATAGATTAAGTGAGTGTGCAGGTAAGGTGGCAGCTGGAGTAATGTCGGGAAATGAGAGTTTATTCACTTTGGCATGAAGAATAAAGAAACATAATATTTTTACAAGGTGACGAACTTTCAAAAGTTGCTGTTCAGAGAGATTTGGGACTCGTCGTGCAAGGAGCACTAAAAGCTAGCATGCAGGTACAGCAAGCAATAAGAACATAAGAAATAGGAGCAGGAGTAGGCCAATTGGCCCCTCGAGCCTGCTCCGCTATTCAATAAGATCATGGCTGATCTGATCCTAACCGGCAATCTACTATCACAGAAGCATCTCCTGAACCTAACAGAATTGGACACACAAAATAGGAGTAGGATCAGGCTACACGGCCCCTGGGCCCGCTGCGCTACCCACAGGGACATGACCAATCCGAACATAGACTCATGTCCAAATTCCTGCCCGCTCCCCGTAACCCTTAATTCCCTTTACTTCTAGGAAACTGTCTATTTCTGTTTTAAATTTATGTAATGATGCAGCTGCTACAGCTTTTTGGGGCAGCATATTCCATGGACCTACAACCCTCTGAGTGAAGCAGTTCCTTCTCATCTCAGTTTTGAAAGAGCAGCCCCTTATTCTAAGACTATGCCCCCTAGTTCGAGTCTCACCCATCATCGGGAACATCCTACCCGCATCCACCCGATCCAACCCCTTCACAATCTTATATGTTTCAATAAGATCGCCTCTCATTCTTCTGAACTCCAACGAGTAGAGTCCAAATCTACCCAACCTCTCCTCATATGTCCATCCCCTCATCCCCGGGATTAACCGAGTGAACCTTCTTTGTACTGACTCGAGAGCAAGTATGTCTTTTCTTAAGTATGGACACCAAAACTGTATGCAGTATTCCAGGTGCGGTCTCACCAATACCTTGTACAACTGAAGCAATACCTCCCTATTATTATATTCTATCCCCCTAGCAATGAAAGCCAACATTCCATTGGCCTTCTTAATCATTTTCTGCACCTGCATACTAACCGTTTGGGTTTCGTGCACCAGGACCCTCAGATCCCTTTGTACTTCAGTACTTTCCAATTTCTTGCCATTAAGATAATAACCTGCTCTACTATTTTTCCTGCCAAAGTGCATAACCTCACACTTTCCAGTACTGTATTCCAGCTGCCAAATCTCTGCCCACTTACTTAGCCTGTATATGTCCCCTTGCAAATATTTTATGTATATCTTCATAGTCTCCTTTATTCAAGCTTATACACTTGTTTCTGATCCAACCTTCTAACCCTCTAATTGAATATGGAATTCAACCATGTTATGGTCACTCATTCCAAGGGGATCCTTTACTAGGATATTTTTAATTAATCCTGTCTCTTTACACAGATCTAAGGTTGCTTGCCCACTGGTCGGTTCAGTTACATACTGCTCAAGAAATCCATCCCTAATACACTCAATTAACTCATCCTCAATTTGATTTGTCCAATTAATATGATAGTTAAAATCCCCCATAATTTTGATGTTCCCTTATTACAAGCCTCAACTATTTCCTGATTGATACTCCGTCCAACAGAGTTGCAACTGTTCGGAGACCTACAGACTACGCCCACTAGTGTTTTTCCCCTTATTATTCCTTATCTCCATCCAAACTGTTTCATTATCCTGATCTTTTTACCCAATATCAAGGAAGGCAAATGGCATGTTGGCCTTTATTGCAAGGGGGTTGGAGTATAAGAGTTCGGACATCTTGCTACAATTGTACAGGGACTTGGTGAGACCACACCGGAAGTATTGTGCACAGTTTTGATCTCCATATCGAAGGAAAGATATACTTGCCTTGGAGGCAGTGCAACTCAGGTTCACTAGAATGGTTCCTGGGATGAGAGGGCTGTACTATGATGAGAGACTGTGTAGAATGGGCCTATACTCTCTGGATTTAGAAGAATGAAAGGTGATCTCATTGAAACATAACAAATTCAACAGGGGATTGACAGGATAGATGGTGAGAGTATGTTTCCCCTGGCTGGAGTGCCTAGAACTAGGCGGCATAGTCTCAGGATAAGGGGTAGGCCATTTAAAACTGAGATTAGGAGGAATTTCATCACTCTGAGGGATTTGAATCTTTGGAATTCTCTGCCCCAGAGGCCTGTGGATGCTGAATCTTTGAGTATATTCAAGACTGAGATAGATAGATTTTAGATTCTAGGGGAATCAAGGGATATGGAGATCAGACGGGAAAGTGGAGTTGAGGTCCATGATCAGTCTTATATAATGGCGTGAAAGGCCGTATATTCTACTCCTGCTCTTATTTCTTTTGTTGTTATAATCTGTTACATCTCTAAATTTTTCCCATTTTGATGAAAGGTCATCGACCTGAAACGTTAAAGTTTTTTTTCTCTCGCCACAGGTGTTGCCTGACCTGCTGAGTATTTCCAGCATTTTCCGTTTTTATTTCAGATTTCCAGCATTCGCAATATTTTGCTTTCGTATTTACAAAATTATCAGAAATTGCTAGTGTGTGTCCCTGGAGGTTGCAAGTGCACGGTGCATGTTCGCAGGTCAGCAGTGTAAGTAACGGCAAGAGTGCGCCTCCTGCTGGTCTAAGGTGCACGGTGCATGTTAACAGGACTGCATTATAATTAACGGCGAGTGTGCGACCCCTGCTGGTCTAAGGTGCACGGTACGTGTTAGCAGGTCTGCAGGATCAGTAACGGCAAGAGTGCGCCTCCTGCTGGTCAAAGGTGCACGATGCATCTGAGCAGGTCTGCAGGATAAGTAACGGAGAGTGTGCTCCCCCTGCTGGTCTAAGGTACACCGTTCATGTTAACAGGTCTGCAGTGTATTTAACGACGAATGTGCGCCATCTGCTTGTCTAAGGTGCACAGTGCATGTTAACCGAACTGCAGTATAAATAATGGCGTGTTTGCGCCCCCTGCTGGTTTAATATGCACGGTGCACGTTAGCCGGTCTGCAGTGCACGTCAGAATTCAAGAGCGCCCTCTGGTTGTTTAATCCAGAAAGTGCGATGCCTTCAACCGTTAACGTGCTTGTGTTCGATAGTTATTTATTTATTTTTTAATAAAATGTTTATGTTCCTGACACTGAAATAATTCAACTCAGAGGGGAAAAATTAGCAATTGTTACAGCAGATAAGTTATTCCATGGGTGGAAGAAATGTCTAAGGGGGTTACCGAGTGATGGTGAAAACGTTATTAACTTTTCTGCGATTCAGCCGAATTGTGGTGAACTTTGAGGTTTTTCTCAATTTATAGACTGTATTTTTAGGGGTTCGGTAAAAATGCTCAGTGTTGATGACACCAGGGTTCTGTGTGAGCAGCTGGTGAGTTTAACAGGGTCGGCACTGAATGCTGGAAGTTCTCTGACATTCTCTGCCTCTCTGAATGGTGCGGGCGTTTTGGGCGGTGTAGGGTTGATTGAGAGCTGAAGGCTGTTTCTGGTTCATTAAATGTAGAATGTTCCTTCCAAATGTGTTTTGATTGACAGCTGCAAACGACTTCTTTGTCTCAGCTCACATTAAGTGAATCATTCTTTGATCATTCCGTGTCTGCTTTGAAGGGGTTTGCTGTCAGTCACGGAACATTCTGAATCTGTTTGACACGGGTTTACTGTCATTCTCGATCATTCTCTGTCTTCTTAAAATGGGTTAGCTCTCAGTCCCGGATCATCCCGTGCCTGTTGAAAAGTGGTCTGCTGTGAGTCCCGGAGCACAAAAATATAATAAATATAAGCAGGAGTAGGCGATACGCTCCATGCAGCCTGCTCCGTCATTCAAAAAGATCCTGGCTGAACTTATACATCAATGCCACTTTTCCGCCCTATCTCCCTATCCCATGGTTCCCTTAGTGCCCTAAAATCTATCAATGTCAGTCTTGAATATACTCATCGACTGAACATCCTCAGCCCTCTGTGGTAGAGAATTCTAACGATTCAAAACCCTCTGGGTGAAGAAATGTCTCCTCATCTCAGTCCTAAAAGGCAAACCCCTTATCCTGAGACTCTGCTCCCTTGTCTCCAATCAGGGCAAACAGCCGCTCAGCATCTACGCTGTCAATCCCTTTAAGAATTATACACGTTTCAATGAGATCACCTCTCATTCTTCAAAACTCCAGTAAAAATAGGCCCATTCTAGTCAATTTCTCCTCATTTAACAGCCCTCTCATTCCCGGAAATCAACCTAGTGAACATTCATTCCACCCCCTCCAAGGCAACTATATCCTTCCTTCGGTAAGTTTACCAAAAATTGTGCATAGTACTCCAGATGTGTTATCAACAAAGCCCTAAATAATTGCAGCAAGACATCCTTACTCTCGTACTCCAACCCTCTTGTTCCAAAGGCTAAAATCCCATTTGCGTTCCGAATTGCTTGCTGTACCTGCATGTTAACGTTCTGTGACGCTCAAATGCCTCTGAATCCGAAAAATTACTACTTCCTCACCAAAATCTTCTGTATTTCCATTCTTCCGAGCAAAGTGGATAATTTCACACTTCCCCACATTATACTTCATCTGACAACTTCTTGCACACTCACTTAACCAGTGCATATTCATTTGCAGCCTCGCCCACTTAACCTCGTAGCATCAGAAAACCTGGATCTATTACACTCGGCCCCTCATCTAATTCATTGATATGGAATGTACATGGCTGAGGGTCAAGCACTGATCTTTCAGCACTCCACTAGTTACAACCTGCCATTCCGAAAATCAGCCGTTTATTCCTGCTATCTGTCTGTTAACCAATCCTCAATCCACGCTACTATTTTACCCCCAATCCAATCACAGAATCCCCACAGTGCAGATAGAGGCCATTTCGGCCCATCGAGCCTGCACCGACACATATCCCACCCTACCCCTGCAACCCCACTAACACTAAAGGTCAATTTATCATAGCCAAATTAATCTAATCCACACATCTTTGGACTGTGGGAGGAAACCGGAGCACCCGGAGAAAACCCACGCAGACACGGGGAGAATGTGCAAACTCCACACAGACAGTCACCCGAGGCCGGATTCGAACCCAGGTCTCTGGCGCTGTGAGGCAACAGTGCTAACCACTATGCCACCATGTTGCACGTGTAACAACCTGTTAAGTGGCATCTTATTGAACGCCTTCCGAAAATCCAAATACACTACATCCACTGGTTCCCCCCTGTCTACCCTGATAGATGCACCCTCAAAAAATACTGATTGCTTTGAGAAACACGATTTCTCTTTCATAAAAGAGTGTTGCCTCCGCCTAATTATTTTTGATTTTCCAACTGCCCTGCTACCACGTCCTTAATAATGGATTCCAGCATTTTCCGCACTAATGATGTCAAGCTAACTGGCCTTATGTTCTCTTTTTTATTTCTCCCTCCTTTCTTGAGCAGCGGGGTAACATTTGCTACCTTCCAATCCACGGAGACCGTTCTAGAATCTAGGGGATTCTGGAAGATCAAAACCAATGCACGCACTATCTCTGCAGCCACCTGTTTCAAAACCAAAGGATGTCGGGAATCAAGTCCCGGACATTTGTCGGCTTTTTCTCCCATTAATTTCTCCAGTACTTTTATTTTACTAATATTAATTACTTTTAATTCCTCGATATAATTGGACTCCTGTTTCCACATAACTTGAGGTATGTTCTTTGTGTCTTCTACTGTGAGGACAGATACAAAATATTTGATCAACGTCCAAGGCATTTCCTTATTCCCCATTATAATTTCTCCTGTCTCTGCCTCTAAGGGACCCACCTTTAATTTTACTAATCTCTTCCTTTTTACACACTTAAAGCTCTTACAATCTGTTTTAAAATTTCTTGCTAATTTACTCTCTTTCTATTTTCTCCCTCTTTATCAATCACTTGGTCATCTTTTGTTGATTTTCAAAACACTCTCAATCCTCAGGTTCACTGCTATTTTTTGAAACATTGTAAACCTCTTTTGTTAATCTAATACTATCAATATCTTCTCTAGTTAGCCATGCTTGTAGCACTTTTCCTGTGTCGTTTTTATTCCTCAATTGAATGTATATTCGTTCAGAATTCTGAATTATTTCTTTAAATGTTTGCCATTGCTTATATAACGTTATATATTTTAAGCTAATTTCACAATCTAACTTAGTCAACTCGCCCCATGTAACTCCGCAATTCGCTTTGCTTAAATTTAAGTCCCTATTTTCTGACTTAACGGCATCATTCTCAAACTTAATATGAAATTCTATCATATTATGACTATTCTTCTCCAGAGGATCCTTTACGATAAAGTTACTATTTAACCCTGACTGATTGCACAATACAAGATCTAAATTAACCTGTTCCCTAGTTCTTTCCTCGAAATATTGTTCTAGAAAACTGTCTCGAATGAAATGAACTCGTCCGCTATGTTACTTCTGTCAATGTTGTTTGTCCAGTCTACATGAAGAGTAATGTCTCCTATGATTATTGCCTTACCCTTGTTACAAGCTCGTCTAATTTCCTGATGTAAAGTCTGTCCAACATCATGATTACTGTTAGGGGGGTTTAAACTACTCCCACCACTGCTTTCTACCATTTGTTATTTCTGAGCTCCGCTCATACTGATTCCACATTCTGATTTATGGGCTTTTCTCACTACTGCCTTGATCTCACCCTTTATTAGCTGGCTACCCACCTCCTTTTCCATTTGGGCTATCGTTTCTATAAGTCAAGTACCCTGGAATATTTTGCTCCCAACCTTGTTTACCTTAAAACCACTTCTCAGTAATGGCTACTGGATCAAAGCCAATCATTTCTATTTGTGCCATTAATTCATCTGTTGTGGAATGACTGTTTCGTGCGACTTTAATTTTAACTTTTTATTATTTTACCCTAATGTGGCCTTCGGCAGTACTGCCCGATTACAGCGTTTAAACTCTCTGTCCCTTCCTGAGAGGATCTGCTTGATTTTATCCAAATCGCTATTCTGTTCTACAGCCTTGAATATTCTCTTTGGATTATAAACTTGCCCTTTCCTGAACCCACCCTCCCCGTTATTAGGGATTGTTCTCCTTAGAGCAGAGAAGATCAAGAGGTGTTCAAAATAATGAAGGTTTTGATAGAGTAAATGAGCAGAAACTGTTTCCAGTGGCAGAAGTGTTGCTAACCAGAGGACACAGATTTAAGGTGATTGGCAAAAGAACCAGAGGCGCCATGCAGAAATATATTTTTAAGCAGCGTGTTGTTATGATCTGGAATGGGTGGTGGAAGCAGATTCAATCGTAACATTCAAATGGGAATTGGATAAATACTTGAAGGGAAAATGTACATGGTTATGGGGAAAGAGCAGGGGAGTCGTATTAACTGGATAACATCACCAAGGAACCGTCACAGGCACAATTGGCCAAATGGCCACCCTCTGCACTGTATCACACTGTGATAGTATGATTGAACTTGACATGTTAATGAATCCCATCAATCTCAAATCACGTGTTTTTTCTGCAACATTTCTCCAGCGAACCCTGACCAAAATGACGACCCTCTCTCTCTCTCTTTCTCTCTCTCTCTCTCTCGCTCTCTCGCTCACTCTCTCTGTCGTTCTCTCTATCTCTATCTCTCTCTCTTGCTCTCTCAATCCTTGGGGACCCCGAGTGTCTGCAGGGGGTGAACTGCAATTTAAACAACTAAAGTCCTGCCGCAACCAGCACACAGCACAGGTAAACTTGCCCATTCCTTGTTAGGACTTCTCACCACAACCCAGTCGGGACTAAACTTGCAGGGTTCCCGGGAGTGCGGTGGGAAACAGCCGGCAGCTGGATCTCTGGTCACTGAAATATACCTCCCTGGAAAATCAGAGTCCAAATCAGAGGCGGAAATGTATCGAGGGGCACAGAGTCACACATCATTGAAAGTAGCAGCGCAGGTTAACAAGACCATAAAAAGTGCAAACCAAGTACTGGGGTTCATCTCTCTCAAAGAATGAAATTCAGAATCAGAGAAGTTATGTTAAATTTATATAGAACCACGGTTAGATGGCACTTAGAATACTGCGCACCTTCTGGTCTCCATTTTACAAAACCATATAGAGAACTGGAGAAGGTGCAAAGAAGATTGAGAAGGATGATACCAGAACTGAGAGAGTATAAATATCAGGAAAGTCTGAACAGGCTGGCGTTCTTTTCCATGGAAACAGGAGGCAAAGGGGTGACCTGATAGAGATATTTAACATTTTGAAGGGGTTTGACATTTCAAATTAATGAACAGATCCGCTTCGAACAGGGTTCAAACCATCGCGCCTGAATCACATTGAACTTCGAGACCAACAACGCAACCAATCAGATATCGCAGCTGAAAATACATCTCTTTGAAACAGACACAGATACAGAATGATCATAGAATCATAGAATCACAGAACGGTTACAGCACAGAAGGAGGCCATTCGGTCCATCGAGCCCGTGCTGGATCTCTGCAAGAGCACTTCAACTAGTCCCACGCCACCCCGCCCCCAACCCGTTCCCCGCAGCTCTGCAATTTTTGTTCATTCAGGTACTTATCCAATTCCCTTTTGTAAGCTACGATTGAATCGGCCTCCACCACCCTTGCCAGTTATTAAGCACTCGCTGCGTAAACATTTTTTTCCGCATGTCGCCTTTGGTTCTGCTGCAAATCACATTAAATCTGTGTCCTCATGGTTCTCGATCGTTCTGGCAAAGGGAAAAGTTTCCCTTTCTCGACTCTGACTAGACCGCTCACGATTTTGAAATGGCCCGGGACTGACATGATCTGTACGAACAGCACATCCCTTTTCAACAGACAAACAATGATCCGGGACTGACAGCACATCCCTTTTAAACAGACACAGAATGATCCCCGACTGACAGCACATCCCTTTTAAACAGACACAGAATGATCCGGGACAAACAGCACATCCCTTTTAAACAGACACAGAATTATCCGGGACTGACAGCACATTCCTTTTAAACAGACACAGAATGATCCGGGACTGACAGCACATCCCTTTTAAACAGACACAGAATGATCCGGGACTGACAGCACATCCCTATTAAACAGACACAGAATGATCCGGGACTGACAGCACATCCCTTTTAAACAGACACAGAATGATCCGGGACTGACAGCACATCCCTTTTAAACAGACACAGAATGATCCGGGACTGACAGCACATCCCTTTTAAACAGACACAGAATGATCCGGGACTGACAGCAGATCCCGTTTAAACAGACACAGAATGATCCCGGACAGACAGCACATCCCTTTTAAACAGAGACAGAATGATCCGGGACTGACAGCACATCCCTTTTAAACAGACATAGAATGATCCGGGACTGACAGCACATCCCTTTTAAACAGACACCGAATGATCAGGGACTGACAGTTGATCCCTTTTAAACAGACACAGAATGATTCACTTTTGTACTGGGACAAGCAAGTCGTTTGCATCTTCCAGTCCAAAGAAGCTGTTGGGTAGGAACTTCCTGAATTGATAAACCACAAACAGCCTTCAGTTGTCTGTAAAGAAACAGACTTTCTAACATGCACCGTGCACATTCACCCAACAGCTTGGGCACATTTTCCTTTTGGAAAACAAGTCTATTATATTCCCCTAATACCCTGGTCTAGCAAAAGTCTATCGATCTCAGATATACAATCATTAGATGATGTAGCAACAACCGCCTTTTCTTGGAATGAGTTCCACAATTCGAACTCCCATTGTATGAAGAAATGTTTCCTAATTTCTCTCTTGAAAGGCCTGGAATGTTAGGTCACCTTGTCCTAGAGCCCCCCCCCCCCCCCACACACCTCCCCACCACACCTCCCCCCCCCCCCACCCCCCCAACCAGCGGAAAACGTTTCTCTCTATCTACCCTATCAATTTCCTTCAATATCCTAAAAATCAGAATCTGCCCACATGGCAGACTGGTAAGACAAGTAAACGCCCATGGGATCCAAGGGAGAGTGGCAAGTTGGTAGCAAAGGGTAATGGTCGATGTGTGTTTTTGTGACTGGAAGGCTGTTCCAGTGGGATTCGGGAGGGCTCAGTACTAGGTCCCTTGTTTTTTGTGTTACATATCACTGATTTAGACTTCAATGTAGGGGCCATGATTAAGAAGTTTGCAGATGTTTCCAAATTGTCCGTGTGGTTGATAGTGAGGAAGAAAGCTGTAGACTGCAGGAAGATATCAATGAACTGGTCAAATGGGCAGAAAAGTGGCAAATGGAATTAAATTCATAGGAGTGAGTGGTAATGCATTTGGAGAGGGCTAACAGGGCAAAGGAATACACAATAAATGATAGGATATTGAGATGCGTACAGGAACAGAGCGACATTGGAGTGCATATCCACAGAGCCATGAAGGTCGCAATGCAGGCAGACAAGGTGGTTAAGACGACAAACATCAAAAGACTGCGGATGCTGAAATCTGAAATAAAAGGAAAAAATGCTGGAAATATTCAGCAGGTCATTATTTCAGATTGCCTGCAGAATATTTCCAGCATTTTCTGTTTGTTTTTCAGATGAGCTGCTGAATATTTCCAGCATTTTATGTTTTTATTATTGGTTAAGAAGTCCAAGGGGATACTTTCCTTTATTAGACAAGGCATAGAATACAACAACAGGGAGGTTATGCTTGAACTGTATAAAACACGAGTTAGGCCACAGCTAGAGTACTGCGGACAGTTTTGGTCACCACACTAGAGGAAAGATGTTATTGCACTGGAGAGGGTACAGAGGAGATTTACTAGGATGTTGCCTGGACTGGAAAATTTTAGCTATAATGAAAGATTGGATAGGGTGGGCTTGTTTTCTTTGTAGCAGAGGAGGCTGAGGGGAGACATAATTGAGACGTATAAAATTATGAGGGGCCTAGATACAGTGGATAGGAAGGACCTATTTCCCTTAGCAGAGACGTCAATGATCAGGGGGCGTAGATTTGAAGTAACTGGTAAAAGGATTAAAGAAGAGTTGAGAAGACCCATTTTCACACAGAGAGTGGAGTGGGTCTGGAAGTCACAACCCATCACATTAACAGAAAGCACTCTGGATATGTACTTGAAGTGCTGTAACCTACAGGGCTACAGACCCAGAGCTGGAAAGTGGGATTCGGCAAAATAGCTCTTTTTCGACCGGCAAAGACACGATGGGCCGAATGGCCTCCTTCTCTGGCGTAAATTTCTGTATTTCTATGATCTCACCCCTTAATCTTCAATATTCCAGGGAATACAAGCCTAGTTTATGCAATCTCTCCACATAGCCTAACCCTTGGTGCCCTGGTAAATCTGCACCGCAATACCTCCAAGTTCAATATCTCCTTTCTAAGGTGCAGTGCGCAGAACTGTACACAGTGGCCTAACCAGCCCTCTGTGCTGCTGTCAGAAAACTCCCTTACATTTATATTGTGCAGGGCAATTGTCTGATATTTTGCACCGGTCATTCCATTGTTGAAGCGGCGGTGTTAGGCAGCTGCGATGGCCGAGTGGTTAAGGCTTTGAACTTGAAATTTAATGGGGTTTCCTCGCACAGATTCGAACCCTGCTCGCAGCGATTCTGCTACAAAATCTTTATTTTATTTCATCGGTTCCCTGTGGAGATCACTGGCCCCGAAACTGATCAGAATTCCCTCCACTGCACTTTATTACACTGATTAAAGCAAAGCTGTTGTTACAACTGGAAACACTCATAATTTATCGGCATCAAATAGATATTGTGCATTTGTTTGAAACTATTTGCAAAGATCAGTGAGACATTTACACACAAAAGAGCACGTAAAAAATCAATTTAATAAAGAGCCCTGCAATGTTTGGAAGGAAATGAGTGGAAACGCGGTTTGGCTTATAAAGTAGAACACGAAATAAAAAGTGTGTAAAAGGACCGCTGTAGCACTCGAACCTGCAATTTTCTGACAACATCACGTTTTGATACTGAAGTCAGACGCCTTATCCATTAGGCCACGCGGATGTGCAGTAAACTAGCCGGAATAATGAGTGATTAAACACCGTCACTGTATTCATTTCAGGAATAACAACAGAGAATGCTGGAAACACTCAGCAGGTCAGGCAGCATCGAGTGAGAGTAAAACAGAGTTAAACCTTCGTCAGAACTGGAAAAGGTTAGGAAAGAGACATTTTTAAGCAGGGGTTGGAGGAGGCGAAGAGAGAACAAAGGGTAGGTCTGTGATTGGATGGAAGGCAGGAGAGATTGACTGACAAAAGGGATGTTGGTGCAAGGCAAAAGGAGAGTTTTGGGACAAGTTAACAAACAAAAAGTGGCTCTTGATGAGGTGTGAATGATGATTGCAGAAACATTAACAACTACCTTGTGAGGAAACATGAGAAGAAACAAAATAATATAAAGAAATACAGGGGCCAATTTATAGTCTGAAATTGTTGTACTCGATGTTAAGTCCAGAAGGCTGTAAAGTGCCTATTGGAAAGATGAGGTGCTGTTCCTCGAGCTTACGTAGAGCTTCATTGTAACAGTGTAACAAACCAAGGAAGGAGAGATCAGTGGGAGTGGAGCAGAGAATTATAGTGACAGGTGTTCGAAAGCTCGGGGTCACGCTTGCGGACTGAATGGAGATGTTCCGCAAAGCGGTCACCCAATCTGCGTTTGGTCTCACAATGTAGAGGCAGCGAATATAGTATACTAAATTGTAAGAAGTACAAGTAAATCGTTGATTCACCTGGAAGGAGTGTTCGGGGCCCTGGACGGTGGGAAGGGAGGAGGTAAAAGGGCAGGTGTTGCATCTTCTGCGCTTGCATGGGAAGGTGCCGGGCAATGGGTAATGTGTGTTGGGGGTGATAGAGGAGTGGACCAGGGTGTCGCGGAGAGAGCGGTCCCTTTCAAATGCTGAAAGAGGGGAGGGGAAGATGTGTTTGGTGTTGGGATCATGCTGGAGGTGGCGGAAATTGCGCTGGATGATCCGTTGAATGTGGAGGCTGGTGGGGTGAAAGGTGAGGACAAGGGGGGAACCCTATCATGTTTCTGGGAGTGAGGGGAAGAGGTGAGAGCAGTAGTGCGGGAAATGGAACGGACACGGTCGAGGGTTGTGTCAACCACGGAAGAGGGGAATCCTCAGTTGAGGAAAACGGAAGACATACCGGAAGCACTAGTATGTAAGGTGGCATCGTCAGAACAGATACGACGGAGTCGGAGAAACTGGGAGAATGGAGTAGAGTCCTTACAGCAGTCGGGGTGGGAGGAACTGTAGTCCATGTAGCTGTGGGAGTCAGTGGGCTTATAGTGGATGTTGCTCGATAGCCTATCCCCAGAAATGGAGACAGAGAAGTCGAGGAAGGGAAGGGAAGGGAATAGTCGGAGATGGACCATGTGAAGGTGAGGGAAGGGTGAAAATTGGAAGCAAAGTGAAAGAAATTATATTGTTCAGGGCGAGAGCAGGAAACGGCACCAATACAGTCATCGATGTTCCGGAAAAAGAGGTGAGGGAGGGGACCTGAGTAGGACTGGAACAAAGCATGTTCCACATATACCACGAAAAGGCAGGCATAGCTGGGGCCCATACGGGTACCCATAGCAACACCTTTAATTTGGAGGAAGTGAGAGGAATCAAAGAAGAAGTTGTACAATGTGAGAACAAGTTCAGCCAGGAGGAAGAGGCGATGGTGGATGGGGACTGGTGGGGCCTCTGTTCAAGGAAGAAGTGGAGCGGCTTAAGGCCATGCTGGTGGTGGATGGTGGTGTCGATGGATTGGATGTCCAAAGTGAAAAGGAGACGTTTGGGGCCGGGAAACTGGAAACTGTTAAAGTGGCGGAGGGTGTCGGAAGAGTCGCGAATGTAGGTGGGAAGGGTCTGGAAAATTCGAGAAAAAATAGAGCCGAGTTAGGAAGAAATCAGTTCTGTGGGGCAAGAACAGGCTGCAACAATTGGTCGACCAGGGCAGTCCTGTTTGTGGATCTTGGGAAGGAGGTAGAAGTGGGCAGTGCGGTGTTGAGGAACTCAGAGGTTTGCGGCCATGGAGGGAAGATCTCCAGAGGAGATGAGGTCAGTGACAGTCTTGGAAACAATTGCTTGATGTTCGGTAGTGGGGTCATGGTCCAGTGGGAGGTACGAGAAAGTGTCAGAGAGTTGCCGATCAGCCTCCGCACGGTAGAGGATGGGTCGCCAAACAACAACAGGACCACCTTTGTCAGTAGGTTTAATGACAATGTTAGGGTTGGATCGGAGAGAACGAAGTGCTGCAAGTTCAGAGAGAGGTAGGTTGGAGTGGGTGAGGGGAGCAGGGAACTGGAGATGGCCGATGTCATTTCAGTCCCATTCTTTGCACTCCAAACCAACAGAGAGAGTAGACAATGCTAATGCAGTAGATGTAATTTATCTGGATTTTCAAAAGGCCTTCGATAATCTACCCCATAATAGACTGATGAACAAGGTCAGAGAATGCGGAGTCAGCGGAAAAGTAGCGGAATGGATTGCTGGCTGGCTTCAGGACAGAAGGCAGAGAGTCGGAGTAAAGGATTGCTTATTCACAGGGGCAGAAGGTGGGTAGTGGTGTACCACAAGAATCAGAGTTGGAGTCACTGCTGTTCACAATTTACATTAACGTTTTAGACTTAGGAATCAAAAACACAATTTATAAATTTGCGGATGACTCCAAATTGGGGGATAGTCAATACTGAGGAGGACTGCAACACGTTACAGGAGGACATTAATAAAGTTGCAGAATGGGCATATAATTGGCAAATGAAGTTCAACACAGATAAATGTGACGTATTACATTATGCTAGGAAGAATAGGGAGGTCACTTATCACTTGGAGGGTGCGAATCTAGGTGGGGTAGAGGAATAAAGGGATCTCGGAGTACAAATACACAAATCACTAAAAGTTGTTACACAGGTTAGCAAGGCCATAAAAAAAGAATGATGTGGAGATGCGGACTGGGGAGGACAAATGTGAGAAGTCGCACAACATCAGGTTATAGTCCAACAGTTTTATTTGAAATCACAAGCTTTCGGAGCGCTGCTCCTTCGTGAGGTGAAGTGAAGAGATGTATATCGGCACACCATATATAGTCAGAGAACACTGCCAGACGATTACAGTTAATCTTTCTACCTGCCCTTTATCAAACCTCGGCAGAGAGATAATCACGGCAACCAAAGGTGTGAATGGTGCTCAAACAGGTCAGTCAGGAAAACATTACATCAAAGACAATGAGGTGGGGTCACAAGGGGTCAAATGTGGCCGATGCTGGTGTCTGTATGGAAAACAAAAAACTTATTTTGCTGGAAAACACAGCAGGTCCGGCCGCATCTGTGTAGAGAGAACAAGCCAACGACGACTCGAGTCTGGATGACTCTACGTCAGGTGGGGTTACATGCAGCGTGACAGAACCCAAGATCCCGGTTGAGGCCGTCCTCATGGGAACCAAGTTCCGCGAATATCCCCATTTCTGACCTTATGTTGGAGAGAAGGTCATTGATGAAGCAGCTGAAGATGTTTGAGGCTAAGGCACTGCTCTGAGGTACTCCTGCAGCGTTGTCCTTGGGCTGTGATGATTGACCTTCAATCACCACAACCATCTTCCTTTGTGCTCGGTATGACTCCAACCAGTGGAGAGTTTTCCCCCCGATTCCCATTGACTTCAGTTTTAGTAGGGTTCCTTGAGGCCACACTCAGTCAATGCTGCCTTGATGTCAAGGGCAGTCACTCTCACTTCTCCTCTCGAATTCAGCTCCTTTGTCCATGTTTGGACCAAGGCTGTAATGAAGTCGGGAGCTGAGTGGTCTTGGCAGAACCTCAATTGGGCATCAGTGAGCAGGTTATTGGTGAGTAAGTGCCGCTTTACAGCACTGTTGATGACACCTTCCATCACTTTGCTGATGATTGATAGTAGACTGATGGGGCGGTAATTGGCCGGATTGGATTTGTCCTGCTTTTTGTGGACAGGACATACCTGGGCAGTCTACCACATTGTTGGATAGATGCCAGTGTTGTAGCTATACTAGAACAGCTTGGCTAGAGGCGCGGCTAGTTCTGGGGCACATGTCTTCAGCATGATAGCCGGGATGTTGTCAGGGCCCATAGCCTTTGCTGTATCCAGTGCGCTCAGCTGTTTCTTGATATCACGTGGAGTGAATCGAATTGGCTGAAGACTGACTTCTGTGATGTTGGGGATCTCAGGAGGAGGCTGATATGGATGTGGCTGGGTGGTCCGTCCAGTCTCATATTTTTATTTTGTTTCGTAGCAGTTTGTTACAACTGAGTGGCTTGCTAGGCCATTTCAGTGGGCAGTTCAGAGTCAACCACATTGCTATGGGTCTGGAGTCACACAAAGGCCAGACCAGGTAAGGACGGCAGATTTCCTTCCCTAAAGGACATTACTGAACCGGATGGGTTTTTAGGACAATCCGATAGTTCCATGGTTACCATAACTGATACTAGCTTTTTTTTGGTGAGGGAAAGGAGAGAGGGAGGAGCCTCCTTTGGAGGCCAGTTCGGGCAAATGGACTGTTTCTGTGGCGCAGAATCTAGAATATTATGTAACACCCGTTTTAAACAGACACAGAATGATCCGGGACTGACAGAACATCCCTTTTAAACAGACACAGAATGATCCGGGACTGACAGAAAGGAAATAGGAATGACCCTGGTAATTATAGGCCGGTTAGTCTTACTTCGGTGGTTGGTAAGATAATGGAAAAGGTCCTGAGGGATAGGATTTATGACCATTTGGAAAGGGGCAACTTAATCAGGGATAGTCAGCACGGATTCGTGAAGGGTAAGTCTTGCCTAACAAATTTGATTGAATTCTTTGAGGAGGTAACTAAGTGTGTAGATGAAGGTAGAGCAGTTGATGTCGTATACATGGATTTTAGTAAGGCGTTTGATAAGGTTCCCCATGGTCGTCTCATGAAGAAAGTAAGGAGTTGTGGGATAGAGGGAAATTTGGCCGATTGGATAAGTAACTGGCTATCTCATAGAAGGCAGAGGGTGGTGGTGGATGGAACATTTTCGGACTGGAGACCAGTTACCAGCGGTGTGCCACAGGGGTCGGTACTGGGTCCTCTGCTGTTTGTGATTTTTATCAATGACTTGGAGGAGGGGACTGAAGGGTGGATCAGTAAATTTGCTGATGACACCAAGATTGGTGGAGTAGTGGATGAGGTGGAGGGCAGTTGTAGGCTGCAAAGAGACATTGATAGGATGCAGAGCTGGGCCGAAAAATGGCAGATGGAATTTAACCCTGATAAGTGCGAGGTGATTCATTTTGGTATGGCAAATTTGAATAAGGATTACAGGGTCAACGGCAGGGTTCTGAGGAACGTGGAGGAGCAGAGGGATCTGTGGGTTCATATCCACAGATCTCTGAAGGTTGCCACTCAAGTGGATAGAGCAGTAAAGAAGGCCTATAGTGTGTTGGCGTTTATTAACAGAGGGTTTGAGTTTAAGAACCGTGAGGTTATGCTGCAACTGTACAGGACCTTGGTGAGACCACATTTGGAATATTGTGTGCAGTTCTGGTCACCTCACTATAGGAAGGACGTGGAAGCATTGGAAAGAGTGCAAAGGAGATTTACCAGGATGCTGCCTGGTTTGGGGGGGAGGGCTTATGAGGAAAGATTGAGGGAGCTGGGGCTTTTCTCTTTAGAGCGGAGGAGGATGAGAGGCGACTTAATAGAGGTTTATAAGATGATGAGGGGGATAGATAGAGTGGATGTTCAGAGACTATTTCCTCGGGTAGAGGCAGCTGTTACAAGGGGGCATAACTATTAGGTGCATGGGGGGAGATATAGAAGGGATGTCCGAGGTAGATTCTTTACTCAGAGAGTGGTTGGGGTGTGGAATGGACTGCCTGCTGTGATAGTGGAGTCGGACACTTTAGGAACTTTCAAGCGGTTATTGGATAAGCACATGGAGCACACCAGAGTGATAGGGAGTGTGATAGCTTGATCTTGGTCTCGGACAATGCTCGGCACAACATCGAGGGCCGAAGGGCCTGTACTGTGCTGTACTGTTCTATGTTCTATGTTCTATGATAGCACATCCCTTTTAAACAGACATAGAATGCTGCCTGACCTACAGAGTGTTTCCAGCACTTTATCTGTTCACATTTCAGATTTCCAGCATCTACACTATTTTGCGTTTGTAATACATTTGCACGTAGTTGGCTCTGTGGCGCAATGGATAGCACAGTGAACTTCTAGTTATATCAGCAGATTCCAAGGCATTCAAAGGTTGTGGGTTCGACTCCCATCAGAGTCGGATTTGGGGTCAGGGTTCACCACTAACTTTGCAGTAAATCGCTAATTCAGAAAAGGGAAACTGCCGCCCCTGCACCTCCTTTTACACAAGTGGCTCCAGTCCCACCCCACTTTCCCTCTGAGTCCTCTCAACGCCTGAGTCTGTTACACAGAAACAGGAGGATTCAATTCAACCCCTTTAGCCTGTTACATAGCAACACGAGGAAGCCATTCAGCCCCATGATCCTTTTACAAAGGAACAGGAGGAGGCCTTTCAGCCCCATGGCCCTTTTACACAGGAACAGGAGGAGGCCATTCAGCCCCATGGCCCTTTTACAAAGGAACAGGAGGAGGCCATTCAGTCCCACTGCCCTTTTCCACAGGAACAGAAGGAGCCCATTCAGACCCATGGCCATTGTACACAGGAAAAGGAGGAGGCCATTCAGTCCCATGGTCCTTTTACACAGGAACAGGAGGAGGCCATTCAGTACCATGACCCTTTTACACAGGAACAGGAGGAGGCCATTCAGTCCCATGGCCATTTCACACAGGAACAGGAGGAGGCCATTCAGTCCCATGGCCCTTTTACACAGGAACAGGTGGAGGCCATTCAGTCCCATGACCCTTTTACACAGGAACAGGAAGAGGCCATTCAGTCCCATAGCCCTTTTACACAGGAACAGGAGGAGGCCATTCAGTCTCATGACCCTTTTACACAGGAACAGGAGGAGGACATTCAGACCCATGGTCATTGTACACAGGAAAAGGAGGAGGCCATTCAGTCCCATGGTCCTTTTACACAGGAACAGGAGGAGGCCATTCAGTCCCATGGCCCTTTTACACAGGAACAGGTGGAGGCCATTCAGTCCCATGACCCTTTTACACAGGAACAGGAAGAGGCCATTCAGTCCCATAGCCCTTTTACACAGGAACAGGAGGAGGCCATTCAGTCTCATGACCCTTTTACACAGGAACAGGAGGAGGCCATTCAGACCCATGGTCATTGTACACAGGAAAAGGAGGAGGCCATTCAGTCCCACTGCCCTTTTACACAGGAACAGAAGGAGGCCATTCAGTCCCATGGTCCTTTTACACAGGAACAGGAGGAGGCCATTCAGTACCATGACCCTTTTACACAGGAATAGGAGGAGGCCATTCAGTCCCATGGCCATTTTACACAGGAACAGGAGGAGGCCATTCAGTCCCATGGCCCTTTTACACAGGAACAGGTGGAGGCCATTCATTCCCATGACCCTATTACACAGGAACAGGAGGAGGCCATTCAGTCCCATAGCCCTTTTACACAGGAACAGGAGGAGGCCATTCAGTCTCATGACCCTTTTACACAGGAACAGGAGGAGGCCATTCAGACCCATGGTCATTTTACAAAGGAACTGGAGGAGACAATTCAGTCCCATAGCCCTTTTATACAGGAACAGGAGGAGGCCATTCAGTCCCATGACCCTTTTACACAGGAACAGGAGGAGGCCATTCAGACCCATGGTCATTTTACAAAGTAACAGGAGGAGGCCATTCAGTCCCATGTCGCTTTTACACAGGAACAGGAGGAGGCCATTCAGTACCATGGCTCTTTTACACAGGAACAGGAGGAGGCCATTCAGTCCCATGGCCGTTTTACACAGGAACAGGAGGAGGCAATTCAGTCCCATGGCCCTTTTACACAGGAACAGGAGGAGGCCATTCAGTACCATGACCCTTTTACACAGGAACAGGAGGAGGCCATTCATTCCCATGGCCCCTTTTACACAGGAACAGGAGGAGGCCATTCAGTCCCATGACACTTTTATATAGGAACAGGAGGAGGCCATTCAGTACCATGGCCTTTTACACAGGAACAGGAGGAGGCCATTCAGGCCTCTGGCCCTTTTACACAGGAACAGGAGGAGGCCATTCAGTCCCATGGCACTTTTACACAGGAACCGGAGGAGGCCATTCAGTCCCATGTCCCTTTTACACTGGAACAGGAGGAGGCCATTCATTCCCATTGCCCTTTTACAAAGGAACAGGCGGAGGCCATTCAGTCCCATGACCCTTTTACACAGGAACAGGAGGAGGCCATTCAGTACCATGGCTCTTTTACACAGGAACAGGAGGAGGCCATTCAGTCCCATGGCCGTTTTACACAGGAACAGGAGGAGGCAATTCAGTCCCATGGCCCTTTTACACAGGAACAGGAGGAGGCCATTCAGTACCATGACCCTTTTACACAGGAACAGGAGGAGGCCATTCATTCCCATGGCCCCTTTTACACAGGCACAGGAGTAGGCCATTCAGACCCAAGGCCCTTTTACACAGGAACAGGAGGAGGCCATTCAGTACCATGGCCTTTTACACAGGAACAGGAGGAGGCCATTCAGGCCGCTGGCCCTTTTACACAGGAACAGGAGGAGGCCATTCACTCCCATGACCCTTTTACACAGGAACCGGAGGAGGCCATTCAGTCCCATGTCTCTTTTACACTGGAACAGGAGGAGGCCATTCATTCCCATTGCCCTTTTACAAAGGAACAGGCGGAGGCCATTCAGTCCCATGACCCTTTTACATAGGAACAGGAGGAGGCCATTCAGTGCCATAGCTCTTTTACACAGGAACAGGAGGAGGCCATTCAGTCCCATGGCCATTTTACACAGGGACAGGAGGAGACCATTCAGACCCATGACAATTTTACACATTAACAGGAGGAGGCCATTCAGTCCCATGGCCCTTTTACACAGGAACAGGAGGAGGCCATTCAGTCCAATGGCCCTTTTAAATAGGAACAGGAGGAGGCCATTCAGTCCCATGGCCATTTTAAAAAGGAACAGGAGGAGGCCATTCATCCCCATGGACCTTTTACACAGAAACAGGAGAAGGCCATTCTGTTCCATGACCATTTTACATAGGAACAGGAGGAGGCCATTCAGTCCCATGCCCATTTTACACAGGAACAGGAGGAGGCCCATTCAGTCCCATGGCCCTTTTACACAGGAACAGGTGGAGGCCATTCAGTCCCATGACCATTTTACACAGGAACAGGAGGAGGCCATTCAGACTCATGACCCTTTTACAAAGGAACAGGAGGAGGCCATTCAGTCCCATGGCCATTTTACAAAGGAACAGGAGGAGGCCATTCAGGCCCATGACCCTTTTACACAGTTACAGGAGCGTGCCATTCAGTCCCATGACACTTTTACACAGGAACAGGAGAATGCCATTCAGTCCCATGTCCCTTTTATACAGGAACAGCAGGAGGCCATTCAGCCCCTTAAGCCTATTATACAGGAACAAGAGGAAGCCATTCAGCCCCTCGAGCCTATTGCACAGGGACAGAATGAGGCCCATTCAGTCCCTCGAACCTGTTACACAGGGACAAGAGGAGGCCTTTAACGCGTCGAGCCTGTTGCATTGGACTGGAGGAAGCCGTTCAGCGATGCAAGATCTGTACAAGAACAATAGAACTCCATTCAGCCCCTCGAACCTGTTACATAGTATGAAGAGGGGGCAATTCAGACCCATGATCCAATTATACAGGAACAGGAGAAGGCAATTCAAACCAACGAGCCTGTTATACAGGAACAGGAGAAGGTATCTCAAACACACGAGTCTGTTATACAGGAATAGGAGGAGGCCATTCAGTCCCTCTAGCCTGCTACACAGGAACAGGAGGAGGCCATTCATCCCCTCGAGTCTGTTACACAGGAACAGGAGTAGACCATTCAGTCGCGCAAGCCTGCTACACAGGAACAGGAGGAGGCAATTCAGACACACGAGTCTGTTATACAGGAACAGGAGGAGGACATTCAGCCCCTCGAGCCTGTTATACATGAACAGGAGGAGGCCGATCAGCCCCTCGAGCCTGTTATACATGCACAGGAGAAGGCAATTCAGACCCACGAGTCAGTTAGACAGGAACAGGTGGAGGCGATACAAACACACGAGTCTGTTATACAGGAACAGGAGGAGACTATTCAGCCACTAAAGCCTGTTACACAGGAACAGGAGAAGGCCATTCACCCCTTCAAGCCTGTTACACAGGAACAGGAGGAGGCCATTCAGCCACTAAAGCCTGTTACACAGGAACAGGAGGAGGCCATTCAGCCACTCGAGTCTGTTATACAGGAACAGGAGGAGGCTATTCAGCCCCTTTCGCAGGACAGATCCAACAGGTGGCACAGTGTTTACCGTCGGGAGGGAGAGGCCCTGGGTGTCCTCAACATTGACTCCGGACCCCATGAACTCTCAGGGCATCAGGTCAAACATGCGCAAGGAAACCTCCTGCTGATTACTGCCTACCACCCTCCCTCAGCTGATGAATCAGTACTCCTCCATGTTGAGCACCACTTGCAAGAAGCACTGAAGGCAGCAAGGGCACAGAATGTACTCAGGTTGGGGGACATCAATGTCCATCACCAAGAGTGGCTCGGTAGCAGCACTACTGATCGAGCTGACCGAGTCCTGAAGGACATGGCTGCCAGTCTGGCCCTGCGGCAGGTGGTGAGGGAACCAACCCGAGGGGGAAAACCTACTTGACCTCCTCCTGACCAAGCTACGTGTCACAGATGCAAAACAGTTCAAAAAGTATTCATTGGCTGTAAAGCACTTTGGGACGGCCTGAGGTCGTGAAAGGCGCTATAGAAATGTAAGTTTTTCTAATAAAGCCTTCTAAGAGAAAGTGACTTAGCAGGCAAAGACCAGAAACAAGAACTGTGTTAGCGGAGGGCCGGTCAGCTCAGTTGCCTCTGACGAAAGGTCATCGACCTGAAACGTTAACTCTGTTTCTCTCTCCACGGATGCTGCCTCGCCTGCTGAGTTTTTCCAGCGTTTTCTGTTGTTATTTCAGCTCAGTTGCTTAGCGTTTGGTGCAATAGCGCCAAGGGCGCGGGTTCGATCCCCGTACGTGCCATTTATTTTTTGGGGGGAGGTTAGTTTCTTAATTTTGTAATTTTTGAGCAGCTTAAAAAGTTTGGAAGGAAACTCACACGGGACCTACAATACTTTGAAGTAAAGCTGCAAAATCTTAGTTCTGCCGAGAGCTCATGGACCTGAAAGGTTAACCCTGTGTTTCTCTGTCCACAGATGTTCCCTGACCTGCGGAGTGTTTCCAGCATTTCATGAAGAATTCCAGATCCAGCAGCTGCTGGATTTTGCTTTTTATTTTACCGCAGTGTCCCCGCTTGTATTAACAAATGGCAAAAATAAATTGTCGCTTCCAGAAAATATAATTTGCCGTCAATGTGAGCATTGGTGGTTCAGGGGTAGAATTCTTGCCTGCCACGCGGGAGAACCGGGTTCGATTCCCGGCCAATGCAGGTTCAAATTTTTAATAAAGCATTTCAAAGAACAATTTATTTCAAGATGTGGAGATGCTGGCGTTGGACTGGGGTGGACAAAAATGAGAAGTCGCACAACACCAGGTTATAGTCCAACAGATTTATTTAAAATTACAAGCTTTCGGAGCTCTCGGCCCTTCCTCAGGTAAGGTAGATTCACTCATTGTAACCTTACCTGAGGAAGGGACGAGAGCTCCGAAAGCTTGTAATTTTAAATAAATCTGTTGGACTATAACCTGGTGTTGTGCGACTTCTCAATTTATTTCAAAGCATGGACTTCAAGTGAAACATTAATAATACATTAGCTGTACCTGTGTAACTGGGTCAAGGTAATGAATGTCCTGTTCCTGTGTAACAGGCTCGAGGGGTTGAATGGCCTCCTTTTCCTGTGTAACAGGCTGGAGGGGCTGAATGTCCTGATCCTGTTCCAGTCTAACAGGCTCGAGGGGCTGAATGTCCGCCTCCTGTTCCAGTGCAACAGGCTCGAGGGGCTGAATGGCTTCCTGTCCCTGTGTAACAGGCTCGAGTGGCTGAATGTCCTGATCCTGTTCCAGTGTAACAGGCTCGAGGGGCTGAATGGCCTCCTGTCCCTCTGTAACAGGCTCGAGGGGCTGAATGGCCTAATCCTGTTCCAGTGTAGCAGGCTCGAGGGGCTGAATGGCCTTCTCCTGTTCCTGTGTAACAGGCTCCAGGGGCTGAGGGGCCTCCTCCTGTTCCTTTGTAACAGGCTCGAGGGTCTGAATGGCCTCCTGTTCCTGTGTAACAGGCTCGAGGGACTGAATGTCCTCCTCCTGTTCCAGTGTAACAGGCTCGAGGGGCTGAATGTCCTCCTCCTGTTCCTGTGTAACAGTCTCGAGGGGCTGAATGGCCTTTTCCTGTTCCTGTGTAACAGGCTCGAGGGGCTGAATGGCCTCCTCCTGTTCCTGTTGAACCATGTTTCAGGCACTGACGTGGCTGATGGCCCGCTTGTGCCCTCTGCTATCCCGGTACAGAAAGAAACAAAGTGCCAGTGTATAAAAACCCAAATCCTTGTACTTTCTTTCTTTCTTTGAATCTTTCTTTCCTTTCTTCCTTTTCTGTGCCATATACTCCTTATTCTATTGTTGCTTAGTGATAGATGTGTTCCTATTTGCCAGTTTAAACGTGTTCATTGCTTCTGCTGCTTTGAATTGTGTCGAAAAAGTGAACTGAATTTCTTCACCTGTGTGAAGTTACCTCGGGTTCGAAGGCGTTTTGGTTTCAATCGAACAAACGAACAAATTTCTCGAACTCGCTGAGCTTTTTCCTGGCCAATATTTGTTTCTTGATTCATTGCAGTTGGAAACGCCCTGGCTACATCCCCGGCCTGTGCTGAGTTAGCTGATCTCACCCGGTGTGGTATTCATCCACACACAGAGCAGCAAAGGCCCAGGTCCACCCACACAGACAGAGAGAGGGAGAGGGAGATCCATAGAGAGAGACAGGAAGCAGGAAAGGTCCAGGCTCCATTCCCGGCCTGTGCTGAGGGAGCTAACCTGAGCCTGGGCAGCGATTACAATTGGTGTCAGTGGCCCTGGGTTAGGGAGAAGGTGAATGAGTCTGGCTTCTTATCCAGACGCCCTGCTGGCTGTGGGCACTGGCTGAGCAGAGGAGCAGTTGTGATGGGTTTCAGCAGGAGGGGAGAGGTGGAGAAGGGAAGTTGTAAAGATAAAGATAGGGGCTATCCAGCTGTTACAGCTGCTGCTGCCCACAGTAGGCAGTTTGAACAGTGGTTTTCCACAGCCCATGGCACACACGAGCTCATCCAGCATTCTCGTGGACTGCCTTCACTTACACTTCTCCTTCTTAAGATGAAAATGACATTTGATTCATGTGACATCTAAACCACATCCCCAGAGATAGTCATTTCAAAACCATTGCACTTACAGTTTCAGCTCGACATCATCAAACGCCAGCAGCAAGCAGGTGAGATTTACACTCTGTTAATGATCAATAACCTTTCACAGGAAAGTGTTAAATCAGTGCTATATTGTTAAAGTCAACACAGGATATCAAGCTCTTAGAGAGGGTACAGAGGAGATTTACCAGAATGGTACCAGGGATGAGGGACTTCAGTTATGTGGAGAGCCTGGAGAAGCTGGGATTGTTCTCCTTAGAGCAGAGTAGTTTAAGAGGAGATTTGATAGAGATGTTCAAAATCATGAATAGTTTTGATATGGTAAATAAGAAGAAAGTGTTTCCACTGGCAAAAGGGTCGGTAACCAGAGGACATCGATTTATGCTGATTGGAAAAATAACCAGTGGCGACAGGAGGAAAAAAAATTTTAAGCAGCAAGTTGTTGTGATCTGGAATGCGCTGCCTGAAAGGGCGGTGGAAACATATTCAATAGTAACTTTCAAAAGACAATTTAATAAATATTTGAAGGAAAAAAATTACAGGGCTATGGGGAAAGGGCAGGTGAGTGGAATTAATTGCAGAGCTCTTTCGAAGAGCCGGCACAGGACTTTGGGGAGAGAGTGGATCAGTGGGATTAGTTTGGGATTGATACAGGGCTATGGGGTGATAGCGGGACAGTGGGATTAATTTGTGATTGATACAGGGCTATGGGTAGAGAGCGGGACAGAGGGATTAGTTTGGGATTGATACAGGGCTATGGGCTGAGAGCGGGGCAGTGTGATTCGTTTGGGATTGATACAGGGCAATGGGGTAAGAGCGGGGCAGTGCGATTAGTTTGAGATTGATACAGGGATTTGGGGAGGGAGCGGGTCAGTGGTTTTAGTTTAGTATTGCTGTGGCAAAGACCCAGAATTAACACAGTGGGCCGAATGGTCTCCTCTGCTCTAAAATGTCTATTGTTGTTGACTCCTCGACAGATTTTAACACACCATTTGGTGTACATTTCCTCTCCATATTCTTCTCTAAATGTTCACTGACGGTTCATTCACAGCTACCCAGGTCCCTGTTTTTCGTGTTAACAGCTAATGTCGAAACGGCTGCCTCCTGTACCCAAGTCCAGATTGTTGAAATAGCAAGAAGGGCAACGGTCGTAGCAGTGACGCATGGGAGCCCCACTCTCTACATCGTCTAGTCCAAAAAACAAACAATAACCACCGCACCCGGCTTCGGTCTTTTAACCAGCTTCCTGGTTTCTCGAACGGTTTCTGGTTGAGTATTAATTTTTCCCATATAAGGTCAGCTGTGGCTCAGTGGGAAACACAGTTGCCCTAAGACACCATCACTCTCCCCACTCCAGTGACTTGAACACAAAAATACAGGCTGACACTCCAATGCATTACTGAGAGAGTGCTGCACTGTCAGAGGCGCCGTCTTTCGGATGAGATGTTAAACCGAGGCCGCGTCTGTTCTCTCAGGTGGGCGTAAAAGATCCTATGGCACTACTAAGAAGAAGAGCAGGAGACTTCTCCCCTGGGTCCTGGGGCCAATACTTCTCCCTCAATCAACATCACTAAAACAGATTATCTGGTTATTATCACACTGCTGATTGTGGGAGCTTGCTGTGCGCTAATTGGAAACGGCGTTTCCTACATTACAGCAGTGACTACACTTCAAAAGTACGTCATTGTTGGTAAAGCGCTTTGGGACGTCCTGAGGTCGTGAAAGGCGCTGTAGAAATGCAAGACTTTCTTTTTTCTTTCTCTAGGAGCTCACCCACGACCAATGTTAGGCTGACTGGTCTGTAGTTATCTGATTTATCCCTTTCACTCTGATTGAACAGAGTTGTTATATTGGCAACTGCAGGCATGTGACACAACTTCCATATCCAAGGCTTCCATAGAATTTTACAGCACAGACACAGGCCATTCGGCCCAACTGGTCCATGCGGAACTTTATGCTCCACACGAGCCTCCTCCCACCCTACTTCATCTCACACTATCAACATATCCTTCTATTCCTTCCTCCCTCATGTACTTATCTAGCTTCCCCTCAAATGCTATTCACCTCAATCACTCCTTGTGGTAGCATCTTCCACATTCTCACCACTCTCTGGGTAAAGAACCTTCTCCTGAATTCCCTATTGGATTAATTAGTGACTATCTCATATTTATGGCTCCAGTTTTGGTCTCCCCCCACAACTGGAAATATCATCTTTATGTTTACCCTATCGAACCGCTTCATAATTTTAAAGACTTCCATCAGGTCACCTCTCAGTCTCTTTACTAAAGAAATGATCCCGAGCCTGTTTAATCTTTCCTGATAGTTGTAACCTCTCAGTTCTGGTACAAATCTTTTTTGCTGCTTCTCCAGTGCCTCTATATCCTTTTTGTAATATGGGGACCAGAACTGTGCACAGGATGTTTGGAGCATTGTCCTCAAAGCCTCTGTTATCTCCACTCTTGCTCCGATCAGTATTCGAGGACACAGTCATCAGGGCCAGGGGCATTTTGCACTTCAATACAAAGAGGAAGGAGATCTTAATGAGAAAGTAGCCGTGGCCTGGGAGAGCCACAGGTGATGATGGGTTGGGCGAGGGATGCGAGAGGGTGAGTTCTTCAGAGGAGTAAAGGGTCTTCAAGGAGCTGGTAATATCTGGAAAGAAATTAGCCCTCCAAACATCACAGATATTAAACATGGGAATGGCATTTCAGAGTAGTGGAGAGCAGAGGCTCCGGGGCAGCAGGTTAAATGATTTGCTTAATTTCTACTAAATTGAGAATGTAAACCATCTCTGACTTTTCAGGCTGTTGTGGCAGCGACAGAGTAAATACATCTCACACCCACGGAATTGTTCTTGAGTGAGGTCCTGCTAAACATCTGAACTCTCGGACGGAAGTAGGAGGCTGTGATGTTGAGAGTGAGCGTTGACTGGCCGCTGCTTCTCTGTGCCCTCTCCTGCAATGTGTTGGTGCCCATGGTCCCCGGGTAAAGTTTCAATAACTGCATCCAGGATGCCAACCACAATGGTACCTTTCGGTGCGTCTACCGCTTCCTGACACAGGTCTCCAGTGTCGTGTCCGACCTCCCAGCCAGTACCGTGCACTTGAACATCTCCCACAACTGGCTCACCCAACTGTAAGCGGTCAGCTTCCGCAGCCTGCCCAAACTGCTCACCCTGCGGCTGGATTACTATCGGATTGAGAGTGTTTGCTGCGGTGTGTTCAGCAATCTCACCATCCTGCTGACCCTCAACCTCTCCTACAACAGTATCTCTCGTCTGGCACCTTCGGACTTCCTAGATCTTGGAAAGTTAGGTCACCTCCTGCTCCATTACAACCACTTGGTCACAGTTGAACCCAACGCCTTCGCTGCGTTGGACAATCTTCAAAAACTTGTCTTAAGCTCCAATAAACGCGAGAATTTCTCCCATCTGGTGAGCGCCATCTCTGGGCTCAGTAATCTGACGCTCCTGGATCTGGGCAACAACCAATCGGCCTCCTTGCAACATCCCACCACCCTCCCGCCCTCTCTCCTGTCCCTCTACCTCTCTAACAAATTTCACAAACATTGACTGCCAACGGACCTTCCTCAACAACATTCTCCAGTTGGATCTGTCCAATAACAAACTCTCCGATGCTTTGGAATTTTCTAACGTTGATCTGAGCAACATCTCGTGTTTGATCATCAAGAACAACCCCTTAAATATCACCGAATTTCTCAAATCTGCAAAGCTGGATCTATAGAAGCTTTAATACTCTGGGTTAGGGCTGCAGAGTCAGAGTCAGCTGTCCAACATGTGTCACTATCTGGGTCACAGGATCCACGAATCGTCTGGTCCTGCAGAACAATTAGATCTCACCCACAAACAATGCCCACCTACTAAAAGTCACATCCACATCCTACGCCTTACATACATTAACAGCTTTCCGTCTATGGTAGGCACATCTGCCAAACACATAGCTGCACACTCACTCACACGCTTTCCTTTTTCTTGGAGGACAAGTTTGCTCACAACATATGAGAGCAGCTACGAACGGGAGGAGGCGAGGCGGATCTACACCCCCTTACAGACCTGGAGGAGCGATTGGTCCGCATCATTGGGGCCCAGGTCATGGGCGCCCTTGGGGACAACAACGGTATGTGCATCACCTCGCCCTCTTCTCTCATAACTCTTCCCCCTCACACCACAAACCTTTCCCACTTTCCATCTAAGTATAACATTTTCATACCTTGCTCCCTTCCTGCCCCCCTCCCCTGACCTTAATATCACTCTTGTGCCTTTATGCTTTCAGATAATCAGCCACCAGCTGATCAGCCTGTCCCTCAGCCTCCCTGTGGCAGCGATGCGAGAGAGGAGGAGAAAGAACAAGCCAGAGACTCACTGCCTGTTTCTCCTGAAGGCGCTAGGTTCGGTAGTGGGGACGCGGTCGCTGGAGGGTAACCTAGTAGATTGGTCTGAAGCGGGTGAAGCTTCGGGAACAAGCGGGCTGCAGCAACGCCACGGGGAAAGGGAATGTCGGCGGCCACCGCCCCGGAGGGTGAGTTAGCGTATGAGTTTTGCTGCACGGGACCCAGATGAGGACGTCGATGTGGAGGCACACCGAGTTCATGGGTGCAATGACATGGGTTCCCGAGAGCTTGCATGTACTGGCAAGGCGCGTGGAGGTGTACGCCTTCAATATTGCACTCTGCACTGCTCACACCATCGAGCACTTCATGACAGTTTGCGAAGGTTGGTCGACTCGCAGAGTGACCATGGGACCCAGACCTCATGCTGCGTGTCATGGGTAAGGTGGGATCAGCTTTTTCAGCACAGGCGGAAGCAATGCTACAGCTTAGTGCTGTAAAGGAGTCAGTGTTTGCTGCCTTTCAATCTCAGACTGCTCTCATGCAGTGTCTCACCTCTTGACTCCCCAAAGCATTTCCACAAGGCACAATTAAGGAGTGTGATGGAATACTCTCCACTTGCCTGGATGAGTGCAGCTCCAACAACACTCAAGAAGCTCGACACCATCCAGGAAAAAGCAGCCCGCTTGATTGGCACCCCATCCACAACGTTAAGCATTAACTCCCTCCACCACCGGCATACCATGGCTGCAGTGTGTACCATCTACAAGATGCAATACAGCAACTTGCCAATGCTTCATCGGCCGCACCTCCCAAACCCACGAACTGTTCTAGCTAGAAGGACAAGTGAAGCATGTGCATGGGAACAACACCACCTCCAAGTTCCCCTCCTAGTCACACACCATCCTGACTTAGAAGTATATCGCTGATCCTTCATCGTCGCTGGGTCAATATCCTGGAACTCCCTACCTAACAGCACTGTGGGAGTGCCTTCACCACACGGACTGCAGCGATTCAACAAGGGCTGACCACCACCTTCTCTAGAGCAATTAGGGATGAGCAATAAATGCACAACAACCCATTAAAAACATTTTTTTTAAATCTCAGATTGATTCCACGCAAGCGCTGCCTGCTGCCATCATCGCTGGGTCGCACACAGTCCACCGGGGATATGAAGGTGCCAATGCAGGCAAGCAATCTATGCTCCAGCAGATTGCTCCAGATGCTGAGTATCTGCCCCGGGGGAGAGGCAATGTGTCGGTCGAGCAGGAAGGGGCAGTCCTCTCTCAGTTTGACAGCATTCCTGCTCCCACCACTGCCACTCTGCCATTGCACTTGTCACAGCCTATAGCCCAGCCATCCCATACTGCTGCCGCCCATGCTGAGGTGGTACAGGCTGCAGCCGGTCCTTCCAGGCCCACAGCTGCTCCAAGGCGTCCTGCAAGGCTATATGAAGTCTCTAGCTCCCACACTCAGCAGCCTTCCACCAGCCTTGCTGCAGCCACTGGGGCCACATTATTGAGGAGCAGTAGGGTTGGGAGGGGGGATCGCCAAAGGGGAGGGTAATCATTGAAAAAGGCGGAGTAAAGAATAATTTAGTAGCTAATGGGGGTATTGTGTGTTAATAAATTGATTTGTTTGTAAATATATTGATCTTTTTGTGAACAAATAATTATGCTTGTAAATAAATATTTTTGTTTGGTAACAAATAGTTCAGTTTGATAAGGAAAGAGTCGTGTTTTTTGATAAATGGTTTTACTTATTTAAGGATAGATGTGTTTCATAAGAGAAAGTTGTGCAGGATAATAAATTGTTAATTTGACGTTGCACATCTTGTGATGTTTCTCATTTGACCTTTGCCCAGTGATAGGGGCAATGTAATGTTGGATGTAATGATGTGGTAATTCTTCGCAAACGCCATGTGCTTTAGCATTGATTGGAAGCGCTGTCTAATGAGGTGCTCACGCACTGCCCTTGCAAAAGGAAGATTGAGTGCTTCCCTTCTGCATTCCGGCTGCTCCTCCTCCTCCACCCTCTCCTCCTCTCCCTCTTCCTCCGCCAGAGGACCTCCAATACCTGGTGGCAATGGCTGGGCCCTCAGGATGGGCCGGTGGTGAAGCAGGCCACACACAACGATGAAAAGGGAAACTCGATCAGGAGAGTGCAGCAGCGTTGCCCCAGAGCGGTTAAGGCAGCGGAACCGTTGCTCTAACACACCAATAGTCTGTTCGATCAGTTTCCTGGTTGTCATTAAGCAGGAGTGTTGTGGTTGCGGAGAGGTGTCTTCAGCATTGTCTCCGAGCAGCCAGCCGCGAGCTTCATGCGGTGTGTTGAACGCTGCTGGGACACAAATAGTGGCACAAATAGAGAAAAATGTATTTGATCTAATAGCCATTACAGAGACATGGTTGCAATGTGGCCATGATTGGAACTAAATGTTCCAGCGTATGTGACGTTCGAAAAGACAGGCAGAATGGAAAAGGAGGGGGAGTAATCCTGATAATAAAGGATGACATAAGGACAGTAGCGAGAAAGGATCTCGGCTGGGAAGAACAGGAAGTAGAATCAGTATTGGTGGAGATAAGGAATAACAAGGGGTAAACAACACTGGTAGGAGTAGTATATAGGCCCCCTAACAGTAGCTATACCGTTGGACAGAATATTAATCAAGAAATAGTAAGAGCTTGCAACAAAGGTAATGCAATAATCTTGGGGGACTTTGATCTTCATATAGACTGTACAATCAAATTGGCTCAGGTCGTCTGGAGGACGAGTTCATGTAATGCATGCGGCACTGTTTCCTAGAATTATATGTCATGGAACCAATCAGGCAACCGGCTATTTTAGATCTTGTATTGTGTAATGAGACAGAGTTAATTAGCAATCTCATAGTAATGGATCATCTGAGGAAGAGTGATCATAATATGATAGAATTTCAAGGTTAATTTTGAGAGTGACTTGCCTAAATCCGAATCTAGAGTCTTAAACTTAAATAAATCCAATTGCATAGGTATGAGGGGCGAGTTGGCTAAGGTAGATTGGAAAAATAGATTAAAAGGTATGGTGGTAGTTAAGCAGTGGCTTGCATTTAAAGAAATATTTCAAAATTCTCAACAAAAATACATTCGATTTAGAAACAAAAACTCCATGGGAAAAGTGATTTAGCTGCTAACTAAAGAATTTAAGGACAGCATTAGATTGAAAGAAGAATCTTATAATGTTGCAAAGAAAAATAGTAAAACTGAGGATTGGGAGAGTTTCAGGAACGGGCAAATGTTCATCAAAAAATTGATTAAAAGGGAAAAATTGAATATGAGAGAAAAATAGCAAGAAATAAAAAAGGCGATTGTGAGAGTTTCTACAAGTATGTAAAAAGGAAAAGAGTAGCAAGAGTAAACGTTGGTCCCTTAGAGGCTGAGACAGGAGAAATTATTATGGGGAATAAGGAAATGGCAGATACGTTGAACAAATATGTTGTATCTGTCTTCACAGTAGAAGACACAAAAAACATACCAAAAATGTAGGGCAATCAAGGGTCTAATGAGGGAGAAGAACTTAACGTTAATTAATATAAGTCGTGAAAAAGTACCAGAGAAACTAACGGTACTAAATGGCAACAAATCCCCATGACCTGACGGCCTACATCCCAGTTTTCTAAAAGAGGTGACTGAAGAGATAATTGATGCATTGGTTTCGATCTTCCAATATTCCCCAGAATCTGGAATAGCCCCAGCGGATTGGAAGGTCGCAAATGTAGCACCGCTTTTCAAGAAAGGAAGGAGTGAAAAAACAGGGATCGACAGACCTGCTAGCCTGATATCAGTCGTCGGGAAATTGCTGGAATCCATTGTAAAGGAAGTGGTATCAAGTAACTTAGAATATCATAATATGGTTAGGCAGAGTCAACATTGTTTTATGAAAGGGAAATCATCTTTGACAAACTTATTAGAGTTTTTTGAGAATGTAACTAGCAGGGTAGATAAAGGTGAACAAGTGGATGTAGTATATTTGGATTTCCAAAAGGCATTCGATAAGGTGCCACATCAAAAGTTATTACACAAGTTTAGGGTTCATGCAGATGGGGGTAATATAGTAGAAGGATAGAGGACTGGTGAACGGACAGAAAACAGTAAGTATGGATTAACGGATCTTTTTCAGGGTGGCAGGCTGTAACTAGTGGGGTGCCGCAAAGATCAGAGTTGGTGCCTCAGCTATTTACAATAAATATTAATGAACGAGATGAGGTGACCGAGTGTAATATATCCAAGTTTGCTGATGATACAAATCTAGGTGGGATACTAAGCTGTGAGGACAACACAAAGAGTCTGCAAAGCAATATAGATAGGCTAAGTGAGTGGTCAGTAAGGTGGCAGATGGAGTATAATGCAGGGAAATGTGAGGTTATTCACTTTGGTACGAAGAATAGCAAAACAGAATATCTTGTACATGTTGAGAAACAATCAAATGTTGGTGCTCAGAGAGATTTGGGTGTCCTCGTACAAGAAACGCAGAAAGCTAGCATGCAGGTACAGCAAACAATGAGGAAGGCAAATGTCATGTTGGCCTTTATTGCAAGGGGGTTGGAGTATAAGAGTAAGGAAGTCTTGCTACAATTATACAGTGCCTTGGTGAGACCACACCTGGAGTATTGTGCACAGTTTTGGTCTCCTTATCTAAGGAAGGATATACTTCCCTTGGAGGCGGTGCAACGAAGGTTCACTAGATTGATTCCTGGAATGAGAGGGCTGTCCTATGATGAGAGATTGTGTAGAATGGACCTATCGCTCTCTGTCCGATCTCCTCTCTCTCTCTCGAATCTCGTCACTCTCTCTCCGATCTCCTCTATCTCCAATCCCCTTTCGTGCGCTCCAATCTCAGCTCCCTCTCTCTTCGATCTCCTTTCTCTCCCTCCGTTCTCCTCTCCAACTCCGATCTCATCTATCTTTCCAATATTTCTCTCTCTCCGATATCCGCTCTCTCTCCAATCTCGTCTCTCTCTCCGATCTCCTCTCTCTCCCCCCGCTCTCTCTCTCATCTCCTCTCTCTCTCACCAATGTCCTCTCTCTCCCATCCTCTCTCTCGCTGACCTGCTATCCCTCCCCCTCTGATTGCCTCTCTCCTTCCAATCTCCTCTCACTCCAACTCCGATCTCCTCTCTTCCCCTCCTCTCACTCCGATCTCATCTCCATCCCCCATCTTATCTCCTCTCTCTCTCCAATCTCCTCTCTCTCAGACACCAATCTCCTCTCTCCCTCTCTGCTCTCTGTCCGATCTCACCTCCACCTCCCTCCGATATCCTCTTTCTCTCTGATCTCGTCTATCACCTCTCCAATCTCCTCTCTCTTTCCGATCTCATCTCTCTCTCTGATCTTCTCTCTCTCCGATTTCCTCTCCAGCCACCCTCCGAACACCTCTCTCGCTCCGATCTCCTCTCTCCGCTCTCATCTTCCCTCTCTCTCCGATCTCCTCTCTCTCCCCTACGATCACCTCGTTCTCTCCGTTTTCATCTCTCTCCCTCCGATTTCCTCTCTCTCTCCAATGTCCTGTCTCTCTCACCGATCTCATTTCCCCCATCCCCTCTCTCACCCCTCCGATTTTCTCGCTCCCCCGACTTCGATCCACTCTCTCCACTTTCTATCCTCGATCTTCCCCTTCCCCCAACCCCAACCATCAAAGGATCCCCTCACCTTCTCCGCACTGAGCCGAGGAAAGCATGAACCACGTACAGGCTCCGGTAGACAGCGAGCATTCGTGGAAGGGGATCGGATGCGCATGCGTGGCTCTGTTTTACAGCGCGCAGTTCAGAGGCAACAAAAGTGTTCGTGCAAATAATTACAGCGAGTACAAAAAGCATTCTAGCATAAGAGTAAAGATGTTTTACTGCAATTATATAGGGGCCTGGTGAAACCACAACTGAGAATTGTGTACATTTTCTTCTCCTTACCAAGGAATGACTACTTTCCTTTGAGGGAGTGTAACGAATGTTCACGAGAATGTTTCCTGGGATGGGGAATTGTCCCATGAGGACAGACGGAGGAGACTAGGCCTTCAACGTGATCTCATTGAAACATAGACAATTCTTACAGGGCTTGACAGCGTAGATGCTCAGAGGAAGATTCCTCTGTATGGAGAGACTAGAACTAGTGGTCACATTCTTAGAATACCGGTCGGCCATTTAGGACTGCGATGAGGAGAAACTTCTTCACTCAAAGGCTTGGGAGTCGTTGCAATTCTCTACCCCAGAGATCCTTTACATGCCCACAGTCAGTGCTCAGTCGTTGAGTATATTCATGTCAGTGATCGATAGATTTTGTGATTTTCAGGGAATCAAGGGATATGTGGTTAGTGCGGGAAGATGGAATTGAGGTAGAATTTCAGCTATGATCTTATTGACTGGTGGAGCAGGCTCGAAGGGCCAAATGGCCTACACCTGCTCCTATTTCTTCTGTTCTTATGTTCTTAAATGAGACTCTTCATCCACCTCAACATCAGGACTGTTCACACAGCTCAACACCGGGATCATAGCAAAATAATTTGCCATTTACCTTTGGAGGAAATTTCAAAGAAATATAAAATTATTTTGTTTTGTTTATCCTCTAATGAAAATATCTTATTACACACAAATCCTTCGAGTAAAAGCGGTTCATTAAATCTGTTTGTTTGGTGGAATGTAACTAATATCCCTGATCACTCTCCCTGGATGACTGTCTCCGTGGAGGTTTCTATATGGTATATCTAAGGGCTCCTCTGAATCAGCCTTTACATTCACACAGGCAGAGCTCTGAGTCTGGCAGAACAGATAATTGTCTCCAAGTCAGAAATGGGATACGCAATAATTTTCCAGATTGACCTTATTTACTACCCGGTTCTTGCAGCCCTCGCTGTTCCTGGTAAGACAGTAAAACGAGACAGTAAAAGTTGAATATTAATGTGTGACTGCTCAGGTTATCCGTTTCCTGTTTGCTGTTATCAGTTAATTAATTGATTGTCTTGTATTCTTAACGTGATCTCTTAATGGAAATTATAACGTTTCTTCAATTTAATTTTCTCCACAGACAAGGTTGAAAGAATGATCCCCTTTACTGTTTTCAGCAGATACTCTTTCCTAGATTTGACACTGACATTTGATCAGACATAAATTAGTAACTCTTTTGATGTGCTGATGTTGTTAAGTGTGTTTGACGGGAAACGTGGGAGGTTTAAGAATTATTGCTTTGTGGCATTATTTCATGTAAAGATTTGGTTCAACTGCAGAAGTCTGTCATGTTTTCTTGGCCGTCATTCCAGCTCCGACTGCGTTTGTTGCTGCTTTAAATGGAAGCAAAAATCCAGTGATTTCTGTTCGCAGCGTGCGATCCAAACCGCCAGATTTACTTTGCCACCGAACTTTGTATTGTCAGCAAACTTGGATACTTTACAGTCGGTCCCCTCATCTACGTCATTGATATAGATTGTAAGTAGCTGAGGCCCAAGTACTAATCCTTGCGGTACATCACAAGTTACAGCCAGCCAACCCGAAAATGACCCGTTTATTCCTACTCGCTGTTTTATGTCCGTTTACCAATCCTCAATCCATGCGACAATATTATCCCTAATACCACGAGCCCTAATGTTGTGCGGCACCTGATCGAATGTTTTTTTTGAAAATACAAATAAATTACATCTACTGGTTCCGCCTTACCTAACCTGCTAGTTACACCCTCGAAAACCATGACAGTTTTGTCAAACACGATTTCCATTTCATAATTCCGCCTTGCCTCTGCCCAATCATATTAGTATTTTCCAATTGCTATGTTACCACGTCCCTAATAATAGATTCTATCTTTTTCTTTGTTTCCAACTATCACTTTTACCAAAAATTTCGATATGATTCAACTAAATTGATAACTTATTGGCGGAAATCTTCAGGTGTCATTGCTACAAATGGTCTCTTGCAGATACGCGGTTCATGAAAAACGAAAGAGGGTAGATTTTGAATTTATTCAATGGAACAAAAGGGGCGGGGTCGGATCGGCTGCCCATTAAACATAGCGCCTGATATACAGATCCCGTGCAGTCAACGGATCTGAATTTCAGGCGCTGCCAATATCAGGCGGCCGATCAGATACCGCCCATTGTGCTGAACTGCCCGACACGATTTTCTACCCTACATGTGTGGCAACGGGGTGAGAGAGCGCACTCCATGCTGTACAGACTTTAACCCAACAAAGTGAGAGAGTGACTTCCATGCTGTACAGACCAAAACCCAACAATGTGAGAGAGTGATCTCCATGCAGTACGTCTCATAACCCTGCAATGTTAGAGAGTGACTTGTACGCTGTACAGACCATAACCCGACAATGTGTGAGAGTGATCTCTATGCTGTACAGACCATTACCCAACAATGTGAGAGAGTGATCTCCACGCTGTGCAGACCATAACCCAACAATGTGATAGAGTGATCTACACGCTGTACTGACAACAACCCAACAATGTGAGAGAGTGATGTCCTTGCTGTGCAGATCATAGCCCAACAGTGCAGAGCTGATTCGCAGGTATTTTGCTTGGGAGACACTGGTACATGATAAATGGTGCCCTGTGTATTCAGTCACCAGCATTCTCCAGAAATATCGCAATAATATTTTACCTCGCCACCATTGCCTGTATCTCTTTTCAACCACGGTTTCATTCATCCCTTAACTCCAGTTCCAAAATTTGCCACAGATTTCCCTGCCCGCCAATAAACAGCTTTTTAATGTAACAAATATATGTAATTCGGAACTAGAAAATTGATATTTCAATACTTTCTTAAAGGAGCTCTGATAGTTCTTTTTCAAAAGAAAATGTTTTGGGACATTCTGGAGGTAAATCTGATGTTTCCTGTTTCTTACAGTGAACTTGGTGGCGATTGTGATCCTGTCCCGAGGAAAGTGCGGTCTCTCCAAGTGCATCACTCGCTACCTGGTGGCCATGGCAGCGTCGGATCTCATGGTGGTTATCATCGATGTGATATTACATCGGATTAATAGCATGTATTTGCCAATCAGTTTCCTCTCTCTGACTCCGGTCTGCACTGTGAAGTTTGTCGCCTACATTGTCACTGTAGACTGTTCTGTTTGGTTTACTGTCGCCTTCACATTTGATCGCTTTTTAGCAATTTGCTGTCAGAAGCTGCAATCAAAATATTGCACCTAGAAAACAGCGACCGTGGTTATCGTCACCGTGTTTGTGGTGAGCTGTTTGCGGAGTGTTCCCTTTTACTATTTACCCGAACCTCTCTTTATCATTGACAACGTGCCCTGGTATTGTGTTCCGACAGCTGATTATTTGACTTCCCCCTTGTGGAGGGCATACGAGTGGATCGACAGCCTCATCACCCCTTTATTACCAATCCTTTTAATTCTATTGTTCAATGCTCTGACCGTCAGACATATTATAGCGGCAAATCGAGTCCGCAGGGGACTCCGGAACAACAGTGAGAATCAGAATGATGCGGAGATGATGAATCGGAGAAAATCCATGATCTTGCTTTTCACTATTTCTGCCAATTTCATACTGTTGTGGATGACGTATGTTGTGCATCCGGTGAACTGGCCAGTGATAAATTTTTATTACGAAGACAAATATCTCAGTAATCCGATATATATCACACAGCAAGATGGGTTTATGCTGCAACTGCTCTGTTCCTGCACAAACACTTGTATCTATGGACTGACACAGAGGAAATTCAGAGAGGAGCTGAAGAAGGGGGTGAAATATGTGTTTACACTAAATGGGAAATTATAAGAATGAAAAAACTTGCATTTCCATCGCGCCTTTCACCAGCTGAGGACGTCCCAAAGCACTTTACAGTCAATGAAGAACTTTTGGAGAGTAGTCATTGCTGTCATTTAGGAAACACGGCAATCAACCTGCGCACAGCAACCTCCCACAGAGAGCAATGTGATAATGACCAGAAAAACTGATTTATAGTGATATTGATTGAAGAATAAATATTGCCCAGGTCACCGGGGAGAACTCCCCTGCTCTTCTTCGTAATCGTGGCAGTGAAATCTTTGTCGTCCAGCTGAGAGGGCAGACCTGGCCTCGGTTTAATGTCTCATCCGAAAGACGGCACCTCCGACAGTGCCGCACTCTGAACTATCCTGGAGTGTCAGCCTAGACTTTTGTGCTCAATAGATCAACAAGCAGTGATTAACATCGATCTGGAGCAGCGTTTACAGATTTACAGATCACTGTGTGGGCAGGAGAAGGGAAAATAGGAGATTGATTACCTTCATCGAGATATTGGATAATTGTGTCCAATGGACACAATATTAAACAGGAATTTAACTAACAAATCAACTTCTGTTCCTGGCCCCCATATTGGTTGATATTTAACACATGTCCCTCTTCTCAGCTTCTGCCCCCTTCTTTCAAAACCACCACTGTCACCCTTTCCTCAAAGATACACCCTCAGTCCCTCTGTGCATACAAACTCCAGCCCCATCTCCAAACTCCCTTTTATCTCGTGAGCCCTTTAACATGTTGCTGCCTCCCAGCGGTGTGCATCCTTCCGACAATTCCTTATTTGAATCTCTTCAATCAGGTTTCTATCTCTGCCACGGTAGTGAAACGGTCCGGACAAAATAAAGATTCACACAATCTATCACTGTTACCCTGGTGCACAATCCCTCCTCGGCCTCCTCAGTCTCTCTGCAGCCTTTGAAACGATTGACCACAACATCCTCCTTCAATTCCTCTGCTCCGCTGTCCAGCTCAGTGCCACTGTCCTCGCTTGGTTCTACTCCTACCTATCCACTAGTAGCTTCACTGTTTTCCTTCGAGTCACCAAGGATCTCCCTTGCCCTCTACCTCTTCTTTCTCATCTACATACTGCCCTTTGAAGACATTATCAGAACACATGGGGTCAGCTTCCACATGTCCGCTGACGACTCCAATCTCTCCCTCTCCACCACCACTCTCAAACCTCACACTGCTGCTGTGTTTTCAGACTGCTTGAACGACATCCAGTATTCGATGAGTCGCATTTTCCTTCAGTTAAACACAGGGACGACCGAAGGCTACATCTTCAGCCCACAGCACAAACTCTGTAAACTCGTCATGAATTTCAATCCCCTCCCTAGCCTGTGGCTCAGTCTGACCAATAATATTTGCAACCTTCGCTTCCTGTTCGATCCCACGAATAACTTCAGAAACTCAGATTCTCTTGATCACAAAGACTGCTCACTTCTGCATCATGAATGTCCCTCATTCGCGCCTCAGCCCACTTGCTGCTCAAACGCTCATTCATGCTCTTGTCATCTCGAGACTCTATTATTCCAAAGCGCTTATGGTCGATCCCCTCCTTTTACAACATAAACAAACTTGAGCTCCGCTGAAACTCTGCTGCCTGCTTTCTTTCGCCTCCAAGTTCCCTGTTCCGGCAAGCATGTTCTTGGTGAATTAGATTAGGTCGAACCCACGACCTTCTGACTCAGAGGTGAGACTGACACCAACTGAGTCACGACTGACAGCTGAGCAAGGTCTCCCGCTCACCCCAGAAAGGACAGTGCACATGTTGAACTTGCACAGTAAGTCGTTTGATGACCATAGGATCAGAGCTTCCTCCAACACAGAAAGAGGCCAATCGGCCCAACTTGCCTTTGCTGGCTCTTTGAAAAACACGTCACTAACTGTAAGCCGGAGTGTAAGATGTAAGCGTGTAAGAGACCTCAGGAGGACAAAAGTATTGTGGCCCAGAAATTCACCTCGGGCGGTGGAGGAAACGGGCGGTCTTGGATCGGCCGGCGGTTGTGAGCAGCGCCTGATATTCAGTTCCATTGATTGCACACGTTTGCGCCACAGAACGAGATAAATTTCTAGGCCTTCAGGAGGATACAGTCATTTTAGTAGATCAGGCAGAGAGAAAAGAGAAAAAATGGATTGCAGCAAAAAATGAAAGAAATGTTGCAGCTGAAAGAATGGAAGATTTATATTTATATTTATATATGTGGGTGTATATAAAGAGGAAGAAATAAAGAGAGAAAGAAAGACAGAAAGCGAGAAAGAAAGAGAAACAGAGAGAGAGAAATGCAGAAAAAACGAAAGAAAGGAAGAAAGAAAGAAAGCGAGAAAGAAAGAAAGAGAGCAAAACTTCCATTCCTACAGCGCACTTCACATCTTCCGAAGCTGCCAGAACTCTTCACAGCCAATGATTTGCATTTGAATTGCAGTCACTCTTGTTTTTGGAGGGAAATCTGAAAACCAATCCGCCCACAACAAGGTCCCACTTACATGATGTTATTTAACACAAACATGAACCACCTTTCTTCTTGGGTAAATTTCACAACATTCACAGCTGAAGTTACTTTTCTTTAGGATTCTACTTGGCAATTTCCCACATTCCAATAGTGACTACACTTCAACAAGTACTTCATTGGCAGTAAAGCGCTTTCGGACATCCTGAGGTTGTGAAAGGCGCTTTAGAAATGCAAGTCTTTCATTCTTTCCTACAATCTTTCGTTTTTTCTACCACATAAATCGATAGAAGTTAAAACACACAACCAGGGCATTTGGTCCAATCAATCGGTGCTGGCGTTCATGCCCACAAGAGCAAGTAGATCTGATCACATTTACTCATACTGTTCCACTATCCCGTCAACCACCTGTGCGTCATCCACCTATCGGTTTAATCTTGATCGTTGACGTGGTTTCGGCCCCAAGCACTAACCAGGAAGTGAATTTCACAGCCCCACAACTATCTGTGGAATGAAGTTTCTGCAGCTCTCTGTTCAGAATCCCTGAAATTATATTATTGCATCGATAACCTCCCGCTCCTGTCCCCTCAACTCCGAAACCAGTCTGCTGCTATATATCCGTCCCATCATTTAATACTTTAAAATCTTCATATCAGTTCGGGCCGTAATATGTTGTTTTAATGAAAAGAGACCCATGTTATCCGCGCCTTCTGGTGTTCAAGAGAAAGAAATAGTGCCGGCGATCCACTTCCACCTTAAAGGGCCGAGGGCAGCCAAACTAATCTTTAGAACTTGAACTTGCTTCTCCCCAGGAGCCAGTTAAAGGACAGTTAGTGAATCAGTTAGTCCTCGCTGTGACATGCGCCTTTCCATCAGACAAACCAATGTGGAAGTTGGGTAGAAAAGTGTTGCACTGTACATTAAACCACCTGATTAAACGGTCATCGGTTCATTTTTAGACCTAGAATTTTGTCTCGGACGATGGCACTAAACGGGCGGCATCGGAACGCGCTTTATACGCAGCCCAGCCAATCTAATCATTGCTCATAGGTAAAATTCTCCAGTCCTGCCAACATCCTCGTAAATCTCATAGTCCTGTCATTTTTTCCCTTCCAGTATTTATCCAATACCCTTTCGAAAGTTTCTATTGAATCTGCTTCCACCGCCCTTTCAGGCAGCGCGTTCCAGATCACAACAACTCGCTGCGTAGAAAAAGTTTCCTTATCTCCCCCTCTGGTTCTTTTCCGAATTATCTTAAAGCTTTGTCCTCTAGTTGCCGACTCTTCTGGAAACAGTTTCTCCACATTTACTCTATCAAAATGCTTCATGATTTTGAACACCTCTAATAAAGCTCTACTTAACCCTCTCTGCTCCAAGGAGATCAATACCAGCTTCTCCAGTCTCTCCACAGAACTGAAGTCCCCCATCCCTGGTACCATTCTAGTAAATCTCATCTGCACCCTCTCCAAGTTTTTGGCATCCTTCCTAAAGTGCGGTGCCCAGAATTGAACACAATACACCTGCTGTTGCCTAGCCAGTGATGGATAAAGATTTAACATAACCTCCTCACTTTTGAACTCTATGCCTCTGTTGATAACGCCGAGGATTCCGTATGCTTTTTCAACAGCTTCATCAACTCGTCCTGTTAGCTTCAAAGACTTGTTGGAAAATCCCAGGTTCTCTCCTCCTTCAGGCCCTCGTAAATTGCACCATTCCGTTTATATTTAGGCGGGAATTCCAGGGACTAGGCAGCTGAAGGGTGGGGTGATGAAAATCAGGGATATGCAAAGCTTCAGAATCAATGGAGCACAGAGATCTCGGAAGGTAGAAGAGCGAGTGAAAGTTACAGCAATAGGAAGGGGCGCGGCAATGAAGGGCTTTGAACATGAGGATGATAATCTTAATATCCAGGCATTACCGGACCGTGAGCCAATGTCGGTCAGCGAGGGCAGGGGGTGATGGATGAACTGGACTTGGCGTGAGTTAGGATATGGGCAGCAGAGATTTGGTTGAGCTCAAGTTTCCAGATGGGAGGCCGGCCAGGAGAGCATTGTGCAGTGTGGAGCTCCCACAGGCATGGATGAGGGGTTCAGCAGCAGATGAGCTGAGGCAGGGGGTGAGATGGGCCATGTTACTAAGGTGGAACTAAATATCAATGGAATCGTGTAGTGGTTCTCCAATATTGGCACAACTCCTGCTGTGACACTGGACTCTCTCGGTTCCTATACACACACACACACACACACACACCTCGCTTGGAGCAGGCTCACAGTAGCGGGCTGGGTGTGCGCGAGTGCGGGACCCAGATGTGACATTGGAGACTCGACGCTGGGAGCGGAGCACGGGAGGAATCTTGTTCTACACCTTGTCTCCTTCCTCATAAGCGATCCGTGGCCGGGAGCCCGGGAGTGCGGATCCCATCATGGACACCGCGCTCGGATACGCACCCTTCCGCTGTGCGCACTCTTTCCATGGGTTCCCAGCAGTCAACCTGCGATTGGAGCCTGTCATAAGAACATAAGAAATAGCAGCAGGAGTAGGCCAATCGGCCCCTCGAGCCTGCTCCGCCATTCAATAAGATCATGGCTGATCTGATCCTAACCGCCAATCTACTATCTATCACAGAACCATCTCCTGCATCTAACAGAATTGCACACACGAAATAGGAGCAGAATCCGGCTACACGGTCCCTGGGCCCGCTCCACTACCCACAGGGCCATGACCGATCCGAACCTAGACTCATGTCCAAATTCCTGCCCGCTCCCCGTAACCCTTAATTCCCTTTACTTCTAGGAAACTGTCTATTTCTGTTTTAAATTTATTTAATGATGTAGCTTCTACAGCTTTTTGTGGCAGCATATTCCATGGACCTACCACCCTCTGAGTGAAGTAGTTCCTCCTCATCTCAGTTTTGAAAGAGCAGCCCCTTATTCTAAGACTATGTCCCCTAGTTCTAGTCTCACCCGTCATCGGGAACATCCTCCCCGCATCCACCCGATCCAACCCCTTCACAATCTTATATGTTTCAATAAGATCGCCTCTCATTCTTCTGAACTCCAATGAGTAGAGTCCCAATCTACCCAACCTCTCCTCATATGACCACCCCCTCATCCCCGGGATTAACCGAGTGAACCCTTTTTTGCACTGCCTCGAGAGCAAGGATGTCTTTCCTTAAGTAAGGACACCAAAACTGTATGCAGTATTCCAGGTGCGGTCTCACCAATACCTTGTACAACTGAAGCAATACCTCCCTATTTTTATATTCTATCCCCCTAGCAATGAAAGCCAACATTCCATTTGCCTTCTTAATCACTTGCTGCACCTGCATACTAACCTTTTGAGTTTCGTGCACCAGGACCCCCAGATCCCTTTGCACTTCAGTACTCTCCAGTTTCTTGCCATTAAGATAATAAATTGCTCTAGGATTTTTCCTGCCAAAGTGCATCACCTCACACTTTCCAGTGTTGTATTCCATCTGCCAAATCTCTGCCCACTTACTTAGCCTGTCTATGTCCCCTTGCAGGTTTTTTATGTCCTCCTCACTCACTACTTTCCCTCCCATCTTTGTATCATCTGCAAATGTTGATATGTTACACTTGGTCCCTTCCTCCAAATCGTTAATATAGATTGTAAAGAGTTGGGGACCCAGCACTGAACCCTGTGGAACACCACTAGTTACTGATTGCCAGTCTGAGAATGAACCATTTATCCCAACTCTTTGCTTTCTGTTAGATAGCCAATCCTCTATCCATGCCAGAATATTACCCCCAATCTCGTGATTTTTTACCTTAAGCAATAATCTTTTGTGTGGCACCTTGTCAAATGCCTTTTGGAAGTCTAAATACACTACGTCCACTGGTTCCCCTTTATCCACTCTATATGTTACTTCCTCAAAGAACTCCAGCAAATTTGTCAAACATTACTTCCCCTTCGTAAAACCATGCTGACTTAGTCCTATTAAATTATGATTATCCAAATGTCCTGTTACTGTTTCCTTAATAATGGACTCCAAAATTTTACCTACCACAGATGTTAGGCTAACCGGTCTATAGTTACCAGCCTTCTGTCTACTGCCCTTTTTAAATAAGGGTGTTACATTAGCAGTTTTCCAGTCTGCCGGGACCTTAGCGGAATCCAGGGAGTATTGAAAAATTATGACCAATGCATCTACAATCCCTACCGCCACTTCCTTCAAGACTCTAGGATGTAAGCCATCAGGTCCAGGTGATTTATCCGCCTTGAGTCCCATTATTTTACCGAGTACCACTTCCTTAGTGATTTTGATCGTGTTTAGCTCCTCTCCCCCTATCGCCCCCTGTTTGTCCAGTGTTGGGATATTCTTAGTGTCCTCTACTGTAAAGACTGATACAAAATATTCATTCAGTGTTTTTGCCATCTCCATATTTCCCACCATTAATTTCCCGGTCTCATCCTCTAAGGGACCAACATTTACTTTAGCCACCCTTTTTCTTTTTATATAACTATAAAAACTCTTACTATCTGTTTTTATATTTTTTGCTAATTTACTTTCATAATCTATCTTCCCTTTCTTAATCAATCTTTTTGTTATTTTTTGCTGCCTTTTAAAGTTTTCCCAATCCTCTGTCCTCCCACTAGATTTCGCTACCTTATATGCCCTTGTTTTTAGTCGAATACTATCCTTAATTTCTTTACTTAGCCACGGATGACTGTCCTTTCTTTTACACCCTTTTCTTTTCAGTGGAATATATTTTTTTTGGAAGTTGTAAAATAACTCCTTGAATGTACACCACTGATCATGTGTCGTCTTACCCTTTAATCTATTTTCCCAATCCACTCTACTCAATTCCGCTCGCATACCTTCATAGTCTCCTTTATTCAAGCTTAGCACGCTTGTTTGAGATCAAACCTTCTCACCCTCTAATTGAATATGGAATTCAACCATGTTATGGTCACTCATTCCAAGGGGATCCTTTACTAGGACATTTTTAATTAATCCTGTCTCGTTACACAGGACCAGATCTAAGGTTGCTTGCCCCCTGGTCGGTTCAGTTACATACTGCTCAAGAAACCCATCCCTAATACACTCAATGAACTCATCCTCAAGGCAGCCCTGCCCCATTTGATTTGTCCAATTAATATGATAGTTAAAATCCCCCATAATTATAGATGTTCCCTTATTACATGCCTCAACTATTTCCTGATTGATACTCCGTCCAACAGAGTTGCAACTGTTCGGAGGCCTATAGACTACGCCCACTAGTGTTTTTTTCCCCTTATTATTCCTTATCTCCACCCAAACTGTTTCATTATCATGATTTTTTGACCCAATATCATTACTCTGTATTACAGTGATTCCTTCCTTTATTAACATAGCCACCCCACCTCCCCTTCCTTCCTGCCTGTCCTTCCTGATCGTTAAATAACCTGGTATGTTTAATTCCCAGGCATTGTCACCCTGCAGCCATGTTTCTGTAATGGCCACAATATCATAACCATATGTAGTTATTTGTGCCATTAACTCGTCTATTTTGTTATGAATGCTACGTGCATTCAGATAGAGAACTTTCAAATATGCTTTGTGGCACTTAGTTCCTGCTTTTTCACTTTTTACCACTTTACATTTTACTCCACACACTCTGTCCCTTCCTGCCACGCTCTGATTTGTGATTCCCCTACTGCTACCTATATCTATGACCCTCTCTGTTGTCATTTTTATTTTTTGCTCTCTTGAAACCTCCCCCCCACTAATTAGTTTAAAGCCCTCTCCACAGCCCTAGTTATTCGATTCGCCAGGACACTAGTCCCAGCACTGGCCAAGTGAAGTCCGTCCCAACGGAACAGCTCTCTCCCGCCCCAGTACTGGTGCCAGTGTCTATCAACAGGTCAGGCCGTTTCGGTGGAGCGGGAGTGGGCACATCTCCCTCTGCCAATCATGACCTAGTTGCCGTGCCAATGGAGGCATCACGTGGAGAAAGTGCAGGGTCTAGCAGCTCCTCGCCCGAGTGTGATATAGGAATGAGATGGAGAGGCTGGAGGGTGTTGAGGATGTCGCGTGGGGCGGGGGGAGATCTCAGCTCCCGCTGTTTGGAGACTTCAATCTCACTCTCGCCTCTGAGTCAGAAGATCCTGCGTTTGAGTCCCACTTCATAAACTTGATCTTATAATCCAGGTTGAAACTCCAGTGCAGTACTGAGGTAGCGCTGCACTGTCGGAGGGGCAGTACTGAAGAAGCGCTGCACTGTCGGAGGGGCAGTACTGAGGGAGCGCCGCACTGTCGGAGGGGATGTACTGAGGGAGTGCCACATGGTCGGAGGGGCAGTACTGAGGGAGTGCCACACTGTCGGAGGGGCAGTACTGAGGAAGCGCTGCACTGTCGGAGGGGCAGTACTGATGGAGCGCCGCACTGTCAGAGGGGAATTATTGAGGGAGTGCCACACTGTCGGAGGGGCAGTGCTGAGGGAGTGCCACACTGTCGGAGGGAAAGTACAGGGGGAGTGCCAAATTGTCGGAAGGGCAGTACTGAGGGAGGGCTCCACTGTCGGAGGGGCAGTACTGAGGGAGGGCTGCACTGTCGGAGGGGCAGTACTGAAGGAGTGCTACAATGTTGGGGGGGGCAGTACTGAGCGAGTGCCACACTGTCGGAGGGGCAGTACTGAGGGAGTGCCACATTTTCGGAGGGGCAATATTGAGGGAGGGCTGCACTGTCGGAGGGGCTCTACTGAGGGAGCGCTGCACCGTTGGAGGGGCAATACTGAGGGAGAGTTGCACTGTCGGACGGGCAATAATGAGGCATGCTGCACTGTCGGACGGGCAGTACTGAGGATGCGTTGCACTGTCGGGGGGCAGTACTGAGGGAGCGCTGCACTGTCGGAGAGGAAGTACTGAGGGAGCGCTACACTGTGGGGTGGGCAGTACTGAGCGAATGCCACACTGCCGGAGGGGCAGTACTGAGGGAGTGCCACATTGTCGGAGGGGCAGTACTGAGGGAGGGCTGCACTGTTGGACGGGCAATAATAAGGCTGCGCTGTACTGTCGGTTGGGCAGTACTGAGGATGCGTTGCACTGTCGGAGGTGCCATCTTTCGGAAGACTTGTTAAACCGAGACCCCGTCTGTCCTCTCGGATGGATATAGAAGTCCCCATGGCCCCTATAGAATTCGATTTTGATTGGGTTCGATAGAGTAGAGTGGGACGAGAATCGTACGGAGCTGAAACACCGAACCAGATCCTTTGGGGGAAAGGTGCTGTTTCTGTGACTCAGAGAATGAAAGAAATTTACGGCACAGCCGGGGGCCGTTCGACCCATCATGTCTGTGCCGGCCGTAAAAGAGCTATCCTGCCTACTCCCACTTTCCAGCTCTTGGTGTGTCGCCCTGTAGGTTTCGGCACTTCAAGTGCATATCCAATTACTTTTAACTGTGGTGAGGGTTTCTGCCTCTACCACCCTTTCAGGCAGTCAGTTCCAGACCCCCACCGCACTCTGGATGAAGACTATTCTCCTCAAATCCCCTCCAATACTCCGACCAATTACTTTAAATCTATGCCCCATGGTTACTGACATCTCTGCTGAGGCAAATAGATCCTTCTTGTGCACTCTATACAGGCCCGTCATAATTGTATACACCTCAATTAAACCTCCTCTGTTCCAAAAAAAAAATCCTATCCAATCTTTCCTCATAGCTAAAATTCTCCAGCCCTGGCAACATCTTCGCAAATTTCCTCTGTACCCTCTCTGTTGCAATCACATCATTCCTGTAATGTGGTGATCAGAACAGTACGCAGTACTCTAGCTTTTGCCTAATGTGTTTTATACATGATGCGGAGATGCCGGTGTTGGACTGGGGTGGACAAAAATGAGAAGTCGCACAACACCAGGTTATAGTCCAACAGTTTTATTTGAAATTATGAGCTTTCGGAGCTCTGCTCCTTCGTCAGGTACAGTGAGGGAATACAAATCGGTTACAAAGTATATATAGACAGCGAACAATGTGTCTGCAGAGATACAATCCGTCAGGGAGGCATTACATCAAAGACACAGCAGAGTACAGCTAAGACAATGAGGTGGGGTCACAGGGGGTCCAACGTGTCAAATGCTGCAGTCTGCAGTTAAGCTTTTTACTTTTTTTTTAAACTGGAAATCACATCTGTGAACCAGACAACGACGTCGAGTCACGTCCTGTAGCGCTACAGGACGTGACTCGACGTCGTTGTCTGGTTCACAGATGTGATTTCCATCCCAGTCCATTAGGATAAAAACATTCACAATAATAAATGCTCCTAAATGGCAGGATTTTATAGATGATCCCAGTGATGGAACTGACTACATAACAGCGCTCCCATCTCAATCAAGGAATTTAATTCCCAGGGCCAGCTGGAATACACGACTCCCACCTCAGTCCAGGAATTTCATTCCCAGGGCCGCCAAGATTACACTGCTCCCACCTCAGTCCAGGAATTTTATTCCCAGGGCCCCCTAGTTTACACTGCTCCCGCCTCAGCCCAGGAATTTCATTCCCAGGGTCGCCTAGATTACACTACTCCCGCCTCAGTCCCGGAATTTAATTCCCAGTTCCGCCTAGATTAGAATACAACTGCCGCAGTCCATGAATTCCATTCCCAGTGTCGGCTAGATTACACCACTCCCCTCTCAGTCCAGGAATTTCATTCCCAGGGCCGCCTAGATTACACTTCTCCCGCCTCGATCCAGGAATTTCATTCCCAGAGCCGCCTAGATTACACTGCTCCCGCCTGAGTCCAGGAATTTCATTCCCAGTGCAGCACAGATTACACTGCTCCCGCCTCAGTCCAGGAATTTCATTCCCAGTGCCACCAAGTTTACACTGCTCCCGCCTGAGTCCAGGAATTTCATTCCCAGGGCAACCAAGTTTACACTGCTCCCGCCTCAGTCCAGAAATTTCATTCCCAGTGCCACCTAGTTTACACTGCTCCCGCCTGAGTCCAGGAATTTCATTCCCAGGGCAACCAAGTTTACACTGCTCCCGCCTCAGTCCAGGAATTTCATTCCCAGTGCCACCTAGTTTACACTGCTCCCGCCTCAGTCCAGAAATTTCGTTCCCAGTGCCACCTAGTTTACACTGCTCCCGCCTCAGTCCAGGAATTTCGTTCCCAGTGCCACCTAGTTTACACTGCTCCCATCTCAGTCCAGGAATTTCATTCCCAGTGCCACCTAGTTTACACTGCTCCCGCCTCAGTCCAGGAACTTCATTCCCAGTCCAACCTAGATTACACTGCTCCCGCCTCAGTACAGGAATTTCATTCCCAGTCCCACCTAGATTACACTGCCCCCACCTTAGTCCAGGAATTTCATCCCCAGTGCCGCCTAGATTACGCTACTCCCGCCTCATTCCAGGAATTCCATTCGCAGGGCCGCCTAGATTACACTGCTCCCGCCTGTACAGGAATTTCATTCCCATGGCCGCCAACATTACACTGCTCCCGCCTAAGTGCAGGAATCTCGCTCCCAGGGCATTCTGTTCGCCTGAAACTCGAACAAGAACAAGATTTTTCTAAAGATGACCTCACCCAGCCAAACTTGTAATGGGGCTTTACAGAGAGGAAGAATCAATACAACGACCAAAGGGTTGACACAAAGGAATCAAAGGAAAATGCTTAAAATATTAACCAATGAGAGAAATAGCCTGTAACCATCTCAATACACCATGAAACGCTAAAGAAAAATTGAATTCTCGCTCAGTCATAGTCACAGAATCATACCTATCAGTCAACATTACCGACTCCTCCAGCAGCATCCTACGGTATATCCTGTTCCACCGGCAGGACAGACTCGCCAGAGCTGGGGGTTCAGGGGAGTATAGTCGGGTGGGAGAGATCCTGCGAGTCCGCAACATTGCCTAAGAACATAATGAAGTCTCACGGTTTTCAGACAGAAATGGACAAGGTATCTTAGTGCTGATCAAAACCTACTGCCCTACCTCAGCTGATGAATCGGCACATCTTCATTCTGAACACCAGTTGATGGGAGCACCGTGAGCAGAAAGGGCACCAAATATACTCTGGGTGGGGAGCGGGAGACTTCAGAGTCCATCACCAAGAGTGGCTCGGAAGCACCATCATTAACTGAGACCTGAAGAAAACAGTTGCCAGACTGGGATTGTGGCAGTTGGTAGGAGAAACAACTTTGATGGGAAGAATAGAAACATAGAATATTTATTAAATGGTGAGAAACTTAAACATGTTGGTTTTCAGAGAGATTTGGTTGCACTCCAGCAAGATACACACAAAGCTAGCATTCAGGTACAGCAAGCAATAGAAGCATAGAAGATAGGAGCAGGAGTAGGCGATTCGGCCCCTCGAGCCTGCTCCGCCATTTAATGAGATCATGGCTGATCATCCAAATTCAGTACCCTGTCCCTGCTTTCTCCCCATATCCCTTAATCCCTTTAGCCTTAAAAAATATATCTATCTCCTTCTTGAATATATTTTATGAATTGACCTCAACTGCCTTCTGTGGTAGAGAATTCCACAGGTTCACCACTCTCTGGGTGAAGAAATTCCTCCTCATCACATTCCTAAATGGCTTACCCCTTATCCGTAGACCATGACCTCTGGTTCTGTACGCCCCCGCCATCGGGAACATCCTTCATGCATCTAGTCTGTCGAGTCCTGTTAGAATTTTATAAGTTTCAATGAGATCCCCTTTCATTTTTCGAAACTATAGCGAATATAAGCCTAATCGACCCAATCTCTCTTCATACGTCATTCCTGCCATCCCAGGTATCAGTCTGGTAAATCTTCGCTGCACTCCCTCCATGGACAGAACATCCTTCCTCAGATAAGGCGACCAATACTGCACACAATACTCAAGGTGTGGGCTCACCAAGGCCTTGTACAACTGCAGCAAGACATCTTTGCTCCTGTACACGAATCCTCTCGCTATGAAGGCCAACATACCATTTGCCTTCTTAACCGCCTGCTGCACCTGCATGCTTACCTTCAGCGACTGGTGCACAAGGACTCCCAGATCTCGTTGCACTTTCCCTTTTCCCAATCTATTGCCGTTCAGATAATAATCTGTCTTCCTGTTTTTGCCACCAAAGTAGATGAGCTCGCATTTGTCCACATTATACTGCATCTGCCATGCATGTGCCCAATCACCCAGCCTGTACAAATCATACTGGAGTTTCTCTGCATCCTCCTCACAGCACACACGCCCACCCAGCTTTGAGTCGTCTGCAAACTTAGAGATATTACATCTAGTTCCCTCGTCTAGATCATTAATATATATTGTGAATAGCTGGGATCCTAGCACCGATCCCTGTGGTACCCCACTAGTCACTGTCTGCCACTCGGAAAAAGACCCGTTTATTCCAACTCTTTGCTTCCTGTCTGCCAACCAGTTCTCTATCCAAATCAGTACCTCACCTCCAATCCCATGTGCTTTAACTTTACACGCTAATCTCTTATGCGGGACCTTATCGAAAGCCTTCTGAAAGTCCAAATACACCACATCCACTGTTTCTCACTTATCTATTCGACCAGTTACATCCTCAACAAATTCCAGTAGATTAGTCAGGTATGGTTTCACTTTTGTAAATCCATGTTGACTTTGTCCGATCCTGTCACTGTTTTCCAAGTGCCAAGGAAGGCAAATGGCATGTTGCCCTTTATTGCAAGGAGTTTGTGTAAGGAAGTCTTAATACAATTGTACAGGGCCTTGGTGCGACCACACCTGGAGTACTGCGCACAGTTTTGGTCTCCTTATCTAAGGAAGGATATACTTGCCCTGGAGGCGGTGCAACGAAGGTTCACCAGATTGATTCCTGTGAAGAGATGGCTGTCCTATGATGAGAGATTGTGTAGAATGGGCCTATACTCTCTGATGTTTAGCTGAATGAGAGCTCATCTCATTAAAACATACAAGATTATGAAGGGTATTGACAGGGTAGATGCTGAGAGGTTGTTTCCCCTGGCTGGTGTGTCTACAACGAGGGGGCATAGTCTCAGGATAAGGGGTGGGTCATTTAAGACTGAGATGAGGGAGAATTTCTTCATTCAGAGGGTTGTGAATCTTTGCAATTCTCTGCACCAGAGAGCTGTAAATGTTGATTCGTTGAGTATATTCATGGCTGAGATAGATAGATTTTAGGACCTAGGGTAATTAAGGGATATGGGGATCGGGCGGGAGAGTGGAGTTGAGGTCGACGATCAGCCATGGTGTTATTGAATGGCGGAGCAGGCTGGAGTGGCCGTATGGCCGACAACTTCTCTTATTTCTTATGTTCTTATGAACATTCGTTGCACCGCCTCCAAGGCAAGTATATGCTTCCTTAAATAAGGAGATCAAAACTGTGCGCAATGCTCCAGGTGTGGTCTCATCCAGGCCCTCTACAACTGTAGCAAGACGTCCTTACTCTTATTCACTCGATTGATTCCTGGGATGAGAGGGCTGTCCTATGATGAGAAATTGTGTAGAATGGGCCTATACTCTCTGGAGTTTAGAAAAATTAGACGTGATCTCATTGAAACATACAAGATTCTGAAGGGGATTGACAGGATAGATGCTGAGAGGTTGTTCCCCTGGCTGGTGAGTCTATAAATAATAGCATAGTCTCAGAATAAGGTGTAGGCTGATGATCAGCCATTTTCTTCTTGAACTGCGGAGCAGGCTCGAGGGGCCGTATGGTCTACTCCTGCTCCAATTTATTTTGTTCTTATGAGAGAATATCCTGCTTGACCTCGTCCTCATCAATCTACTTATCACATATGCATCTGTCCATGACGATATTGGTAGGATTGACCACTGCACAATATTTGTGGAGAATAAGTTTCGCCTTCACACTGAGGACACCCTCCATCGTATCATGTGGCACTCCCATCCCATGAGCACCAGGAGGACGGATTTGGATAGGGCCAAGCAATCCCACAACCAACAAATCAGATTACTTCAAAACTGCAAGATCCAGACGTTAATGGCAGTGAACAATTAAGCCGTTAACCCATGGACCGGAAATGTTCTACTTTTCCAATTACCTTTTGAAAGTTACTATTACGTAAGAAAGATTAGCATTTATAGAGCGCCTTTCACGAACTCGGGATGTCCCAAAGCACTTTCCAGGATGAAGTAATTTTGAAGGGCGGTCAGTGTTGGACTGTAGAAAACAAGGCAGCCAATGTGTGCGATGTGGGTTCCCACAATCAGCAATGTAATAATCACCACAGCATTTGTTTTCGTGGATGTGGATTGAGATAAAAGTTGGCCCGAACACTGGGAATAGCTCACCTACTCCTCTTAGAAATACTACCATGGAATGTTTTACATCAACTTAGAGAGCAGACAGGGACTCGGTTTAACAGCTCATCTGAAAGACGGCACTTCAGACAGTGCAGCGCTACCTCAGTACTGCCCCTCCGATAGTGCAGCGCACCCTCAGTACTGCACCTCCGACAGTGCAGCACTCCCTCAGTACTGCTCCTCCGACAGTGCAGCGCTACCTCAGTACTGCCCCTCCGACAGTGCAGCGCTACCTCAGTACTGCCTCTCCGTCAGGGCAGCAATCCGTCAGTACTGCTCCTCCAACAGTGCAGCACTCCCTCAATACTGCCCAATCGTCAGTGCAGCGCTCCCTCAGTACAGTCCCTCCGACAGTGCAGCGCTACCTCAGTACTGCCCCTCCGATAGTGCAGCGCACCCTCAGTACTGCCCCTCCGACAGTGCAGCGCTACCTCAGTACTTCCCCTCCGACAGTGCAGCAATCCCTCAGTACTGCTCCTCCGACAGTAGAGCACTCCCTCAGTACTGCCCCACTAACAGTGCAGTGCTCCCTCAGTACTGTCCCTCCGACAATGCAGCGCTACCTCAGTACTGCCCCTCCGATAGTGCAGCACACCCTCAGTACTGCACCTCCGACAGTGCAGCACTCCCTCAGTACTGCTCCTCCGACAGTGCTGCGCTACCTCAGTACTGCCCCTCCGACAGTGCAGCGCTACCTCAGTACTGCCCCTCCGTCAGTGCAGCAATCCGTCAGTACTGCTCCTCCGACAGTGCAGAACTCCCTCAGTACTGCCCAATCGACAGTGCAGCGCTCCCTCAGTACAGTCCCTCCGACAGTGCAGCGCTCCCTCAGTACTGCCCCTCCGATAGTGCAGCGCATCCTCAGTACTGCCCCTCCGACAGTGCAGCACTCCCTCAATAATGCTCCTCCAACAGTGCAGCGCTACCTCAGTACTGCCCCTCCGACAGTGCAGCGCTACCTCAGTACTGCCCCTCCGACAGTGCAGCAATCCCTCAGTACTGCTCCTCCGACAGTACAGCACTCCCTCAGTACTGCCCAACTAACAGTGCAGCACTCCCTCAATAATGCTCCTCCGACAGTGCAGCGCTACCTCAGTACTGCCCCTCCGACAGTGCAGCGCTACCTCAGTACTGCCCCTCCGACAGTGAAGCAATCCCTCAGTACTGCTCCTCCGACAGTGCAGCGCTACCTCAGCACTGCCCCTCCGACAGTGCAGCAATCCGTCAGTACTGCCCCTCCGACAGTGCAGCGCTCCCTCAGTACTGTCCCTCCGACAGTGCAGCGCACCCTCAGTACTGCACCTCCGACAGTGCAGCACTCCCTCAGTACTGCTCCTCCGACAGTGCAGCGCTACCTCAGTACTGCCCCTCCGACAGTGCAGCGCTACCTCAGTACTGCCCCTCCGTCAGGGCAGCAATCCGTCAGTACTGCTCCTCCAACAGTGCAGCACTCCCTCAATACTGCCCAATCGTCAGTGCAGCGCTCCCTCAGTACAGTCCCTCCGACAGTGCAGCGCTACCTCAGTACTGCCCCTCCGATAGTGAAGCGCACCCTCAGTACTGCACCTCCGACAGTGCAGCACTCCCTCAGTACTGCCCAATCGACAGTGCAGCACTCCCTCAGTACAGTCCCTCCGACAGTGCAGCGCTCCGTCAGTACTGCCCCTCCGATAGTGCAGCTCACCCTCAGTACTGCCCCTCCGACAGTGCAGCACTCCCTCAATAATGCTCCTCCGACAGTGCAGCGCTACTTCAGTACTGCCCCTCCGACAGTGCAGCGCTACCTCAGTACTTCCCCTCCGACAGTGCAGCAATCCCTCAGTACTGCTCCTCCGACAGTAGAGCACTCCTTCAGTACTGCCCCACTAACAGTGCAACGCTCCCTCAGTACTGTCCCTCCGACAATGCAGCGCTACCTCAGTACTGCCCCTCCGATAGTGCAGCACACCCTCAGTACTGCACCTCCGACAGTGCAGCACTCCCTCAGTACTGCTCCTCCGACAGTGCTGCGCTACCTCAGTACTGCCCCTCCGACAGTGCAGCGCTACCTCAGTACTGCCCCTCCGTCAGTGCAGCAATCCGTCAGTACTGCTCCTCCGACAGTGCAGCACTCCCTCAGTACTGCCCAATCGACAGTGCAGCGCTCCCTCAGTACAGTCCCTCCGACAGTGCAGCGCTCCCTCAGTACTGCCCCTCCGATAGTGCAGCGCACCCTCAGTACTGCCCCTCCGACAGTGCAGCACTCCCTCAATAATGCTCCTCCAACAGTGCAGCGCTACCTCAGTACTGCCCCTCCGACAGTGCAGCGCTACCTCAGTACTGCCCCTCCGACAGTGCAGCAATCCCTCAGTACTGCTCCTCCGACAGTACAGCACTCCCTCAGTACTGCCCAACTAACAGTGCAGCACTCCCTCAATAATGCTCCTCCGACAGTGCAGCGCTACCTCAGTACTGCCCCTCCGACAGTGCAGCGCTACCTCAGTACTGCCCCTCCGACAGTGCAGCAATCCCTCAGTACTGCTCCTCCGACAGTGCAGCGCTGCCTCAGCACTGCCCCTCCGACAGTGCAGCAATCCGTCAGTACTTCCCCTCCGACAGTGCAGCGCTCCCTCAGTACTGTCCCTCCGACAGTGCAGCGCTCCCTCAGTACTGCACCTCCGACAGTGCAGCGCTCCCTCAGTACTGTCCCTCCGACAGTGCAGCGCTCCCTCAGTACTGCTCCTCCGACAGTGCAGCGCTACCTCAGTACTGCCCCTCCGATAGTGCAGCGCACCCTCAGTACTGCCCCTCCGACAGTGCAGCACTCCCTCAATACAGCTCCTCCGACATTGCAGCGCTACCTCAGTACTGTCCTTCCGACAGTGCAGCGCTACCTCAGTACTGCCCCACCGACAGTGCAGCAATCCCTCAGTACTGCTCCTCCGACAGTACAGCACTCCCTCAGTACTGCCCCACTAACAGTCCAGCGCTCCCTCAGTACTGTCCCTCCGACAGTGCAGCAATCCCTCAGTACAGCTCCTCCGACAGTTGAGCACTCCCTCAGTACTGTCCCTCCAACAGTGCAGCGCTACCTCAGTACTGCACCTCCGACAGTGCAGCGCTCCCTCAGTACTGTCCCTCCAACAGTGCAGTGCTCCCTCAATAGTGCACCTCCTACAGTGCAGCGCTCCCTCAGTACTGCCCGTCCGACAGTTTAGCTTTCCCTCAGTACTGCCCCTCCGACAGTGCAGCACTCCCTCAATAATGCTCCTCCGACAGTGCAGCGCTACCTCAGTACTGCCCCTCCGACAGTGCAGCGCTACCTCAGTACTTCCCCTCCGACAGTGCAGCAATCCCTCAGTACTGCTCCTCCGACAGTAGAGCACTCCCTCAGTACTGCCCCACTAACAGTGCAGTGCTCCCTCAGTACTGTCCCTCCGACAATGCAGCGCTACCTCAGTACTGCCCCACCGATAGTGCAGCACACCCTCAGTACTGCACCTCCGACAGTGCAGCACTCCCTCAGTACTGCTCCTCCGACAGTGCTGCGCTACCTCAGTACTGCCCCTCCGACAGTGCAGCGCTACCTCAGTACTGCCCCTCCGTCAGTGCAGCAATCCGTCAGTACTGCTCCTCCGACAGTGCAGAACTCCCTCAGTACTGCCCAATCGACAGTGCAGCGCTCCCTCAGTACAGTCCCTCCGACAGTGCAGCGCTCCCTCAGTACTGCCCCTCCGATAGTGCAGCGCATCCTCAGTACTGCCCCTCCGACAGTGCAGCACTCCCTCAATAATGCTCCTCCAACAGTGCAGCGCTACCTCAGTACTGCCCCTCCGACAGTGCAGCGCTACCTCAGTACTGCCCCTCCGACAGTGCAGCAATCCCTCAGTACTGCTCCTCCGACAGTACAGCACTCCCTCAGTACTGCCCAACTAACAGTGCAGCACTCCCTCAATAATGCTCCTCCGACAGTGCAGCGGTACCTCAGTACTGCCCCTCCGACAGTGCAGCGCTACCTCAGTACTGCCCCTCCGACAGTGCAGCAATCCATCAGTACTGCCCCTCCGACAGTGCAGCGCTCCCTCAGTACTGTCCCTCCGACAGTGCAGCGCTCCCTCAGTACTGCACCTCCGACAGTGCAGCGCTCCCTCAGTACTGTCCCTCCGACAGTGCAGCGCTCCCTCAGTACTGCTCCTCCGACAGTGCAGCGCTACCTCAGTACTGCCCCTCCGATAGTGCAGCGCACCCTCAGTACTGCCCCTCCGACAGTGCAGCACTCCCTCAATACAGCTCCTCCGACATTGCAGCGCTACCTCAGTACTGCACTTCCGACAGTGCAGCGCTACCTCAGTACTGCCCCACCGACAGTGCAGCAATCCCTCAGTACTGCTCCTCCGACAGTATAGCACTCCCTCAGTACTGCCCCACTAACAGTCCAGCGCTCCCTCAGTACTGTCCCTCCGACAGAGCAGCGCTCCCTCAGTACTGTCCCTCCGACAGTGCAGCAATCCCTCAGTACAGCTCCTCCGACAGTTGAGCACTCCCTCAGTACTGTCCCTCCAACAGTGCAGCGCTACCTCAGTACTGCACCTCCGACAGTGCAGCGCTCCCTCAGTACTGTCCCTCCAACAGTGCAGTGCACCCTCAATACTGCACCTCCTACAGTGCAGCGCTCCCTCAGTACTGCCCGTCCGACAGTTTAGCTTTCCCTCAGTACTGAACACTCCGAGAGTGCAGCTCTCCCTCAGTACTGACCATTTGATAGTGCAGAAGTGCAGATACAGAGATCTTCTTCTCTTCTTGTTAGGCAGTCCCTCGGAACCGAGGATGACATGCTTCCTCACTTGCTCCCCGATTATCAAAATCCATGGCGAGTCCTTGGACAATGTGAACCACTTTCTATACCTCAGGAGCCTACTGACAACAAGGGCAGACATCGATGATGATGTCCAACACCGCCCTCAGTTTGCCAGAGCAGCCTTCGGTCGCCTGAAGAACAGAGTGTTTGAAGACGAGGATCTCAAACCCAGCACCTAGATAATGGTCTACAGAGCAGTAGTGATACCCGCCCTCCTGTGTGCTTCAGAGACATGGACAATATACAGCAGGCACATTAAAGCACTGGAAGGGTACCACCAACGCTGCCTGCACAAGGTCGTGCAAACTCATTGGCAGGATAGGCGCACCAACGTCAGTGTTCTCGCTCAGGCCAACATCCCCAGCTTCGAAGCTTTGACCACGCTCGATCAGCTCCGATGGACGGGTCACATCGTCCGCATGCCCGATACGAGACCACCAAAACAAGCGCTCTACTCGGAGCTCCGACAAGGCAAGAGAACCCCAGCTGCGCTGAGGAAACACTTCAAGGACACACTCAAACCCTCCTTGAAAAAGTGCAACATTCCCACCGACACCTGGGAATTCCTGGAACAAGAACATACAAAGTGGAGGAAGGCGCCGAACACCTCGAATCTCTTCGCAAGGATCAAGCAGAAGCCAAGCGCAAACAGCAGAAGGAGAGCACGTCAACCCAAGCATCCCGGCCACCAGCCCCTTCAAACACCGTCTGCCCCACCTGTGACAGAGACAGTAGGTCCCGCATTGGAATCATAAGTCACCTGAGAACTCATTTTTAGTGAGGAGGTACAGAGATATACAGATGTGAAGAAACAGATACATAAAGATGTGAAGATATAGAGATATAATGATGTGAAGATACAGAGATATAAAGACGTGAATATACAGAGATATAAAGATGTGAAGATATAGAGATATAAAGATTTGAAAATACAGAGTTAAAAAGATGTGAGGATACAGAGATATAAAGATGTAAATATGCAGAAATATAAAGATGAGCAGATACTGAGATATAAAGATGAGCAGATACAGTGATATAAAGATGTAAAGATGCAGATACAAAGATGAGCAGATACTGAGATAAAAAGATGAGCAGATACTGAGATATAAAGATGTAAGAACATAAGAACATAAGAAATAGGAGCAGGAATAGGCCACTTGGCCCCTCGAGCCTGCTCCGCCATTCATTAAGATCATGGCTGATCTTTGGATCAAAACCATTTCCCTGCCCGCTCCCCATAACCCTTCATTCCCTTATCTTGCAAAAAATCTGTCTATCTCCACCTTAAATGCATTTAATGCCCCAGCATTCACGGCTCTCTGGGGCAGAGAATTCCATAAAGTTACGACCCTCTGAGAGAAGAAATTCCTCCTCATCTCAGTTCTAAAAGGGCGACCATTTATTCTGAAACTATGGCCCCGAGTTCTAGATTTCCCCACGAGGGGAAACATCCTCTCTGCTTCAACCTCGTTGAGCCCCCTCAATATCTTATATGTTTCAATAAGATCACCTCTCATTCTTCTAAATTCCAATGAGTACAGGCCCAACCTGTCCAACCTTTATTCATAAGTCAGCCCCCTCATCTCTGAAATTAACCTAGTGAAACGTCTCTGAACTGCCTCCAATGCAATTGTGTCCTTCTTTAAATAAGGAGACCAAAACTGTACGCAGTGCTCAAGGTGTGGTCTCACCAATACCGTGTACCGTTGTAGCAGGACTTCCCTACTTTTCTACTGCAACCCCCTTGCAATAAAGGCCAACATTCCATTTGTCTTTTTGATTACTTGCTGTACCTGCATGCTAACTTTTTGTGTTTCATGCACATGGACCCCCACGTCCCTCTGAACTGTAGCATTTTGTAATCTCTCTCCATTTAAATAAAAAATGGCTTTTTTTTTCCTGCCAAAGTGGATAACCTCGCAATTTTCAACATTATACTCCATCTGCCAAATGGTTGGTCACTCACTTAGCCTGTCTATATCCCTTTGCAGAATTTTTGAGTCCTCTACACAACTTGCTTTCCCACCCATCTTTGTATCATTCGCAAACTTGGCTACATTACACTCGATCCCTTCATCCATATCATTAATGCAGATTGTAAATAGTTGGGGCACCAGCATCGAACCCTGTGGCACCCCACTAGTTACCGTTTGCCAATCGGAAAATGACCCATTTATCCCGACTCTCTGCTTTCTGTTAGTTAGCCAATTCTCTATCCATGCTAATATATTACCCCCAACTCCGTGTGCTCTTATATTATGCAGTAACCTTTTATGTGGCACCTTATCGAATGCCTTCTGGAAATCCAAATACACCACATCCACTGGCTCACCTTTATCTACCCTGCTCGTTACATCCTAAAAGATCTCCAGTAAATTTGTTAAACATGATTTCTCTTTCATAAAACCATGCTAACTCTGCTTGACTGCTTTATGATTTTCCAAATGACCTGCTAGCACTTCTTTAATAAAGGACTGCAGCATTTTGCCAACGACCGATGTTAGGTTAACTGGTCTATAGATTCCTGCATTCTCTCTCCCTCCTTTCTTAAATAGGGGTGCTACATTTGCGGTTTTCCAATCCGCTGTGACCTCTCTAGAGTCCAGGGAATTTTGGTATATTGCAACCAATGCATCCACTATCTCTGCAGCCACTTCATTTAAGACCCTGCGATGCAGACAATCAGGACCAGAAACAGAGATCTAAAGATGAGTAGATACAGAGATATAAAGATATGAAGATACGGAGGTATAAAGATGTGCAGATACAGAGATATAAAGATGTGAGGATACAGAGATATTACGATGTTAAGATACAGAGATATAAAGTTGAGCAGATACAGAGATATAAAGATATGAAGATACAGAGATATGAAGAAGTGAAGATACAGATGACGTAAGAAAAGTACTAGGCACTTGGTCTAAGCGTTAAACAAAGCTTTAATCAACTGTTTTACAACATGGAGGTCTAGTTGTGTCCTTCACTAGTCCCTGTTAAGAATGTCCCGCGCAAGCTGGGCGCGTGCCCGAGTATTTAAACTCTCCCTGGACAGCGCCACCAGCAGGCCGCTCAGTATTATTTCATGAGTCATTTCCACATGAATGACAAGATTCATGTCAACAGAGATAGACAGATGTGATGATATAGAGAGATAAAGATGTGATGATACAGGGATATAAAGATGTGATGTTACAGAGATATAAAGATGAAAAGATACAGAGATATAAAGATGTGAAGAGACAGAGATATAAAGATGAAAAGATACAGAGATATAAAGATGTGAAAATACAGAGAAATAAAGATGAGCAGATACAGAGATATAAAGATGAGCAGTTACAGAGATATAACGAAGTTAAAATACAGAGATGTTACTAGAGAGGTAGGGAGATGCTGAGATGAGATGGAGAGTGAAATATCCAGGATACATTGGGCGATCAAGAAAACTCCAGTGGAAATACAACCCACTGCCCCCCACTTTTTATACAGGAAAGAGGGATCTCTTACTTTATGGCTTGCGTGTGTCACAGTGTTACTGATCAAAGACTCTAAGTGAGAGAGAGAGAGAGAGAGAGAGAGAGAGACAAAAATAGTAACAGAGCGATGGAATCATACACGTTTCCAGCACAGAAGGAGGTCATTCTGTGTCTGTGCCGGCCGATTTATAAAGCTATCCAGCCTAAGCCCACTTTCCTGCTCTTGGTCCGTAGCCTTATGGGTTTCGGCACTTCAAATGCATATATGCCTCTTGGTTATTGACCTCACTGCTGAGGGAAATAAGTCCTTCAGATACACTCTATCTCGGTCCCTCATAATTTTATATACCTTCATTTAATCTTCCCTCAGCCTCCAATATTCAAAAGAAAACAATGCCAGTCTATCCAATCTTTCCTTAAAGCTAAAATTCTCCATTCCTGGCAACTTTCCCCTCCCCCTGTGAATCTCCCCACTCCCCCTGTGAATCTCCCCCTGTGAATCTCCCCACTTCCCCTGTGAATCTTGCCCCTCCCCCTGTGAATCTCCCCCTGTGAATCTCCCCACTCCCCCTGTGAATCTTGCCCCTCCCCCTGTGAATCTCCCCGCTCCCACTGTATATCTCCACCCCCCCTGTGAATCTCCCCACTCCCCCTGTGAATCTTGCCCCTCCCCCTGTGAATCTCCCCCCTCCCCCTGTGAATAATCACCTTCCCCTGTGAATACACCCCCTCCCCGTGCGAACCTGGCCCCTCCCCCTGTGAATCTCCACACTGTGAATCTCCCCCTCCCACTGTGAATCTCACCCTCCCCCTGTGAATATCGCTGCTCCACCTGTGAATCACCCCCGTGAATCTCTTCCCCCTGTGTATCTCCCCCCTCCCCCTGTGAATATCTCTCCTCCACCTGTGAATCTCCCCCACTGTGAATCTCCCCCCTCCCACTGTGAATCTCCCTCTCCACCTGTGAATCTCCCTCTCCACCTGTGAATCTCCACCTCCCCCTGTAAATATCCCACATCTCCCTGTGAATCTCCTCCTCCCCCTGTGAATCTCCTCCTCTCCCTGTGAATCTCCTACTCCCCCTGTTAATATCCCTCCTCCACCTGTGAATCTTCCCCCTCCACCTGTGAATCTTCCCCCTCCACCTGTGAAACTTCCCCCTCCACCTGTGAATCTCACCCCCTGTGATTCTCTCCCCCTGTGAATCTCATCCCCCTGTGAATCTCCTCCCCCTGTGAATCTCCCCCTCCCCCTCTGAATTTTTCACCTTTCCCTTGTGAATCTCCCCCTCCCCCTCTGAATCGCCCCCTCCCTCTGTGAAACTCCCCTTTCCCTTGTGAATCTCCCCCTCCCCCTGTGATTCTCTCCCCTCCCGCTGTGAATCTCATCCACTCCCCTTTTGAATCTCCACCCCACCCGGTGAAGAGAGGCAGGGATAGGTGTGTAACTGAGTAGGCATTGATAGATAAAAGGGGTTGAGATAGGTCTGTAACTGAGTGGGCAGTGATAGAGAGACGGAGGTAGGGTTGGCATGTAACTGAGTCGGTAGTAATAGAGAGAGGTAGGTAGAGATAGGTGTGTAACTGAGTGGGCAATGATACAGAGAGAGGGAGGTAGAGATAGGCGTGTAACTGAGTGTAGAGTGATCGAGAGAGGGAGGTAAAGATAGGCATGTAACTGAGTGGGCATTGATAGAGAAAAGGGGTTGAGATAGGCGTGTAACTGAGTGAGCAGTAATATGGAGAGGGATTTATATAAAGGCTTGTAACTGAGTGAGCAGTAATAGGGAGAGGGATTTATAAAAAGGCTTGTAACTGAGTGTGCAGTTTTGGAGTGAGTGTTGTAGAGATAGGTTTATAAATGAGTGGGCAGTGATAGAGAGAAACCAATAGACGGCGAGAGAAAGAGATGTGTAACTTTGTGGGCAGTGATAGAGAGACGCCAACAGAGGGAGCGAGGAAAAGAGCGATGTGTAACTGACTGGGCATTGATAGAGAAACAAAAACAAAGGGAGAGAGAGAGAGAGAGGTCTAACTGAGTGTGCGGTGATAGAGAGAAACCAACAGAGGGTGAGAGAGAAAAATAAGAGGTGTGCAAATGAGTGAGCAGTGATAGAGAGACAGAACAGACGGAGAGAGCGTGCAAGAGCATAACCTGCGTGGGCGGTGATAGACAGACACCAACAGAGGGAGAGACAGAGTTAGCAGTGTATCAGGGTGGGCAGTGATATAGAGACACTAACAGAGGGAGAGAGAGTGAGAGGGGTAACCGAGCGAGCAGTAATAGAGAGACATAAACAGAGAGAGAGAGAGAGAGTGGTGCAATTGAAAGCAGTGATTGATAGACACCAACAGAGGGAGAGAGAGAGGTGTAACTGAGTGGGCAGTGGTGGAGATACACCAACAGAGGGAGAGCGAGAGAGAGAGAGAGGTGTAACTGACTGAGCATTGATAGAGAGAAACCAACAGAGGGAGAGAGAGAGAGAGAGAGAGAGAGAGGTGTAACTGAGTGTGCAGTGATAGAGAGACACCAACAGAGGGAGAGAGAGAGTGTTGTAATTGAGAGCAGTGCCAGTGGGAAAACAAAAGAGGGAGAGAGAGAGAGAGGTGTAACTGAGTAGACAGTGATAGAGGGAAAAACAAAGGGAGAGAGGTAGAGAGAGAGATGGAGAGGTGCAATACAGAGCAGTGATAGACAGACACCAACAGAGGGAGAGAGAGGGAGAGATAGACGTGTAACTGAGTGGGCAGTGACAGAGAGACACAAACAGAGGGAGAGAGATAGAGAGAAGTGTATTTGAGTAGGCAGTGTCAGAGGAACACCAACAGCGGGAGACTGAGAGAGAGAGACGTGTAACTGAGTGGGCAGTGATAGAGAGACACCAACAGAGGGAGAAGAGAGGTGTCGGCTTGGTGATTGCCCTCTGCGCGTGGCTCTACCTTGGAATGGGCCTGCACCTTTTGGATGTAGACCCCACCTTCCTCCCCTACTGCCCTCATGATTTTCTCCAACAGAGGGTTGATGGCCAGGGGTCTCACATCAGCGGAGGTGTATCCACGACGGGACCAGATGGCCAGGTACTCTGTACACGAATTGGAGGTGAACATGCTGTCCGAGCAAATCGTGTATGGGGTAGGGAATTCCTCAGGGTGTGTGACTACATACACCACCGCAGACAGTTCAGCCTGCTGGGCACTCATGGTGCTGGGGAGCTTGATTGCCAGAGCAATGCCTGCCTCTGGGTCATAAATCCCACATCCTGTGAGTCGTTTGCCAGCTGATACTCTGCTTGAACCGTCCACATAGATTTCGCGGCCCGTGGGGTGTATCCCAGCTCGGAAACCTATGTTGACTTCCCATACCCCTTCAACGGAACACCGGTGGGCTGTCCCTGAGTAAATCATGTTGGCTGCGAGCTTTGGCTCGCAGAGACCTTTTACCCTCAGATCCATTTGTGAGAAAAGCAGGGTCCAGCGAGCAATGCGGGCACTGCTCACTGTCCCATCTTTAATTCTCCCATCCAAGAGCATCTGGGTGGGCGTGTGGTGAGTGAGGAGTGTGATGGGAGAGGTGCCTGTGAAGATCAATGATCATTTCACAGCCCAGTGAGTGGCTAGGAGGTGCCTCTCACAGTTAGAGTAGCTCCTCTCCACATCAGTGAGTACTCTGGAGGAGTAAACCACTGGTCTCAGCTTGCCATGCCTCACTTGGAGCAGCACTGCACTCAGACTGTCCCCACTGGCTGCTACCTCCAGGAAAAACTCTTCCCCTCCATCAATGGCCGCTAGAGCCGGTGCGGTCTGCAGATCTCTCTTGAGTTTCACAAAGGCAGCCTCGCAACCCTCATCTCAAACCCGCTCCTCCCCCTTGTGTAGGAGTCGGAACAGAGGGGCTGCTGTGGCTGCGTAATCCTCAATGAAATCTCTACAGTACCCAGTTAGCCCTAGAAGAGACCTTACTCCTGTAACTGTGTTGGGGGCTGGTAACTCCTGAACTGCTTCCCTTCTAGCTTTGTCAATGGGCCTCTCCCCTGCTCGCACAGCCAGGCCCACGAATTTGACTTCCCGCTGGCCAACCTCTGCCTTCTTGGGGTTTACTTTAAAGCCCTCTTGCCTGAGCAGTTCCTGCAGTTCTGCCAGAAGGGGACCATGTTCCTCTACCTCATCGGTAAAGAGGAGTAGGTCGTCCACATACTGGACCAGCTGATGGGGCGTGTTGAAGCCCTTCAATCAATTCGCCATATATTGGTGAAAAATGCTTGGGCTGTTGTGGAAGCCCTGGGGCAGACCGTTCCATGTGTACTGTTAGCCTTTAAATGTAAAGGCGAACTTTTACTGATCCTCTCTCCTTAGTTGGATGGACCAGAACCCGTTGGAAATATCTAGCACTGTAAAGGTGATTGCAGATGCTGGGATACTTCCAATGAGGTCGGCTACGGCTGCAACCGTGGGGGCACAGGCGGGGATGTTTCGGTTGAGTACTCGATAGTCTACTGTGGCCCTGCAGGAGTTGTTTGGTTTTCTAACCGGCCACAGTGGGGAGTTCACGTAGGTAACTATAGGTCTCAATAGCCCCTGCTTGACTGAAGAAGTCAAAGCCGTTTCCAAGTCTGTCTCAGCTTCCCTGGGGAAGTTATACTGCTTTTGTGGGCGGTTCATGGGGTCCCCACTCACACTAACCTCAATCCCGGTTACCCTCCCACAGTCGTGCTTGTGAGTGGCAAATGCTGCGAGGTTTTCCTGCACAAATGCCTGGTACTCCATTGGAGTGTAACTGACCATGAGTTCGAGATCGTAACCATCCTTTGGTTTTACTGTGCACAAGGTCCTCTTGCCTTGTGCCTCCGGGATGACTGCTACCTCACTACCCTTTTGGGTACATGCTCCCCATAGACAGTGGTTCCTTAAATCCACTAAAATCCTGTGGCCTGTGATAAAGTCGGCCCCCAGAACCCCCAAGCCTTCTTGCTCCCACTTCATTAGGACACAGGTCCACTTGGTGTCAGCGTTCCCAAATGAATGGACAGCGGGATGGAGAATGAGCCAGCCTGCTCGTTACCTGTGAATCCCACTAAACTGTACGGGACCCCGTTAAACAGAGCTGAAGTGGCTCGGTTATCTGAATAAATGAGGGTGCTCGAAGCTCCTGTGTCTAACAGATAGGTCCCTTCCACCTTTTCTACCTCCATCTTAACATGCGGCCTCTTCCAGGCATCTTACTCGAGGTGACACAGGTAGCCCGGCTGTGCTAGCTCTAGTCATGCCTCTGGGTTGGGTGGAGCAGATGGGATTAGAGCGCCAGTGGCTGTAGCCACCTTCCCTGGGCCATCAAACAGGACTCTGACGGCCGCTACTATTGTGTCCAGTGTGGGGAAGAGGTCGGTGCCTCTACTTTTGGGGCAGGAGTTGGGGACTTCTTTCCTAGGCTGTCCTTCCAGGGATTCCTACAGTCCTTTCTCCAGTGCCCAGTCATCCTGCACCCGAAGCAGCTACGCTTCGTGTCGGAAGGTTTACCACCTCCTGGTGCCACTCCTTCTTCTCCTGACTGGGCTTTATCTCATGCACCTTCCCTTTCGGTGGGGTGTCTTCAGCTCCCCTACCGTTCCGGTAGGCTAGGGTCAGTTGCCTGACCACTGCCTCCTCGGTGACCCGGGGATCTCTTGGGTCAAACCAAAGCTCAGCCTTGGCTTTGACTCGTGGCAAGCTGTTTGCCACTAGGCTACGGAGCCAGTGGGCCAGCTCATCCCTGTTCAGGTTAGCCCTGTCGAGAGCCCCATTACAAGCACCCCTGTACACCGGCCACAGCCTGTCTGCGAAAGCCTGTGGGGTCTCCCCTGCGAGCTGCACTGTTTTCTCCTCCCGGGGGAAAGGACTTCCCTCATTCATTCCAATGGCCTCTAAAACTTTCTCTCTGACGGCAGCATACCCATTCTGTCCTCTCTTGCTCTCAGCAGAGAGGGACTGGTATAGTTTGCCATCTAATGAGAACAGGAGCATTTTTGCCATCTCGGCATCATCACAGTCGTTTATGCCTGCTGCCTGTTCCACCTCCATGAAGTGGACTGAGGGGTCTTCCTTTTGGGTAAGTTTACTCAGGTGGCTTACCATAGCCCTAAGCTGTTGTGTACCGTGGGGAGCCAAGAATTGATTTTCAAGGGGTCCCTGACCTCCACCACCGGCGGGCGGGCCAAATTTTTGCGGTCGTGCTGGGCACATTGGCCCTGGCTCCGACTTCTCCTGCATCGGTTGCCCCCCTCTCCCTGCTGCCAGACCGAGTCAAAACTCGGAGAAACAGGTAATGGTGTGCACTCCCTGTCAGCCTCACATATTGTCTGCCCCTCCTGCTGCCTAACCAAGCTTCTCCTTGGCGGCACAGGTGGTGGTCTAACAGTCACCCCTTGATACTCCAGGTCTACCTGGGCCACACCCGGGCTTATCAGGCACAGCATGCCTTTTTTTTGGACAGAGCAAGGTTCAGACTCTCAATCTGCTTCTGACAGGGGCCGTGGTCCCCTACCTCAAACTCCCTTGTACTGGCTGCACTGTAAGCTGCCTGAACATCGTTTAACTTATGTGTGAGTTCCCTTAATTGCTTGGCAAGGCGGGTGTTCTCTTCCCGCAATGCCAATTCACTACTTTTGGCCTCGGTGGCCTGATACTGCAGGTATCCCTTACTGGCACGGTGTTCCTCCAGCATCTGTGATTGTTCCTGATCTTTTGTGCCAAGCTCTGCTAACAACTTGTCCCCTGCTATAGCTCTGGCATGGGACAGTTGGCTTTCTTCCTTTAGCTCTTCTGTGAGAGCCTGAATGCGCTTCCCCATAAGCTGCATTTGTTTCTGGGAGTAGACCAACCATATAGCTTTCTCCACAGACTTATTGTATTCCTTGCTCTCAGTCCATGCAGCTGCAGCGTCCACAGGACGTTCAGCATGCAACAGCCTGAGGACCCATTTCTTGGTGATATTGACTTTTTTATAGACATAGGATGACATCCTCTCTTCAATTTTTGTTCTCTCCTCAAAACCAGCATTTACTGCTTTACAACACTTTCGCCAAAGTCCTGCCGCTGTCGCCATTATGTAGGGGGTGGTAATGGGGTCAGCCTACGCCTTCTGACTCAGTGAGCGGTTCGATTCGCTCCCACGCCCCTGGTTCCTAGACTTTGGAATTATTTAGGGGTTGTGAACAAAAATGCAGTCGACAGCAGGTTCTGTGGAAAGAATGTTGACTTTATTAAAAGAAAAAGGTAAGAAACTTAATACACACTTAATACTTAAACACAGATTGGGGAGCACACGGTACAGACGAGTGAAAATGACAATATACCAAACTAAAACCTTATCCCTCCCCAAGATCCCACTATCTAGCTAGGTTTTTGGTTTCAGGAGATCAGGGATAATGCTCACCAACGAATCCTTGACAGGATTTTAGAGTCTTTTGATTAGAAGATTTCGTAAGGCCCTTGTTGCTGCGAGTTGTCCGATGGTCACTGAGGCAGTCGCTCTGGTTTCTTCTTGTGTGATGGTCTGTTTGTTGGCCTTCCTCCTCGTGGCTTGTAGTGGTTTTGCTGGAGCAGGGAGAGAGCTGTGCCAGCGTTGTCAGCGAGTCCAAAAGAGAAAGAGTCTTGGGACAAGCTTCAATTATATTGTCTTTTTCGCGCCAAAAACCCCTTCCTAAAACGGTTTCCTTTAGGTTGCAAATGAGCCTTGTATAGTCCATTGTCTAGTTTTGGCGGGCTTGCCAGTTCCGATGGCTTTAGCTCAGTGTTAAACATGTCCTAATCGTTTTCCGATTGAACACAGCCTTATCTACGCGCCAAATCTCAACCCTATTGTGCTCGGTCTATTGGCGGGCTTTTAAACCTGTCCTGTGCATACCTGGTTGATTGGTTTTTGATGAAGTACTAAATGTTTTATTGATTTCAAAAGAGGTCTTGGATTATTCATATTTCGATGTGTTGTGAGGCTTTTGGGTTTTGTCTTTTCCTCCTTGAAAGGAAGGCAGTGCAAACACACTGCCAGACAGCTTACTACACTGCCTGGCCACGCCCCTCTGCAGCCTGTGTGTCTGTGAAAGGTGTCTTTCCCGACAGTAAGATTCGAAAAGTCATTTTCCTCCGGGTTTTCTTCTTGTGATCTTTAAAAATGTCCAAAACTGAGGGTTTTACCTCAAATCACTTCACTTAGGGTTCTGTTCGAGTTTCTGGGGGATTTTGCGAAGCCTACACATGCGCCTTTCCATCAGACAAACCATTGTGGAAATTTGGTGGCAAAGTATTGCACTCTACATAAAACCACCTGATTAAACGGTCATCGGTTAATTTTTAGTCCTAGAATTTTGTCTCGGACGATGGCCCTAAACAGGTGGTATTGGATCGGCCCTTTATGCGCTGCCCAGCCTATCCAATCTTTCCTCATTGCTAAAATTCTCCAGTCCTGCCAACATCCTCGTAAATCTCATAGTTCTGTAATTTTTTCGCTTCCAGTATTTATCCAATTCCCTTTCGAAAGTTACTGTTGAATCTGCTTCCACCGCCCTTTCAGTAAACGCATTCTAGATCGCAACAACTCGCTGTGTAAAAAAAAGTTTCCTTATCTCTCCCTCTGGTTCTTTTGCGAATTATATTAAATCTCTGTCCTCTGGTTACAGACCCTTCTGGAAAAAGTTTCTCCATATTGCCTTCATGATTTTTAACACCTCGAATAAATCTCTCCTTAACCCTCTCTGCTTTAAGGAGAACAACCCCAGTTTCTCCAGTCTCTACACATAACTGAAGTCCCCCATCCCTGGTACCATTCTAGTAAATTTCCTCTGCACCCTCTCCAAGTTCTTGTCCTCCTTCCGAAAGTGTGATGCCCAGAATTGGAGACAATACGCCTGCTGGTGCCTAACCAGTGATTTATAAAGGTAAGGCATAACTTCCTCACTTTTGTGCTGTATGCCTCTGTTGATAGCGGCGAGGATCCCGTATGCTTTTTAACAGCTTGATCAACACGTCCTGTTACCTTCAAAGATTTGTGTTGGAGAACCCCAGGTATCTCTGCTCCTTCAGACCCTCGTAAATTGCACCGTTTCGTTTACTTTTATGCGGGGAATTACAGAGATTAGGGCCTCGGCAGCTGAAGGCACAGCAGCCAATGGTGGGATGATGGAAATCAGTGATGTAAGAAAAGTCAGAATCAATGTAGTGCAGAGATCTCGGAAGATAGAAAAACTAGAGAAGGTTATAGCAATCGGGAGCTGCGAGGCCATGGCGGGCTTTGAACATGAGGATGACAATATTAAACTCCAGGGGTTAACGGACCGTGAGCCAGTGTAGTTCAGTGAGCACAGCGGGTGATGGGTGAACATAAGAGCATAAGAAATAGGAGCAGGAGTAGGCCATTTACCCCTCGAGCCTGCTCCGCCATTCAATAAGATCATGGCTGACCTTGTACATCAACTCCACTTTCCTGCCCCATCCCCATATCCATTGATTCTCCGAATATCCACAAATCTATCGATATATTTCTTGAATATATTCAACGGCTTAGCACCCACAGACCTCTGAGGTAGAGAATTCCAAAGATTCACACCCTCTGGGTGAAGACATTTCTCCTCATCTGAGTTCTAAATGGTACACACCTTATTCTGAGACTGTGACTGCTGGTTCTCGACTCGCCAGCTAAGGGAAACATCCTCCCTGCATCTAGCCTTTCAAGCCCTGTAAGAATTTGGTATGTTTCAATGAGATCTCCTCTCATTCTTCCAAACTCTACACAATATAGAACTAATCTACTTAATCTCTCCTCATAGGACAATTCCCCCATCCCAGGAATCAGTCTGGTGAACCTTCGTTGCACTCCCTCTGTGGCAAGCTTTGGTCTCCTTCGGTAAAGAGACCAAAACTGTACACGATACTCCAGGTGTGTTCTCAACTGGGCCCTATATAATTGCAGTAAGACTTCTTTACGCTTCTACTCAAATCCTCGTGTAATAAATGCCAACATACCATTTGCTTTCCTAATTGCTTGCTGTACCTCCATTTTAACTATCAGTGATTCGTGTAGAAGGATACCCAGGTCCCTCTGAACAACAACATTTTCCAATCTCTCATCATTTAAAAAATAGTCTGCTTTCCTATTTTTCCTACCAATGTAGAAAACTTCACGTTTCTCCACATTATATTCCATTTTACATGTCCTTGCACACTCAATTAACCTGTATCTGTCTGTATCCACTTGAATCCACTTTTCAGGATCACTCTCCACAAATAATCAGTGACATGTTCGGGGTTTCCTGCTTCTTTCTGTTTCCTTTTCAGGTTTACAACATTTGACTTTTGTGTTTTGTAATTAGGACAGTGAAGTAACCGCCTTAAATCGCCACCCTAAGAAATTTAGTTTGCTGGTTTGTACTATGAACAACACTTACCTTTGCGTAATGTGTCGATCCAGACAGGGACCGAAAGTCCAGGTTAATGATTGCGAAGAGCAGCTGACGGAATCACCGAGCTCGACACGTGGATAAAAGCGGGAGTGTCTGAGAGGGACTCGTGGAATTGGGGATCGGGGCTGGTGGAGTGACATCGGGCAAACACGTGATTCCACTCAGAAAAGCAATGTCTGAAAAGGCCTGAGTACTGCCCACACTGAGAGTTTTTGAGGAAAACAGCGAGAGCGGCGCAGAGAGCATCGAAATATTCCATTCAAGGGCTGGAAACAGGACAGAAACGGCAGCTGTGGAATCAGCACCGGGCTGAATGGAAGGGGATACCGAAATTGCACGGGGCATGTTAACACTTCTGATGGATCAGTAATGGCGAGTGAGCGCCGCCAGGTGGTAAATGTGCACGGTGCATGTCAACAGCTCGTTTTATTTTTATTTATTCATTCTCGGGATTTGGGCGTCACTAGCAAGGCTTGCATTTGTTGCCATAGCTTTCTTGTCTTTGTTGATCTTATAGATGGTAAACACTGCAGCCACGCCGCACCGGGAGTGGAGGGAGTAAATGATTAATGTGGTAGATGGGTTGCCGATCAAACATTTTAGCAGGTCTGCAATATAATTAATTGCGAATGAGCGCCCCCTGGTGGCTTACTATACACGGTGCCTGTTACCGATTCTTAAGTATAAGTGACGGCTAGTATGCGGCCCCTGCTGGTATAATGTGTACAGTGCTTCTCAGCAGTTCTTTCGCGATTAACTTGTACTTCTTTCAACTTCGTATCCAGTATTCGCTGCTCAGGATGTGGACTCCTCAACACTGGGGGACCAAACGCTGATTGGGTAATCGCTTTGCGGAACACCTCCGTTCTGTTCGCATGTGTGACCCTGAGTTTCCAGTCGCCTGACATTTTATTTCGCTGAGCCACTCCCACACTGACCTCTCTGTCCTTGGCCAGCTGCACTGAAGCTCAGCGGAAGCTCGAGGAACGGCACTTCATCTTTCGATTAGGCATTTAACAGCGTTCCAGACTCAACGTCGAGTTCAACAATTTCTGATCATAAACACTGTTCCAATTTTTTTGACTGCAGCTGTTGTTAATGATTCTGCTATTGCCATTTACACCTCCTCTAGACGATTTTGGTCTATTCTCTCATTTCCCTGACTCTGTATTGCTTAAAACAAGTTACATCTTTAACTTTTTCATATTTTGATGAAAGATAATCGACCTGAGACGTTAAATTTGTTTCCCTCGCGACTTTCGAGCATTTTCAGTTTTTATTTCAGCTTTCCAAAATCCGAAAAACTGTTGCTTTCTTATTTACAGAAGTATCAGAAATGGTAAGTGTGCGCCCCGTGAGGTTGCAGGTGCACGATGCATGTTAGCAAGTCTGCTGCTTAAGTAATGGTGAGTGTGCGCCCCCTGCTGGAGCATGTTAGGCGGTCTGCAGTATAAGTGAGGATGCTTGTGCGCCCACTCGTTGTTTATTGCAGAAAGTGCGATGCATTCAACCGTTAATGTACTTGGTCGATATTTAGTATTTTTTTATGTTTATCAAGACATTAAGTTCCTGACACTGAAATAATTCAACTCAGAAAGAAAAATTATCAATTCTTACAGCCGATAATTTATTCTGCGGGTGGAAGGAAAGCCTGTGGGGTTACCGAGTGATGGTGAAAACGTTATTAACTTTTCTTTCATTGAACCAAAGTGTGGTGAACTTTTATCTTTTCTCATTTGATAGACTGCATTTTAAGGTTTTCGTTCAAAATGTTCAGTGTTTCTGACACCAGAGCTCTGTGTGAGGAGCTGGTGAGTGAACAGAGTCAGCGCTGAATGCAGGAGCTCCTCTGACAGTCTCTCTCTCTGATGTGTGGGGTGGTGTGGGCGGGGGAGTGTTGATTAACAGCTGAAGTCTGTTTGTGGTTCATCCAACGCAGAAAGTTCCTTCCAAACGTGTTTATGACCGACAGCTGCAAACAACTGCTTTGTCTCAGAGCACATTAAGTTAATCAATCCCGGATCATTCCGTGTCTGTTTAAAGGGATTTGTTGTCAGTCCAGGATCATTCTGTACCTGTTTGAAGTGGTTTACTGTCGGTCCTGCTCGTTCTGTGTCTGTTAAAAGGGGTGTATCAGTCCTGGATCATTCTGCGTCTGCTTAAAATGGGTTTGCTCTCAGTCCCCGATCATTCAGTCCCGGAACATAAGAACAGAAGAATTATGAGTCGGAATAGGTAATACGGCCCATCGAACCTGCTGCGCCATTCAATGAGATCATGGCTGAACTGCTACATCAACTATATTCCCCCGCCCATCCCCATAGACCTTGATTCTCTTATTGCCCAAAAATATATCGACCTCAGTCTTGAATATACTCGTCGACTGAGCATCCACAGTTCTCTGGAGTAGAGAATTCCAATGATATACAACCCTCGGAGAGAAGAAATGTCTCCTGATCTCAGTCCTTAATGGCCGACCCATTCACCTGGGAGTAAGGCCCGTAGTTCTACACTCTCCAGCCAGGGGATGCACCCGCTCACCATCTACCCTGTCAAACCCTCTAACAATTTTATACATTTCCATGAAATCAGATCTAATTTTTAAAAACTCCAGAGCGTATAGGCCCTTTCTACTCAATCTCTCTTCATAGAACAGCCTTCTCATCTCTGGAATCAACCCAGCGAAGCTTCTTTGCACCCCCTCCAAGGCAATTATTTCCTTCCTTAGATAAGCAAACCAACATTGTACACAGTACTCCAGGTGTGGTCTCACCAAAGCCAGAATATAGTTGCAGCAATACTTCCTTACTCTTATACTCCAACCCCCTTGCAATAAAGACTAACATAACATCTCTGTTCCTAATTGCTTGCTGTTCCTGCATGTTTTTGTGTACACGGACCTGCAAATCCCTCTGAATAGCAACACTAACTAGTCTCTCATCTTTTAAAAAAATAAACTTTTCCGTTCATCCTACCAAAGTGGATAATTTCACCCCCGCCCCCCCCCCCCCCCCACATTAAAGTCCATCTGTCAACTTCTTGCCAAATCACTTAACTGGTCTATATCCTTTTGTAGCCTCTTTACCTTCGCCTCACACTTTATTTTCCTACCGAGCTTTGTATCGTCAGCAAACTTGGATATATTACACTCGGCCCCTCATCTAAGTAATTGATATAGATTGTAAATAGCTTAGGGTCAAGCACTGATCTTTCCGCACTCCACTCGGTTCAACCTGCCATTCCAAAAATGACCCGTCTATTCCTGCCCTATGCTTTCTGTCCGTTAGACAATCCTCAGTACATACTAATATATTACACCCAATCCCATGAGCACTAATCTTATGTAACAACCTCTTGCGTGGCACCTTATCGAATGTTTTATGAAAATCCAAATATACTACATCCACTGGTTCCCCCTTATCTACCCTGCTAGTTGAAACCTCAAAAAACTCTAACTGATTTGTCAAACACGATTTCGCATTTCATGAAACAGTGTTGACTCTGCCTAATCATATTCTGATTTTCCAACTGCCTTGTTACCATGTACTTAGTAATATGTTCCAGCATTTTCCCAATGCCTGATCTCAGGATAACTGACATCCAATTTCCTGTATACTCTGTCCATCCTTTCTTGAATAGTGTGGTATAATTTCCTGCCTTCCAATGCACGGGGACCGTTCTAGAATCTGGGGAATTCTGGAAGATCCAAACCATCCTCTGCTAACATTTGCTTCCTGTGTCAGCTGTGGCTCAGTTGGTAGCACCCTCGCATCTGAGTCAGAATGTTGTGGGTTCACAGTCCCACTCCAGAGACTTGAGGACAAAAATCTAGGCTGACCCTCCAGTGCAATACTGAGGGAGTGCTGCACTGTCGGAAGTGCCGTCTTTCGAATGAGATGTTAAACTGCTGTCCCCGTCTCTTTCTCTCAGTTGGATGTAAAAGATCCCATCCCACTATTTCGAAGAAGGGGAATTATCCCCAGTGTCCACACCCAACATCATTACAACAGATGATCTAGCCATTATCACATGTTAGTTTGTGGACGGTTGCTGTGCGGAAATTGGCTGCTGCTTTTCCAACACTACAAGTGGCTACACTTGAAAAAGCCTTTCATTGGCTGTAAAGTGCTATTGCACTATATTTGACGTCACTCCCTATAAAACCAAAGCCATCAGGTCCGAGGGATATGTTTGTTTTTAGTCCCATTAATTTCTCCATTACTTTTTCTTTAATAATATTAATTCATTTAAGTTGCTCATGCTCATTAGACCATTGGTTCCCCACAATTTCTGGTGTGTTGTTTGAGCCTTCTATTGATAAGACAGATACCAAATATTTGTTTAACTTCTCTGCAATTTCCTTTTCCCCCATTTATAACTTCTGCTCTATCTCTGCCTCTGAGGGACCCACGTTTACTTGGGCTAATCCTTCATTTTTACATACTTTAAAAGCTTACAATTTGTTTTTATATTTCTTTCCAGTTGGCTGTCATATTCTATTTTATCCCTCTTTATCAATCTCTTGATCATCCATTGCTGAATTTAAAAAATCTCCTAATCCATAGGATTACTATACTTTTGGCATCTTTGTAAGACTCTTCTTTTAATCTAATAATATCCTTAACTTCTCTAGTTAGACATGGTTGGACAACTTTTCCAGTGGAGTGTTTTTATTCCTCTAGTGATTTTATATTTGTTGAGAATTATGAATTGTTCATTTAAATGTTTTCCATTGTTTTTTAACCATCATATCTTTTAATCCCATTTCTCAATCTACTTTTGCCAAATCGCCCCTCATATCCCTGTAATTGAATTTGTTTAAATTTCTGACACCAGTTTCTGACTTAACCGCATCATTCTCAAAATAAATATGAAATTTTATCATATTATGATCACTCTCACCCAGATGATTCTTTACTATAATATTACTAATTAACTCTGTTTCGTTACACAATACCAAATATAAAATAGCTTGTTCCCCAGTTTGGTCGAAATATTGTTCTAGAAAACTGTCTCGAAGTATTCCAAGAACTCATCCTCCAAAACCTTCTGCCAATTTTATTTGCAGTCTGTATGAAGAGTAATGTCTCCGTGTTTATTGCATTAACCTTGATATATGCTGCACTAATTTCCAGATGTATACACTGTCCAACACAATGATTACAATTATCGTTCCTATAAACTAGTGTTATCTGCCAATTACCGCCCCATCAATCAACTCTCAATCATCAGCAAAGTGATGCAAGGTGTCATTGACAGTGCTATCAAGCGGCACTTACTCACCAAAAACCTGACCACTGAAGCCCAGTTTAGATTCCAACTAGACCACTCGGCTCCCGACCTCATTACAACATTAGTTCAAAAATGGTCAAAGGAACTGAATTCCAGAGACGAGGTGAGAGTGACTGCCCTTGACATCAAGGCAGCATTTGACCGAGTGTGGCATCAAAGAGCCCAACAAAACTGAAGTCAATGGGAATCGGGGGGGAAACTCTCCACTGGTTGGAGTCATAACTAGCACAAAGTAAGATGGTTGTGGTGATTGAAGGACAATCATCACAGCCCCAGGACATCGCTGCAGGTGTTCCTCAGGGCAGTGCCGTGGGCCGTACCTTCTTCAGCTGCTTCATCAATGAGCTTCCCTCCAACATAAGGTCAGTAATGGGGATGTTGGCTGATGACAGCACAGTGTTGAGCACCATTCACAACTCCTCAGATAATGAAGCAGTCCATGCCCGCTTGCAACAAGACATGGACGACGTTCAGACTTGGGCTGATAAGTGGCAGGTAATATTCGCGCCACAGAAGTGCCCGGCAATGACTATTTCCAACAAGCGGGAGTCAAACCACCTCCACTTGACATTCAACGATATTACCATCGCCGAGGCCCCCACCATCGAGATGCTAGGGGTCACCATTGACCAGTAAATTAACTGGACCAGCCACATAAATACTGTGACAACAAGGGCAAGTCAGAGGCTAGGTATTCTACGGCGAGTATCTCACCTCCTGACTCTCCACATCCTTTCCAACATCTACAAGTCACAAGTAAGGAGTGTGATGGAATACTCTCCACTTGCCTGGATGAGTGCAGCTCCAACAACACTCAAGAAGCTCTACACCATCCAGGACAAAGCAGCCCGCTTGATTGGCACGCCATCCACCACCTTAAACGTTCACTCCCTCCACCAGCGGAGAAACGTGGCTGCAGTGTGTACCATCTACAGTATGCAATGCCGCAATTCACCAAGGCTTCTTCGGCAGCACCTCCCAAACCTGCGACCTCTTCCACCTAGAAGGAAAAGGGCAGAAGGCGTATGGGAATACGACCACCTCCAGGTTCCCCTCCAAGTCACATACCATCCTGGCTTAGAAGTATATCGCCGATCCTTCATCGTTGCTGGCTCAAAATCCTGGAACTTCCCACCTAACAACACTGTGAGAGTACCTTCACCACACGGACTGCAGCGTTTCAAGAAGGCGCTCCCCACCACCTTCTCAAAGTCATTGAGGGATGGGCAATCTATGCTGGAATTGCCAGCGACGCCCACATCCCAGAAACGAATTAAAAGAAAGACGATTAAGAACGATGAAACCAGAACTGAGAGGGTATAAATATCCGGAAAGGAAGACGAGGCTGGTGTTCTTTCTATGGAAAAATGGAGGCTGAGGGATGATCGGATAGAGATCTTAAAATTCTAAAGGGGTTTGATATTTCTAAATAAAGAGCAGATCCGCGTCGAGCAGGGTTCAAATCATCACGCCTAAATCCCACTGGACTTCGAGACCAACGCCGCAACCAATCAGATATCGCAGCTGAAAATATGTCTCTTTCACAAAAGACGCAGATACAGAATGATCAATCATAGAATCATAGTCTGGTTAGAGCAAAGAAGGAGGCTATTCGGCCCATCGAGCCCGTGCCAGCTCTCTGCAAGAGCACTTCAGCTGGACCCACTCCCCCGCCCTTTCCCCGCAGCCCTGCAATTTTTGTTCCTTCAGTTACTTATCCAAATCCCTTTTGAAAGCCACGATTGAATCTGCCTCCAGAACCCTTTCAGGCAGTGCTTTCCAGATCCTAACCACTCGCTGCATAAAAAAAGTTTTTCCTCATGTCGCCTTTGGTTCTTCTGCCAATCACCTTAAATCTCTGTCCTCTGCTTTTTAGACCCTTCCCCCAATGGGAACAGTTTCTACCAATTATCTCTGTCCAGACGCCTCATGATTTTGAAATGGCCCAGGACTGACATTATGCGTATTAACAGCATGCACCTTTTAAACAGACAGAGAATGATCCGGGACTGACAGCACATCCCTTGTAAACAGCCACAGAAGGATTATGGACTCACAGCACAACCCTTTTAAACAGACACAGAATAATTCACTTTTTTCTGTGACAAGTAAGTCGTTTGCATCTTTCAATCCAAAAAATCTTTTACCTGGCATCTTGCTGCATTTGATGAATCACAGACAGCCTTCAGTTGTCAATCAAGAGACAGACCTGCTAACATGCGCTGTGCACATTAACCCACCAGGGCGCACACTCGCCATTACTAACACTGCAGACCTTCTAACATGCAGGTTGCACATTCAACCTCCAGGTGGGGCACATTCGCTATCAATTTTAAAGTATAATTACATAATTGGCGATTTTTGTTAAAAAAAATTATTATATTCCCCTAAGACCCTGGTCTAGGAAAAGTCTATCGATCTCAGATATACAATTATTAAATGATCTAAAGTCAACTGCCTCTTGTGGGAGTGAGTTTCACACTTCGATCTCCCTTTGTATTAAGAAATATTTCCTAATTTCTCTCCTGAACGACCTGGCTCCGATTATAAGGTTATGTCCCCTTGTCCTGTGTGCAGTTCTGGTAGCCACACTATAGGAAGGATGTGCTGCATTGGAGAAGGTGCAGAGGAGATTCACCAGAATGTTACCTGGGCTGGAGCGTTTCAGCTATGAAGAGAGACTGGACAGGCTGGGGTTGTTTTCCTTAGAGCAGAGAAGGCTGAGGGGGGACCTAATTGAGGTGTACAAAATTATGAGGGGCACAGATAGGGTAGATAGAAAGGAACTTTTCCCCTTAGTAGAGGGATCAATAACCAGGGGTCATAGGTTCAAGATGAGGGGCAGGAGGTTTAATGCGGATTTGAGGGAAAACTTTTTCACCCAGTGGGTGTTTAGAATCTGGAACTCACTGCCTGATAGGATGGTAATTGCAGGAACCCTCACAACATTAATGAAGCATTTAGATGAGCACTTGAAACGTCATAGCATACACGGCTACGGACCAAGTGCTGGAAATGGGATTAGAATAGACAGGACTTGATGGCCGGCGCAGACACGATGGGGCGAAGGGCCTCTTTCTGTGCTGTATAACTCTATGACTCTATGACTCCTAGTGGTAGAAATTAGGTCGCGCCCCATTTGGGGCGCAAATATCGTCTGGACGCAAATATTAGCGCCTGGCGCTAATTATCGGCACTGACTGGAAACTTCACTTTTACCGCCCCGGGAGGTGAGTGGAGCGCTAAAGCAGGCGCTGCACACCTGTCTTAAGGCGCAAAGGCCAAGGAGTGAGGCGCTAACTCAGAGCGCTGGCGAAGCTCATGTAATGTCAGTCAGCAATGGAACACACACACAATGGCACGGGCCAGTTCTTAAAGGGGATGGTTAATCTTGCTTTCCATCCACATCCTGTTCATTGCAGCCTTGAATCTCGGCCTGGAGAGACTTGCACATCAAATGTGCTGGAAAGAACAATGGAGAGTACCAGGCAAAGAGCTCAGAGTGCAGCTCCCACAGTCTCTTCTGAATCGATACAAGGAATGGCAATTCAAAATGAACCTGCAAAGTGCTGCTCAGTACCCAAAACTCCTTCCCACAACGTTGAATATCTCCAGAAGTCTCTCCCTCTCTCTCTCAGAATGCGTAGTTCAAAAATGCCACCAACAATAAAAGACAGGAAGAGGCCCCCTTTAAATAGCGCCCCCCCCCCCCCAGCCCCACAGCGATTGATAGCATTCCAGTCTTCTGGTCGTTGGATGCGCCAGGCGGTAAGGCAGGGGGCGCCACTCAATTTCTGCTCCGTGGCGCCACAAGGGCGTTGCACCATGGAATGACGTCACAATCTGCGCGCGCAGGTGGTCGCAGCGGTAAGTTTTAGCGCCGCCGCACAATCTCAAGTTAAGTTCTCGAGCGGCGCAACCATCGCTGCGCCCGGGCGTTAGCGGCTTTGCGCCCCATTAGCGCCCTCTTAAGGCGCTAACGGGTGGCGCAATCAACTGAATTTTTCCCCCCTAGACTCCACTACCAGCGGAAAACTTTTCTCTCTAACAACTAAAGCAATTCCTTTCAAAATCCTAAAATTCAGAATCTGTCCACACGGCAGACGGGTAAGACAGGTCCATGGGATCCAAGAGAAAGTGCCAAGTAGGATCCAAAATTGGTTCATTGGCAGGAAGCAAAGGCTAATGATCGATGGGTGTTTTTGTGATTGGAAGGCTGTTGCACCGGGGTTCCGCAGGGCTCAGTACAAGCCCCTTGCTTTTTGTGGTATACATCGGTGATTTAGACTTCAGTGTAGGCGGCATGATTAACACGTTCGCAGATATTATAAAAAATGACCATGTGGTTTAAAGTGAGGAACAAAGTTGTAGACTGCAGCATGATATCAAAGAACTGGTCAGGTGGGCAGAAAAGTGGCAAATGGAAGTCAATCCGTAGAAGTGTGAGGTAATACATTTGGAGAGGGCGAACAGGCAAAGGAATACTCAATAAATGGTAGGATATTGAGAAGTGAAGAAGAACAGAGGGACATTGGAGTACATGTCAACTGAACCATGAAGGTAGCAGTACAGGTGGATAAGGTGGTTAAGAAGGCAATAGCAAAAGACTGCGGATGCTGGAATCTAAAATAAAAACGGAAAAGTTTGATAATATTCAGCAGGTCATTATTTCAGATTACCTGATGAATATTACCAGAATTTCTGCTTTTATTACTGGTTAAGAAGTCCTCGGGGATACTTTCCTTTATTAGCCAGGGCATAGAACACCAGAACAGGGAGGTTATGCTTGAACTGTATAAAACACGAGTTGGGCCACAGCTGGAGTACTGCATACAATTTTGGTCACCACATTACAGGAAAGAGTGGTCCCTTCGGAATGCTGAAAGGGTGTGGGGAGGGGAAGATGTGTTTGATGGTGGGATCATGCTGGAGGTAGTGGAAATGGCGCAGGATGATCCGTTGAATGTGGATGCTGGTGGGGTGAAAGGTGAGGACAAGGGGAACCCTATCATGGTTTAGGGAGGGAGGTTAAGGGGTCAGAGCAGAAGTGCGGGAAATGGAACGGACACGGTCGAGGGCCGTGTCAACCATGATAGAGGGGCATAAAGGAAGACATACCGGAAGCACTAGAGTGGGAAGTGGCAACGTTAAAACAGATGCGGCGGAGAAGGAGAAACTGGGAGAATGGAATACAGTCCTTACAGGAAGCGGGGTGGGATGAAGTGTAGTCCAGGTAGCTGTGGGAGTCAGTAGGTTTATACTGTCAGTCTTCTCGCTTAAGTCAACATCCTAAGTATCGAAGCATGGACACGCTCGATCAGCTCCGCTGGGCTGTTCACATTGTCCGCTGCCCAATACGAGACTCCCAAAACAAGCGCTCCGACACGGCAAGAGATTTCCAGGTGGGCAGAGGAAAGCTTCAAGGACACCCTCAAAGCCTCCTTGAAAAAGTTCAACATCCCCACCGACAACTTGGAATCGCTGGCCCAAAACCGCACAAAGTGGAGGAGAAGCATCCAGGAAGGCGCCGAACATCTCGAGTCTCTTTGCCGGGAGCAAGGAGCGCACATCAAAGCAAACACCCCACCCACCCATCCTTTCAGCCACCGTCTGCCCCACCTGTGACAGAGACTGTAGGTCAGGCATTGGACTCATCAGTCACCTGATAACTCATTTTTAATATAGAGAAAATAATCATCGGTCCCGAGGGACTGCCTAAGAAGAAGAAGAGTGGATGTTGGTCGATAGCCAATTCCCAGAATTGGAGACAGAGAAGTCGAGGAAGGGAAGAGAAGAGTCGGAGATGGATTATGTGAAGGTGAGGGAAGGGTGGAAATTGGAACCAAAGTGAATGAAATTATCTAGTTCAGGGCGAGAGCAGGAAAGGGCACCAATACATTCGTCAATGTACCGGAAAAAGAGGTGAGGGAGGGGACCTGAGTAGGACTGGAACAAAGAATGTTCCACATATCCCATGAAAAGGCAGGCATAGATAGGACCCATGCGTGTACCCATAGCAAGCCCATTAATTTGGAGGAAGTGAGTGGAGTCAAAGAAGAAGTTGTTCAACGTGAGGACAAGGTCAGCTAAGTGGAGGAGGGCGGTGATGGATGGAGACTGGCTGGGCCTCTGTTCAAAGAAGAAGTGGAGCGTTCTCAGGCCGTCCTGTTGGGGGATGGAGGTGTGGGGGGATTGAACGTTCATAATGAAAAGGAGATGGTTGGGGCCGGGAAACTGGAAACCGTTGAAGTTGCAGAGGGGGTCGGAAGAGTCACGAATGTAGGTGGAAAGGGACTGGACGAGTCGAGAAAAATTAGAGTCGAGATGCGAACAAATCAGTTCTGTGGGGCAAAAACAGGCTGCCACAATTGGTCTACCAGGGCAGTCCTGTTTGTGGATCTTGGGAATGAGGTAGAAGCGGGCTGTGTGGGGTTGAGGAACTCAGAGGTTTGCGGCCATGGCAGGAAGATCTCCAGAGGAGATGAGGTCAGTGACAGTCTTGGAAACGATTGCTTGATGTTCGGTAGTGGGGGTCATGGTCCAGGGGGAGGTAGGAGGAGGTGTCAGAGAATTGCCGTTCAGCCTCCGCACGGTAGAGGTCGGTTCGACAAACAACAACAGCACCACACTTGTCAGTAGGTTTAATGACAATGTTAGGGTTGAATCGGACAGAATGGAGTGCTGCAAGTTCAGAGGGATTGAAATGCGATCTTGGCTTGTATTAGCATTATGCTCGAACCAACTGAACTAACTTGTTGAGTTAAATTGATGTTTGATTTCTGGTTTTTGTCAGCTCAGTCACTTTTTCAGAGAAGACTCTAAAAGAAAGACTTGTATTTATATCGAGTCATTCATAGAAGCATAGAATGGTTCTTCTTCTTGGGCAGTGGCTCGGAACCGAGAATGACATGCTTCCACATTAAAAATGAGTTCTCAGGTGACTAATGAGTCCAATGCGGGACCTACAGTCTCTGTCACAGGTGGGGCAGACGGTGGTTGAAGGAGCGGGTTGGTCGGGTGCTTGGGTTGACGTGCGCTCCTTGCGCTGCTTGCGCTTGGCTTCCGCTAGCTCCTGGCGAAGAGACTCGAGGTGTTCAGAAAGGTTACAGTGCAGAAGGAGGCAATTCGGCCCGTCGAGCCGGTGCTGGCTCTCTGCAAGAGCACTTCAGCTAGTCCCACTCCCCCGCCCTTTCCCTGTAGCCCTGCAATTTTTTTTCCTTCATGTACTTGACAATTCCGTTTTGAAAGCCACTATTGAATCAGCCTCCACCACCCTTTCAGGCAGTGCATTCCAGATCCTAACCACAACATTTCTATTTCTTACAACAAACGGGGAGATTGCAGTAAAGTAAAAAACAAAGTGCAGCAGATGCTGGATCTGGAATTGTTCATTAAATGCTGGAAACACTCCGCAGGTCCGGGAACATCTGTAGACAGAGAAACACAGGTTTAACCTTTCAGATCCATGAGCTCTCGGCAGAACTGAGATTTTGCAGCTTTGCAACAAAATATTGCAGGTCGCGTGTGAGTTTCCTTCCAAACATTTAAGAAGCTCAAAAATATTAACAATAATAAACTACCCTCCCCACCAATAAATATAAATCTCCCGTACAAGGCAGAAAGCAGGAAACTATAGTCCAGTGAGCCTAACATCTGTCGTTGGGAAAATGCTGGAGTCCTTCATTAAGGAAGCAGTAGCACGGCATTTGGAAAATCATAATTCAGACAAGCAGAGTCAGCATGGTTTTATGAAAGGGAAATCATGTTCAACAACTTTGCTGGAGTTCTTTGAGGATGTAACGAGAAGGGTGGACAATGGTGAGCCAGTGGATGTGGTGTATTTGGATTGCCAGAACGCATTCGATAAGGTGCCACATAAAAGGTTACTTCATATGATAAGAGCTCACGGAGTTGGGGGTAATATATTAGCATGGATAGAGAATTGGCTAATTAATAGAAAGCAGAGAGTCGGGCTAAATGGATCATTGTTGAAGTAAAATTATAGAATGTAAAAGCAAGAATGTAAAAGCAAAATGTAAAAGCAACAATGTAAAGCAAAAATGGTTAACTTGACGCAGTGCGATGAGTAATGTCTCCAGTTAACATGTGTACGTGCGAGGGGATAACCAGACAGTCATACTAGACAACGCTGAGCACATTTCGATGTTTATAGTTTCGGTTAGGAAGTAAAAAATCTGTGTTATAATTAAACGTTGTTGCTGGGGAAATGTAATTGGGTGAGGATATTTTGTTACCGACCATATAATGTATAAAATAAGTTTTGATACCACTGTAAAGACGAGAAGTGAATCACTAGATCACGTGATCTATGACTCTTCTCCCTGGTCGCTCTGTTAAATAAACTGTGATCTTCTGCTTTGAGACAGACTCGAGTGAATTCATCTTTCACCTACAATTGGCGTAGTCGGCAGGATGCTGCGGAACTGAAAGACCGCCCGCACCGGTGAATCCGGACGAGAAGTCAATTTTGACCGTCCAAAAATTGAGTCACCTGGGAAGGCAGAGGGACAGTTGTGCAGCATCACGAATCAAATAAAGTCTGTGAGAGGTAGGAGAACACAGTTGTGAGAGTCTGGATCGCAAGTACTAAAGGGAACACGGTGCAGCGATAAATGTCACGAAAAAATGAGTGAGTGACGAAACGACACGGACAAGGAGGGTGCCTGTCTCAAACACCTTGCCTGAGCCTGAATTAAGAGGACGTAGTCCCACGTGACGGCCAGGATCAAGTAGGCGTTGAGGCTCCAAAACACCCTGGGCTCGTAAAGTCACCAAATATATATGTGTGTTGTGACTAATTAACCGCTTGAAGATCTTTAAAGTATCAAGAATAAGACCGAGTAGAGGAACTCAGTGGTAAGTTGGACTACAAATGGCGTCGGGGAAGAAATAGAATGGGGACAAATGGGGTCCAATACTAGGTTCTATATAGACGACCAGACGGGTTTAGTTGATAAGATGCAAAGGAGGGGTGGGACCCTCTCCAGAATCCGAAGGTAAAAGAGAGTGGTAGAGGGTCAAAAACAGAAAAGACGAAAAAGGCGAGGGTAATATTCGTAAACCAATTAGTCGCATTAACAAACAAGGTGCAATGACTCCACACTAGACTTGCAATTAAAAAATGAAAGAATTCTTGAATTCGAACAAAAGACACATTATGTAGATGATCTTTTGATAGCATCCGAAAACAGCAGAGGGCATTCCGCCGCCCTGGTGGTGGTTCTGCAAGCCCTAGAAACAGGAGGGTTAAAAGTAAACCCGAAAAAGGCACAGATTGGGCAGAGTACGGTCACATATCTGGGACAACAATTGTCACAGGGGGTGAGGACCATGCCACAAGACCGACGGAAGACAATCCAAGAGATGCCAAGACCCGTCTCGGTAAGGTGAGCTCAGAAAAGTGTTTGGACTCTTTAATTGCAGTCGAAGTTATGTACCAAATTTTGCCACAATAGTAGAGGATAGAGGCCCTCTTGGAAGCTGCAAAGGCCCCAACACTAGCAGCAGTAATAAAAATAAAGGCACACCAGGAAATACAAAATCAGGAACAAAAAGGGAACCATGCCGCTGATTTAGCAGCACAGTAAGCTCTTGAACACATCGGGTTAAGAGAGAAACATAGCCATGTGGTTAAACATAAAGTGCAGGAGAGAGAGGAAGAGATAAAGCTACTGAAAAAGATCGATTATGCAGGCTGACCAATCTGAAAATTCGACAAAGGAAGGGGAAAAAAACACAGGGTTTTGGAAAGCCAGGAAAAGCTGCTGAGACACCGATGTACTAAAAAAAAGAGAAATTTAAAGTTTTACCGACATGGAAGTTATTAATGTCTATGCCGAGACAAATAAAGCACAGGATTTGCTGAGTGAAAGGAACCTTAAAAAATGCTGGAATTTCAGTTTGTATGAAACTTAGTTAAAGGGTTAAAGTCTCTCTGACTGTGAAAGTTTAAGAAGTTACAGTATTTCTTTTGTCTGAAGGCCTGTCTTTAAAAAGTGTCTGTCATTTTTGTTTAGCTCCACCCACTCTGTTGTACAGAGAGCTAAACGCTGTTTAACCCTTTGAAGACTTGTCTTGAATGATGGACAAGTGTGTGTTGTTTTAAGTTTGTTAATTGTTTTACAAAAGATAAGCTTGAGCCTTGAAGTCACAGTTGCCAATGTGCCTGGAAGAAACAAGGCATGGGTAATTGTTTCTTTGTTAATATGGTTTATTTCTTTTCCAAGTGATAATGGTTAGTTTAAAAAAAATTGATCTGGATTCAATTGGTGTTATTGAGGTTAATTAACCTATTAAAACCAGACTTTCATTGTGGCCACGGTGAAATTCTGGTTGGTGTAAATTTGTGTGGACCGCATCGAATAAAATTGTGCACCAAGAATTGAAACAAAACTTCAAACTACAATTTAAGTTAAGCTGGTGTGTAAAAACTGAGAAGAAAAACAAAAAGTTTGTTTCACAAATGATTAAGTTTCAGTCTAAGATTTAAACTTGGAGTCGCGGTTGCTATGGTGAAATCCTACAAAGCAATTTGTTAAAATGTGAAAAACTAATTTTTCTCCAGTTGTAAGCAACAACTTTAGTATTGCTGAATGAAATTTAAAGATATTGGACATTATTAAATTTAAGTGTCTTAATTTTAAATTAATATTTCCCCACAGTGACAGAAGGAAAATTAAGATTTGATAAATTAACCTCTTGGGCTTTTAAACAGAACTATATCAGATAGCCGGAAAGCAAAGTGGGAAACAATCCTCTTACCAAGAGATGGATCAGTATTAATACAAAAACATACTGGAATAAACCTAGCATCCGGAATATTAACAGAAGGGGATGAGCATAGTTGCCAAGTAAAAATAGAGGAATAAATGTAGATGACATCGTGGGGTTGGGAGGGGTCGTTTACATGCATTTAAAAGTGAGATACAAGTATTGGAATTAGCGGGCGACTATTATCCGCACAATTTTGTGTATGCCCAAACAGTGAGGGGACTCCTTAGGAATAGATTTGTTAAAAGAATTTAATTTGTTAATAGATTCACGACAAGGAAAGTTAACCTGGGTACAGGGAGACGGGAACAAAGTAAACTGGGGCAAACCATTTTGCCATTTGGCAACAGTAGGAAGTGCAAAACTTGTGGCCCGGGACTGGAAGGAGGAGAGGATGTGGGTCCTCTAAAGGATAAGCTCCGAAGGTATGTCCTGGAATTAAGCAGTCAGTTAAAGGGAATGAGGCAGCAAACGCGGGACAGGCAGGAAGAAAAGGATAAGGATTTAGAATTGACCGCGTTCACATATATCCCTCCAGCCGGGAATAAGGAAATGGTTAAAGGTTTACCATGGAAACCCGGGTTTGCCTCAAAATGGTCAGGACCATATCAGATTCTAATTAGTGGAGATACGTGTGTTGCATTGATATGAAGTGCATGGGACGATGGAAGCACTGGACACAGCTAAAAGTCTATGACCCTTCGCCAGCATAAAAATGGCTACACCAGAGCAAGTACCTTTTGTGGGAAGTGAAGAATACGCTAGACAATACAAAGAATGGGAATGTGTGCTGGTACAAACGTTGGTATGGACAATATGCATTATCCTAATGCGATACACCCTGGGAAGTATCCTGAAGCATGTATGGGAGCAATCCCATCGACTCCAACCGGTCGAGCAGGAGGAGGGAATCCAAATGATTATTATCGAGGAACCAGCCAAATGACAGTATTCTATTCACCCCACAGGAAAATAGAATCTTCAAGCAACAAAGCGGTTCGGTTGGTGATATAGCCTTTGGGACATTGTTAACATAAAGTGATAAGATGAACGTGTTACGTAATATCGTGTGTAGTTTGCTAGTTTGTATAATCATTATATGTAACCTCGGGAGGACTCAGGCTAGAGTACCCCCACGGGCCAAAAGAGGGTTACGGGTGAACACCTTTTTATATATGTCATACACATATGCCAAGAGAGGAGGAGACGGAGGTGAACCAGTGAGTGTAGAACTGGACCCAGCCAGAGTCAGCACCTTCAGGGGAGGAGAGGGAGGGGAACCAGTGAGTGTAGAACTGGACCCAGCCAGAGTCAGCACCTTCAGGGGAGGAGAGGGAGGGGAACATACAAGATTCTGAAGGGGATTGACAGGGTAGATGCTGAGAGGTTGATTCCCCTGTCTGGATTGTCAAGAACTACGGAGCATAGTCTCAGGTTAAGGGGTAGGCCATTTAAGACCTGGATGAGGAAGAATTTCTTTAATCAGAGGTTTGTGAATCTTTGGAATTCTCTGCCCCAGAGGGCTGTGAATGCTGAGTCTTTGAGTATATTCAAGGCTGAGATAGATAGATTTTTGGACTCTAGGGGAATCAAGGGATATAGAGACCGGAGTGGAAAGTGGAGTTGAGGTCGATGATCAGCCATGATCTTATTGAATGGCGGAGCAGGCTCGAGGGGCCGCATGGCCTACTCCTGCTCTTATGTCTTATGCGAGTTGATGTTGCCAGCTGTTGGGTCTGCGCCCATGTCCCCACGCACTCGGAGGAAGGAGTCCCCCTACAACCAATCCCACTTAGTGATGATAAGATGGTCAGTTGGATGTTTGGAGTTGGAGCAGGATGCACAAGTGTGGGCTGTTATGAAGCCAAGAGAGACGGCAGAACTATAGCAAAGCTCCAACGTCATGCGTACAACCAAGAATATTGTAGTGGGTGGACACGGTCAACATATAACGATTCCTATCTACCAGCGTTCCTGAAAACGAGGTGTAAGAAGGGATAAAGGGGGGGACTATGTCTCGTAAAGAGGGGACGACCGACAGATCCTATTGTAGGCTACAGCAACTGCACATATAACATTGCCTTGCCTGGTGAAACAGGTAGTGCGAAACTCCCATCACTAAACGAAAGCGGTGACTTTTCAGTACAATGGGACTCCCCAGTGGTAAATGAGTATACCCCCTACAACGGGACTCATTTCGTGTGCGGTCATAGAGCCTATCCCTGATTGCCCCGAGAATGGAGCGGCTAAATTGGCAAGGGAATCCATTAACCTGGCCTCCGTCTTGGAGTAGGTGGCCAACGATACAGCTGAAGCCCTAGTTAAGGTTAATGCAGAGATGGTAGCCCTCCACACAGTAGCTCTACAAAATCGGATGGCCCTTGACGATGTGTTGGCGAAAAAAAGAAAAAGCGGGAATCTGTGCCCAAATAGGTACAGAATGTTGTACCTACATACCAGATAACTCGGAAGCAATAACTAACTTGGCAGAACACATACAGGAAGAAGTAAAGAAATTAAAACAACCTCTGGCATCCACCCTTTGGGCTGGGCAACTGGATGGTTGGGATCACTCGGGACATCAGTAGTACAAGGATTGATTTTGTTCTTTGTTATAATATTAGTGATGTATGGTCTGGCCCTATTGTTAAAATGTTGTTGCGCTCAAATGTCACGGTCTGCTGTAAGTGTCATGATGGTTAAACAAGTGACACCCGGCGAGAGAGATGTGTGGATATGAGTCCCTATACAAGGATGCCACATTCTGACTAACGGGCTGTGAGCCCCTGGAATGTAAACATATCTACTTACATTACCAGAAATCCGTATGAAGCTGGTTCCCTGTCACAAAAGGAGTTTTGATCAGGGACTAATAGAAGGGATTGCTGGAGTAAAATGATAGAATGTAAAAGCAAGAATGTAAAAGCAACAATGTAAAAGCAACAATGTAAAGACAAAATGGTTAACTTGACACAGTGCGATGAGTAATATCTGTGGTTAACATGTGTACGTGCGAGGGGATAACCAGACAGTCATACTAGACAACGTTGACCACATTTCGATGTTTATATTTTCGGTTAGGAAGTAAAAAAAATGGTGTTATAATTAAAAGTTGTTGCTGCGGAAATGTAATTGGGTGAGGACATTTTATACTCGACCCTATAATGTATAAAAAAAAGTTTTGATACCACTGTAAAGACGAGAAGTGAATCACTAGATCGCGGGATCGATGACTCTTCTCCCAACCCCGACTGTTAAATAAACTGTGATCTTCTGCTTTGAGACAGGCTCGAGTGAATTCATTTTTCACCTACACTGATTTTCCGGTTGGCACACCGTAACTAGTGGGTTTCCACAGGGATCAGTGCTGGGGCCTCAACTATTTACAAGCTTCATTAATTATTTGGATGAAGGGACCGAGTGTAATGTAACCAAATTTGCGGATGGGTGGGAACGCAAGTTGTGCAGCGGACTCAAAGAATCGGCAAAGGCATATAGACAGGCTAAGTGAGTGGACAAACATTTGGCAGATAGAGTATAATGTTGGAAAGTGCGAGGTTTTCCACTTTGGCAGGAAATATAAAATGCTAAATATTATGCAAAAGGAGAGCGATTACAAAATGCTACACTTCAGAGGGACCTGGGGGTCCTTGTGCATGAAACACAAAACAGTTATCATGCAGGTACAGCAAGTAATCAAAAAGACAAATGCATTGTTGGCCTTTATTGCAAGGGTGTTGGAGATAAAAAGCAAGGAAGTCCTGCTACAACTGTACAGGGTATTGGTGAGGCCACAACTTGAGTACTGCGTACAGTTTTGCTCTCCTTATTTAAGGAAGGATATACGTGCATTGGAGGCAGTCCAAAGACGATTCACTCGGTTGATTCCTGAGAAAAGGATGTTGACTTATGGAGAAAGGTTGAGCAGGTTGGGCCTATATTCATTGGAATTTAGAAGAATGAGAGGTGATCTTATTGAAATATATAAGATACTAAGGGGGCTCGAAAATGTAGATGCAGAGAGAATGTTTCCCCTCGTGGGGAAATCTAGAACTCGGGGGCATAGTTTCAGAATAAAGGGTCGCCCTTTTAGAACTGAGATGAGGAGGAATTTCTTCTCTCAGAGGGTCGTAAATCTGTGGAATTCTCTGTCCCAGAAAGCCGTGGAGGCTGGGTCATTAAATACCTTAAGCCTTGTTTGATTGAGAGAGAGAGAGACAGCGTCAGAGAGAAAGAAAGAGAAAGAGAGTGAGAGTGAGAGAGAGACAGAGAGATAGTGCCTGTGACGGCTCTTTGCTGGATCTATCCAGTTAGTACTCATACCCTACTCTTTCCCCATGGCCATGTACATTTTTCCTTCAAGTCATTGTCCAATTCCGTTATGAATGTTACTGTTGAATCTGCTTCCTCCGCGCATTCCACATCATAACGACTCGCTGCTTAAAAACATATTCCCGCATGTCGCCTCTTATTCTCATACCAATCATCTTAAATCTGTGTCCTCTGTTTACCAAACCTTCTGTCACTGGAAACAATTTCTCCTCAGTTACTCTATCAAAATCTTCATGATTTTGAACAACACTTAACCTTCGCTGCTCCAAGGAGAACAATCCCTAAAAAGGGGGAGGGTGGATTGAGGTAAGGGAAAATTTATAATCCAAAGAGAAAAGTCAGGTTCCAGAGCAGTTAATATTAAAGACGTTATATCTGAATGCACGAAACTTTCATAACAAGAGAGATACATTAATGGCACAAATAGAGATAAATACGTCTGATCCAGTAGCCATTACTGAGACGTGGTTTCAGGGTGACCAATGTTGGGAACAAAATATTCCAGGGTGCTTGACGTTTAGAAACGATAGGCAAAATGGAAAAGGAGGCGGGTAGCACAAATTATAAAGAATGAGATAAAGGCAGTTGTGAGAAAAGATCTTAGATCAGAAAATCAGAATGTAGAACCAGTATGGGTGGAGCTACGGCATAACAAATGGCAGATAACACTAGTTTATAGGAACGCTAATTGTAATCATGGTGTTGGACATGTATACATCAGGAAATTAGTGTAGCATATATCAAGGGTAATGCAATAAACAAGTTTTAATCTTCATTAAGACTGCAAGCAAAATTAGCAGAAGGTTTTGGAGGACGAGTTCATGGAATGCTTCGAGACAGCTGTCCAGAACAATATTTCGAGCCAACTGGGGAACAAGCTATTTTAGATTTAGTATTGTGTAATGACACAGAGTTAATTAGCAATATTATAGCAAAGGGACATCTGGGTAAGAGTGATCATAATATGATTAAATTTCATCTTAAGTTTTTGAATGATGCGGTTAAGTCAGAAACTGGGATCATAAATTTAACCAAATTCAATTACAGGGATATGAGAGGCGACTTGTCTGAGGTAGATTGATAAATGGGATTAAAAGATATAATGGTAAAAAAGCAATGGCAAACTTTTAAATGAATAATTCATAATTCTCAACGAATGTAAAATCCCGAGAGGAATAAAAACACTCCACTGGAAAAGTTGTCCAACCATGGCTAACTAGAGATGTTAAGGATATTAGATTAAAAGAAGAGTCTTACAATGTTGCCAAAAAGAGAAGTAATCCTATGGATTCGGAGATTTTGTAAATCCAGCAAAGTATGGTCAATGAATTGATAAAGAGGGTGAAAATAGAATATGAGAGTCAACTAGAAAGAAATATAAAAACAAATTGTAAGCTCTTAAAGTATGTAAAAATGAAGCGATTAGGATCACTAAACGTGGGTCCCTCAGTGGCAGAGAGAGCAGAAGCTATAAAGGGGGACAAGGAAATTGCATAGAAGTTAAACAAATATTTTGCAACGGTTTTCACAGTAGAAGGCTCAAATAACACACCAGAAATTGTGGGTAACCAAAGGACTAATGAGCATGAGGAACTTAAAGGAATTAATATTATTAAAGAAAAACTAATGGAAAAATAGATGGGACTAAAAGCAAACAAATCCCGTGGACCTGATGGCCTACATCCTTTGGTTTTAAAGGGAGTGGCTCCAGATATAGTGCAGTAGAACTTTACAGCCAATGAAGTACTTTTTGAAGTGTAGTCACTTGTAGTGTAGGAAAGGCAACAACCAATTTGGGCACAGCAAGATTCCACAAACTGCCATGTGATAATGACTTGATCATCTGTTGCTGTGGTGATTCGTGAGGACACTGGGAATAATTCCCCTTCTTCGAAATAGTGGGATGGGATCTTTTACATCCAACTGAGAGAAAGAGACGGGGCCAACAGTTTAACATCTCATTTGAAAGACGGCACTTCCGACAGTGCAGCACTCCCTCAGTATTGCACTGGAGGGTCAGCCTAGATTTTTGTCCTCAGGACTCTGGATTGCGACTATGAACCACAACTTTCTGACTCAGATGCGACGGTGCTACCAACTGAGCCACAGCTGAAATAAAGCAGCTGTTAGCAGAGGATGGTTTGGATCTTCCAGAATTCCCCAGATTCTCGAGCGGTCGCCGTACATTGGAAGGCAGGAAATGTAACCCTGCTGTTCAAGAAAGGATGTAGAGAGAAAACAGGGAACTAGAGGCCAGTTATCCTGACATCAGGCGTCTGGAAAATGCAAGAAGCTATTACTAAGGACGCGTTAACAAGGCAGTTCGAAAATCAGAATATGATTCGGCAGAGTCAACACGGTTTTATGAAAGGGAAATCGTGTTTGACAAATCTGTTAGAGTTTTTTGAGGGTTCAACTAGCAGGGTAGATAAGGGGCAACCAGTGGATGTAGGATGTTTGGATTTTCAGAAGGCATTCGATAAGATGCCACAAAAGAGGTTGTTGCACAAGATAAGTGCTCTTTGGATTGGGTGTAATATATTACTATGTACTGAGGATTGGTTAACGGACAGAAAGCAGAGAGCAGGAATAAACGGGTGATTTTCAGAATGACAGGCTGTAACTAGTGGAGGGCTGAATGGTCAGTGCTTGACCCTCAGCTATTTACAATCTATAGCAATGAATTAGATGAGGGGCCGAGTGTAATATATCCAAGTTTGTTGACGATACAAAGCTCGGGGGGGAAATAAGTTGTGAGGAGAAGGTGAAGTGACTACAAAATGATATAGACAAGTTACGTGATTGGGCAAGAAGTTGGCAGAGTGAGTTATTTTTACTCGTTTATGTGATGTGGGCGTCGCTGGCAAGGCCAGCATTTATTGCCCATCCCTTATTGCCCTTGAGAAGGTGCTGGTGAGCCGCCTACTTGAACCGCTGCAGTCCAGGTGGTGATGGTACTCACACAGTGCTGTTAGGGAGGGACTTCCAGGATTTTGACTCCGCGACGATGAACGATCGGCGATATACTTCTAAGTCAGGATGGTGTGTGACTTGGAGGACAACATGGAGGTGGTATGTGTTCCCATGTGCCTGCTGTCCTTGTCCTTCTCGGTGGAAGAGGTCGCGGGTGTGGGAGGTGCTGCCTAAGGAGCCTTGGTGAATTGCTGCAGTGCATCTTGTAGATGGTACACACTGCAGCCACGGTACGCCGGTGGTGGTGCGAGTGAATGTTTAAGGTCGTGGATGGGTTGCCAATCAAGCGGGCTGCTTTGTCCTGGATGTTGTCGAGCTTCTTGGGTGTTGCTGGAGATGCACTCATCCAAGCAAGTGTAGAGTATTCCATCACACTCGTTACTTGTGCCTTGTAGATGGTGGAAAGGCCTTGGGGAGTCAGGAGGTGATTCGCCCGCTGCAGAATACCTAGCCACTGTCCTGCTCTTGTTCCCACATTATTTCTCTGGCTGGTCCACTTAAACTTCTGGTAAATGGTGACCTCCAGAATGTTGATGGTGGGGGATTCGGCGATCGTAATACCGTTGAATGTCATGGGGAGGTGGTTAGACTCTCGCTTATTGGAGATATTCATTGCCTGGCACAATAGTTCATCGTCAAAATCCTGGAACTCCCTCCCTAACAGCACTGTGGGAGTACCTTCAGCACACGGACTGGAGCGTTTCAAGAAGGCGTCTCACCACCACCTTCTCAAGGACAATAAATGCTGGAATTGCCATCGACGCCCACATCCCATATACGAATAAAAAAAACACTCCTGATTGAACCAGGTTTGGTCCCCTGGCTTGATGTTTATGGTAGAGTGATGGATATGCCGGGCCAAGAGTTTAAAGATTGTGGTGGAATACAATTCTGCTGCTGATGATGGCCCACAGCGCCTCGTGAATGCCCAGTTTTGAGCTGCTAGATCTGTTCTGAATTTATCCGATTTAGCACGAATTTAGTGCCACACAACACGATGGATGGTGTGCTCTGTGTGAAGACGTCTCCCCAATAATTGTGCGGTGCTAACTGCATCGGATACTATTATGCGCAGATGCATCTGCGACAGGTAGATTGGTGTGGATGAGGTCAACTTGGTTTTGCCCTCGTTTTGGTTCTCTCGCCACCTGTCGCAGGCCCAGACTGTCAGATATGTCCTTCAGGACTCAGCCAGATTGGTCAGTGGTGGTGCTACCGAGCCACTCTTGGTGATGGACATTGAAGTCACCCACCCAGAGTATATTCTGTGCCCTTGCTACTCTCAGTGCTTCTTCCAAGTGGTGTTCAACATGGAGGAGTATTGATTCATCAGCTGAGGGAGGGCGGTAGGTGGTAATCAGCAGGAGGTTTCCTTGCCCATGCTTGACCTGAAGCCATGAGACTTCATGGGGTCCGGAGTCAATGTTGCGGACTCCCAGGGCCTCTCCTGCCCGACTGTACACCACTGTGCCGCCAACCCGGGTGGGTCTGTCCTGCTGGTGGGCCAGGACATACCCAGCGATGGTGATGGAGGATTTTAGGACATTGGCTGAAAGCTGAAAGGAATGATTCTGTGAGTATGACTATGTCAGGCTGATGCTTGACTATTCTGTGGAACAGCGCTTCCAATTTTGGCACAAGTCCCCAGATGCTGGTGAGGAGGACTCGGTAGGGTCGACTGGGCTGTGTGTGAGGAGGTCGATGCCGGGTGGTCCGTCCGGTTTTATTCTTATTGTTGTCGTAGCGGTTTTTTACAACTGAGTGGCTTGCTAGGCCATTTCAAAGGGCAATTAAGAGTGAACCACATTGCTGTGGAGACCAGTGTTTGGTCCCCCAATGTAGAGGAGACCACATTCTGAGCGGCGAATGCAGGATACTAAAGTTTAAAAAGTACATGTCAGTCACTAAGGAACTGCTGACACGCACTGTGCACATTATCCCACGAGGGCCGCATGCAAGCCGTCAATTATACTGCCGAACCGCTAACAGACACCGTGTGCTTTAAACCACCAGGGGGCGCTCATTCGCAATTACTTATACGGCAGACCTGCTAACCTCCTAGGTGGGACAGTAAGCTGTGAGGAGAACACAAAGAGTCTGCAAAGGGATAGAGATAGACTAAGTGAGTGGGCAGGTAAGGTGGCAGCTGGAGTAATGTAGGGAAATGAGAGTTTATTCACTGTGGTAGGAAGAATAAAGAAAGAGAATATAGAAACATAGAAACATAGAAGCTAGGAGCAGGAGTAGGCCATTCGGCCCGTCGAGCCTGCTCCACCATTCAATACGATCATGGCTGATCATCCAAATCCAGTACCCTGTCCCTGCTTTCTCACACAGAATCCCCATCGAGCCTGCACCGACACATATCCCACCCTATCCCTGTAACCCCACGTATTTAATTCCCCCTAACATATCCCATCCTATCCCCGTAACCCCACATATTTAATCCCCCCCTAACACTAAGGGTCAATTTATCATAGCCAAATCAACCTAACCCGCACATTTTTGAACATATATATTTATATGTTGACAAACTCTCAAATGTTGGTGTTCAGAGAGATTTGGGACTCCTCGTGCAAGGAGCACTAAAGGCTAGCATGCAGGTACGGCAAGCAATAAGGAAGGCAAATGGCATGTTGACATTTATTGCAAGGGAGTTGGAGTATAAGAGTAAGGACGTCTTGCTACAATTGTACAGGGCCTTGGTGAGACCACACCGGAAGCTTTGTGCACAGTTTTGATCTCCATATCTAAGGAACGATATACTTGCCTTGGAGGCAGTGCAACTAAGGTTCACTAGATTTTTTCCTGGGATGAGAGTGCTGTACTATGATGAGAGATTGTGTAGAATGGGCCTATACTCTCTGGAGTTTTAATAGAATGAAAGGTGATCACATTGAAACATAAAAAATTCGGCAGGGGATTGACAGGATAGATGCACAGAGGATGTTTCCCCTGGCTGGCGTGTACAGAACTAGGCGGCATAGTCTCACGATAAAGGGAAGGCCATTTAAGACTGAGATTGGAAGGAATTTCATCAATCTGAAGGTTTGAATCTTTGGAATTCTCTGCCCCAGATGCTGTGAATGCTGAGTCTTTTAGTATATTCAAGGCTGAGATAGATAGATTTTTGGACTTTAGGGGAATCAAGGGATATGGAGATCGAACGGGAAAGTGGAGTTGAGGTCCCTGATCAGCCATGATCTTATTGAATGTCGCGAAGGGCCGTATGTCCTGCTCCTTCTCTTATTTCTTATGTTCTTATAATCTGTTACATCTCTAACTTTTTCCCCATTTTGATGAAAGGTGACCGACCTGAAACGTTCAATTTTTTTCTGTCGCCACATGTGTTGCCTGACCTGCTGAGTATTTCCAGTATTTTCTGTTTTTATTTTAGATTTCCAGCATTCGCAATATTTTGCTTTCGTATTTATAAATTTATCAGAAATTGCTAGTGTGTGTCCATGGAGGTTGCAAGTGCACGGTGCATGTTCGCAGGTCAGCGGAATAAGTAACGGCAAGAGTGCGCCTCCTGCTGGTCTAAAGTGCACGGTGTATGTTAAAAGGACTGCATTATAAGTAACGGCGTGTGTGCGCACCCTGCTGGTCTAATGCGCACGGTGCACGTTAGCCGGTTTGCAGTATAAGTAACGGCGAGTGTGCGCCCCCTGCTGGTCTAAGGTGCACGCTGCATGTTAGCAGGTCTGCAGTTCAAGTAACGGCAAGAGTGGGCCTCCTGCTGGTCTAAGGTGCACGGTGCATGTTAGCAGGTCTGCAGTTTCGGTAACGAGAGTGTGCGCTTCCTGCTAGTCGAAGGGACACGGTGCATGTTAACCGGTCTGCAGTCTAAGTAATGGCGAGTGTGCGCCTCCTGCTGGTCTAATGCGCACGGTGCACGTCAGCAGGTCTGCAGTGTTTGTAACGGCGAGTGTGCGCTCCCTGCTGGTCTATTGCTCACGGTACACGTTAGCCGGTCAGCAGTATAAGTAACGGCGAATGATCGCCCCCTGCTCGTCTAAGGTGCACACTGCAGGTTAACCGGTCTGCAGTATAAGTAATGGAGTGCTTGCGCCCCCTGTTGGTTTAATATGCCCGGTGCACGTCAGCTGGTCTGCAATATAAGTAAGAATGCAAGAGCGCCCTCTGGTCGTTTAATGCAGAAAGTGCGATGCCTTCAACCGTTAACGTGCTTTTGTTCGATAGTTATTTTTATTTCTTAATAAAATGTTTATGAAGACATTAAGTTCCTGACACGGAAATAATTCAACTCAGAGGGAAAAATGAGCAATTCTTACAGCAGATAATTTATTCTATGGTTGGAAGGAATGTCTAAGGGGTTTACCGAGTGATTGTGAAAACGTTATTAACTTTTCTGCCATTCAGTCGAATTGTGATGATCTTTGAGGATTTTCTCAATTTATAGACTGTATTCTAAGGGGTTCGGTAAAAATGTTCAGTGTTTATGACACCAGGGTTCTGTGTGAGCAGCTGGTGAGTTTAACAGGTTCGGCACTGAATGCTGGAAGTTCTCTGACAGTCTCTGTCTCTCTGAATGGTGCGGGTGGTGTGGGCGGTGGAGGGTTGATTGACAGCTGAAGGCTGTTTCTGGTTCATTAAATGTAGAATGTTCCTTCCAAATGTGTTTTGATTGACAGCTGCAAACGACTTCTTTGTCTCAGCTCACATTAAGTGAATCATTCTTTGATCATTCCGTGTCTGCTTTGAAGGGGTTTGCTGTCAGTCACGGAACATTCTGAATCTGTTTGACACGGGTTTACTGTCATTCTCGATCATTCTCTGTCTTCTTAAAATGGGTTAGCTCTCAGTCCCGGATCATCCCGTGCCTGTTGAAAAGTGGTCTGCTGTGAGTCCCGGAGCACAAAAATATAATAAATATAAGCAGGAGTAGGCGATACGCACCATGCAGCCTGCTCCGTCATTCAAAAAGATCCTGGCTGAACTTATACATCAATGCCACTTTTCCGCCCTATCTCCCTGTCCCATGGTTCCCTTAGTGCCCTAATATCTATCGATGTCAGTCTTGAATATACTCATCGACTGAACATGCTCAGCACCCTGGGGTAGGGAATTCTAACGATTCAAAACACTCTGGGTGAAGAAATTTCTTCTCATCTCAGTCCTAAATGGCCGACCCCTTGTCCTGAGACTCTGCTCCCTCGTCTCCGATCAGGGCAAACAGCCGCTCAGCATCTACGCTGTCAAGCCCTTTAAGAATTATACACATTTCAATGAGATCACCTCTAGTTCTTCTAAACTCCAGTAAAAATAGGCCCATTCCACTTAATTTCTCCTCATTTGTCAGCCCTCTCATTCCCGGAAATCAATCTAGTGAACATTCATTCCACCCCCTCCAAGGCAACTATATCCTTCCTTCGGTAAGGTTACCAAAAATTGTACACAGTACTCCAGATGTGTTCTCAACAAAGCCCTAAATAATTGCAGCAAGACATCCTTACTCTCAAACTGCAACCCCCTTGTACTAAAGGCTAAAATTCCATTTACGTTCCTAACTGCTTGCTGTACCTCAATGCTGACATTCTGTGATTCGTGTAGAATGACACTCAAATGCCTCTGAATCCGAAAACACACTACTTTCTCACCATTATAATAACTCTTCTGTATTTCCATTCTTCCGAACAAAGTGGATAATTTCACACTTCCCCACATTATACTTCATCTGACAACTTCTTGCCCACTCACTTAATCAGTCTATATTCCTTTGCAGCCTATTTGCGTCCTCCTCACAGCATCCTTGCCCACAGAGACCAGGTAGGCCTCAGAGCGGCGGTGGAACTGCGGGAAACCAGGCGGCGGCGGCGAGACTCCAAAGAGGCGGCAGCGACCAGGTAGGCCTCAGAGCGGCGGCGGACCTGCGGGAAACCAGGCGGCGGCGGCTGGACTCAAAAGAGGCGGCAGAGACCAGGTAGGCGTACGAATCTCCGAGCTCAGAGGAAGGGAGAGAAGTAAAAAAGTATGCGAAGTGTGACGTCACCAGAAAGCAGGTAAGTGATTGGTTGGTGAGTATTTCTCTCTTTTCAAACTTAAACTCTGTGGTTTATAGTTTCTAAGCTCTCTGTGGTTTAGCGGGGACTGTTGGTAAACCAGGGCCCTTAAGTATATCATTTAACTGTACTGTATTTGGTTGGATTGATTTGATTTAATTTAATTTGAATTAATTAAAGGGTAAGTCATGGCAGGAGAGCTCGGCCCCGTGGTATGCTCCTCCTGCGCTATGTGGCAACTCAGGGACACTTCCTGTGCCCCTGACAACAATGTGTGCAGGAAATGTATCAAGCTACAGCTACTGGCAGACCGCATTACGGCGCTGGAGCTGCGATTGGATACATACTGGACCATTTGCGATGCTGAGGACGTCGTGGATATCACGTTTGAGCAGTTGGTCACACCGCAGGCAAAATATGCACAGGCAGAAAGGGAATGGGTGACCAACAGACAGAGTAATAGGCGCAGGTAGGTAGTGCTGGAGTACCCTGTGGACAGCCCCCTCTCAAACAGATATAACACTTTGAATACTATTGGGGGGGATGGCTTATCAGAGGAAGGCAGCAGCAGCCAAATTCCTGGCACCAGGGGTGGCTCTGCTGCACAGGACGGGAGGAAAAAGAGGGGTAGAGCTATAGTGATAGGGGATTCTATTGTAAGGGGAATAGATAGGCGTTTCTGCGGCGGCAAACGAGACTCCAGGATCGTGTGTTGCCTCCCTGGTGCAAGGGTCAAGGATGTCTCAGAGCGGATGCAGAACATTTTGGAAGGGGAGAGTGAACAGCCAGTTGTCGTGGTGCATATAGGTACCAACGATATAGGTAAAAAAAGGGAATGAGGTCCTAAAAGCTGAATATAGGGAGTTAGGAGGTAAATTTAAAAATAGGATCTCAAAGGTAGTAATCTCCGGATTGCTACCAGTGCCACGTGCTAGTCAGAGTAGAAATAGAAGGATATTTCAGATGTATACGTGGCTAGAAGAATGGTGCAAGGGGGCGGGATTCAAATTCCTGGGATATTGGAACCGGTTCTGGGGGAGGTGGGACTTGTACAAACCGGATGGTTTGCACGTGGGCAGGGCCGGGAACAATGTCCCAGGGGGTGTGTTTGCTGGTGCTCTGGGGGACGGTTTAAACTAAAATGGCAGGGGGTTGGGAACCTGAGTAGGGAGACAGAGGAAAGGGAAACAAGGATGAAAGCAAAAGATAGGAAGGAGAAAAACAAAAGTGGCGTCAGAGAAATCAACGGTTTAAATCAAACATGGCCACAGTAAATAATAATTCTAATAGGTCTGAGAGCGTTAAAAAAAAACAAGCCTGAAGGCTTTGTGTCTTAATGCGAGGAGCATTCGGAATAAGGTGGATGAATTAGCTGCACAAATAGATGTAACAAATATGCTGATTGGGATTATGGAAACATGGTTCCAGGGTGGCCAAGGCTGTGAACTCAACATCCAGCAGTATTCAATATTCAGGAAAGATAGGCAAAAAGGAAAGGGAGGTGGCGTAGCATTGCTGGTTAAAGAGGGGATTAACATAATTGTAAGGAAGGATATTAGCTCTGATGATGTGGAATCTGTATGGGTAGAGCTGAGAAATATCAAGGGGCAGAAAACGTTAGTGGGAGTGGTATATAGACCTCCAACCAGTAATGCGCAGTTTGGGGATGGCATTAAAAGGGAAATTAGAGAAGCGTGCAATAAGGGCACAGCAGTCATCATGGGTGACTTTAATCTACATATAGATTGGGCTAACCAAATTAGGAACAATGCTGTGGAGGAGGAATTCCTGGAGTGTTTACGGGATGGTTTCCTGGACCAATATGTCGATGAACCAACCAGAGAGCAGGCCATCTTAGACTGGGTATTATGTAATGAGAAAGGATTAATTAGCAATCTTGTTGTGCGAGGCCCCTTGGGGAGGAGCGATCATAATATGATAGAATTCTTCATTAAGATGGAAAGTGAAGTAGTTCACTCAGAGACCAGGGTCCTGAATTTAAATAAAGGAAACTACGATGGTATGAGGCGCGAGTTGGGTAGGATTGATTGGGGAATGTCACTCAAAGGGTTGACGGTGGATAGGCAATGGCAAACATTCAATGACCGCATGGATGAACTACAGAATTTGTTCATCCCAGTTTGGCATAAGAATAAAACAAAAAAGGTGACTCAACTGTGGCTAACAAGGGAAATTAGGGATAGCATAAGATCCAAGGAGAGGTCATATAAATTGGCCAGAAAAAGCAGTAAACCTGAGGATTGGGAGCAGTTTAGGATTCAACAAAGGAGGACAAAGGGAATAAATAAGAAGGGGAAAATAGAATATGAGCGGAAGCTTAAGGGGAACATAAAAACTGACTGTGAAAGCTTTTATAGATATGTGAAGAGAAAAATATTGGTGAAATCAGGCGTAGGTCCCTTGCAGTCAGAATCAGGGGAACTTATAATGGGTAACAAAGAAATGTCAGTCCAATTAAATACATATTTTGGTTCTGTCTTTACAAAGGAGGACACAAATAACCTCCCAGAGATGTCAGGGAACATAGGGTCTGACGAAAGGGAGGAACTGAAAGAAATCAGTATTTGTAGGGAAATGGTGTTAGGCAAATTGGAGGGATTGAAGGCAGATAAATACCCAGTTCCTGATAATCTACATCCTAGGGTACTTAAGGAAGTGGCCCGAGAAATAGTAGATGCATTGCTGATCATCTTCCAACATTCGATGGAATCTGGAACAATACCCATGGATTGGAGGGTAGCTAATGTTACCCCACTATTCAAAAAGGTGGTAGAGAAAAAACGGGGAATTACAGACAAGGTAAGCCTGACATCGGTCGTGGGGAAAATGTTAGAGTCCATTATACAAGATTTAATAGCAGAGCACTTGGAAAACAGTGACAGGATCGGACAAAGTCAACATGGATTTACAAAAGGTAAATCGTGCTTTCCGAATCTACTGGAATTTTTTGAGGATGTAACTGGTAAAATAGATAAGGGAGAACCAGTGGATGTGGTGTATTTGGACTTTCAAAAGGCTTTCGATAAGGTCCCGCATAAGAGATTAGCGTGTAAAGTTAAGGCACATGGGATTGGGGGCAAGGTAATGACTTGGATAGAGAACTGGTTGGCAGACAGAAAGCAAAGAGTTGGAATAAACGGGTCTTTTTCCGAGTGGCAGGCAGTGACTAGTGGGGTACCGCAGGGATCGGTCCTTGGACCCCAGCTATTCACAATATATATTAATGATCTAGACAAGGGAACTAGATGTAATATCTCCAAGTTTGCAGACGACACAAAGCTGGGTGGGTGTGTGTGCTGTGAGGAGGATGCCGAGAAACTCCAGGATGATTTGGACAGGTCGGGTGATTGGGCAGAAGCATGGCAGATGCAATATAACGTGGATAAATGCAAGGTTATCCACTTTGGTGTCAAAAACAGGAAGGCAGATTATTATCTGAATTGCAATAGATTGGGAGATGGGGTAGTGCAACGAGTCCTGGGGGTCCTTGTGCACCAGTCGCTGAAGGTAAGCATGCAGGTGCAGCAGGCGGTTAAGAAGGCAAATTGTATGTTTTTCTTTGTAGCGAGAGCGTTTGAGTACAGGAACAAGGATGTCTTGCTGCAGTTCTACACGGCCTTGGTGAGACCACATCTTAAGTATTGTGTGCAGTTTTGGTCGCCTTATCTGAGGAAGGAGGTTCTTGCCATGGAAGGAGTTCAGCGAAGATTCACCAGGCTGATACCTGGGATGGCAGGAATGACGAATGAGGAGAGATTGGGTCGATTGGGCTTATACTCGCTAGAGTTTAGAAGAATGAGAGGGGATCTCATTGAAACTTATAAAATTCTGAAAGGACTGGGCAGACTAGATGCAGGAACGATGTTTCCGATGGTCGGGGAGTCCAGAACCAGGGGTCACAGTCTAAGGATAAGTGGTAAGCCATTTAGGACAGAAATGAGGAGGAATTCTTCACCCAGAGTGTGGTGAACCTGTGGAATTCTCTACCATAGAAGGCAGTAGAGGTCAATTCATTAAATATATTCAAGAAGGAGTTGGATATATTTCTTAAGGCTAAAGGAATCAAGGGATATGGGGAGAAAGCAGGGACAGGGTTCTGAATTTGGATGATCAGCCATGATCGCATTGAATGGCGGAGCAGGCTAGAGGGGCACAATGGCCTACTCCTGCTCCTATCTTCTATGTTTCTATGTTTAACCTCATACCATCAGCAAACCTGGATATATTGCACTCGGCCCCTCAAGTAACTCATTGATATAGACTGTACATGACTGAGGGTCAAGCACTGATCTTTCAGCACTCCACTCGTTACAACCTGCCATTCCGAAAATCACCCGTTTATTCCTGCTCTCTGCTTTCTGTCCGTTAACCAATCCTCAATCCACGCTATTGTATTACCCCCAATCCAATGAGCACTAATCTTGTGTAACAACCTGTTGAGTGGCACGTTATTGAATGCCTTCTGAAAATCCAATACACTACATCCACTGGTTCCCCCTTGTCAACCCTGATAGTTAAACCCTCAAAACATTCTGATTGCTTTGTGAAACACGATTTCTCTTTCATAAAACAGTGTTGGCTCCGCCTAATTATGTCTGATTTTCGAAGTGCCATGCTACCACGTCCTTAATAATGGATTCCAGCATTTTCCCTACTAATGATGTCAGGCTAACTGGCCTAATGTTCTCTTTTTTCTCTCTCCATCCTTCCTTGAACAGCGGGTTAACATTTGCTACCTTCCAGTCCACGGGGACCGTTCTGGAATCTAGGGGATTCTAGAAGATCAAAACCAATGCATGTACTATCTCTGCAGCCACCTGTTTTAAAACCAAAGGATGTAGGCCATCAGGTCCCGGGCATTTGTCGGCTTTTTGTCCCATTAATTTCTCCTGTACTTTAACTTTACTAATATTAGTTACTTTAAGTTCCTCGATATAATTAGACTCTTGGTTCCACATAACTTGAAGTATGTTCTTTGTGTATTCTACTGTGATGACAGATACAAAATATTTGATCAACGTCTCTGCCGTTTCCTTATTCCACATTATAATTTCTCCTGTCTCTGCCTCTAAGGGACCCACCTTTAATTTCACTAATCTCTTCCTTTTTATGCACTTAAAGCTCTTACAATCTGTTTTTAAATTTCTTGCTAATTTACTCTCATTCTATTTTCTCCCTCTTTATCAATCACTTGGTCATCTTTTGCTGATTTTCAAAACACTCCCAATCCTCAAGTTTACTACTATTTTTTGAAACATTGTGAACCTCTTTTGTTAATCTAATACTATCACTAACTTCTCTAGTTAGCCATGCTTGTAGCACTTTTCCAGTATCGTTTTTATTCCTCAAGTGAATGTATATTCGTTGAGAATTCTGAATTATTTCTTTAAATGTTTGCCATTGCTTATATACCGTTATATATTGTAATCTAATTTCACAATCTACCTTAGCCAACTCGCCCCATGTAACTCCGTAATTCACTTTGCTTAAATTTAAGTCCCTAGTTTCTGACTTAACGGCATCATTCTCAAACTTAATATGAAATTCTATCATATTATGACCAATCTTCCCCAGAGGACCCTTTACAATAAAGTGACTATTTAACCCTGTCTTATTGCACAATACAAGATCTAAATTAACCTGTTCCCTAGTTCTTTCCTAGAAATATTGTTCTAGAAAACTGTCTCAAATGAAATGAACTCGTCCGCTATGCTACTTCTGTCTATTTTGTTTGTCCAGTCTACATGAAGAGTAATGTCTCCTATGATTATTGCCTTACCCTTGGTACAAGCTCTTCTAATTTCCTGATGTCAAATCTGTCCAACATCATGATTACTGTTAGGGGGGTTTAAACTACTCCCACCACTGCTTTCTACCATTTGTTATTTCTGAGCTCCGCCCATACTGATTCTACATTCTGATTTTCTGGGCTTTTCTCACGACTGCCTTGATCTCACCCTTTATTAGCTGGTTACCCGCCTCCTTTTCCATATTGCTTATCGTTTCTAAAAGTCAAGTACCCTAGAATATTCTGCTCCCAATCTTGTTTACGCTAAAACCACGTCTCAGTCATGCTACTGGATCAAAGCCAATTATTTCTATTTGTGCCATTAATTCATCTGTTGTGGAATAACTGTTTCGTGCGACTTTAATTTTAACTTTTTATTATTTTACCCTAATGTGGCCTTCGGCAGTACTGCCCTATTACAGCGTTTAAACTCTCTGTCCCTTCCTGAGAGGATCTGCTTGATTTTACCCAAATCGCTACTCTGTTCTACAGCCTTGACTTTTCTCTTTGGATTATAAACTTGCCATTACCTGAACCCACCCTCCCACTTATTAGGGATTGTTCTCCTTGGAGCAAAGAAGATCAAGAGGTGTTCAAAATCATGAAGGTTTTGGTAACCAGAGGACACAGATTTAAGATGATTGGCAAAAGAACCAGAGGCGCCATGCAGAAATATATTTTTAAGCAGCGAGTTTTTAAGATCTGGAATGAGTGGTGGAAGCAGATTCAATGGTAACTTTCAAAAGGGAATTGGATAAATACTTGAAGGGAAAATGTACATGGTTATGGGGAAAGAGCAGGGGAGTCGTATTAACTGGATAACATCACCAAAGAACCGTCACAGGCACGATGGGCCAAATGGCCTCCCTCTGCGCTGTATCAGACTGTGATAGTATGATTGAACTTGACATGTTAATTAATCCCATCAATCCCAAATCTCATGTTTTTGCTGCAACATTTCTCCAGCGAACCCTGACCAAAATGACGACCCTCTCTCTCTATTTTTCTCTCTCTCTCTCTCGCTCTCTCTCTCTGTCGTTCTCTCTATCTCTATCTCTCTCTCTCTCTTGCTCTCTCAATTCTTGAGCACCCCGAGTGTCTGCAGCGTGTTAACTGCAATTTAAACAAATAAAGTCCTGTCGCAACCAGCACACAGCACAGGTAAACTTGCCCATTCCTTGTCAGGACATCTCACCCACCCCATTCGGGATTAAACTTGCAGGGTTACCGGGAGTGCGGTGGGAAACAGCCGGCAGCTGGATCTCCGGTCACTGAAATATACCTCCCTGGAAAATCAGAGTCTAAATCAGAGGCAGAAAAGTATCGAGGGGCACAGAGTCACAAATCATTGAAAGTAGCAGCGCAGGTTAACAAGACCATAAAAAGTGCAAACCAAGCACTGGCTTCATCTCTCTCAAAGAATGGAATTCAGAAACAGAGAAGTTATGTTAAATGTATATAGAACCACGGTTAGACGGCACTTAGAATATTGTGCACGTTCTGGTCACCAATTTACTAAAAAATTTAGAGAACTGGAGAAGGTGCAAAGAAGATTGAGAAGGATGATACCAGAACTGAGAGGGTCTAAATATCAGGAAAGTCTGAACAGGCTGAGTTCATTTCTATGGAAACAGGAGGCTGAGGGGTGACGTTTAAAATTCTTTAAAATTATGAAGGAGTTTGATATTTCAAATTAATGAACAGATCCGCTTCCAACAGGGTTCAATCCATCGCGCCTAAATCACATTAAACTTCGAGAACAATGCCGCAACCAATCAGATACGGCAGCTGAAAATACATCTCTTTGAAACAAACACAGATACAGAATGATCATAGAATCATAGAATCATAGAATGGTTACAGCACAGAAGGAGGCCATTCGGTCCATCGAGCTCGTGCTGGCTCTCTGCAAGAACACTTCATAATATGATGTAACACCCGTTTTAAACAGACACAGAATGATCCGGGACTGACAGCACATCCCTTTTAAACAGACACAGTATACAGAAACATAGAAGATAGGAGCAGGAGTAGGCCATTCGGCTCCTCAAGCCTGTTCCGCCATTTAATGAGATCATGGCTGATCATCCAAATTCAGTACCCTGTCCCTGCTTTCTCCCCATATCCCTTGTCCCTTTAGCGTTAAGAAATATATCTATCTCCTTCTTGAATATATTTAATGAATTGGCCTCAACTGCCTTCTGTGGTAGAGAATTCCACAGGTTCACCACTCTCTGGGTGAAGAAATTCCTCCTCATCTCAGTCTTAAATGGCTTTCCTCTTATCCTGAGACTGTGACCTCTGGTTCTGGACTCCCTTGCCATCGGGAACATCCTTCCTGCCTCTAGTCTGTCTAGTTCTGTTAGAATTTTATAAGTTTCAATGAGATCCTCTGTCATTCTTCTGAACTCCAGCGAATATAAGCCTAATCGACCCAATCTCTCTTCATACGTCATTCCTGCCATCCCAGGTATCAGTCTGGTGAATCTTCGCTGCACTCCCTCCATGTCAAGAACATCCTTCCTCAGATAAGGCGACCAAAACTGCACACAATGCTCAAGGTTTGGTCTCACCAAGACCCTGTACAACTGCAGCAAGACATCCTTGCTCCTGTACTTGAATCCTCTCGCTATGAAGGCCAACATACCATTTGCCTTCTTAACGGCCTGCTGCACCTGCATACTTACCTTCAGCGACTGGTGTACAAGGACACCCAGGTCTCGTTGCACTTCCCCTTTTCCCAATCTATTGCCGTTCAGATAATAATCTGTCTTCCTGTTTTTGCCACCAAAGTGGACAACCTAGCATTTATCCACATTATACTGCATCTGCCATGCATCTGACCAATCACCCAACCTGTCCAAATCATACTGGAGTTTCTCTGCATCCTCCTCACAGCACACACGCCCACCCAGCTTTGTGTCGTCTGCAAACTTGGAGATATTACATCTAGTTCCCTCGTCAGGGATCAGGGACTGACAGTGGATCCCTTTTAAACACACACAGAATGATTCACTTTTGTACTGGGACAAGCAAGTCGTTTGCATCTTTCAGACCAAAAAAGCTGTTGTTTAGGAGCTTCCTGAATTCATGAGCCACAAACAGCCTTCAGTTGTCTGTAAAGAAACTGTCTTTCTAACAAGCACCTTGCACATTCACCCACCAGGGCGCACACCCGCCTTTACTTACACTGCAGACCTGCTAACATGCACCGTGCCTATTAACCCACCAGGTGGGGCACATTTGCCATCATTTTTAAAGTATAATTGTATTAATGGCGATTTTTGTTGAACAAGTCTGTTATATTACTCTAATACCATGGTCTAGCAAAAGTCTATCGATCTCAGATATACAATCATAAAATGATCTAGCAACAATTGCCTTTTGTGGGAGTGTGTTCTACAATTCGACCTCCCATTATATGAAGAAATGTTTCCTAATTTCTCTCTTGAACGGCCTGGCTCCTATTTTAAGGTTAGGTCCCCTTGTCCTAGACGCCCACCCCACAACCCCCCCCCCCCCCCCCCCCCCACCCACACACTGCCCCCCCCCCCCCCCACCCCCGCCCAGCGGAAAACGTTTCTCTCTATCTACCCTATCAATTTCCTTCAATATCCTAAAAATCAGAATCTGCTCACATGGCAGACTGGTAAGACAGGTAAACGCCCATGGGATCCAATGGAGAGTGGCAAGTTGGAAGCAAAGGGTAATGGTCGATGGGTGTTTTTGTGACAGGAAGGCTGTTCCAGTGGGATTCGGGAGGGCTCAGTACGAGGTCCCTTGCTTTTTGAGTTATATATCACTGATTTAGACTTCAATGTCGGGGGCATGATTAAGAAGTTTGCAGATGTTATAAAAAATGTCCGTGTGGTTGATCGTGAGGAAGAAAGCTGTAGACTGCAGGAAGATATGAATGAACTGATCAAATGGGCAGAAAAGTGGCAAATGGAATTCAATTCTTAGGAGTGGGCGGTAATGCACTTGGAGAGGGCTAACAGGGCAAAGGAATACACAATAAATGGTAGGATATTGAGAAGCGTACAAGAACAGAGGGACATTGGAGTGCATGTCCACAGATCCATGAAGGTCGCAGTGCAGGTAGATAAGGTGGTTAAGAAGACAAACAGCAAAAGACTGCGGATGCTGAAATCTGAAATAAAAGCAAAAAATGCTGGAAATATTCAGCAGGTCATTATTTCAGATTGCCTGCAGAATATTTCCAGCATTTTCTGTTTTTATTTCAGATGAGCTGCTGAATATTTCCAGCATTTTCTGTTTTTATTATTGGTTAAGAAGTCCTAGGGGATACTTTCCTTTATTAGCCAAGGCATAGAATACAAGAACAGGAAGCTTATGCTTGAACTGTATAAAACACGAGTTAGGCCACAGCTAGAGTACTGCGGACAGTTTTGGTCACCACACTACAGGAAAGATGTGATTGCACTAGAGAGGGTACAGAGGAGATTGACGAGGATGTTGCCAGGACTGGAAAATTTTAGCTATAAGTAAAGATTGGGTAGGGTAGGGTTGTTTTCTTTGGAGCAGAGGAGGCTGAGGGGCGACATAATTGAGGCGTATAAAATTATGAGGGGCCTAGATACAGTGGATAGGAAGGACCTATTTCCCTTAGCAGAGATGTCAATGATCAGGGGGCGTAGATTTAAAGTAACTGGTAAAAGGATTAAAGAGGAGTTGAGAAGACCCATTTTCACACAGAGAGTGGAGGGGGTCTGGAAGTCACAACCCATCACATTAATAGAAAGCACTCTGGATATGTACTTGAAGTGCTGTAACCTACAGGGCTACGGACCCAGAGCTGGAAAGTGGGATTAGGCAAAATACCTCTTTTTCTTCCGGCAAAGACACGATGGGCCGAATGGCCTCCTTCTCTGGCGTAAATTTCTGTATTTCTGTGATCTCACCCCTTAATTTTCAATATTCCAGGGAATACAAGCCTAGTTTATGTAATCTCTCCTCATAGTCTAACCCTTGGAGCCCTGGTAACACTCTGGTGAATCTGCACCGCACTCCCTCCAAGGTCAATATATCCTTTCTAAGGTGCGGTGCGCAGAACTGTGTACAGTGGCCGAACCAGGCCTCTGCACAGCTGTCACAAAACTCCCTTCCATTTATATTCTGCAGGGCAATTGTCTGATATTTTCCACCGGTCATTCCATTGTTGAATCGTTGCTATTGGGCAGCTGCGATGGCCGAGTGGTTAAGGCGCTGGACTTGAAATCACATGGGGTTTTTCCCGCGCAGGTTCGAGCCCTGCTCGCAGCGATCCAGCTACAAAATCTATATTTTATTTCATCGGCTCCCTGTGGAGATCACTGGCCCCGAAACTGGTCAGAATTCCCTCCACTGCACTTTATTACACTGATTAACGCAAAGCTGTTGTTCCAATTGGAAACACTCATAATTTATCGGCAGCAATTAGATATTGTGCATTTGTTTGAAACTATTTGAAAAGATCAGTGAGACATTTACACACAAAACAGCACGTAAAAATTCCATTTGATAAAGAGCCCTGCAATGTTTGGAAGGAAATGAGTGGAAACGCGGTTTGGCTTCATAAAGTTGAACACGAATTAAAAAGTGTGTGAAATGACCGCGGTAGGACTCGAACCTGCAATCTTCTAGATCAGTCAGACGCCTTATCCATTAGGCCACGCGGCCACGCAAATGTGTAGTAAACGTATCGGAATAATGAGTGATTAAACACCGTCACTGTATTCATTTCAGTAAAAACAACAGAGAATGCTGGCAGTACTCAGCAGGTCAGGCAGCATCGAGTGAGAGAGAAACAGAGTTAACGTTTCGGGTCGAACCCTTCGTCAGAACTGGAAAAGGTTAGGGAAGAGAGATTTTTAAGCAGGGGTGGGAGGAGGCGAGGAGAGAACAAAGGGAAGGTTGTGATAGGATGGAAGGCAGGAGAGATTGACTGAAAAAAGGGATGATGGTGCAAGGCAGAAGGAGAGCCAATGGCACAAGTTAACAAACAAAAGGTGGCTCGAGATGAGGTGTGAATGATGATGGCAGAAACATTAACAACTACCATGTGAGGAAACATGAGAACAAATAAAAATATAAAGAAATACAGGGGCCAATTTATAGTCTGAAATTGTTGAACTCGATGTTAAGTCCAGAAGGCTGTAAAGTGCCTATTAGAAAGAAGAGGTGCTGTTCCTCGAGCTTACGTAGAGCTTCATTGTTACAGTGTAACAAACCAAGGAAGGAGAGATCAGTGGGAGTGGAGCGGAGAATTATAGTGACAGGCGATCGAAAGCTCGGGGTCATGCTTGCGGACTGAATGGAGACGTTCCACAAAGCGGTCACCCAATCTGCATTTGGTCTCACAATGTAGAGGCAGCGAATACAGTATACTAAATTGTAAGAAGTACAAGTAAATCGCCGTTTCACCTGGAAGAAGTGTTTGGGGCCCTGGACGGTGGGAAGGGAGGAGGTAAAAGGGCAGGTGTTGCATCTCCTGTGCTTGCATGGGAAGGTGCCGGGCGATGGGGAAAGGGTGTTGGGGGAGATAGAGGAATGGACCAGGGTGTCGCGGAGAGAGCAGACCCTTTGAAATGCTGAAAGGGGGAGGGGAAGATGTGTTTGGAGGTGGCGGAAATGGCGCAGGATGATCCGTTGAATGTGAAGGCGGGTGGGGTGAATGGTGAGGACAAGGGGGGAAGCCTATCATATTTCTGGGAGTTAGGGGAAGGGGTGAGAACAGTAGTGCGGGAAATGGAACGGACATGGTCGAGGGTCGTGTCAACCACGGTAGAGGTGAATCCTCAGTTGAGGAAAATGGAAGACAGACCGGAAGCACTAGGATGTAAGGTGGCATCGTCAGACCAGATGCAACGGAGATGGAGAAACTGGGAGAATGGAATAGAGTCCTTAAAGCAAGCGGGGTGGGAGGAAGTGTAGTCCAGGTAGCTGTGGGAGTCAGTGGGCTTATAGTGGATGTTGATCGATAGCCTATCCCCAGAAATGGAGACAGAGAAGTCGAGGAAGGGAAGGGAAGAGACGGAGATGGACAATGTGAAGGTGAGGGAAGGGCGGAAATTGGAAGCAAAGTGAAAGAAATTATCTTGTTCAGGGCGAGAGCAGGAAACGGCACCAATACAGTCATCGATGTACCGGAAAAAGAGGTGAGGGAGGGGACCTGAGTAGGACTGGAACAAAGCATGTTCCACATATCCCACGAAAAGGCAGGCATAGCTGGGGGCCATGTGGGTACCCATAGCAACACCTTTAATTTGGAGGAAGTGAGTGGAATCAAAGGAGAAGTTGTGCAATGTGAGAACAAGTTCAGCCAGGAGGAAGAGGCGATGGTGGATGGCGACTGGTGAGGCCTCTGTTCAAGGAAGAAGTGGAGCGGCTTAAGGCCATCCTGGTGGTGGATGGAGGTGTAGAGGGATTGGATGTCCATCGTGAAAAGGAGACGTTTGTGGCCTGGAAACTGTTAAAGTGGCAGAGGGTGTCGGAAGAGTCGCGAATGTAGGTGGGAAGTGACTGGACAAGTCGAGAAAAAAAAGATCCGAGATAGGAAGAAATCAGTTCTGTGGGGCAAGAACAGGCTGCAACAATTGCTCGACCAGGGCAGTCCAGGGTGTTCAGGAACTGAGAGGTTGGCGGCCATGGAGGGAAGATCTCCAGAGCAGATGAGGTCAGTGACAGTCTTGGAAACGATTGCTTGATGTTTGGTAGTGGGGTCATGGTCCAGGGCGAGGTACGATTAGGTATCAGAGAGTTGCCGTTCAACCTCCACACGGTAGAGGACGGTTCGCCAAACAACAACAGCACCACATTTGTCAGTAGTTTAATGACAATGTTAGGGTTGGATCGGAGAGAACGGACTGCTGCAAGGTCAGAGAGAGGTAGGTTGGAGTGGGTGAGGGGAGCAGGGAACTGGAGATGGCTGATGTCATTCAGTCCCATTCTTTGCACTCCAAACCAACAGAGAGAGTAGACAATGCTAATGCAGTAGATACAATTTATCTGGATCTTCAAAAAGCCTTCTATAATGTATCCCATTATAGACTGATGAACAAGTTCAGAGAATGCGGAGTCAGGGGACATGTAGCAGAATGGATTGCTGGCTGGCTTCGGGACAGAAAGCAGAGAGTCGGAGTAAAGAGTAGCTTATTCACAGTGGCAGAAGGTGGCAGTGGTGTTCCACAAGAATCAGTGCTGGAACCACTGCTGTTCGCAATTTACATTAACGATTTAGACTGAGGAATCAAAAACACAATGTATAAATTTGCGGATGACTCCAAATTGCGGGGGGATAGTCAATACTGAGGAGGATAGCAACAAGTTACAGGAGGACATTAATAAACTTGCAGAATTGGCATATAATTGGCAAATGAAGTTCAGCACAGATAAATGTGACGTATTACATTATGGTAGGAAGAATAGGGAGGTCACTTATCACTTGGAGGGTGCGAGTCTAGATGGCGTAGAGGAACAAAGGGATCTCGGAGTACAAATACACAAATCACTAAAAGTTGTTACACAGGTTAGCAAGGCCATAAATAAAGAAAACCAAGCACTACGGTTTATTTCTAGAGGGATAGAATTGAAAAGTAGGGAAGTTATGCTAAACCAGTAACAAACCTTGGTTAGACCAAAGGTACAGAGAAGATTTACAAGGATGATACCAGAAATGCGAGGGTATACATATCAGGAAAGGATTAACAGGCTCGGTCTCGTTTCTCTTGAAAAAAGAAGGCTCAGAAGTGACCTAATAGAGATCTTTAAAATTATGAGAAGTTTTTACACAGTGAATACAGAGAGAATGTTTCCACTTGTGAGGAAGAGCATAACTAGAGGACATCAATATAAGATAGTCACCAAGAAATCCAATCGGGAATTCAGGAGAAACTTCTTTATCCAGAGAGTGGTGAGAATGTGGAACTCGCTACCACGGGGAGTGGTTGAAGCGAATAGTATAGATGCATTTAAGGGGAGGCTAGATAAGCACATGAGGGAGAAGGGAATAGAGGGTTATGCTGATAGATTTAGATGAGGAAAGACGGGAGGAAGCTCGGGTCGAGCATAAACGCCGGCATGGACTGGTTGGGCCATGTGGTTTGTTTCTGTGCCGTATGGTAATAATGAGTGATTAAACCCCGGGATTGTATTTATTTCAGTTCTATTCTTTGCACTCCAAACCGTTCACTGATTGAAATACGAGAAGTCCCGATGGAATTGTTCATTTAATGTTGGAAACGCTCCGCAGGTCAGAACTCAGGATTTCTAGCTTTGCTTCAAAGTATTGCAGGTCCCGTGTGAGTTTCAATCCAAACTTTTTAACAAATAACAAAATTAAGAAACTACCCTCCCTACCAAAAATTTAATGGCCCGTACGGGGAGCGAACCCGCGACCTTGGGGTTATTTACACCACGCTTCAACCAACTGAGCTAACCTGCCTCCCTAAACGTGCCTTACTTGTTAAGTTTAATTTATGTTTGATTTCTGTTTTTTGTCAGTTCAATCACTTTTTTCTCAGAAGGCTCTAAAAGAAAGACCTGTATTTATATGGCCTTTCATAGAATCATAGAATGGTTACCGCACAGAAGGAGGCCGTTCGGCCCGTCGCGGCCGTGCCGGCTCTCTACTAGATCACTTCAGCTTGTCCCAATCCCCCGCCCTTTCCCTGCAGCCCTGCAATGTTTTTCCCTTTTGAAAGCCACTATTGAATCTGCCTCCACCACCCTTTCAGGCAGTGCACTCCAGATCCGAACCACAACATTTCTATTTCTTAATACAAACTGGGCACTGCAGTAAAATAAAAAGCAAATTGAAGCAGATGCTGGATCTGGAATTGTTCATGAAATGCTGGGAACACTCCGCAGGTCCAGGAACATCTGTGGACAGAGAAACACAGGGTTAACCTTTCAGCTCCATGAGCTCTCGGCAGAACTAACGCGGCAGCTTTGCATCAAAATATTGCAGGTCCCGTGTGAGTTTCCTTCCACACTTTTTAAGTTGCTCAAAAATAACAAGAAACTAACCTCACAACAAAAATGTCAGTGGCCCGTACGGGGATCGAACCCTCGACGTTGGCGTTATTAGCACCACGATCCAACCAACTGAGCTCACCGGCCTTCATGTTTGGGTCATCTGTCCCAAGCTTATATTTTCGAGACACTATCTGACAATTTCCGACATTAATCTCTCAGCAGACAACCTGCAGTTGTCAATCATACACTATCCTATCGGCAAATGCTGTACATGTGTCACTGTTTGCCACACATGACCACAGCCAACACAAGTGCCAGGCAATGGCCAGCTCCAACAAGCGAAAGTCTAACCACCGCCCCTTGACATTCAACAGCATGACCATCACCAAATCCCCCACCACCATCATCAACAACAACAACTTGCATTTATATAGCGCCTTTAACGTAGTAAAACGTCCCAAGGCGCTGCACAGGAGTATTTTCAGACAAAACATTGACACCAATCCACATAAGGAGAAATTAGGGCAGGTGAACAAAAGCTTGATCAAAGAGGTAGGTTTTAAGGAGCGTCTTAAAGGAGGAAAGAGAGGCGGACAGGTTTAGGCAGGGAGTTCCAGAGCTTAGGGCTACAGAAGGCACGGCCACGAAAGGTTGAGCGATTATAATCAGGGATGCTCAAGAGGGCAGAATTAGAGGAGCGCAGATATCTCTGGGGGGTTGTGGGGCTGGAGGAGATTAGGAGGGGCGAGGCCATGGAGGTATTTGAAAACAAGGATGAGAATTTTGAAATCGAGGCACTGCTTAACCGGGAGCCAATGTAGGTCAGCGAGCACAGGGGTGATGTGTGAACGGGACTTGGTGCGAGTTAGGACACGGGCAGCCGAGTTTTGGATCACCTCAAGTTTACGTAAGGTGGAATGTGGGAGGCCAGCCAGGAGTGTGTTGGAATAGTCAAGTCTAGAGGTAACAAAGGCATGGATGAGGGTTTCAGCAGCGGATGAGCTGAGGCAAGGGTAGAGACGGGTGATGTTACGGAGGTGGAAGTAGGCGGTCTTTGTTATGCTGTGGATATGTGGTCGAAAGCTAATTTCAGGGTCAAATATGACACCAAGGTTGCGAACAGTGTGGTTCAGCGTCAGACAGATGATAGTGAGAGGGATGGGGTCAGTGGCTAGGGAATGGAGATTGTGGTGGGGACCAAAAACAATGGCCGAATACAATCGAAAACATCAACATCCTGGGGGTTACCATTGACCAGAACCTTAATTGGAGCAGTCACATGAATAGTGTGGTTACAAGAGCTGCTCAGAGGCTGGGTATACTGCGCCGAGTGTCTTGTCTCCTGACTCCCCAAATCCTTTCCACCTTCTACAAGGGACAAGTCAGGAGTTTGGTAGAATAATCTCCACTTGCCTGGATGAGTGCAGCTCCAACAACACTCAACAAGCTCGACAACATCCAGGACAAAGCAGCCCGCTTGATTGGCACCCCATCCACCACCATAAACATTCACTCCCTCCACCACCAACACACCGTGTCTGCAGTGTGTACCATCTACAAGATGCACTGCAGCAACTCGCCAAGGCTCCTTCGACAGCACCTCCCAAACCCTCTACCACAGCCAAATCTGCTGATGATACAAAGATAGGTGGGGAAGCAAGTTGTGAGGAGGACACAAAGAGTCTTCAAAGGGATATAGATAGATTAAGTGAGTGGGTAAAAATTTGGTAGATGGAGTATAAGGTGGGAAAATGTGAGGTTATCCACTTTGGTAGGAAGAATAGAAAAGCAAAATATTATTAAAATGGAGAGAGGCTACAGAATGCTGCGGTAAAGAGGGATCTGGGTGTCCTCGTACATGAAACACAAAAAGTTAGCATGGTGTAATTAAGAAGGCAAATGGAATGTTGGCCTTTATTGCAAGGGGGATGGAGTATAAAAGTAGGGAAGTCTTGCTACAACTGTACAGGTGAGACCACACCTAGAGTACTGCGTACATTTTTGTTCTCCTTATTTAAGGAGGTATATACTCGCATTGGAGATAGTTCAGAGAAGGTTCTCTAGGTTGATTCCTGGGATGACGGGATTGTCTTATGAGGAAAGGTTGAAAAGATTGGGCCTATACTCATTGGAGGTTAGAAGAATGAGAGGTGATCTTATTGAAACATTTAAGATCTGAGGGGGCTTGATAGGGTAGATGCTGAGAGGGTGTTTTCCCTCATGGGGGAATCTAGAATCAGGTGGCATAGTTGCAGAATATGGGGTCGCCCATTTATGATGGAGATGAGGAGGAATTTCTTCTCTCAGAGGGTCATGAAATTTTGCAATTATCTACCCCAGAGAGCTGTGGAGGCTGAATCATTGAATATATTCAAGGCTGAGATAGACAGATTGTTGAACTACAGGAGAGTCAAGGGTTATGGGGGAACAGGCAGAAAAGTGGAGTTGAGGCCAAGATCAGATCAGCCATGATGTTATTGAATGACGGAGCAGGCCCGAGGGGCCGAATGGCCTACTCCTGCTCCTATTTCTTATGTTCTTATGTTCTTATGACAGAATGAGGCCCCTTCAGCCCCTCGAACCTATTGCACAGGGACAGATGAGGCCCATTCAGCCCCTCGAGACTGTTACACTGGGACAAGAGGAGGCCTTTAACGCCTCGAGCCTGTTGCATTGGACAGGAGGAAGCCGTTCAGCGATACAAGATCTGTACAAGAACCGTAGAACTCCATTCAGCCCCTCGAACCTGTTACATAGGATGAAGAGAAGGCAATTCAGACCCATGATCCAGTTATACAGGAACAGGAGGAGGTAATTCAAACCCACGAGCCTGTTACACAGGAACAGGAGGAGGCAATTCAGACCCACGAGTCTGTTATACAGGAACAGGAGGAGGCCATTCAGCCCCTCGAGCCTATTATACAGGAACAGGAGGAGGCCATTCAGCCCCTCGAGCCTGTTATATGGGAACAGGTGGAGGCTATTCAGCATGTCGAGCCTGTTATACAGGAAAACGAGGAAGCCATTCTGCCCATCAAGCCTGTTACACAGGAACAGGAGGAGGCCATTCAGCCCCTCGAGTCTGATACACAGGAATAGGAGGAGGCCTTTCAGCCTCTCGAGCCTGTTACACAGGAACAGGAGGAGGCCATTCAGCCCCTCGATTCTGTTACACAGGAATAGGAGGAGGCCATTCAGCCCTTCAAGCCTATTATCCATGAACAGGAAGAGGCCATTCAGACCCTTGACCCTGTTATACAGGAACTGGAGGAGGCCAATCAGCCAATCAAGACTGTATCACTGGAACAGGAGGAGGACATTCAGCCCCTCGAGCCTGATATCGGGGAACAGGAGGCGGCCATTCAGCCCCTCGAGCCTGAAATACGGGAATCGGAGGAGGCTATTCAGCCTGTTAAGCCTGTTATGCAGGAACAGGAGGAGGCCATTCAGCCCCTCGACTCTGTTATACATAAACAGGAGGAGGCTATTCAGCCCCTCGAGTCTGTATCACTGGAACAGGAGGAGGCCATTCAGCCCCTCAAGCCTGTTATACGGGAACAGGAGGAGGCCATTCAGCCCCTCGAGCCTGTTATACTGGAACAGGAGGAGGCTATTCAGCCTGTCGAGCCTCTTATACAGGAAAAGGAGGAAGCCATTCAGCCCCTCAAGCCTGTTACACAGGAACAGGAGGAGGCCGTTTAGCCCCTCGAGTCTGTTACACAGGTACAGAAGGAGGCCATTCAGCCCCTCGAGTCTGTTATACAGGAATAGGAGGAGGCCTTTCAGCCCTTCAAGCCTGTTACACAGGAACAGGAGGAGGCCATTCAGCCCCTCGAGTCTGTTATACGGGAACAGGAGCAGGCCATTCTGCCCCTCGAGGCTGTTATACAGGATCAGGAGGAGGCTATTCAGCCTGTTACACAAGAACAGGAGGAGGCCGTTCAGCCCCTCGAGTCTTTTATACGGGAATAGGAGGAGGCCATTCAGCCCCTCGAGTCTGATACACAGGAATATGAGGAGGCCATTTAGCCCCTCGAGCCTGTTCCACAGGAAAAGAAGGAGGCCATTCAGCCCCTCGAGCCTGTTATACGGGATCAGGAGGAGGCCATTCAGCCCCTCGAGTCTGTTACACAGGAACAAGAGGAGGCCCATTCAGCCCCTCGAGCCTGTTACACAGGAACAGGAGGAGACCCATTCAGCCCCTCGAGCCTGTTACACAGGAACAGGAGGAGAACATTCAGCCCCTCGAGCCTGTTACACAAGAATAGGAGGAGGCCATTCAGCCCCTCGAGCCTGTTACACAGGAACAGAAGGAGGCCATTCAGCCCCTCGAGCCTGTTATACGGGATCAGGTGGAGGCTATTCAGCCTGTTATATATGAACAGGAGGAGATCATTCAACCCCTCGAGCCTGTTACACAGGAACAGGAGGAGGCCATTAAGCCCCTCGAGTCTGTTGTACAGGAACAGGAGGAGGCCATTCAGCCCCTCCAGCCTGTTATTCATGAACAGGAGGAAGCCATTCAGCCCCTCGAGCCTGTTACACAGGAACAGGATGAGTCCATTAAGCTCCTTGAGCCTATTATATAGGAACAGGAGGAGGCCATTCAGCCCCTCAAGTCTGTTATACAGGAACAGGAGGGTGCCATTCAGCCCCTCGGCCTGTTATACAGGAACAGGAGGAGGCTATTCAGCCTGTCGAGCCTGTTACACAGGTGGAGGCCAATCATAGTAGCATAGTGATTATAAGAACATAAGAACATAAGAAATAAGAGCAGGAGTAGGCCACACGTCCCCTCGAGCCTGCTCCACCATTCAATAAGATCATGGCTGATCATCGACCATAACTCCACTTTCCCACCTCATCTCCATATCCCTTGATTACCCCTAGAATACAAAAATCTATCGATCTCAGCCTTGAATATACTCAAAGACTCAGCACTCACAGCCCTCTGGGGCAGAGAATTCCAAAGATTCACAACCCTCTGAGTGAAGAAATTCTCCCTCATCTCAGTCTTAAATGGCCTACCCCTTATCCTGAGACTATGCCCCCTAGTTCTAGACACTCCAGCCAGGTGAAACAACCTCTCAGCATCTACCCTGTCAATCCCCTTCAGAATCTTGTATGGTTCAATGAGATCACCTCTCATTCTTCTAATCTCCAGAGAGTATAGGCCCATTCTACACAATCTCTCATCATCGGACAGCCATCTCATCCCAGGAATCAATCTCGTGAACCTTTGTTGCACCACCTCCAAGGCAAATATATCCTTGCTTAGAGAAGGAGACCAAAACTGTGCACAGTACTCTAGGTGTGGTCTCACCAAGGCCCTGTACAATTGTAATAAGACTTCCTTACTACTGTACTCCAACCCCCTTGCAATAAAGGCCAACATGCCATTTGCCTTCCTTATTGCTTGATGGAGCTGCATGGTAGCTTTCTGTGTTTCTTGCCCCAGGACACCCAAATCTCTCTGAACACCAACATTTGAAAGTTTCTCACCAATTAAAATTTATTCTGTTTTTCTATTCTTCCTACCAAAGTGAATAACCACATATATCCCTACATTATACTCCATCTGCCACCTTACTGCCCACTCACTTAGTCTATCTATATCCCTTTGCAGACTCTTTGTGTTCTCCTCTCAGCTTACTGTCCCACCTGGCTTTGTATTATCAGCAAACTTGGATACATTACACTCGGTCCCTTTATCTAGGTCATTAATATAAACTGAAAATAGCTGAGGCCCCAACACTGATCCTTGCGGCACCCCGCTAGTTACAGCCTGCCAACCTGAAAAAGATCCGTTTATCCCTATTCTCTGTTTTCTGTCCGTTAACCAATCCTCTATCCATGCTACTATATTACTCCGAACCCCATGATACCTAATCTTGTGTAATAATCTTTTATGTGGCGCCTTATCGAATGCCTTTTGGAAATTCAAATATACTACATCCACTGATTCCCCTTTATCTACCCTGCTAGTTACATCCTCAAAAAACTGTAATAAATTTGTCAAACACGATTTCCCTTTCATAAAACCATGTTGACTCTGCCTAATCATGTTATGATTTTCTAAGTGACTTGATAACACTTCCTTTACAATGGATTCCAGCATTTTCCTGATGACTGATGTCAGGCTAACTGGCCTGGAGTTCCCTGTTTTTTCTCTCTCTCCTTTCTTGAATAACGGTGATACATTTGCGACCTTCCAATCCGCTGGGACCATTCCAGAATCTAGGGAATTTTGGAAGATCAAAACCAATGCATCCACTATCTCTTCAGCCACCTCTTTTAGAACCCTAGGATGTAGGCCGTCAGGTCCAGGGAATTTGTCGGCTTTTAGTCCCATTAGTTTCTCTAGTACTTTTTCTCTACTCATATTAATTACATTAAGTTCCTCACCCTCATTAGACTCTTGGTTCCCCACCATTTTTGGTACATTTTTTGTGTCTTCTACTGTGAAGACCGATACAAAATATTTGTTTAATGTTTCTGCCATTTCCTTATTCCCTATAATAATTCCTCCTGTCTCAGCCTCTAAGAGACCAACTTTTACTTTTGCTACTCTTTTCCTTTTTACTTATTTGTAGAAACTCTTACAATCTGCTTTTATATTTCTTGCTAGTTTTCTCTCATATTCAATTTTTTTCCCTTTTTATCAATTTTTTGATCAACCTTTGCTGGTTTCTGAAACTCTCCCAATCCTCAGGCTTACTATTATTCTGTGCAACATTATAAGCTTCTTCTTTCAATCTAATTCTAACCTTAACTTCTTCAGTTAGCCACGGTTGGATCACTTTTCCTGTGGAGTTACTAAACCAATAATCCAGAGACATGAGTTCACACCCGATTTAGAATATCAAGCCTGTTTGTGTGGAACAGAAGGCGACCATTCAGCCCCTCGAGCCTGTTGCTGAGGAACAAGAGGAGGCTGCTCAGCCTTTTGAGCATGTCACAAAGGAGCAAGTGGAGGCTGTTCAGCCTCTTGAGCCAGTTACATAGGAACAGGAGGAGGACATTCTGCCCTCAAGCCTGTTACACAAGAACAGAAGGAGGCCATTCAGCCCTTCGAGCCTGTTACACAAGAACAGAAGGAGGCCATTCAGCCCCTCTAGCCTTTAACACAGGACAGTGAAGGCCATTCAGACCCTCGAGACTGTTACATAGGACAGGAGGAGGTCATTCAGTCCACCGAGTTTGTTACATAGGAACAGGAGGAGCCAAGTTAGACCACTCAAGACTGTTAAAAAGGAATAAGTAGAGGTCATTTAGCCCCTTGAGGCTGTTACAGAGGATGGGGAGGAGGCCATTCAGCCCCTCGAACATGTTAAATAGGACAAATGTGAGAAGTCGCACAACACCAGGTTATAGTCCAACAGTTTTATTTGAAATCACAAGCTTTCGGAACGCTGCTCCTTCGTCACCTGAGCAGCGCTCCGAAAGCTTGTGATTTCAAATAAAACTGTTGGACTACAACCTGGTGTTGTGCGACTTCTCACATTTGTCCACCCCAGTCCAACACCGGCATCTCCACATCATGTTAAATAGGAATAGGAGGAGACCATTCAGCTCTTCAAGCCTGTTACAGAGGAACAGGAGGTGGGTATACAGTCCCACCAGCAGGACAGATGCACCAGGCGGCACAGTGTTTACAGTCGGGAGTGAGAGGCCCTGAGAGACCTCAACATTGACTCCGGACCCCATGGAGACTCACGGCATCAGGTCAAACATGGGCAAGGAAACCTCCTGCTGATTACCACCTACCACCCTCCCTCAGCTGATGAATCAGTACTCCTCCATGTTGAACACCACTTGGAAGAATCACTGAAGGCAGCAAGGGCACAGAATGTACTCTGGGTGGGGAACACAATGTCCATCACCAAGAGTGGCTCGGTAGCAGCACTACTGACCGAGCTGGCCGAGTCCTGAAGGACATGGCTGCCAGTCTGTGCCTGCGGCAGGTGGTGAGGGAACCAACACGAAGGGGAGAACCTACTTGACCTCCTACTGACCAATCTACCTGTCACAGATGCAAAACAGTTCAACAAGTATTCATTGGCTGTAAAGCACTTTGGGACGTCCTGAGGTCGTGAAAGGCGCTGTAGAAATGCAAGTCTTTCTTTTACAGCCTTCTAAGAGAAAGTGACTTAGCAGGCAAAGACCAGAAACAGGGAGGGCATTGTGGAAGGGCTGGTTGGTTAGAGCGTGGTGCTAATAACGCCGCGGGTGCGACCCGCGTACGGGCCATTTATTTTTTGGGGGGAGGTTAGTTTCTTAATTTTGTAAATTTTGAGCAGCTGAAAAAGTTTGGAAGGAAACTCACACTTGACCGACAATACTTTGAAGCAAAGCTGCAAAATCTTAGTTCTGCCGAGAGCTCATGGACCTGAAAGGTTAACCCTGTGTTTCTCTGTCCACAGATGTTCCCTGACCTGCGGAGTTTTTTCAGCATTTAATGAAAAATTCCAGATCCAGCCGCTGCTGCATTTTGCTTTTTATTTTACCGCAGTGTCCCCGCTTGTATTAACAAAAGGCAAAAATAAATTGTAGCCACCGGAAAATTCAATTTGCTGTCAACGTGCGCATTGGTGGTTCAGGGGTAGAATTCTCGCCTGCCACGCGGGAGACCCGGGTTCGATTCCCGGCCAATGCAAGTTAACACTTTTAATAAAGCACTTCAAAGAACAATTTATTTCAGAGCAAAGACATCACGTGAAACTTTAATAATAAATTAGCTGTAACTGTGCAACTGGGTCAAGGGGATGAATGTCCTGTTCCTGTGTAACAGGTTTGATGGGTTGAATGGCCTCCTGTTCCTGTGTAACAGGCTCGAGGGGCTAAATGTCCTGTTCCAGTGTGAAAGGCTCGAGGGGCTGAATGGCCTCCTGTTCCTGTGTAACAGGCTTCGGGGGGCTGAATGTCCTCCTCCTGTTCCGGTTAACAGGCTCGAGGGGCTGAATGGTCTCCTGTCCCTGTGCAACAGGCTCGAGGGGCTGAGTGGTCTCCTCCTGTTCCTGTGCAACAGGCTCAAGTGGCTGAATGGACTCCTCCTGTTCCTGTGTAACAGGCTCGAGGGGCTGAGTGGTCTCCTCCTGTTCCTGTGTAACAGGCTCAAGGGGCTGAGAGGTCTCCTCCTGTTCCAGTGTGACAGGCTCGAGGGGCTGAATGTCCTGTTCCTGTGTAACAGGCTCGAGGGGCTGAATGGCCTCCTCCTGTTCCTATTGAACCATGTTTCAGTGGCTGATGGCCCGATTGTGCCCTCTGATGTCCCAGTGCAGAAAGAAACACAGTGCCAGTGTATAAAAACCCAAATCCTTGTATTTTCTTTCTTTCTTTGAATCTTTCTTTCCTTTCTTCCTTTTCTGTGCCATACACTCCTTATTCTGTTGTTGCTTAGAGATAGATGTGTTCCTATTTGCCGGTTTCAACGTGTTCATTGCTTCTGCTGCTTTGAATTGTGTCGAAAAAGTGAACTGAATTTCTTCACCTGTGTGAAGTATCCTCGGGCTCGAAGGCATTTTGGTTCCAATCGAACAAACGCACATATTAAGAACTCGCTAAGCCTTTCCTGTACAATATTTGTTTCTTGATTCGTTGCATTTGGAAAGGCCCAGGCTTCATCCCCGGCCTGTGCTGAGTTAGCTGATCTCACCCGCTGTGGTACTGAGACCCACAAAGAGCAGCAAAGGCCCAGGTCCACTCACACAGACAGAGAGAGGGAGAGGGAGATACATAGAGAGAGACAGGAAGCAGGAAAGGTCCAGGCTCCATTCCCGGCCTGTGCTGAGGGAGCTGACCTGAGCCTGGGCAGTGGTTACAATTGGTGTCAGTGGCCCTGGGTTAGGGAGAGGGTGAATGAGCCTGGCTTCTTGTCCACTCGCCCTGCTGGCTGTGGGCACTGCCTGAGCAGAGGACAAGTTGTGATGGGTTTCAGCAGGAGGGGAGAGGTGGAGAAGGGAAGATGTAAAGATAAAGAAAGGGGCTCCCAGCTGTTACAGCTGCTGCTGCCCACAGTAGGCAGTTTGGACAGTGGTTTACCACAGCCCATGGCACACACGAGACCATCCAGCCTCCTCGTGGACTATCTTCACTTACACTTCTCCTTTTTAAGATGAAACTGCCGTTTGATTCATGTGACATCTAAACCACATCCCCTCTAATAGTCATTTCAAAACCATTGCACTTACAGTCTCATCTCGACATCATCAAATCCCAGCAGCAAACTGGTGAGATTTAGCCTCTCTAAATGATCAACAACCTTTCACAGGAATGTGTCAAATCAGTGCTATGTTGTTAAAGTCAACACAGGATGTCAAGGTCTTAGAGAGGGTGCAGAGGAGATTTACCAGAATGGTACCAGGGATGAGGGACTTCAGTTATGTGGAGAGACTGGGATTATTCTCCTTAGAGCAGAGAAGGTTAAGAGGAGATTTGATAGAGGTGTTCAAATTCATGAATAGTTTTGATCGAGTAAATAAGAAGAAAGTGTTCCCACTGGCAGAAGGTTCGGTAACCAGAGGACATCGATTTATGGTGATTGGCAAACGAAGCAGAGGTGACATGAGGAAACATTTTTTTAAGCAGCAAGTTGTTGTGATCTGGAATGCGCTGCCTAAAAGTGCGGTGGAAGCAAATTCAACAGTAACTTTCAAAAGGCAGTTGAATAAATACTTGAAGGAAAAAAATACAGGGATATGGGGAAAGGGCAGGTGAGTGGAATTAATTGCAGAGCTCTTTCAAAGAGCCGGCACAGGACTTTGGGGAGAGAGTGGAGCAGTGGGATTAATTTGGGATTGATACAGGGCTATGTGGTGATATCAGGTCAGTGGGATTAATTTGTGATTGATACATGGCTATGGGGAGAGAGCGGGGCAGTGTGATGAGTTTGGGATTGATACAGGGCTATGGGGAGAGAGCGGGGCAGTGGGATTAGTTTGGGATTGATACAGGGCTATGGGGAGGGAGCAGAGCAGTGTGATTAGTATGGGATTGATTCAGGGCTATGGGGTGAGAGCGTGGCAGTGGTTTAAGTTTGTGATTGATACAGGGCTATGGGGAGAGAGCGGGGCATTGGGATTAGTTCGTGATTGATACAGGGCTATGGGGAGAGAGCGGGGCAGTGGGATTAGTTTGTGATTGATACAGGGCTATGGGGAGAGAGCGGGGCAGTGGGATTAGTTTGGGATTGATACAGGGCTATGGGGAGAGAGCGGGGCAGTGGGATTAGTTTGTAATTGATACAGGGCTATGGAGAGAGAGCGTGGCATTGGGATTAGTTTGTGATTGATACTGGGGTATGGGGTGATAGCGGGGCAGTGGGATTATTTTGGGATTGATACAGGGCTATGGGGAGAGAGCGGGGCATTGGGATTAGATTGGGATTGATACAGGGCAATGGGGAGAGAGCGGGGCAGTGGGATTAGTTTGTGATTGATACAGGGCTATGGGGAGAGAGCGGGGCAGTGGAATTAGTTTGGGATTTATACAGGGCGATGATGAGATAGCGGGTCAGTGGTTTTAGTTTAGTATTGCTGTGGCAAAGACCCAGAATTAACACAGTGGGCCGAATGGTCTCCTCTGCTCTGTAAATGTCTATTGTTGTGGACTCCTCGGCAGCTTTTAACACACCATTTGTTGTACTTTTCCTCTCCATATTCTTCTCTAAATGTTCACTGACGGTTTCTTCACAGCTACCCAGGATCCCTGTTTTTCGTGTTAGCAGCAAATGTCGATACGTCTGCCTCCTTTACCCAAGTCCAGATTGTTGAAATAGTAAGAAGGGCAACGGTCGCAGCAGTGACGCAGGGGGCCCCATTCTTTACATCGTCCAGTCAAAAAATAAAACAATAACCAGCGCACCCTGCTTCTGTCTTTTAACCAGCTTCCTGGTTTCTAGAACGGTTTTTTGTTGAGAATTAATTTTATCCCATAGAAGGTCAGCTGTGGCTCAGTGGGAAACACCTTTGCCCTGAGTTACCCTCGCTCTCCCCACTCCAGTGACTTGAGCACAAAAATCCAGGCTGACACTCCAATGCAGTACTCAGAGTGTGCTGCACTGTCGGAGGCGCCGTCTTTCGGATGAGATGTTAAACCGAGGCCGAGTCTGTCCTCTCAGGTGGGCGTAAAAGATCCTATGGCACTATTTCGAAGAAGAGCAGGAGAGTTCTCCCCTGGGTCCTGGGCCAATACTTATACCTCAATCAACATCACTAAAACAGATTATCTGGTTATTATCACACTGCTGTTTGTGGGAGCTTGCTGTGCGCAAATTAGCTACCGCGTTTCCTGCATTACAGCAGTGACTACACTTCAAAAGTACTTCATTGTTGTAAAGCGCTTTGGGACGTCCTGAGGTCGTGAAAGGCGCTGTAGAAATGCAAGACTTTCTTTTCTGTTTCTCTAGGAGCTCACCCACTACCAATGTTAGGCTGACTGGTCTGTAGTTATCTGATTTATAACTTTCACTCTGATTGAACAGAGTTGTTATATTGGCAACTGCAGGCATGTGGCACAACTTCCATATCGAAGGCTTCCATAGAATTTCACAGCACAGTCACAGGCCATTCGGCCCAACTGGTCCATGCCGGCGTTTATGCTCCACACGAGCCTCCACCCCCCGACTTCATCTCACACTATCAACATATCCTTCTATTCCTTTCTCCCTCATGTACTTAACTAGCTTCCCCTCAAATGCTATTCACATCAATCACTCCTTGTGGTAGCATCTTCCACATTCTCACCACGCGCTGGGTAAAGACCTTTCTCCTGAATTCACTATTGGATTAATTAGTGTATATCTCATATTTATGGCGCCCAGTTTTGGTTTTCCCCCCACAACTGGAAATATCTTCTCTATGTCTACCCTATCGAACCCCTTCATAATTTTAAAGACCTCGATCAGGTCACCGCTCAGTCTCATTTCTAAAGAAAAGAACCCCAGCCTGTTTAATCTTTCCTGATAGTTGTAACCTCTCAGTTCTGGTACAAATCTTTTTTGCCACTTCTCCAGTGCCTCGATATCCTTTTTGTAATATGGGGACCAGAACTGTGCACAGGATGTTTGGAGCATTGTCCTCAAAGCCTCTGTTATCTCCTCTCTGGCTTCCCTCAGTATTCGAGGACACAGTCATCAGGGCCTGGGGCCTTTTGAACTTCAATACAAAGAGGAAGGAGATCTTAATGAGAAAGGAGCCGTGGCCTGGGAGAGCCGCAGGTGATGATGGAATGGGCGAGGTATGCGAGAGGGTGAGGTGTTCAGAGGAGTAAGGGGTCTTCAGGGAACTGGTAATATCTGGACAGAAATGAGCCCTCAGCACATCACATATATTAAACATGGGAATGGCATTTCAGAGTAGTGGAGAGCAGAGGCTCCGGTACAGCAGGTTAAATGATTTGCTTAATTTCTACTAAACTATCTTTACAGGCTGTTGCGGCAGTGACTGAGAAAATACATCTCACACCCACGGAATTGTTCTTGAGTGAGGTCCTGCTAAACATCTGAACCCTCGGACGGAGAAAGGAGACTGTGATGTTGAGAGTGAGTGTTGACTGGACGCTGCTTCTCTGTGCCCTCGCCTGCAATGTGTTGGTGCCCACGGTCCCCGGGTACAGTTTCACTAAATGCATCCAGGATACCAACCGCAATGGTACCTTTCAGTACGTCCACCGCTTCCTGACACAGGTCTCCAGTGCCGTGTCCGAACTCCCAGCCAGCACCGTGCACTTGAACATCTCCAACAACTGGCTCACCCAAATACGAGAGGGCAGCTTCCGCAACCTGCCCAAGCTGCTCAACCTGCGGCTGGATTAAAATCGGATTGAGAGTGTTTGCTGCGGTGTGTTCAGTAATCTCACCAGCCTGCTGACCCTCAACCTGTTCTACAACTGTATCTCTGGTCTGGCACCTTGGAACTTCCTAGATCTTGGAAAGTTAGGTCACCTCCTGCTCCATCACAACCGCTTGGTCACAGTTGAACCCAACGCCTTCGCTGCGTTGGACAATCTTCAAACATTTGTCTTAAACTCCAATAAACTCCAGAATTTCTCCCATCTGGTCAGCGCCGTCTCTGGGCTCAGTAATCTGATGCTCCTGGATCTGGGCAACAATCAACTGGCCTCCCTGCAACATCGCACCACCCTCCCGCCCTCTCTCCAGACCCTCTACCTCTCTAACAACTCTCTCACAAGTTTTGATTGCCAACGGAACTTCATCAACAACATTCTCTGTTTGGATCTGTCCAATAACAAACTCTCCGATGATTTGAGATTTTCTAAAGTAGACATGAGGAACATGTCGTGTTTGATCATCAAGAACAACCCCTTAAATGTCACCGAGTTTCTCAAATCTGCAAACCTGGATCTACAGAAGGTTCAATACTCTGGGTTAAGGCTGCACAGTCAGAGTCAGTTGTCCAACCTGTGCCACTATCTGGGTCACAGGACTATGATGCGTCTGGTCCTGCAGAACAATCAGATCTCAATCCGCATTGCCCATGCCCTATCCCAGTGCCCACCCATCACCAGCTGGGATTTATCACACGATCTCCTCACATCTGTGGCCTGCTTTGAATTTGCATCGAAAAGAAAGCAAGTTGTTTCTTTCATTATCGAGCACAACAGAATCGAGGATTTACCTTCCTGTTACAAGGACGGGAAGGCAGTCACGGTGTTTCTCAAGCTGTCGCTCCTAACCTTTCGCTACAACAGGATTTTCACCATTTCTAGTCACGCCTTCTCTTATGCCCCCCATCTCCGGACCCTAATGCTGAACATTAACAACATTGCTGTCATCAACAAGGCAGCCATTTCTAATCTCACCAACCTGCAGGAGCTCTGACTCGACAACAACCTTATAACTGACATCTATGAAGATACCTTCAGTGACCTTGGGAGTCTCAGGAATCTCAGAAACAACAGGATCTCAATTGTTTTCAGCAAGGTGTTTGCAAATCTCAATAACCTGGACACCTTGGACCTGGGAGGGAACAAAATTCGAAGCCTCGCCAGCCAGTCTTTCTGTGGATTACACAACCTGTCCAAGCTTTATCTCGATAGGAACTGTATAACCCGTATCAGCAGGGAGATCTTCGGCATCATCCCATCATTAGGAGTGTTGGACTTGAACAGTAACCGGATCAGATACAACACTGGCCTGATTGCAGCATCTCCCTTTGTTAACCTCACAAAGCTTTACATTCTCAAACTAGAAGCCCAGCAACCCTACGGCATCAACATTATTCCTCCAAAGTTTTTCAACGGCCTCATCTCTTTAAGAGACTTGTATATAGGAGAGAATAAAATGTCGCTGTCCAAAGACGGATTTGAAGATCTGATCAATTTGAGAACCCTCTCCATGCCCGATGCTTGCAACGGGATCCACAATCTGAATCCAGGGATCTTCAAGAACCTCCAGAGTCTAGAGAGATTCAACCTTGAAAATGTCGGCCTCCAATTCATGTCTCTTGACATCTTTGGAAACTTTTCCAACCTCAGGACATTGTTCTTGGGGGAAAAACGCCATTCAGATCGTCAATAGCACGGTTCTGGAACACCTGCCCTCCCTGACCTACCTGGATCTACGGAAGAACCCGTTCCCCTGCACCTGTGACATCTGTTGGTTCCAAAGCTGGTCCCTGTCCAACCCCAGGGTGCAGGTTGTCTATTTTTACAACCACACCTGTGCAGATCGGCAAAGCAAATACTTGTACAAGTTCGATGCTCGCGTTTGTTACTTGGACATTGGGCAAATCATGTCCCATATAACTGTGCCGGTCTTGATCTTGTGCATGTTCATCCCTATAATCTACAGCAAAGGGTAATGGCACATCAAGTATGGGTTTTATATTTTCCGATCGTGGTTGAATGACCACAGGGGGAGAGGAGAGAGTCAGCAGTCCTGCAGGTACGATGCATTTATCTCCTATAATTCTCAGGACGAAGACTGGGTTCTGCAAGAGTTGGTGCCAAACCTGGAAACGAAAGGACCTCAATTCTTCAAACTCTGCCTCCACCACCGGGATTTTGAGCTGGGCAAATATATCATCGACAACATCGTGGACAGCATCTACCAGAGTAGGAAAACCAACTGTGTGATGAGCCACAACTACCTGTACAGCGAGTGGTGCTCCATGGAACTGCAGCTAGCGAGCTATAGGCTCTTCCACGAGCTGAAAAATATCATCATCCTGATCTTCTTGGAGAAGATTCCAGAAGCTGAACTCTCAACCTATCACAAGATGAGAAAAGTCATGAAAAAGAAGACCTACATCCAGTGGCCATCAGACATAGAAGCTCAAAAATTGTTTTGGGTCAAAGTGAGAGAAGCGATTAAAGGCTCCAGCTGGGCCAAGGAGGGGAATCCCGCTGCTGAAAGTTAAGCTTCAAGGCCTAGAAATCCGCAGCCTTACCGCAGGCCCTTGAGGCCCGATTCGGGGAAACATGGTGGCCGCCGCACTTCCCACGGCGTTTTGGAGCGCGCCGCTCAACTTACCGGCCTGTGTTAATTGTGAACAGCTCCCCCAGTGGCTGCAGAAGGGCTGGTGGAAGGCTGCTTACTTTCAGTGGGTGAGATTGCAAATGGACTTGCAGGACGACATCGAGCATCTCTGGCCCTCGAAGGCCCGGCTGTAGACTGCACCACCTTGGCATGGGCGGCAGCAGTCTGGGCTGGCTGACAGGCAGCGTCAAGTGCAATGGTGGAGTGGCAGTGATGCGAGTAGGAATGCTTTCATTCTCAGAGAGGGCAGCAGATTCCTGCCCCGCAGACCCACTGCCACTCCCCCGGGGCGGCGCCTCAGCATTCCTAGCAATCTGTTGGAGGCCAGATTGCTGGGCTTCTGCGACACCCTGCAGGCCCCGTACAGATAGTTTCTGCTGCTTGGATACAAAAATATAGGCCCTGAAAATGCACACTCCCTCACGGTGTATTATCAGAGTACGTCGTAGTAATACGTTTGAAAGGCCCCGCAACTTCTGGGTTTCTGCTGCACGATATCCGGAACTTGCGATCTATCAAGGTACGCCTGGACAGATCATCCGAATCGAATGGAAGCTCAGTATTACTGGCGCAGAGTTGGGCTACTTGCCCACGAAACTCTTACGGCTTGTAAAAGCAAGAGTAGGGCCTGCTTTCATCAGCATAACGGTAGATATGAGCCTTAAATTAAACAATTAAGAAACAAAAATTATGCACATACACTTTAAATGAGTTCCCGGATTAAGATGTTTAAAATTATTTATCAAAAATAGAATTTTATTGAAGTTGGTGCAATGAAGAGAGTTATGCATAAAATTGAAATTCAGTAACTTTATAATCATTAGAATTCTCTAAATTGTATAATTATTTAGGGATTCCATTGCATATTATTTGGGGAGTCCCTTCGTTAATGATTGCAATGGAATCCACCTTTCCCATAGGAGGACCGGGGCCACGTGATCCAAGGTTGGCTTCCGAACCCCCTGCGTTCCTGGGATCCGTGGGCCTTTCCGCAGCCGTATGGCTGGAGACCGGGTACCGCAACTCAAGCATCCTGGGCTCATGGATGCAGGTTTGGATTAGTTTCGCTGGTCGGAGGCGTATTCCGGAGGTATGCCACCAACCGCAATTTCTAGCCCAATGAAATGAAAGGGCTTTTTGGATGAAAGCTTTGGGAAATGAAGGTAGAACGAGGTGGCTGAGAGATTAAGGCGATGGTCTGCTAATCCATTCGGCTGACAAGTAGTCTGAAAATCTTGTCGTCTCCGAGTTCGGCAGCCGTTTCTCTCCCTAGTTGGTAACATTCTTCCACTTTGACAAACTAGTATTTTACTCAGCTCCAATGGAGAGAACGTCGAATAGAGAGCTCGGCTTGGCCTTAGATTTTGCCCTTCCTTGCTGTATCATTCTATGATTCATGGAGATAATTAAGTCGTGCATTCTGTAGCGCATGAAGGACGTGAGAAGCGGGCATGGGAATTGATTCCACGAATGCAAACAGTTAAAGATTCTGTATTGGCCGGGAATCGAAATTGCGTTGCAGGCGTGACTATGTCTGTTTAAAAGGGATGTGCTGTCAGTCCCGGATCATTCTGTGTCTGTTTAAAAGGGATTTGCTGTCAGTCCCGGATCATTCTGTGTCTGTTTAAAAGGGATATGCTGTCAGTCCCGGATCATTCTGTATCTGTTTAAAAGGGATGTTCTGTCAGTCCCGGACAATCTGTGACTCTTTAAAAGGGATGTGCTGTCAGTCCCGGAACAATCTGTGTCTCTTTAAAAGGGATGTGCTGTCAGTGCCGGATCATTCTGTATCTGTTTAAAAGGGATGTGCTGTCAGTCCCGGATCATTCTGTGTCTGTTTAGAAGGGATATGCTGTCAGTCCCGGATCATTCTGTATGTGTTTAAAAGGGATGTGCTCTCAGTCCCGGAACAATCTGTGTCTCTTTAAAAGGGATGAGCTGTCAGTTCCGGATCATTCTGTATCAGTTTAAAAGGGATGTGCTGTCAGTCCTGGATCATTCTGGCGCGTAATTTCTGATAGGAGGCTTCCTGTGTCCGGATGACTTCTATCTGAAAAAAATCTACGTACTTACATGTGCTGTCAGTCCTGCATTATTCGCTATCTCTTCGAATGGGATGTTACATAGTGGGGCGAATTCGCTATCCACCATCTTGGGGCGCTAACGTCGCCTTTGCGCTAACTTAAGCGCCGGCGCCGGCGAGCACTAAATTGAGTTTTAGCGCCGCAAGATGGTTGTGGAGCGCTAAATCAAGCGCTAAACTCTTCTCATCGAGCGCCAGCGTCGGAGAGCGGGGCTCCACCTTCAGAGCGCTCATCAAGTTCCGGCGCTGTCAATTCGAAAGTCGTCAGACAGATTGTCGCCTTCCAGTTCTTAAAGGGGATGTTTAATGATGCTGCACAGCCTCATTCTGAACATTGCTGCTTGAGAACTGGGCCTGCAAGGAGCTGTAAGCCTTCATTGAGAGAAGTCATGGATTATCAGAGCCCCAGAGAGAGAGATCGCTGGTGCAGCGACCATGCTTTGGAGCTTCCAACATTGCACTCATATCTGCTCACTCCATCGAGCCCATACTTGGCAGTTTGCGAAGGATGGACGATTCGGTGAAAGACCATGGGACGCAGATCTCATGCTGCATGTCTTGGGTGAGGAGGCAGCAGATTGCTCCAGATGCTGAGGTTCTGCCCAGGCGCGGGTGTTGGGGGGGGGTGGTGGTGGCAGTGTGTCGGTCGAGCAGGAAGGTGCTGTCCTCTCTCAGGGTTACAGCATTCCTGCTGCCACTCTGCCATTGCACTTGCCACAGCCTGTAACCCATCCATCCCAGACTGCTGCCGCCCATGCTGAGGTGCTGCAGGCTGCAGCCGAGCCTTCCAGGCCCAGAGCTGGTTGAGGGCGTCATGCAGGGCCATCTGCAGTCTCTGGCTCCCACACTCAGCAGCCTTCCACCAGTCTTGCTGCAGCCACTGGCGCCACATTATGGAGGAGCAGCAGGGTTGGGAGGGGTGAACTCAAAAGGGGAGGGAAACCATTGAAGAAGGGGAGTAAAGAATAATTTATTCGCAAATGGTGATAGTGTGTTTTAATAAATTGATGTGTTTTTAAATATATTGTTGTGCTTGTGAACAAATAGTTATGCTTGTAAATAAATATCTGTGTTTGGTGAAAAATACTTCTTTTGATAATAAAGAGTTGTGTTTGTTGATAAATGGCTGTATTATTTATTAATAGCTGTGTTTCATAAGAGAGAGTTGTGTTCGATAATAAATTGTTAATTTGACGTTGCACATTTTGTGGTGCTTCTCATTTGCCCTTTGCCCAGTGAAAGGTGCTGCGAGATGGATGTAATGATGTTGATGTGCTGCGCAAACGCCATGTGCTATATCATTGATCGCAAGCGCTGTCTAATGAGGCGCTCGCGCACGGCCCTGACAGAAGCAAGATTGAGTGCTTCCCTCCTACGTTGCTGCTCCTCCTCTTCATCCGCATCCTCCGCCTCCTCCTTTCCCTCATCCTCCTCCTGAGGTGAACCTCCAATAACTGGTGGCAATGGCTGGACGCTCAGAATGGCCGGGTTGGGCAGCAGGCAACACACAACGATGAAAAGGGAGACTCGATCAGGGGAGTACTGCAGGGCTCCTCCAGAGCGATCAGGACAGCGGAACCGTTGCAAATTCACTTGCGCTGTCCCCGGCAATCGATTTGAGCGGCAGCTCGACTGACAAGATGGATATGGCTTGCGGCGCAGGAAACAGCATCAGGTGTGGTTAGAGCTCTCAGCGGCATTTTATCGCCATCTCGGGGCGCTAAGTGTGGTGCTAAACACACAAACTTCCCTCCCATTATCTTGCAAATAAACCGTTAAACAAAAACTGAATTTATGCAAAAACTATTTCCATAGAGTGTTCTGAAGCAACCTAGAGTTAGTGAGCTGTATAAACAATAATTGGATTGGTCTGTCCTACCCCAAATTCACTGGAAAATAGCTCCCGTTTAATATAGAAATCATGACGTAAATAAGAATCCGATTGCCACTTTGGGCTGAAACTGATCGGAGCCTGCGCTATGTTATTTCCAACATGTTCCACCACCGATTGAACCGAGGAGACCCATCACATTTCAACGTTGAATTATTTTATAGGCTCCAGAGGAGCAGGAGTGTTACTCCAGGCCACGAATATAATCCAGACCGCTGCCCCCGCAGGATCCCGCTCTCCCTCTGCGATGGCAATTCCTCTCTCCAATAATCTGACTTGCTACCGACCACTGCGGCCTGATCCTGAAGACTGAATCTGATGAGCTGCATCGGTACGCCTGTTTGACGCCAAATATTAATGCGAATGGGGCCTGAAAATCGCGCGTGGCTCTTCGCAGCTGGAATGGGCGGCTGGTTAGTCTGCTCCACCAGTCGTCCGGCCAACAATCAATATCTATTCCAGTCAGTTCAAAACATTCCCATTTTTAACCTAACCTGCCACGTTGTTGCTGGGCAGGTAAGGTTAACATCGGGGCAATGTTGCAAAAGCAAGGCTTGAAAATGTTTCGAGCCACATTTACTTCATCAGCACGTCTCAGCTCGGTAAACTCTGTCAGTGATAAGGATACCAGCAGCAATCTTACAGGAGCAGAACTGCCTCTGGGCACTTTCCCAACAAGGTGTGACATCTCACTGAATAGATGCTCTATTTGGTAGATTTTCAGCTTCAGTTTGTGCCGTAAACTGGTGGAGCAGAAATGAAAATCGAGTAAGTTTTATAATGGGCGGTTGAACCACTCTACCAGTTTAGATCACAGCGATGGTGACAATATCCCTCCGTGAGATTGGGAACGGATGCAGTTTGAGATATGGCACAACATGTGTCCTTTCAAGGTTGATGCCAGGGTGTAGGTCAGTAAAGCTGCGGCCGCCTCGCATAAATAGGTTGGTAGCGGCTTGAAAGTTATGTCAGGTCTCGAACCGCCCTGTATTCCTGGCACTCCGGCTGCTGCCATCTAGGGTAGGATCTGAGAAGAGCGGCCAGAACCACGACCACCTGTTTCCTGTCAGGTGACAAGTAATGCACAACTCGGAGTATTGTGACCCATGAGAGTGATCGGCACAGAACGGTCTTAAACGGAGAGCACTTAAACAGAGTGCTAAAGTTTGAAATTTGGAGAGAGTGGAAGTCTCTGGTAAGCATTTGGTGAGTACTAGCTGTAAAAAGTGAAATTTTGAATTTAACCTAGAACTTTAAACACTGCAGTAAACAGAAACTGCCTGTCAGTGGCAGTGAGCTTTCAGTCAGCTGTAAGTGTTTGTCTTGAATAGCTGCTAGTTACTGTGAGCAGGGAGCTGAGTCAGCTCTCGTAAAATGGGTGTGCTCAAAAGTGTATAAAAGTAAACAGGATCTGCTGGCGCACAGAGTGGCCTGCACAGAGTGGTCTTAAATGGAGTGCACTTAAACAGAGTGTTAAAATTGGGAATTAGGAGAAAGTGATAATTCAGATTAGATGGGAACCAGGCCTACAATACTGGTAGTGGTAAGTGTAATACCTAAATATATAATTGAATGTACCGATAACTTAAACTATAACTTCGCACACCACTCCTTGAACCACGCATTTAACTCTCTGATCTGCTTGTCCCTATTCCAATTTGCGCGTGGCTCAGGTAACAATCCAGAGATTATTATCTTTGAGGTTCTGTGTTTTAACTTGGGTCCTAGATCCTCAAACTCTGTCAGCATTGCTTAATTCCTAGTTCTACCTATGTTTTTGGTTCCTACGTGGAACACGACAACAGTATCTTCCCCCTTCAACTCCAAATACTTCTCCAGCCTCGAGGATACATCCTTAACCCTGGCGCCGGGCAGGCAACACAACCATTGTAACTGCTAGTTGCAGCTGCATAGAACAGTATTTATCACCCTGGCTGTACTGTTCCCTAGCACTCCAACAGTCCTGTTCACTGATCCACTTGAATGGCCTCGTATATCAAGGTGCCGTGATCAGTTTGCTCCTGCAGCCTGCAGACTTTGCCCTCCTCTACACAGGCAGCAAGAACCTGGTACCTGTTGGATAAGGGCAAAGGCAGAAACAAATTCAGCAATGCACCTCTGGTAACCTTCACTGTCTGAGTGGCAGTAACTCCCTTCTGTCCCTGACAACTATGTTCTTAAATGAGACTCTTCATCCACCTCACTATCGGCACATGTTCACACACACAGCTCAACACCGGGATCGTAGCAAAACAATTTGCAATTTACCTTCGGTTTAAATTTCAAAGAAATATAAAACTATTTTGTTTTGCCATTCCTCTAATGAAAATATCACATTACACACAAATCCTTGGAGCAAAAGCGTTTCATTAAATCTGTTAGTTTGATGGAATGTAAACTGATCGCTCTCCCTAGATGGCTGTGTCCGTGGAGGTTTCTATCTGGTATATCTAAGTGCTCCTCTGAATCAGCCTTTACATTCACACAGTCAGAGCTCTATGCCTGGCAGAACAGACATCGGTTCTTCACGTAAGAAATGGAATACCCAGTAATTTTCCAGATAGACCTCATTTACTACCCGGTTCTTGCAGCAGTCGGTATTCCTGGTAAGACAGTAAAACGAGACAGTAAAAGCTGAAAATGAATGTGTGACTGTTCAGGTTATCCGTTCCCTGTTTGTTGTTATCAGTTAATTAATTGATTGTATTGTTTTCTTAATGTGATTTCTTAATTGAAATGATAACTTTTTTTTAATTTTCTACACAGACAAGTTTGAAACAATGATCCCTTTACTGTTTTCAGCAGAAACTCCTCCCTAGATTTGAAACTGACATCCGGACAGACATTAATTAGCAACTCTTTTAATGTCTTGATGTTGTTAAGTGAGATTCACTTGTAAAGTGGGGATTTTAATAATTATTGCTTCATAACATTATTTCATGTTTACAATGGGTTACACTGTGGAAGTCTCGTATGTTTTCCTGGCCGTCAGACCAGCTCCGACTGTGTTTGTGGCTGCTTGAATTGGAAGCGACAATCCGGTGTTTTCTGTTAGCGGCGTGCAATCCACCCCGCCAGATTTTCCTTTTTGCGCTTTGCCCAGGGGACAATTAACACACAGGCGGTAAGAAGAAAACTTACTCCGTTATTAACCAGACAGGAATAAGAACATTAGATCAGAAGATAAGAAATAGAAGCAGGAGTAGGACATTCGGCCCGGGAGCCTGCTCCGCCATTCGATAAGATTCTGGCTGATCTTCGAACTCAACTGCACTTTCCCGCCCTATCCCAATATCCTTTGTTTCCCTTAGTGTCCAAAAATCTATCGATTTCCGTCTTAAATATAATCAACGACTGAGCATCCAAAGCTCTCTGGGTAGAGAATTCCACAGATTCACAACCCTTTGAGTGAAGAAATTCCTAACATCTCAGTCCTAAATGGCCAACATCTTATTCTGTGACTGTGACGCTCAGCTCTGGACTCCGCAGCTAGGGGAAACATCCTCCCAGCATCTACCCTTTCAAGCCCTGTAAGAATTTTGCAATGTTTCAATGAGATCACCTCTCATTCTTCTAAAATCTTGAGTATATAGGCCTAGTCTACTCAATTTCTCCTCTTAGGGCAATCCCGTCATCCCAGGAATCAGTCTGGAAAAACTACGTTGCATGTCTCTAAGGCAAGTATATCCATCTTCAGGTAAGTAGACAAAATTAGTACATCGCACTCCGGGCGTGGTATCGGCAAAGCCTCATATAATTGCAGTAAGACATCTTTGCTCTTATATTGCAATCCTTTATTAATAAATGCTAACATGCAATTTGCTTCACTAATTACTTGCTTTACGTGCCTCACAACATAATTTCCCACCGAACTTTGTATTGTCAGCAAATTTGGATATATTACAGTCGGTCCCCTCATCTAAGTCATTGAAATATACCGTAAATAGCTGAGGCCCAAGCACTGGTCCTTGCCGTACCCCACTAGTTACAGCCAGACAACCCGAAAATTACCCGTTTATTCCTACTCTCTATTTTCTGTCCGTTAACCAATCCTCAATCCATGCGACAATATTATCCCTAATCCCAGTAGCCCTAATGTTGTGCGGCACCTGATCGAATATTTTTTTGAAAATCCAAATACATTACATCTACTGGTTCCGCCTTACCTACCCTGCCAGTTACACCCTCAAAAACCCTAACGGATTTCTCCAACACGATTTCCCTTTCAAAATTCTGCCTTGACTCTGCCCAATCACAATATGAATTTTAACTGCCCTGATACCACATCCCTAATAATAGATTCTAGCATTTTCCTTGTTTCCAACTGTCACTTTTACGGAAAAGTTCGATATGATTTGACTAAATGAATAACTTATTGGCGGAAACTTTCAGGTGTCATTGAAACCAATGGTCTCTTGCAGATAAACTGCAGGTCTATGGAAAGCGAAAGTGGGTAGATTTTGACTTTGGTGCAAAAGGGGCGGTGCCGGAACGGCCGCCCATTAATCGTAGCGCCTGATAGTCAGTTTCAGTGCAGTCAATGGATCTGATTATCAGGCGCTGCATATAATACGCGGCCGATCCGATACCGCCCATTGTGCTCAGACACCCGAGACGATTTTCTACCCAACATGTGTCGCAACGGGGAAGAGTGCTCAGTCCATTCTGTATAGACCATAACCCAACAATGTGAGAGAGTGATCTCCATGCTGGACTGACTATAAACCAACAATGTTAGAGAGCGATCGCCATGCTGGACAGACCATAACCCAAAAATGTGAGCGAGTTATCTCCATGCTGTACAGACCATAACCCAACAGTGCAGAGCTGATTCGCAGCTATTTTGATTTGCAGGCACGGTTACACAATAAAGGGGCCCCTGTGTTTTCAGTCACCTGCATTCTCCAGAAATACCGCAATAATATTTTACCTCACCACCATTTTCTGTATCTGATCTCAACCACGTTTCATTCATCCCTTACCTCCAGTTTCAATATTTGCCACAAATTTCCCTGCCCGGCAATAAACAGGTTTTAAATTAACAATTATATTTAATTCGGATCTAGAAAACTGATATTTCAATACTTTCTTAATGGAGTTCAGATGGTTCGTTTTCAAAAGAAAATATTTTGGGATATTCTGGAGGTATATTTGATGTGTCCTGTTTTTTACAGTGAACTTGGTGGCGATTGTGATCCTGTCCCGAGGAAAGTGCGGTCTCTCCAAGTGCATCACTCGCTACCTGGTGGCCATGGCAGCGGCGGATGGTGGTTATCATCGATGTGATATTACATCGGATTAATAGCATGCATTTGCCAATCAGTTTCCTCTCTCTGACTCCGGTCTGCACTGTGAATCTTGTCGCCTACATTGTCACTATAGACTGTTCCGTTTGGTTTACTGTCGCCTTCACATTTGATCGCTTTTTAGCAATTTGCTGTTAGAAGCTGCAATCAAAATATTGCACTGAGAAAACAGCGACCGTGGTTATCGCCACCGTGTGTGTGGTAAGTTGTGTGAGGAGTGTTCCCTTTTACTATACTGGGGAACCTTCCTAGATCATTGACAACGTGCCCTGGCTTTGTGTTCCGACAGCTGATTATGCGATTTCCCCCTTGTGGAAGGCTTCCGAGTGGATCGACAGCCTCATCACCCCTTTATTACCAATCGGTTTAATGCTGTTATTCAATGCTCTGACCGTCAGACATATTGGCCCGAACGTTAGACCTGATACGGGAGATTACGCACTGTGTACTCTCGCGTATTAGGTCCCGAAGTGCCGGTTTCCTGCATGCACTGCGCATGCGCGGGAAACCAGCACTTCGGGTATTCCGAAGGGGGTGGTTCCTAAGTGAGCCGCGTGCGCACTACAGGTGCTGCCCACTGACCCCCAGCTAATAGATCAACAAGCAGTGACTGACATCGACCCGGAGCAGCGTTTACAGCTTCACAGATCACTCTGTGGGCAGCTGAAACGTAAATAGGAGATTCATTATCTTCATCCAGATTTTTTATAATTGTGTCTAATGGCCACAATATTAAACATGAATTTAACTAACATCTCAACTTCTGTTCCTGGCCCCCATATTGGTTGATATTTAGCACATGTTCCCCTTCTCAGCTTCTGCCCCCTTCTTTCAAAACCGCTATTGTTACCCCTTCCATAAAATCCACCCTCAGTCCCTCTGTCCATACAAACTGCAGCCTCATCTCCAACCTCCCTTTTATGTCCTGAGCCCTTCAACATGTTGCTGCCTCCCAGCGGTGCGCATGCTTCCGACAATTCCTTATTTGAATCTCTTTAATCAGGTTCCTATCCCTGCCACGGTAGTGAAACGGTGCTGACAAAAGTAAAGATTCACACAATCTATCACTGTTACCGTGTGCACAATCCCCCCTCGGCCTCCTCAGTCTCTCTGCAGACTTTGAAACGATTGACCACAACATCCTCCTTCGATTCCTCTGCTCCGCTGTCCAGCTCAGTGCCACTGTCCTCGCTTGGTTCTTCTCCTACCTGTCCAATAGTAGCCTCACTGTTTTCCTTGGAGTCTCCAAGGAACTCCCTTGCACTCTACCTCTTCTTTCTCATCTACATACTGCCCTTTGAAGATATCAGAACACATGGGGTCAGCTTGCACATGTACACTGACGACTCCAATCTCTCCCTCTCCACCACCACTCTCAACCCTTACACTGCCGCTGTGTTTTCCGACTGCTTGACTGACATCCAGAATTCGATGACTCGCAATTTCCTCCAGTTAAACACTGGGACGATCGAAGGCTCCATCTTCAGCCCACGGCCCAAACTCTGTAAACTCGCCATGAATTTCAGTCCCCTCCCTAGCCTGTGTCTCAGTCTGACCCATAATATTTGCAACCTTGGCTTCCCGTTCGATCCCACGAAAAACTTCAGAAACTCGTATTGTCTCGATAACAAAGACTGCTCACTTCTGTAAAATTAATGTCCCTCATTCGCGCCTCAGCCCACTTGCTGCTGAAACGCTCATTGATGCTCTTGTCATCTCGAGACTGGATTATTCAAATGCGCTCCTGGTCGATCCCCTCAAAATACAACATTAACAAACTTCAGCTCCGCTGAAATTCTGCTGCTCGGTTCCAATCCCCGCCAAGTTCCCTGATCCAGCAATCATGTAATTGTTGAACTACATCAGGTCCTAGGCCTCTAAATCCCCCAAAATAAAGTTCTCAACCTTGTCTTTAGATCCCTCCACAAGCTAATCTGACGGTGCACTTTCAACCACCTGGGGTCCGTGCTCTGGAATGTCTTGATTAAGCCCTTCCGCCTCTCTGCCTCCAGCTCCTCCTCTACAATCTCCATTCATGGCAATTTCTTAAACAATAATCTTCCTTGTCTGAGCAAGAATTTATTTCTGATTCTGCCTCTACGATTCCATTTGAATCACAGAATCATAGAATCATAGAAATTTACAGCACAGAGGAGGGCGTTAGACCTGTGCCACCCGAAAACGAGCTATCCAGCCTAATCCCACTTTTCAGCTTTGGTCCATAGCCTTGCAGGTACGGCACTTCAAGTGCATATCCAAATATTTATAAATGTGATGAGGGTTTCCGCCTCTGTCACCCTTTCAGGCAGTGAGTTCCAGAGCCCCAAAGTTCTCCTCTACGCCCCACTAATCTTTCGACCAATTACTTTAAATCTATGCCCTTTGGTTATTGACCTCGCTACTGAGGAAAATTGGTCCTTCCTATCCACTCTATCCGAGCCCATCATAATTTTATACACATCAATCAAGTCTTTCCTCAGCCTCCACTGTTCCTATTAAAGCAACACCAGCCTATCCAATCTTTCCACATCGCTAAAATTCTCCAGTCCTGGCAACATCCTCGTAAATCTCCACTGTACCCACTCTAGTGCAATCACACCTTTCCTGCAATGTGGTGACCAGAACTGAACTCTAGCTGTTTTATACAGTTCTGGCATAACCTGCCTGCTCTAATATTCTATGTCTCGGCTAATAAAGGAAAACTTCCAGTATGTCTTCTTAACCAGCTTATCTACCTCTCCTGCTACCTTCAGGGATCTGTGGACCTGCACTTCAAGCTCTCTCTGCTCCTCCACACCTATCAGTGTCCTAACATTTTTTGCGTATGCCCATGCCTTGTTAGCCCACCCGAAATGCATTATCTCACACTTTGCCTGATCCAATTCTATTTGCCACTTTTCTTACCAACTGACCTTCCATTGATATCTTCCTGCAGTCTACAGCTTTCTTCCTCACTATAACCACTCAGCCAATTTTTGTATCATCTGCAAACTTATTAATCATGCCCCCCACATTACAGTCTAAATCATTGATGTATTCCACAAAAAGCAAGGGACCCAGTACTGAGCCCTGTGGAACCCCACTTGCAACAGCCTTCCAGTCACAAGAACACCCGTCAAACATTACATTTTGCTTCCCACCATTGAGTCAATTTTGGATCCAACTTGCCACTTTGCCTTGGATGCCATGGGCTTTTACGTTTTTGACCAGTGTGCCATGTGCCATCTTGTCAAATGCCTTGTTAAAATCCATGTAGAATTCATCAAACGCACTACCCTCATCAACCCACTTTGTTACATCCTCATTAAAAATTCAATCAAGTTATTCAGACACAATCTTCCCTTTAAAAATTCATGCTGATTGTCCTTGATCAATCCGTGACTTTCTAAATGACGATTAATACTGTCCCACAGAATTTTTTCCAATAATGTTTCCACCACCGAGTTTAGGCTGACTGGCCTGTAATTACTCGGTCTATCCTTTCCTCACTTTTTAAACAACAGTACCATGTTAGCAGTACTCCAGTCCTCCCGCACCACAACTGTCACCAGAGAGGGTTGGAAATTGATGGTCAGAGCCTCCGGTATTTCCTCCCTTGCTTTTCTGTGATACATTTTTTCTACCTGAAAGGCGCTATACAAATGCAAGTTGATGTTGTGCTTCTCGTTGTAACACCTGTATTCAAAAAGAAGGCCCGGGTTAATTAATCTAACTGCAGGCAACATCGGCAGTGAGCAAGCTCTTGAGGGCATAATACGGGATAACATGAATACTCGGCAGGCAATACATATCTTGATTAATCTATATCACATGTGGAGTTGCTCAAATTAGACACCGTTCTTTGAAAAACTGAAAGAGTCTCTTGTTAAATAAATTACAGTTGATTTTTTCCTATTGATTTGCAAAGCGTTTTTGATACGGAGCGACAGCGGGTCATTTAATCTGGTAGTTTGAGAAGCAAGTTGGTTCATGACTGGTAAAATACCATGTTATTTCATAGCTAATTTTCAGTCTGGAGGGTCAGAGATCACAGCAGGTCACAGGGGTCACAACGAGGTCACAGTGATTAGTTTGGAAACAGTACTGTTCCTAAAACAAAATGAGCTTGAGTATTGTATCGGTCAAATTGTCAACATTTATACTTCAAAGAAATGGCACGTCACTAACAGTTAGCGCTCACTCAGTTCTGACACACGGAGTGTCGGGCTGGATTTTGGGGCTCGAGACTCTGGAGTGGGATTCGATGCTTCGACCTTCTCACTCAGAGGTGAGACTGACACGAACTGAGTCACGCCTGACAGCTGAGCAAGGTCTCCCGCTCCCCCCAGAGAGGACAGTGGACATGGTGAACCTGTGCAGTAAGTCGATTGATGATCATAGGATCATAGCTTCCTCCAGCACAGAAGGAGGCCAATCGGCCCAACTTGCCTTTGCTGGCTCTTTGAAAAACACGTCACTAACTGTGAGCCGGAATGTAAGATGTAAGCGTGTAAGAGACCTCAGGAGGATATGGACATTTTGGCACAGAAATTCACCTCGGGCGGTGGAGGAATCGGGCGGTGTCGGATCGGCCGCCCGTTGTGCGCAGCGCCTGATATTCAGTTACTTTGACGGCACACGTTTTGCGCCACGGCCCGAGACAAATTTCTTGGCCTTCGGGAGGATACAGTCATTTCATTAGATTAGGCGGAGAGAAAAGAGAAAAAATTGATTGCATCAAAAAATGAAAGGAATTGGGCAGCTGAAAGAGTGGAAGATTTATATTTAAATATATATATATGTGTGTGTACAAAGAGGAAGAAAGAAAGAGAGAAAGAGAGAAAGAAAAAGCAAGAAAGAGAGAGAGAAAGAAAGAGAGAAAGAAAGAAAGAATGACAGAAAGATTGAAAGAAAGAGAGAAAGATTGAAAGAAAGAGCAAGAAAGAGAGAGAAAGAAAGAGAGAAAGAAAGAAAGAAAGAAAGAAAGAAAGAAAGAAAGAAAGAAAGAAAGAAAGAAAGAAAGAAAGAAAGAAAGAAAGAAAGAAAAACTTCCATCCCTACAGCGCACTTCATATCTTCCGAAGCTGCCAGAACTCTTCACAGCCAATGAATTGCTTTTGATTTGCAGTCACTCTTGTTTTTGGAGTGAAATCTGAAAACCAATCCGCCCACAACAAGGTCCCACAAACATGATGTTATTTAACACAAACATTAACCACATTTCTTCTTGGGTAAATTCCACAACATTCACAGCTGAAGTTAATTTTCTTTAGGATTCTACTTGGCAATTCCCACATTAAAACAGTGACTAAACTTCAACAAGTACTTCATTGGCTGTAATACGCGTTGGGACGTACTGAGGCGCTATAGAAATGCAAGTCTTTCTTTCTTTCCGAGAATCTTTCGTTCTTTCGTTCGTTCTGATCACATTTACTCACACTGTTCCATTATCCCGTCAACCACCTGTCCGTCATCCACCTATCGGTTTAATCTTGATTGTTGACGTGGTTTCGGCCTCAAGCACTAACCAGGAAGTTAATTTCACAGCCCCACAACTATCTGTGTAATGAAAGCTCTGCAGCTCTCCGTTAGGAATCCCTGAAATTATATTATTGCATCCATAACCTCCCGCTCCTGTCCCCTCAACTACTGAACCAGTCTGCTTCTATCTATCCGTCCCATCATTTAATACTTTAAAATCTTCATATCAGATAGGCCCGTAATATGTTGTTTAAATGAAAAGAGACCCATGTTATCCGCACTTCTGGTGTTCGAGAGAAAGAAGCAGTGCCGGCGATCCAGTCCCACCTTAAAGGGCCGAGGGCAGACAAACTAATCTTTAGAGCTTGAACTTGCTTCTCCCCAGGAGCCAGTTAAAGAACAGTTAGTGAATCAGTTAGTCCTCGCTGTGACATGTGTAGGGGGTGGTAATAGGGTCAGCCTACGCCTTCTGACTCAGTGAGCGGTTCGACTCGCTCCCACGCCCCTAGTTCCTAGACTTTGGACTTATTTAGGGGTTGTGAACAAAAATGCAGTAGACAACAAGCTCTGATGAAAGAATTTTGACTTTATTAAAAGAAAAAGGTAACAAAATTAAAACACACTTAATACTTAAACAAAAATTGGGGAGCACACGGTACAGACAAGGGAGAATGACAGTATACCAAACAAAAACCTTATCCCTCCCAAAGACCCCACTATCTAGCTAGGTTTTTGGTTTCAGGAGATCAGGGATAATGCTCACCAACGAATCCTTGACAGGATTTTGGAGTCTTTTGATTAAAAGATTTCGTAAGGCCCTTGTTGCTGCGAGGTATCCGATGGTTACTGAGGCAGTCGCTCTGGTATCTTCTTGTGTGATGGTCTGTTTGTTCGCCTTCCAGCTCGTGGCTTGTAGTGGATTTGCTGGAGCAGGGAGAGAGCTGTGCCAGCGTTGTCAGCGAGTCCAAAAGAGAAAGAGTCTTGGGACAGGCTTCAATTATATTGTCTTTTTCGCGCCCAAAACCCCTGACTAAAACTGTTTCCTTTAGGTTGCAAATGAGCCTTCACTAGTCCATTGTCTAGTTTTGGCGGGCTTGCCAGTTCCGATGGCTTTAGCTCAGTGTTAAACATGTCCTGATCGTTTTCCGATTTAACACAGCCTTATCTACGCGCCAAATCTCAACCCTATTGTCCTAGGTCTATTGGCGGGCTTTTAAATCTGTCCTGTGGATACCTGGTTGATCGGTTTTTTGATGAAGTACTAAATCTTTTATTGATTTCAAAAGAGGTCTTGGATTATTCATTTTTCGATGTGTTGTGAGGCTTTTGGTTTTGTCTTTTCCTCCTTGATAGGAAGGCAGTGTAAACACACTGCAGACAGCTTACTAAACTGCCTGGCCACGCCCCTCTGCAGCCTGTTGGTCTGTGAAAGGTGGCTTTCCCAACAGTAAGATTCGAAAAGTCATTTTCCTCAGGGTTTTCTTATTGTGATCTTTAAAAATGTCCAAAACTGAGGGTTTTACCTCAAATCACTTCACTTAGGGTTCTGTTCGAGTTTCTGGGGGATTTTGCGAAGCGTACATCCCCTACTTTGATACTAAAACTGAATTAGTATCATTAACAGGTGAGCAAAATTTCTGATCCCCGAAAACCAACCTTCCATGTATTACCTAAAATAAAAACCCAAACATACATTCCCCGTTTAAAATGTGGTGTTTCAGGTACATACAGGTAAGAATCAATCTTTATTTCACATCCAAGCAGGGAGAGGGTCCGACAGCCCTGCACAGCTTGGAAAAATACATCATGCACATCATAAAAATGACACAACACACATACAAAAATTTTTATTAAAAGACAAATTAGCCTTTATTTTGATGCAGTTCCCAAGTCCCTTCGTGCCTGGAACGGAGCTCTCCGTCCCTTCCCCTGCACTTTGTACACAGCAGGTAGAGAACTATCCCGAGCTGGCAGACCACCAAAAGATGGGAAGCCATCCTGATCCAGGAAGGCACCTCTATATTCTCGAAGATATCCCACCAGGATGGAACTTGTATATCCAAAATATCTGCCCCTATTTCAACTGTTTTCTGTTCCAGGGTGTAGAAATGTTTTTGTGAAATCTCTACAGCTTTAAGTAGGATGGTAAGATGTTCGGGTAGAGGGGGAATTTTATATCCAAAGTAAGTCACATACTTTTACAGGTTGGTGATGTTTTCTGTTACAGTGAGGTGAACAGTGGAGGGTTCAGGAATGGGGACAATCCGTTTCTGGGCCACTTGAACTTCTGCCTCGGGTTTAAAGCAGAAACTGCTGTCACTTACCGGACACCAGAAGTGCCCATGCTGGTACTGGGACGCACCTGTGGTGACACAATATGTCCCACCCCCTATATATGCTACCTGTGGGGAAACATGGCCGTGTGCCACTACCTCCATGGTACAGTTGATAGGTCGTGCGCCAGAAGCTTTAAACCCGCACTGTGGTTTAGAATAGGCGTTCAAGTGCTGGGGTCACAGCATTATGTGTGAACCCCGGCTCCGGCACCCGGAGAGGTCAGTACCTGTCATGGCGTGCTCCCACTTTATGACATAAGGTGGGACCGCTGTAAAACGGATGTGTGCACCCCCTTGAATTACTCCAATGTTCTCCACCCTGTATACCGGTACGGGTCGGGCTGTCCCGCTCATGACCGACATTCTCACTACTATCCCCATGATAGTGTGATTGGAACGCCCACAATCTATTGGGACAGGGTAGGCTTCAGAGGCTAGACGAAATTGGCATGGGCTCAGCGAATTACTAAACGGGTGGAGGGCTGCGAGTTGCTTGTTGCTGATCCAGGAGTGGACTAAACGTTGTTTAAATCCTCCAGGTTGCTACGGCCCTCGCCCAGCAAACATGCCCCGTACAGCACACACACCTCATTCTGTGCAGCCTGATCCGATGCATTCCTATCCTCCCGTATGAGTGCATTTACTGTTTTGGCATGCCTTTCCAATTCTGCAATAATTTCCTTTAAATGAACCATCATAGCTTGGTCCTGATGTAGCTCTGAGCCTACCACTGAGTTCCCATCCTTCAGGATCTTTCTTAACTGGGTTTTTAAACCATTTATCTGTGTCTGTAATTCCAAGTCATCCAGGCTATTTATTACAGAGGACCCTGTAATATAGGCAGTGAAAACATCATTCCAGGCTCCCCTTCTTTGTCTACCCGTGCCCATAGGGTTCTCAGGGTGTATTCTGTATAGCTCTACTTCGTGTATATTGGCAAAATCAAATTCGTAAAATTTCCTAAACATTTCCTTTAGCAGGGCCTGGTACAGCTGCTCCGTCTCCTTAGGACACCACTCAGGTAAGTATACCTCGGTAATGTTTAATATTACTGAAGCTACTGCATAGTGTACCCCCTGGTATAGTACCTTTTCGATTGGTACTAGGACTAATCCATTCCCTGGTCCCTTGGTGGTGGTAGGGCACTTTTCTTCCAGGGTTTTCGGTACCTGGGTCGTGGGTAGGGGCTTTCGGGTGTGTGCCACGAGTTCAGTGGCATTAACTGGGACCGGAATGTGTGGGACTACTCACCCATGCAGGCTAGAATCCCACCCTATCCCCTCCCCAGCATCTTGCCATTGGCTGGAGAAGATGATGGATACCCCTGTGGGGCAGGCTTCCTCTGATCCCCACATACAAACATAGACGCCCTGTTCCGACACCCACCACTTATCCCAACACACACCAACTCCTCCTTGGGTCCCTCTGATTGTCCGATAGGTGTCGTTCTCTAATCTTTCCCAGTCGGCTGTATGGTTCCCTGCATCCCTGCTCAGCTTCCTTAGCCACCACCACCTATTCAGGGGAATTCGTCCCTTACAGGTAAGGCACACACGCTTCCCCTCGGTGACACTGACCATTGTGGCAACGACCTGTATTCTGGGGCATGGGAGGGAGGCCACCCCGTACGTGAACCCGGGCTTATGGAGTATTTAGTAGAGTTGGACCCCAGCCACCCTGGCCACCTTCCCTCGTGGGGGTAGATGGCGAGCTCCTCCACTCCCCGCTCGCCACCCGCTGTAGTGACAACTGGTGCTCTCACTCCTGAGCACCCATAGTTGTGGGAGTCCTCTACGTCACCTCGGTCACCGATGCTCACCCCTACCAGGGCGAGCAAGAGCAGAAACCTTACCATTCCGAAGTCCTTTCTGTAGGGGCACACACAAAACATATATCCATGTCCCAGAAAGGTTCTCTGGCTGGATAATTAGTCAAGCCGTTAAACTTAAAAACTCTGCAAACAACTAAACTAATGATAACCCATAACTACCAAAACTGCAATTACTTGAAACCGAAAATTCTGTACATTTGCCGACCGTCTCCGGACGGCCAGGTTAAATCCTGTTTAGTCTCTGCCTTATGTGGCCTCAAGATGTCTTGTACACCTGGGTGTAGTGCGGCCTGTACCGCCGGACCCAGACGGCCTTCCTCAAAACCGCTGGGGGGTATCTTAACATCCCAGCTGCGTCCTGTGCTGCAGCACACTACCCACTTTGGTGTGGCTGCAGCGCCCTCGTTCATATCTGTGGGCTCCTCCCACCCTGAGGCTGCAGGCGGGGGACCCTTCTCTCTCTCTTCTCCCAGTACTACCTCTCCTGTGAAACCCTCACTGTTGGAGGCTGTAGGCTGGGAATCCCCAACTTTAGAACGCTCCCTGCTCTTGGGCGCTCTTTTTCGGTTTGCAACCCTCTTTGGGTGGGACCCTCTAAACAGATACACCTGTGGCCACAGTGGCCTTGGCTGTGGTGTGCGGGGAGACCTTCTTAGGGTTCTGGCCACTGTGGGTGTGCTTGAGTCCCACATAATCGGTGGAGTGTTCTCTCCTGTGAAACAACACACTGTTCCTCCCGCTGCAGCTTGTGCGTCTGCCACAGCTGCTGCTGGCTGAGGATTTCTAACTAGGGGGCCGTCCAGCTTTGCCGGCTGTTCCCTTTTAGGTTTAAACAGTTTGCATTGGTTGATGTGAAACCACTTTGTACGGCGGGGCATCTTTATGGCATAGACCATGGGGCTTGAATTGTCTACAATGTTGTAGGGCCCCATGTACAATGGTTCGAAACTCCCTACCCGTGCAAAATTTCTCACCATGACCTGATCTCCAACCTCCCACTCGTGGTGCTTGCGGGGTTCCAACAGCAATCGGTTACCCCGATGCTGCTTTCCCATGTTACTCGCAGCCTGCCAGTGGACCTGTTTAAGGTGGTCCAACAGATTCCTGACGAATCTGTCCCAGTTCACCTCCCTGAGCTGCCCTTCCGTGAGCACCAGGGCTAGCACATGGGTGGGGGTCCGCATAATCCTGCCAGTCATGAGCTGGTGTGGGGAATACCCCGTGCTTTTTGACTGGCTGGCCCGGATCCCCATTAGGACCAACGGTAAGGCTTCTACCCACTTTTTTGGTGAGTCTCCCATCTCCTTTCGCAGCCTTTCTTTGATGGTACGGTTTAAGCGCTCCACAATCCCTGATGACTATGCGTAGTGGACGACGTGCCATTTCCCTTCTATGCCGAGTATCCTGAGGGTCTCTTGCATGACCTGCCCAGTAAATTGACACCCCTGGTCTGACTCCACATACTGTGGGAGCCCCCATCGTGAGAATACTTCCCTGACCAGGATCCTGGCTGTACCCAAAGCGGTAGCTGTTCGACATGGAAGAGCTTCCACCCATTTTGAGAACACATCCACCAGGACAAGTCAGTATTTGTAGCCTCCCTGAGCGGTGGGTAGGTGCCCGATGTAATCGACCTGGATCGACTGCCATGGTCCCTCTACCCTCCTGATGTGTCCCATAGATACCTTCCTTTTCTGGGGGTCAGGGTTGCTAGCAGCACACACCAGACAGCCTGCACAGAACTCGCGGACATCCTCCCTCAGTCCTGGCCACCATCCTGCCTGTTCCACCCGCTGTCAGGTGGTCTCAGGCCCGGGATGCCCCGCTCCTGGACCCTCATGGGCCAGTTGGAGCAATTCCCTTCGGTGCTGCTGTGCCACTACCCATTGTTCCCCCCTGAACAGCATGCCTTCTTTGTGGGTGATGGCTGCTGCGCCGTATGGGCCCTCCACCCTCTCCCCTCTAACCAGCGTTTCCAGGACAGTTTTTAGGATGGGATCCTGTGCCTGGACCGTCTTTAGGTCCGGGGTCAATGCTACCCCTGCACTCCCTTGGGTCCCTCCTCTGCCTCTGATTGCTGCTACCGGGTTTGAACCATATGGATCCCACAACTGGCGCCCTCTTTGGCCAGCATGTCGGCTTGGTGATTGCCCTCTGCGCGGGGCTCTACCTTGGAATGGGCCTTCACCTTTTGGATGTAGACCCCACCTTCCTCCCCTACTGCCCTCATGATTTTCTCCAACAGAGGGTTGATGGCCAGGGGTCTCCCATCAGCGGAGGGGTATCCACGATGGGACCAGATGGACAGGTACTCTGTACACGAATTGGAGGTGAACATGCTGTCCGAGCAAATCGTGTATGGGGTAGGGAATTCCTCGGGGTGTGTGACTACATACACCACCGCAGACAGTTCAGCCTGCTGGGCACTCATGGTGCTGGGGAGCTTGATTGCGAGAGCAATGCCTGCCTCTGGTTCATAAATCCCACACCCTGTGAGTCGTTTGCAAGCTGATACTGTGCTTGAACCGTCCACATAGATTTCGCGGCCTGTGGGGTGTATCCCAGCTCGCAAACCTATGTTGACTTCCCATACCCCTTCAACGGAACACCGGTGGGCTGTCCCTGAGTAAATCATGTTGGCTGCGAGCTTTGGCTCGCAGGGACCTTTTACCCTCAGATCCATTTGTGAGAAAAGCAGGGTCCAGTGAGCAATGCGGCCACTGCTCACTGTCCCATCTTCAATTCTCCCATCCAAGAGCATCTGGGTGGGCGTGTGGTGAGTGAGGAGTGTGATGGGAGAGGTGCCTGTGAAGATCAATGATCTTTTCACAGCCCAGTGAGTGGCTAGGTTGTGCCTCTCACAGTTGGAGTAGCTCCTCTCCACATCAGTCAGTTTTCTGGAGGAGTAAACCACTGGTCTCAGCTTGCCATGCCTCTCTTGGAACAGCACTGCACTCAGACTGTCCACACTGGATGCTACCTCCAGGAAAAACTCTTCCGCTCCATCAATGCCCACTAGAGCCAGTGCGGTCTGCAGATCTCTCTTGAGTTTCACAAAGGCAGCCTCGCAACCCTCATCCCAAACCCACTCCACTCCCTTGTGTAGGAGTCGGAGCAGAGGGGCTGCTGTGGCTGCGTAATCCTCAATGAAATCTCTGCAGTACCCAGTTAGCCCTAGAAAAGACCTTACTCCTGTAACTGTGTTGGGGGCTGGTAACTCCGGAACTGCTTCTCTTCTAGCTTTGTCAATGGCCCTCTCCCCTGCTCGCACAGCCAGGCCCAGGAATTTGACTTCCCGCTGGCCAATCTGTGCCTTCTTGGGGTTTACTTTAAAGCCCTCTTGCCTGAACAGTTTCAGCAGTTCCGCCAGAAGGGGACCATGTTCCTCTCCCTCATCGGTAAAAGGAGTAGGTCGTCCACATACTGGACCAGCTGATGGGGCCTGCTGAAGCCCTTCAAGCAATTCGCCATACATTGATGAAAAATTGCTTGGGCTGTTGTGGAAGCCCTGGGGCAGACAGTTCCATGTGTACTTGTGGCCTTTAAATGTAAAGGCGAACTTGTACTGATCCTCTCTCCTTAGAGGGATGGACCAGAACCCGTTAGAAATATCCAGCACTGTAAAGGTGGTCGCAGATGCTGGGATACTTCCAATGAGGTCGGCTACGGCTGCAACCATGGGGGCACAGGCGGGGATGTTTCGGTTGAGTAATCGAAAGTCTACTGTGGCCCTCCAGGAGTTGTCTGGTTTTCTAACCGGCCACAGTGGGGAGTCCACGTGGGTAACTATAGGTCTCAATACCCCCTGCTTGACTAAAGAAGTCAAAGCCGTTTCCAAGTTTGTCTCAGCTTCCCTGGGGAAGTTATATTGCTTTTGTGGGCGGTTCATGGGGTCCCCACTCACACTAACCTCGACCCTGGTGACCCTCCCACAGTCGTGCTTGTGAGCGGCAAATGCTGCGAGGTTTTCCTGCACAAATGCCTGGTACTCCATTGGAGTGTTACTGACCATGAGTTCGAGTTCGTAACCCTCCTTTGATTTTACTGTGCACAAGGTCCCCTTGCCTTGTGCCTCCCGGATGACTGCGACATCACTATCCTTTTGGGTACATGCTCCCCATAGACAGTGGTTCCGTAAATCCACTAAAATCCTGTGGCCTGTGATAAAGTCGGCCCCCAGAACCCCCATGCCTTCTTGCTCCCACTTCATTAGGACACAGGTCCACTTGGTGTGGAGCGTTCCCAAATGAATGGACAGCGGGATGTAGAATGAGCCAGCCTGCTCGTTACCTGTGAATCCCACTAAACTGTACGGGACCCCGTTAGACAGAGGTGAAGTGGCTGGGTTATCTGAATAAATGAGGGTTCTCGAAGCTCCTGTGTCTAACAGATTAGTCCCTTCTACCTTTTCTACCTCCATCTTAACATGCGGTCTCTTCCAGGCATCTTACTCGAGGTGACACAGGTAGACCGGCTGTGATAGCTCTAGTCATGCCTCTGGGTTGGGTGGGACAGATGGGATTAGAGCACCAGTGGCTGTAGCCACCTTCCCTGGGCCATCAAACAGGACTCTGATGGCCGCTACTATTGTGTCCAGTGTGGGGGAAGAGGTCGGTGCCTCTACTTTTGGGGCAGGAGTTGGGGACTTCTTTGCTGGGCTATCCTTCCAGGGATTCCTACAGTCCTTTCTCCAGTGCCCAGTCTTCCCGCACCCGAAGCAGCTACGCTTCGTGTCGGAAGGTTTACCACCTTCCTGGTGCCACTCCTTCTTATCCTGACTGGGCTTTATCTCATGCACCTTCTCTTTCGGTGGGGTGTCTTCAGCTCCCCTACCGTTCCGGTAGGCTAGGGTCAGTTGCCTGACCACTGCCTCCTCGGTGACCCGGGGATCTCTTGGGTCAAACCAAAGCTCAGCCTTGGCTTTGACTCGTGGCAAGCTGTTTGCCACTAGGCTACGGAGCCAGTGGGCCAGCTCGTCCCTGTTCAGGTTAGCCCTGTCGAGAGCCCCATTACAAGCACCCCTGTACACCGGCCACAGCCTGTCTGCGAAAGCCTGTGGGGTCTCCCCTGCGAGCTGCACTGTTTTCTCCACCCGGTAGAAAGGACTTCCCTCATTCATTCCCATGGCCTCTAAAACATTCTCTCTGACGGCAGCATACCCGTTCTGTCCTCTCTTGCTCTCAGTAGAGAGGGACTGGTATAGTTTGCCATCTAATGAGAACAGGAGCATTTTTGCCATCTCGGCATCATCGCAGTCGTTTATGCCTACCGACTGTTCCACCTCCATGAAGTGGACTGAGGGGTCTTCATTATGGGTAAGTTTACTCAGGTGGCTTACCATAGCCCTAAGCTGTTGTGTACCGTGGGGAGCAAAGAATTGATTTTCAAGGGGTCCCTGAACTCCACCACCGGCGGGCGGGCCAAATTTTTGCTGTCGTGCTGGGCACATTGGCCCTGGCTCCGACTTCTCCTGCATCGGTTTGCCCCCCTCTCCCTGCTGTCAGTCCGAGTCAAAACTCGGCGCCACAGGTAATGGTGTGCACTCCCTGTCAGCCTCACAGATTGTCTGCCCCTCCTGCTGCCTAACCAAGCTTCTCCTTGGCGCCGCAGGAGGTGGTCGAACAGTCTCCCCTTGCTCCTCCAGGTCTACCTGGACCGCACCCAGGCTTATCAGGCACAGCATGCCTTTTGTCTTGGACAGAGCAAGGTTCAGACTCTCAATCTGCTTCTGACAGGGGCCGTGGTCCCCTACCTCAAACTAGGTTGTACTGGCTGCTCTGTAAGCTGCCTGAACATGGTTTAACTTATCTGTGAGTTCCCTTAATTGCTTGGCAAGGCGGGTGTTCTCTTCCCGCAATGCCAGTTCACTACTTTTGGCCTCGGTGGCCTGACACTGGAGGTATTCCTTACTGGCACGGTGTTCCTCCAGCATCTGTGATTGTTCCTGATCTTTTGTGCCTATCTCTGCTAACAACTTGTCCCCTGCTATAGCTCTGGCACGGGACAGTTGGCTTTCTTCCTTTAGCTCTTCCGTGAGAGCCTGAATGCGCTTCCCCATAAGCTGCATTTGTTTCTGGGAGCAGACCAACCATATGGCTTTCACCACAGAATTATTGGCCCAGAAATTGGACTTCGATGGTTGCTGCGGGGGTAAGGATCCCCCGCGTATTCGCACTCCGCGCCTGCCTTTATGGTTTTGGCCCACACGAACTTCAGTTCCTGGGCCTCTCCCTGGTGCCGGCGCGCAGTGTGTGCGTGTCCCAGAGGCGCAGTTAATGCGATGCGACCTCTGGGATCACGTGGGCCTGTTAGAGCCAATGGCAGCACACCATCTTTCATTCATAGTTTTGACAGGAAGAGCTGTCAAAACTATGAATACAACAAGCCCACAAAAGAACAGCTAAACCTCAATTAAAATTTTAAAAAAGCCATCACATTAATAAAATAACTATAGTTAAATAAATTAAGCACTTTAAACAAAAATTTTAATTTTTGAAAAAATTTAAATTATTTTTAAAAGTTATAAAAATAAACTTACCTTTCTTTAAAGTCTCTAAAAAAGATAAACCTGTTGAAAAAAAATTAAAATAATACTTAATTAACTACTTACCTTGTTAAAAGGGGGTCTTACGCCTGCTTTCTTCATGTGTAAAATCTTCAACACTTACCTGCGCGTTCAAACCTGAAAAAAAACTAAGTGCGCTGCGCCCGCACAACCTGTAGCGCGCACGCGGTTCACTTAGGAACCGCCCCCTTCGCAATATCGGAAGTGCCGGTTTCCCGCGCATGCGCAGTGCATGCAGGAAACCGGCACTTCGGGACCAAATATGGGTGAGTACACAGTGCATACTCTCCCGTATTCGGACTAATTTCTGGGCCATTGTATTCCTTGCTCTCAGTCCATGCAGCTGCAGCGTCCATAGGACGTTCAGCATGCAACAGCCTGAGGACCCATTTCTTGGTGATATTGACTTTTTTATATACATAGGATGACATCCTCTCTTCCATTTTTGTTCTCTCCTCAAAACCAGCATTTACTGCTTTACAACCCTTTTGCCAAAGTCCTGCTGCGGTCGCCATTATGGAGGGGGTGGTAATGGGGTCAGCCTCCGCCTTCTGAATCAGTGAGCGGTTCGACTCGCTCCCACGCCCCTGGTTCCTAGACTTTGGACTTATTTAGGGGTTGTGAACAAAAATGCAGTCGACAACAGGCTCTGATGAAAGAATTTTGACTTTATTAAAAGAAAAAGGTAACAAACTTAAAACACACTTAATACTTAAACACAGATTGGATAGCACACGGTACAGACGAGGGAGAATGACAATATACCAAACAAAAACCTTATCTCTCCCAAAGATCCCACTATCTAGCTAGGTTTTTGGTTTCAGGAGATCAGGGATAATGCTCACCAACGAATCCTTGACAGGATTTTAGAGTCTTTTGATTAAAAGATTTCGTAAGGCCCTTGTTGCAGCGAGGTGTCCGATGGTCACTGAGGCAGTCGCTCTGGTTTCTTCTTGTGCGATGGTCTGTTTGTTGGCCTTCCTCCTCGTGGCTTGTAGTGGTTTTGCTGGAGCAGGGAGAGAGCTGTGCCAGCGTTGTCAGCGAGTCCAAAAGAGAAAGAGTCTTGGGACAGGCTTCAATTATATTGTCTTTTTCGCGCCCAAAACCCCTTACTAAAACGGTTTCCTTTAGGTTGCAAATGAGCCTTGTTTAGTCCATTGTCTAGTTTTGGCGGGCTTGCCTGTTCCGATGGCTTTCGCTCAGTGTTAAACATGTCCTGCTCGTTTTCCGATTTAACACAGCCTTGTCTACGCGCCAAATCTCAACCCTATTGTCCTAGGTCTATTGGCGGGCTTTTAAATCTGTTCTGTGGATACCTGGTTGATTGGTTTTTGATGAAGTATTCAATGTTTTATTGATTTCAAAAGTGGTTTTGGGTTATTCATATTTCGATGTGTTGTGAGGCTTTTGGGTTTTGTCTTTTCCTCTTGATAGGAAGACAGTGTAAAAACACTGCAGACAGCGTAAACACACTGCAGACAGCTTACTACACTGCCTGGCCACGCCCCTATGCAGCCTGTGTGTCTGTGAAAAAATTAAAATACTTTTTAAAAGTTATAAAAATAAACTTACCTTTCTTTAAGTATCTAAAAAAGATAAACCTGTTGAAAAAATTTTAAAATTATACTTAATTAAACACTTACCTTTGCATAATGTGTCGATCCAGACAGGGGTCGAAAGTCCAGGTTAATGATTGCGAAGAGCAGCTGACGGAATCACCGAGCTCGACACGTGGATAGAAGCGGGAGTGTCTGAGAGGGACCCGTGGAATTGGGGATCGGGGCTGGTGGAGTGACATCGGGCAAACACGTGATTCCACTCAGAAAAGCAATGTCTGAAAAAGTCTGGTTACTGCCCACACTGAGAGTTTTTGAGGAAAACAGCGAGAGCGGCGCAGAGAGCATCGAAATATTCCATTCAAGGGCTGGAAAAAGGACAGAAACGGCAGCTGTGGAATCAGCACCGGGCTGAATGGAGGGGATACCGAAATTGCACGGGGCATGTTAGCACTTCTGATGGATCAGTCATGGCGAGTGAGCAACGGCAGGTGGTAAATGTGCACGGTGCATGTCAACAGCTCGTTTTATTTTTATTTATTCATTCGCTGGATTTGGGCGTCACTGGCAAGGCTTGCATTTGTTGCCAAAGCTCTCTTACCTTTGTGCATCTTATAGATGGTACACACTGCAGCCACGCCGCGCCGGGAGTGGAGGGAGTGAATGAGTAATGTGGTAGATGGGTTGCCGATCAAACATTTTAGCAGGTCTGCAATATAATTAATTGCGAATGAGCGCCCCCTGGTGGTTTACTGTACACGGTGCCTGTTACCGGTTCTGCAGTATAAGTGACGGCTAGTATGCGGCCCCTGGTGGTATAATGTGTACAGTGCTTCTCAGCAGTTCTTTCGCGATTAAATTGTACTTCTTTCAATTTAGTATCCAGTATTCGCTGCTCAGGATGTGGTCTCCTCAACACTGGGGGACCAAACGCTGATTGGGTAATCGCGTTTTTTTAATAAAATGTTTATCAAGACATTAAGTTCCTGACACTGAAATAATTCAACTCAGAGAGAAAAATTATCAATTCTTACAGCCGATAATTTATTCTACGGGTGGAAGGAAAGCCTGTGGGGTTACCGAGTGATGGTGAAAACGTTATTAACTTTTCTTTCATTGAACCAAAGTGTGGTGAACTTTTATCTTTTCTCATTTGATAGACTGCATTTTAAGGTTTTCGGTTAAAATGTTCTGTGTTTATGACACCAAAGCTCTGTGTGAGGAGCTGGTGTGTGTAACAGGGTCAGCCCTGAATGCAGGAGCTCCTCTGACAGTCTCTTTCTCTGATGTGTGGGGTGGTGTGGGCGGGGGAGTGTTGAGTAACAGCTGAAGTCTGTTTGTGTTTCATTCAATGCAGAAAGTTCCTTCCAAACGTGTTTATGATCGACAGCTGCAAACAACTGCTTTGTCTCAGAGCACATTAAGTTAATCAATCCCGGATCATTCCGTATCTGTTTAAAGGGATTTGTTGTCAGTCCAGGATCATTCTGTACCTGTTTGAAGTGGTTTACTGTCGGTCCTGCTCGTTCTGTGTCTGTTAAAAGGGCTGTATCAGTCCTGGATCATTCTGCGTCTGCTTAAAATGGGTTTGCTGTCAGTCCCCGATCATTCAGTCCCGGAACATAAGAACAGAAGAATTATGAGTCGGAATAGGTAATATGGCCCATCGACCCTGCTCCGCCATTCAATTAGATCATGGCTGAACTGCTACATCAACAATATTCCCCCCACCCATCCCTATATCCCTTGATTCTCTTATTGCTCAAAAATATATCGACCTCAGTCTTGAATATACTCGTCCACTGAGCATCCACAGTTCTCTGGAGTAGAGAATTCCAATGATATGCAACCCTCGGAGAGAAGAAATGTCTCCTGATCTCAGTCCTTAATGGCCGACCCATTCACCTGGGAGTAAGGCCCGTAGTTCTACACTCTCCAGAGAGGTAATGCAGCCGCTCACCATCTACCCTGTCAAACCCTCTAACAATTTTATACCTTTCCATGAAATCAGTTCTAATTTTTAAAAACTCCAGAGCGTATAGGCCCTTTCTACTCAATCTCTCTTCATAGAACAGCCTTCTCATCTCTGGAATCAATCCAGCGAAGCTTCTTTGCACCCACTCCAAGGCAATTATTTCCTTCCTTTGATAATCAAACCAACATTGTACACAGTACTCCAGGTGTGGTCTCACCAAAGCCCGAATATAGTTGCACCAATACTTCCTTACTCTTATAGTCCAACCCCCTTGCAATAAAGGTTAACATAACATCTCTGTTCCTAATTGCTTGCTGTTCCTGCATGTTAACTTTCTGTGATTTGTGTACACGGACCCGCAAATCCCTCTGAATAGCAACACTAACTAGTCTCTCATCTTTTAAAACAAATCAACTTTTCCGTTCATCCTACCAAAGTGGATAATTTCATCCCCTCCCCCCCCCCCCCCGCTCCCCCCCCCCCCCCCCCCCGCCCCCATTAAAGTCCATCTGTCAACTTCTTGCCAAATCACTTAACTGGTCTATATCCCTTTGAAGCCTCTTTAGCTTCGCCTGACACTTTATTTTCCTACCGAGCTTTGTATCGTCAGCAAACTTGGATATATTACACTCGGCCCCTCATCTAAGTAATTGATATAGATTGTAAATAGCTTAGGGTCAAGCACTGATCTTTCCGCACTCCACTCGTTACAACCTGCCATTCCAAAAATGACCCGTCTATTCCTGCCCTATGCTTTTAGTCCGTTAGCCAATCCTCAGTACATACTAATATATTACACCCAATCCCATGAGCACTAATCTTATGTAACAACCTCTTGCGTGGCACCTTATCGAATGCTTTATGAAAATCCAAATATACTACATCCACTGGTTCCCCCTTATCTACCCTGCTAGTTGAAACCTCAAAAACTCGAACTGATTTGTCAAACACGATTTCGCATTTCATGAAACAGTGTAGACTCTGCCTAATCATATTCTGATTTTCCAACTGCCTTGTTACCATGTACTTAGTAATATGTTCCAGCATTTTCCCAATGCCTGATCTCAGGATAACTGACATCCAATTTCCTGTATACTCTGTCCATCCTTTCTTGAACAGCGGGGTATCATTTGCTGCCTTCCAATGCACGGGGACTGTTCTAGAATCTGGGGAATTCTGGAAGATCCAAACCATCCTCTGCTAACATTTGCTTCCTGTGTCAGCTGTGGCTCAGTTGGTAGCAGCTTCGCATCTGAGTCAGAATGTTGTGGGTTCATAGTCCCACTCCAGAGACTTGAGGACAAAAGTCTAGGCTGACCCTCCAGTGCAATACTGAGGGAGTGCTGCACTGTCGGAAGTGCCGTCTTTCAAATGAGATGTTAAACTGCTGGCCCCGTCTCTTTCTCTCAGTTGGATGTAAAAGATCCCATCCCACTATTTCGAAGAAGGGGAATTATCCCCAGTGTCCACACCCAACATCATTACAACAGATGATCTAGCCATTATCACATGTCAGTTTGTGGAAGGTTGCTGTGCGGAAATTGGCTGCTGCTTTTCCAACACGACAAGTGGCTACACTTCAAAAAGCCTTTCATTGGCTGTAAAGTGCTATTGCACTATATCTGACGTCACTCCCTATAAAACCAAAGCCATCAGGTCCGAGGGATGTTTGTTTTTAGTCCCATTAATTTCTCCATTACTTTTTCTTTAATAATATTAATTCCTTTAAGTTGCTCATGCTCATTAGACCATTGGTTCCCCACAATTTCTGGTGTGTTGTTTGAGCCTTCTATTGTGATGACAGATACCAAATATTTGTTTAACTTCTCTGCAATTTCCTTTTCCCCCATTTATAACTTCTGCTCTCTCTGCCTCTGAGGGACCCACGTTTACTTGGGCTAATCGCTTCATTTTACATACTTTAAAAGCTTACAATTTGTTTTTATATCTCTTTCCAGTGGACTGTCATATTCTGTTTTATCCCTCTTTATCAATCTCTTGATCATCCATTGCTGAATTTTAAAAATCTCCTAATCCATAGGATTACTATTCTTTTGGCATCTTTGTAAGACTCTACTTTTAATCTAATAATATCCTTAACTTCTCTAGTTAGAAATGGTTGGACAACTTTTCCAGTGGAGTGTTTTTATTCCTCTAGTGATTTTATATTCGTTGAGAATTATGAATTGTTCATTTAAATGTTTGCCATTGTTTTTTAACCATCATATCTTTTAATCCCATTTCTCAATCTACTTTAGCCAAATCGCCCCTCATATCCCTGTAATTGAATTTGTTTAAATTTCTGACCCTAGTTTCTGACTTAACCGCATCATTCTCAAATTAAATATGAAATTTTATCATATTATGATCACTCTTACCCAGATGATTCTTTACTATAATATTACTAATTAACTCTGTTTCGCTACACAATACCAAATCTAAATTAGCTTGTTCCCCAGTTTGGTCGAAATATTGTTCTAGAAAACTGTCTCGAAGTATTCCATGAACTCATCCTCCAAAACCTTCTGCCAATTTTATTTGCAGTCTGTATGAAGATTAAAGTCTCCGTGTTTATTCCATTAACCTTGATATATGCTGCACAAATTTCCTGATGTATACACTGTCCAACACAATGATTACAATTATCGTTCCTATAAACTAGTGTTATCTGCCAATTACCGCCCCATCAATCAACTCTCAATCATCAGAAAAGTGATGGAAGGTGCCATTGAAAGTGCAATCAAGCGGTACTTACTCGCCAAAAACCTGCTCACTGCAGCCCAGTTTAGATTCCAACAAGACCACTCGGCCCCCGACCTCATTACAACATTAGTTCAAACATGGTCAAAGGAACTGAGTTAGAGAGACGAGGTGAGAGTGACTGCCCTTGACATCAAGACAGCATTTGACCGAGTGTGGCATCAAAGAGCCCAACAAAACTGAAGTCAATGGGAATCGGGGGGGAAACTCTCCACTGGTTGGAGTCATACCTAGCACAAAGGAAGATGGTTGTGGTGATTGAAGGTCAATCATCACAGCCCCAGAACATCGCTGCAGGAGTTCCTCAGGGCAGTGCCGTGGGCCGTACCTTCTTCAGCTGCTTCATCAATGACCTTCCCTCCAACATAAGGTCAGTAATGGGGATGTTGGCTGATGACAGCACAGTGTTGAGCACCATTCACAACTCCTCAGATAATGAAGCAGTCCATGCCCGCTTGCAACAAGACCTGGACGACGTTCAGACTTGGACTGATAAGTGGCAGGTAACATTCGCGCCACAGAAGTGCCCAGCAATGACTATTGCCAACAAGCGGGAGTCAAACCACCTCCACTTGACATTCAACGGTATTACCATCGCCGAAGCCCCTACCATCAAGATGCTAGGGGTCACCATTGACCCGAAAATTAACTGGACCAGCCACATAAATACTCTAACAACAAGGGCAAGTCAGAGGCTAGGTATTCTCCGGCGAGTGTCTCACCTCCTGACTCCCCAAATCCATTCCAACATCTACAAGTCACAAGTAAGGAGTGTGATGGAATACTCTCCACTTGCCTGGATGAGTGCAGCTCCAACAACACTCAAGAAGCTCTGCACCATCCAGGACAAAGCAGCCCGCTTGATTGGCACGCCATCCAACACCTTAAACATTCACTCCCTCCACCAGCGGCGCAACGTGGCTGCAGTGTGTACCATCTACAATATGCAATGCAGCAACTCACCAAGGCTTCTTCGGCAGCACCTCCCAAACCTGCGACCACTTCCACCTAGAAAGAAAAGGGCAGCAGGCGTATGGGAATACCACCACCTCCAGGTTCCCCTCCAAGTCACACACCATCCTGGCTTAGAAGTATATTACCAATCCTTCATCGTTGCTGTGTCAAAATCCTGGAACTTCCCACCTAACAACACTGTGCGAGTACCTTCACCACACGGACTGCAGCCTTTCAAGAAGGCGCTCCCCAACACCTTCTCAAAGTCATTGAGGGATGGGCAATCTATGCTGGCATTGCCAGCGACGCCCAAATCCCAGAAACAAATTAAAAGAAAGAAGATTAAGAAGGATGAAACCAGAACTGAGAGAGTATAAATATCAGGAAAGGAAGAAGAGGCTGGCGTTCGTTCTATGGAAAAATGGAGGCTGAGGGATGATCGGATAGAGATCTTAAAATTATGAAGGGGTTTGATATTTGAAAATAAAGAGCAGATCCGCGTCGAGTAGGGTTCAAATCATCACGCCTAAATCCCACTGGACTTCGAGACCAACGCCGCAACCAATCAGATATCGCAGCTGAAAATATGTCTCTTTTACAAAAGGTGCAGATACAGAATGATCAATCATAGAATCATAGTCTGGTTATAGCACAGAAGGAGGCCATTCGGCCCATCGAGCCCGTGCCAGCTCTCTGCAAGAGCACTTCAGCTGGACCCACTCCCCCGCCCTTTCCCCGCAGCCCTGCAATTTTTGTTCCTTCAGTTACTTATCCAAATCCCTTTTGAAAGCCACGATTAAACCTGCCTCCACCTCACTTTCAGGCAGTGCTTTCCAGATCCTAACCACTCGCTGTATAAAAAAAGTTTTTCCTCATGTCGCCTTTGGTTCTTCTGCCAATCACCTTAAATCTCTGTCCTCTGCTTTTTAGACACTTCCCCCAATGGGAACAGTTTCTCCCAATCAACTCGGTCCAGACGCCTCATGATTTTTAAATGGCCCAGGATTTACATTATCCGTATTAACAGCACACACCTTTTAAACAGACACAGAATGATCCGGGACTCACAGCACATCCCTTTTAAACAGACACAGAATGATCCGGGACTCACAGCACATCCCTTTTAAACAGACACAGAATAATTCACTTTTTTCTGTGACAAGTAAGTCGTTTGCATCTTTCAATCCAAAAAAAACTTTTAGCTGGGATCTTGCTGCATTTGATGAATCACAGACAGCCTTCAGTTGTCAATCAAGAGACAGACCTGCTAACATGCGCTGTGCACATTAACCCACCAGGGCGCACACTCGCCGTTACTAACACTGCAGACCTGTTAACATGCAGGTTGCACATTCAACCTCCAGGTTCACTATCAATTTTAAAGTATAATTATATAATTGGCGATTTTTGTTAAATTTTTTTATTATATTCCACTAAGACCCTGGTCTAGGAAAAGTCTATCGATCTCAGATATACAATTATTAAATGATCTAACGTCAACTGCCTCTTGTGGGAGTGAGTTTCACACTTCGACCTCCCTTTGTATTAAGAAATGTTTCCTAATTTCTCTCCTGAACGACCTGGCTCCGATTATAAGGTTATGTCCCCTTGTCGTGTGTGCAGTTCTGGTAGCCACACAATAGGAAGGATGGGCTGCATTCGAGAGGGTGCAGAGGAGATTCAACAGGATGTTACCTGAGCTGCAGCGTTTCAGCTATGAAGAGAGACTGGACAGGCTGGGGTTGTTTTCTTTAGAGCAGAGAAGGCTGAAGGGGGACCTGATTGAGGTGTACAAAATTATGAGGGCCATAGATAGGGTAGATAGAAAGGAACTTTTCCCCTTAGTAGAGGGGTCAATAACCAGGGGGCATAGTTTCAAGATAAGGGGCAGGAGGTTTAATGGGGATTTGAGGAAAAACTTTTTCACTCAGAGGTTGTTTGGAATCTGGAACTCACTGCCTGATAGGGTGGTAGTTGCAGGAACCCTCACAACATTCAAGAAGCATTTACATGAGCACTTGAAACGTCATAGCATACACGGCTACGGACCAAGTGCTGGAAATGGGATTAGAATAGACAGGGCTTGATGGCCGGCGCAGACACGATGGGGCGAAGGGCCTCTTTCTGTGCTGTATAACTCTATGACTCTATGAGTCCTAGACTCCACTACCAGCGGAAAACTTTTCTCTCTATCTACTAAAGCAATTCCTTTCAAAATCCTAAAATTCAGAATCTGTCCACACGGCAGACTGATAAGACAGGTCCATGGGATCCAAGAGAAAGTGCCAAGTAGGATCCAAAATTGGTTCATTGTCAGGAAGCAAAGGGTAACGATCGATGGGTGTTTTTGTGATTGGAAGACTGGTCCACTGGGGTTCAGCAGGGCTCAGTACAAGCCCCCTTGCTTTTTGTGGTTTTCATCGGTGATTTAGACTTCAGTGTAGGCGGCATGATTAAGACGTTCGCAGATATTATAAAAAATGACCATGTGGTTGATAGTGAGGAACAAAGTTGTAGACTGCAGCATGATATCAAAGAAGTGGTCAGGTGGAGTGAAAAGTGGCAAATGGAAGTCAATCCGTAGAAGTGTGAGGTAATGCATTTGGAGAGGGCAAACAGGCAAAGGAATACTCAATAAATGGTAGGACATTGAGAAGTGAAGAAGAACAGAGGGACATTGGAGTGTATGTAAACTGAGCCATGAAGGTAGCAGGACAAGTGGATAAGGTGATTAAGAAGGCAATAGCAAAAGACTGCGGATGCTGGAATCTGAAATAAAAACGGAAAAGGTTGATAATATTCAGCAGGTCATTATGTCAGATTACCTGATGAATATTACCAGAATTTCTGTTTTTATTATTGGTTAAGAAGTCCTAGGGGATACTTTCCTTTATTAGCCAGGGCATAGAACACAAGAACAGGGAGGTTATGCTTGAACTGTATAAAACATGAGTTGGGCCACAGCTGGAGTACTGCGTACAGTTTTGGTCACCACATTACAGGAAAGAGCGGTCCCTTCGGAATGCTGAAAGGGTGGGGGGAGGGGAAGATGTGTTTGTTGGTGGGATCATGCTGGAGGTAGTGGAAATGGAGCAGGATGATCCGTTGAATGTGGATGCTGGTGGGGTGAAAGGTGAGGACAAGGGGAACACTATCATGGTTCTGGGAGGGAGGTTAAGGGGTCAGAGCAGAAGTGCGGGAAATGGAACGGACACGGTCGAGGGCCGTGTCAACCATGATAGAGGGGCATAAAGGAAGACATACCGGAAGCACAAGTTTGGGAATTGGCAACGTTAAAACAGATGCGGCGGAGACGGAGAAATTGGGAGAATGGAATACAGTCCTTACAGGAAGCGGGGTGGAATGAAGTGTAGTCCAGGTAGCTGTGCGAGTCAGTAGGTTTATACTGTCAGTCTTCTCGCTCAGGTCAACATCCCAAGTATCGAAGCTTTGACCACGCTCGATCAGCTCCGCTGGGCTGTTCACATTGTCCGCTTGCCCAATACGAGACTCCCAAAACAAGCGCTCCGACACGGCAAGAGAGTCCCAGGTGGACAGAGGAAAGCTTCAAGGACACCCTCAAAGCCTCCTTGAAAAAGCGCAAAATCCCCACCGACAACTTCGAATCGCTGGCCCAAAACCGCACAAAGTGGAGGAGAAGCATCCGGGAAGGCGCCGAACACCTCGAGTCTCTTTGCCGGGAGCAAGGAGCGCACATCAAACCAAACACCCCACCCACCCACCCTTTCTAACACCGTCTGCCCCACCTGTGACAGAGACTGTAGGTCAGGCATTGGACTCATCAGTCACCTGAGAACTCATTTTTAATATAGAGAAAATAATCATCTGTCCCGAGGGACTGCCTAAGAAGAAGAAGAGTGGATGTTGGTCGATAGCCAATTCCCAGAATTGGAGACAGAGAAGTCGAGGAAGGGAAGAGAAGAGTCGGAGATGGATTATGTGAAGGTGAGGGAAGGGTGGAAATTGGAACCAAAGTGAATGAAATTATCTAGTTCAGGGCGAGAGCAGGAAAGGGCACCAATACAGTCGTCAATGTACCGGAAAAAGAGGTGAGGGAGGGGACCTGAGTAGGACTGGAACAAAGAAAGTTCCACATATCCCATGAAAAGGCAGGCATAAATAGGGCCCATGCGTGTACCCATAGCAAGCCCTTTAATTTGGAGGAAGTGAGTGGAGTCGAAGAAGAAGTTGTTCAACGTGAGGACAAGCTCAGCTAAGTGGAGGAGGGCGGTGATGGATGGAGACTGGCTGGAACTCTGTTCAAAGAAGAAGTGGAGCGTTCTCAGGCCGTCCTGTTGGGGGATGGAGGTGTAGAGGGATTGGACGTTCATAATGAAAAGCAGATGGTTGGGGCCGGGAAACTGGAAACTGTTGAGGTTGCAGAGGGGGTCAGAAGAGTCACGAATGTAGGTGGAAAGGGACTGAACGAGTCGAGAAAAATTAGAGTCGAGATGGGAAGAAATCAGTTCTGTGGGGCCAAAACAGGCTGCAACAATTGGTCTACCAGGGCAGTCCTGTTTGTGGATCTTGGGAAGGAGGTAGAAGCGGGCTGTGTGGGGTTGAGGAACTCAGAGGATTGCGGCCATGGCAGGAAGATCTCCAGAGGAGATGAGGTCAGTGATAGTCTTGGAAATGATTGCTTGATGTTCGGTAGTGGGGGTCATGGTCCAGGGGGAGGTAGGAGGAGGTGTCAGAGAGTTGCCGTTCAGCCTCCGCACGGTAGAGGTCGGTTCGCCAAACAACAACAGCACCAGACTTGTCAGTAGGTTTAATGACAATGTTAGGATTGGATCGGACAGAATGGAGTGCTGCAAGTTCAGAGGGATTGAAATGCGATCTTGGCTTGTATTAGCATTATGCTCGAACCAACTGAACTAACTTGTTGAGTTAAATTGATGTTTGATTTCTGTTTTTTGTCAGCTCAGTCACTTTTTCTCAGAAGACTCTAAAAGAAAGACTTGTATTTATATCGAGTCTTTCATAGAAGCATAGAATGGTTCTTCTTCTTGGGCAGTGGCTCGGAACCGAGGATGCCTTACTTCCACATTAAAAATGGGTTCTCAGGTGACTGATGAGTCCAATGCGGGACCGACAGTCTCTGTCACAGGTGGGGCAGACGGTGGTTGAAAGAGCGGGTTCGTCGGGTGCATGGGTTGAAGTGCGCTCCTTGCGCTGCTTGCGCTTGGCTTCCGCTAGCTCCCGGCGAAGAGACTCGAGGTGTTCAGAATGGCAACAGTGCAGAAGGAGGCCATTCAGCCCGTCGAGCCGGTGCTGGCTCTCTGCAAGAGCACTTCAGCTAGTCCCAGTCCCCCGCCCTTTCCCTGTAGCCCTGCATTTTTTTTTCCTTCATGTACTTGACAATTTCCTTTTGAAAGCCACTATTGAATCAGCCTCCACCACCCTTTCAGGCAGTGCATTCCAGATCCTAAGAACAACATTTCTATTTCTTACAACAAACGGGGAGATTGCAGTAAAATAAAAAGCAAAGTGCAGCAGATGCTGGATCTGGAATTGTTCATTAAATGCTGGAAACACTCCGCAGGTCCGGGAACATCTGTAGACAGAGAAACACAGGGTTAACCTTTCAGGTCCATGAGCTCTCAGCACAACTGAGATTTTGCAACTTTGCAACAAAATATTGCAGGTCGCGTGTGAGTTTCCTTCCAAACATTTAAGCTGCTCAAAAATATTAACAATAATAAACGACCCTACCCACCAATAAATATAAATCGCCCGCACAAGGCAGAAAGCAGGAAACTATAGACCAGTGAGCCTAACATCTGTCGTTGGGAAAATGCTGGAGTCCTTCATTAAGGAAGCAGTAGCAGGGCATTTGGAAAATCATAATTCAGTCAAGCAGAGTCAGCATGGTTTTAAGAAAGGGAAATCATGTTCATCAACTTTGCAGGAGTTCTTTGAGGATGTAACGAGAAGGGTGGACAATGGTGAGCCAGTGGATGTGGTGTATTTGGATTGCCAGAAGGCATTCGATAAGGTGCCACATAAACGGTTACTTCATATGATAAGAGCTCACGGAGTTGGGTGTAATATATTAGCATGGATAGAGAATTGGCTAATTAATAGAAAGCAGAGAGTCGGGATAAATGGATCATTGTTGGAGTAAAATTATAGAATGTAAAAGCAAGAATGTAAAAGCAAAAATGTAAAAGCAACAATGTAAAGAAAAAATGGTTAACTTGATGCAGTGCGATGAGTAATGTCTCTGGTTAACATGTGTACGTGCGAGGAGATAACCAGACAGTCATACTTGACAACGCTGAGCACATTTCGATGTTTATAGCTTCGGTTAGGAAGTAAAAAATCTGTGTTATAATTAAAAGTTGTTCCTGGGGAAATGTAATTGGGTGAGGACATATTGTCCCCGACCCTATAATGTATAAAAGAAGTTTTGATACCACTGTAAAGACGAGAAGTGAATCACTAGATCACGTGATCTATGACTCTTCTCCCTGGTCGCTCTGTTAAATAAACTGTGATCTTCTGCTTTGAGACAGACTCGAATGAATTCATCTTTCACCTATAATTGGCGTACTCGGCAGGATGCTGCGGAACTGAAAGACCGCCCGCACCGGTGAATCCGTACGAGAAGTCAATTTTGACAACCCAAACATTGAGTCACCTGGGAAGGCAGAGGGACAGTTGTGTAGCATCACGAATCAAGTAAAGTCTGTGAGAGGTAGGAGAACACAGTTATGAGAGTGTGGATCGCAAGTACTAAAGGGAACACTGTGCAGCGATAAATGTCACGAAGGAATGAGTGAGTGACGAAACGACACGGAAAAGGAGGGTGCCTGTCTCAAACACCTAGCCTGAGCCTGAATTAAGAGGACGTCGTCCCACGTGACGGCCAGGATCAAGTAGGCGTTGAGGCTCCAAAAGACCCTGGGCTCGTAAAGTCACCAAATATATATGTGTGTTGTGACTAATTAGCCGCTTGAAGGTCCTTAAAGTATCAAGAATAAGCCCGAGTAGAGGAACTCAGTGGTAAGTTGGACTACAAATGGCGTCGGGGAAGAAATAGAATGGGGACAAATGGGGTCCCATACTAGGTTCTATATAGACGACCAGACGGGTTTAGTTGATAAGATGACGAAGGAGGGATGGGACCCGCTCCAGGATCCGTAGGTAAAAGAGAGTGGTAGATGGTCAAAAACAGAAAAGACGAAAAAGGCGAGGGTAATACTCGTAAACCAATTAGTCGCACTAACAAACAAGGTGCAACGACTCCACACTAGACTTGCAAGTAAAAAATGAAAGAATTCTTGAATTAGAACAAAAGACACAATATATAGATGATCTTTTGATAGCATCAGAAGACAGCAGAGGGCATTCCGCCGCCCTGGTGGTGGTTCTGCAAGCCCTAGAAACAGGAGGGTTTAAAGTAAACCCGAAAAAGGCACAGATTGGGCAGACTACGGTCTGATATCTGGGACAACAATTGTCCCACGGGGTAAGGACCATGTCACAAGACCGACGGAAGGCGATCCAAGAGATGCCACGACCCGTCTCGGTAAGGTGTGCTCAGAAAAGTGTTAGGACTCTTTAATTGCAGTCGAAGTTATCTACCAGATTTTGCCATAATAGTAGCGGATAGAGGCGCTCTTGGAAGCTGCAAAGGCCCCAACACTAGCAGCAGTAATAAAAATAAAGGCACACCAGGAAATACAAAATCAGGAACAAAAAGGGAACCATGCCGCTGATTTAGCAGCACAGTAAGCTCTTGAACACAACGGGTTAAGAGAGAAACATAGCCATGTGGTTAAACATAAAGTGCAGGAGAGAGAGGAAGAGATAAAGCTACTGAAAAAGAGCGATTATGCAGGCTAACCAATCTGAAAACTCGACAAAGGAAGGGGAAAAAAACACAGGGTTTTGGAAAGCCAGGAAAAGCTGCTGAGACACCGATGTACAAAAAAAAAGAGAAATTTAAAGTTTTACCGACATGGAAGTTATTAATGTCTGTGCCGAGACAAATAAAACACAAGATTTGCTGAGTGAAAGGAACCTTAAAAAATGCTGGAATTTCAGTTTTTTGTGATAGATTGAAAGTTACCCTGACTGTGAATGTTTAAGAAGTTACAGTATTTCTTTTGTCTGAATGTCTGTCTTTAAAAAGTGTCTGCCATTTTTGTTTAGCTCCACCCACTCTTTTGTACAGAGAGCTAAAAGCTGTTTAACCCTTTGAAGACTTGTCTTGAATGATGGACAAGTGTGTGTTGTTTTAAATTTGTTAATTGTTTTACAAAAGATAAGCTTGAGCCTTGAAGTCACAGTTGCCAATGTGCCTGGAGAAAAAAGGCATGGGTAATTGTTTCTTTGCTAATATGGTTTCTTTCTTTTCCAAGTGATAATGGTTAGTTAAAAAAAAATTTGATCTGGATTGAATTGGAGTTATTGAGGTTAATTAACCTATTAAAACCAGACTTTCATTGTGGCCACGGTGAAATTCTGGTTGGTGTAAATTTGTGTAGACCGCATCGAATAAGATTGTGCACCAAGAATTGAAACAAAACTTCAAACTACAATTTAAGTTAAGCTGGTGTGTAAAAACTGAGAAGAAAAACAAAAAGTTTGTTTAACAAAAGATTAAGTTTAAGTCTAAGATTTAAACTTGGAGTCGCGGTTGCTATGGTGAAATCCTCCAAAGCAATTTGTTAAAATGCGAAAAACTAATTTTACTACATTTTTAAGCAACAGGTTTAGTATTGCTGAATGAAATTTAAAGATATTGGACATTATTAAATTTAAGTGTCTTAATTTTAAGTTAATATTTCCCCACAGTGACAGAAGGATAAATTAACCTCTTGGGCTTTTAAACAGAACTATATCAGATAGCCGGAAAGCAAACTGGGAAACAATCCTCTTACCAAGAGATGGATCAGTATTAATACAAAAACATACTGGAATAAACCTAGCATCCGGAATATTAACAGAAGGGGATGAGCATAGTTGCCAAGTAAAAATAGAGGAAGAAATGTACATGACATAGTGGGGTTGGGAGGGGAGAGTTTACATGCATTTAAAAGTGAGATACAAGTATTGGAATTAGCGGGTGACTATTATCCGTACAATTTTGTGTATGCCGACAGAGTGAGGGGACTCCTTAGGAATAGATTTGTTAAAAGAATTTAATTTGTTAATAGATTCACGACAAGGAAAGTTAACCTGGGAACAGGGAGACGGGAACAAAGTAAACTGGGGAAAACCACTTTGCCATTTGGCAACAGTAGGAAGTGCAAAACTTGTTGCCCGGGACTGGAAGGAGGAGAGGATGTGGGTCCTCTAAAGGATAAGCTCCGAAGGTATGTCCTCGACTTAAGCAGTAAATTAAAGGGAATGAGGCAGCAAACGCGGGACGGACAGGAAGAAAAGGATAAGGATTTAGAATTGACCGCGTTCCCATATATCCCTCCAGCAGGAAATAAGGAAATGGTTAAAGGTTTACCAGGGAAACCCGGGTTTGCCCCAAAATGGTCAGGACCATATCAGATTCTAATTAGTGGAGATACGTGTGCTTGCATTGATATGAAGGGCATGGGACGATGGAAGCACTGGACACAGCTAAAAGTCTATGACCCTTCACCAGCTTAAACATGGCTACACCAGAGCAAGTACCTTTTGTGGGAAGTGAAGAATACGCTAGACAATACAAAGCATGGGAATGGGTGCTGGCACAAACGTTGGTATGGACAATATGCATTATCCTAATGCGATACACCCTGGGAAGTATCCTGAAGCATGTATGGGAGCAATCCCATCGACTCCAACCGGTCGAGCAGGAGGAGGGAATCCAAATGATTATTATCGAGGAACCAGCCAAATGACAGTATTCTATTCACCCCCAGAGGAAAATAGAATCTTCAAGCAACAAAGCGTTTCGGTTGGCGATATAGCCTTTGGGACATTGTTAACATAAAGTGATAAGATGAACGTGTTACGTAATATCGTGTGTAGTTTGCTAGTTTGTATAACCATTATATGTAGCCTCGGGAGGACTCAGGCTAGAGTACCCCCACGGGCCAAAAGAGGGTTACGGGTGAACACCTTTTTATATATGTCATACACATATGCCAAGAGAGGAGGAGACGGCGGTGAATCAGTGAGTGTAGAACTGAACCCAGCCAGAGTCAGCACCTTCAGGGGAGGAGAGGGAGGGGAACCAGTGAGCGTAGAACTGAACCCAGCCAGAGTCAGCACCTTCAGGGGAGGAGAGGGAGGGGAACATACAAGATTCTGAAGGGGATTGACAGGGTAGATGCTGAGAGGTTGATTCCCCTGGCTGGATTGTCTAGAACTAGGGGGCACAGTCTCAGGATAAGGGGCAGGCCATTTAAGACCTGGAGGAGGAAGTATTTCTTTACTCAGAGGGTTGTGAATCTTTGGAATTCTCTGCCCCAGAGGGCTGAGAATGCTGAGTCTTTGAGTATATTCAAGGCTGAGATAGATAGATTTTTGGACTCTAGGGGAATCAATGGATATGGAGACCGGGTTGGAAAGTGGAGTTGAGGTCGATGATCAGCCATGATCTCATTGAATTGTGGAGCAGGCTCGAGGGGCCGTATGGCCTACTCCTGCTCTTATTTCTTATGAGAGTTGATGTTGCCAGCTGTTCGGTCTGCGCCCAAGTCCCCACGCACTCGGAGGAAGGAGTCCCCCTACAACCAATCCCACTTAGTTATGATGAGATGGTCTGTTGGATGCTTGGAGTTGGAGCAGGATGCACAAGTGTGGGCTGATATGAAGCCAAGAGAGACGGCAGAACTATAGAAAAGCTCCAACGTCATGGGTACAACCCAGAATATTCTAGTGGGTGGACACGGTCAACATCTAACGATTCCTATCTACCACCGTTCCTGAGAACGAGGTGTAAGAAGGGATAAAGGGGGGGACTATGTCTCGTAAAGAGGGGACGACCGACAGATCCTATTGTGGGCTACAGTAACTGCACATATAACATTGCCTTGCCTGGTGAAACAGGTAGTGCGAAACTCCCATCACTAAACGAAAGCGGTGACTTTTCAGTACAATGGGACCCCCCAGTGGTAAATGAGTATACCCCCTACAAAGGGACTCATTTCGTGTGCGGTCATAGAGACTATCCCTGATTGCCCCGAGAATGGAGCGGCTAAATTGGCAAGGGAATCCATTAACCTGGCCTCCGTCTTGGAGTAGGTGGCCAACGATACAGCTGAAGCCCTAGTTAAGGTTAATGCAGAGATGGTAGCGCTCCGCACAGTAGCTCTACAAAATCGGATGGCCCTTGACTATGCGTTGGCGAAAAAAACAAAAAGCGGGAATCTGTGCCCTAATAGGTACAGAATGTTGTACCTACATGCCAGATAACTCGGAAGCAATAACTAACTTGGCAGAACACATACAGGAAGAAGTAAAGAAATTAAAACAACCTCTGGCATCCACCCTTTGGGCTGGGCACCTGGATGGTTGGGATCACTCGGGACATCATTAGTACAAGGATTGATTTTGTTCTTTGTTATAATATTAGTGATGTATGGTCTGGCACTATTGTTAAAATGTTGTTGTGCTCAAATTTCATGGTCTGCTGTAAGTGTCATGATGGTTAAACAAGTGACACCCGGAGAGAGAGATGTGTGGATATGAGTCCCTATATTAGGATGCCACAGTCTGACTTACGGGCTGTGACCCCCTGGAATGTAAACATATCTACGTACATTACCAGAAATCCGTATGAAGCTGGTTCCCTGTCACAAAAGGAGTTTTGATCAGGGACCAATAGGAGGGATTGTTGGAGTAAAATGATAGAATGTAAAAGCAAGAATGTAAAAGCAAGAATGTAAATGCAACAATGTAAAGACAAAATGGTTAACTTGACACTGTGCGATGAGTAATGTCTGTGGTTAACATGTGTACGTGCGAGGGGATAACCAGACAGTCATACTAGACAACGTTCACCACATTTCGATGTTTATAGTTTCGGTTAGGAAGTAAAAAACTGAGTTATATTTAAAAGTTTTTGCTGGGGAAATGTAATTGGGTGCGGACATTTTGAAACCGACCCTATAATGTTTAAAAAAAAGTTTTGATACCACTGTAAAGACGAGAAGTGAATCAGTTGATCGCGGGATCTATGACTCTTCTCCCAAACTCACTGTTAAATAAACTGTGATCTTCTGCTTTGAGACAGATTCGAGTGAATTCATTTTTCACCTACAGTGATTTTCCGGTTGGCACACCGTAACTAGTGGGTTGCCACAGGGATCAGTGCTGGGGCCTCAACTATTTACAAGCTACATTAATTATTTGGATGAAGGGACCGAGTGTAATGTAACCAAATTTACGGATGGGTGGCAAAGCAAGTTATGCAGCGGACTCAAAAAATCGGCAAAGGCATATAGACAGGCTAAGTGAGTGGACAAACATTTGGCAGATGGAGTATAATGTTGGAAAGTGCGAGGTTATCCACTTTGGCAGGAAATATAAAAAGCAAAATATTATGCAAAAGGTGAGAGATTACAAAATGCTACACTTCAGAGGGACCTGGGGGTCCTTGTGCATGAAACACAAAACAGTTATCATGCAGGTACAGCAAGGAATCAAAAAGACAAATGCATTGTTGGCCTTTATTGCAAGGGTGTTGGAGATAAAAAGCAAGGAAGTCCTGCTACAACTGTATAGGGTATTGGTGAGGCCACAACTTGAGTACTGCGTGCAGTTTTGGTCCACTTATTTAAGGAAGGATATACCTGCATTGGAGGCAGTCCAAAGACGATTCACTCGGTTGATTCCTGAGATAAGGGTGTTGACTTATGAAGAAAGGTTGAGCAGGTTGGGCCTATATTCATTGGAATTTAGAAGAATGAGAGGTGATCTTATTGAAATATATAAGATACTAAGGGGGCTCGAAAATGTAGATGCAGAGAGCATGTTTCCCCTCGTGGGTAAATCTAGAACTCGGGAGCACAGTTTCAGAATAAAGGGTCGCCCTTTTAGAACTGAGATGAGGAGGAATTTCTTCTCTCAGAAGGTCGTATATCTGTGGAATTCTCTGTCCCAGAAAGCCGTGGAGGCTGGGTCATTAAATACATTTAGCCTTGTTTGATTGAGAGAGAGAGAGAGAGAGAGACAGCGTCAGATAGAAAGAAAGAGAGAGAGAGCGAGAGTAAGAGAGAGACAGAGAGATAGTGCCTGTGACGGCTCTTTGCTGGATCTATCCAGTTAGTACTCATACCCTGCTCTTTCCCCATAGCCATGTACATTTTTCCTTCAAGTCATTGTCCAATTCTGTTATGAATGTTACTATTGAATCTGCTTCCTCCGCGCATTCCACATCATAACAACTCGCTGCTTAAAAACATATTCCCGCATGTCGCCTCTGATTCTTATACCAATCATCTTAAATCTGTGTCCTCTGTTTACCAAACCTTCTGTCACTGGAAACAATTTCTCCTCAGTTACTCTATCAAAATCTTCATGATTTTGAACAACACTTAACCTTCGCTGCTCCAAGGAGAACAATCCCTAAAAAGGGGGAGGGTGGATTGAGGTAAGGGAAAATTTATAATCCAAAGAGAAAAGTCAGGTTGTAGAGCAGTTAATATTAAAGGCGTTATATCTGAATGCACGAAACTTTCATAACAAGAGAGATACATTAATGGCACAAATAGAGATAAATACGTTTGATCCAGTAGCCATTACTGAGACGTGGTTTCAGGGTGACCAATGTTGGGAACAAAATATTCCCGGGTGCTTGACGTTTAGAAACGAAAGGCAAAATGGAAAAGGAGGCGGGTAGCCCTAATTATAAAGGATGAGATAAAGGCAGTTGTGAGAAAAGATCTTAGATCAGAAAATCAGAATGTAGAACCAGTATGGGTGGAGCTAAGGCATAACAAATGGCAGATAACACTAGTTTATAGGAACGCTAATTGTAATCATTGTGTTGGACATGTATACATCAGGAAATTAGTGTAGCATATATCAAGGGTAATGCAATAAACAAGGGGCTTTTAATCTTCATTAAGACTGCAAACAAAATTAGCAGAAGGTTTTGGAGGACGAGTTCATGGAATGCTTCGAGACAGTTGTCTAGAACAATATTTCGAGCCAACTGGGGAACAAGCTATTTTAGATTTAGTATTGTGTAATGACACAGAGTTAATTAGCAATATTATAGTAAAGGGACATCTGGGTAAGAGTGATCATAATATGATTAAATTTCATCTTAAGTTTTTGAATGATGCGGTTAAGTCAGAAACTAGGGTCATAAATTTAACCAAATTCAATGACAGGGATATGAGGGGCGACTTGTCTAAAGTAGATTGATAAATGGGATTAAAAGATATAATGGTAAAAAAGCAATGGCAAACATTTAAATCAATAATTCATAATTCTCAACGAATGTAAAATCCCGAGAGGAATAAAAACACTCCACTGGAAAAGTTGTCCAACCATGGCTAAGTAGAGATGTTAAGGATAGTATTAGATTAAAAGAAGAGTCTTACAATGTTGTCAAAAAGAGAAGTAATCCTATGGATTTCGGGGATTTTTAAAATTCAGCAAAGGATGGTCAATAGATTGATAAAGAGGGAGAAAATAGAATATGAGAGTCAACTAGAAAGAAATATAAAAACAAATTGTAAGCTCTTAAAGTATGTAAAAATGAAGCGATTAGGACCACTAAACGTGGGTCGCTCAGAGGCAGAGAGAGCAGAAGTTATAAAGGGGGACAAGGAAATTGCATAGAAGTTAAACAAATATTTTGCAACGGTCTTCACAGTAGAAGGCTCAAATAACACACCAGAAATTGTGGGTAACCAAAGGTCTAATGAGCATGAGGAACTTAAAGGAATTAATATTATTAAAGAAAAACTAATGGAGAAATAGATGGGAATAGAAGCAGACAAATCCCGTGGACCTGATGGTCTACATCCTTTGGTTTTAAAGGGAGTGGCTGCAGATATAGTGCAGTAGAACTTTACCGTCAATTAAGTACTTTTTGAAGTGTAGTCACTTGTAGTGTAGGAAAGGCAACAACCAATTTGCGCACAGCAAGATTCCACAAACTGCCATGTGATAATGACTTGATCATCTGTTGTTGTGATGATTCGTGAGGACACTGGGAATAATTCCCCTTCTTCGAAATAGTGGGATGGGATCTTTTACATCCAACTGAGAGAAAGAGACGGGGCCAACAGTTTAACATCTAATTTGAAAGACGGCACTTCCGACAGTGCAGCACTCCCTCAGTATTGCACTGGAGGATCAGCCTAGATTTTTGTCCTCAGGTCTCTGGAGTGGGACTATGAACCACAACTTTCTGACTCAGATGCGACGGTGCTATCAACTGAGCCACAGCTGAAATAAAGCAGCTGTTAGCAGAGGATGGTTTGGATCTTCCAGAATTCCCCAGATTCTAGAGCGGTCGCCGTACATTGGAAGGCAGGAAATGTAACCCCGCTGTTCAAGAAAGGATGTAGAGAGAAAACAGGGAACTAGAGGCCAGTTATCCTGACATCAGGCGTCTGGAAAATGCAAGAAGCTATTACTAAGGACGCGTTAACAAGGCAGTTCGAAAATCAGAATATGATTCGGCAGAGTCAACACGGTTTTATGAAAGGGAAATCGTGTTTGACAAATCTGTTAGAGTTTTTTGAGGGTTCAACTAGCAGGGTAGATAAGGGGCAACCAGTGGATGTAGGATGTTTGGATTTTCAGAAGGCATTCGATAAGATGCCACAAAAGAGGTTGTTGCACAAGATAAGTGCTCATTGGATTGGGTGTAATATATTACTATGTACTGAGGATTGGTTAACGGACAGAAAGCAGAGAGCAGGGATAAACGGGTGATTTTCAGAATGACAGGCTGTAACTAGTGGAGGGCTGAATGGTCAGTGCTTGACCCTCAGCTATTTACAATCTATAGCAATGAATTAGATGAGGGGCCGAGTGTAATATATCCAAGTTTGTTGACGATACAAAGCTCGGGGTGAAAATAAGTTGTGAGGAGAAGGTAAAGTGACTACAAAATGATATAGACAAGTTACGTGATTGGGCAAGAAGTTGGCAGAGTGTGTTATTTTTACTCGTTCATGTGATGTGGACGTCGCTGGCAAGGCCAGCATTTATTGCCCATCCCTAATTGCCCTTGAGAAGGTGCTGGTGAGCCGCCTACTTGAACCGGTGGTGATGGTACTCCCACAGTGCTGTTAGGGAGGGAATTCCAGGATTTTGACACAGCGACGATGAACGATCGGCGATATACTTCTAAGTCAGGATGGTGTGTGACTTGGAGGACAACATGGAGGTGGTATGTGTTCCCATGTGCCTGCTTCCCTTGTCCTTCTAGGTGGAAGTGGTCGCGGGTTTGGGAGGTGCTGCCGAAGGAGCCTTGGTGAGTTGCTGCAGTGCATCTTGTAGATGGTACACACTGCAGCCACGGTACGCCGGTGGTGGAGTGAGTGAATGTTTAAGGTCGTGGATGGGTTGCCAATCAAGCGGGCTGCTTTGTCCTGGATGTTGTCGAGCTTCTTGAGTGTTGCCGGAGATGCACTCATCCAGGCAAGTGGAGAGTATTCCATCACACTCGTTACTTGTGACTTGTAGATGGTGGAAAGGCCTTGGGGAGTCAGGAGGTGATTCGCCCGCTGCAGAATACCTAGCCACTGTCCTGCTCTTGTTCCCACATTATTTCTCTGGCTGGTCCAGTTAAGCTTCTGGTAAATGGTGACCTCCAGAATGTTGATGGTGGGGGATTCGGCGATCGTAATACCGTTGAATGTCATGGGGAGGTGGTTAGACTCTCGCTTGTTGGAGATATTCATTGCCTGGTACAATAGTTCATCGTCAAAATCCTGGAACTCCCTCCCTAACAGCACTGTGGGAGTACCTTCAGCACACGGACTGGAGCGTTTCAAGAAGGCGGCTCACCACCACCTTCTCAAGGACAATAAATGCTGGAATTGCCATCGACGCCCACATCCCATATACGAATTTAAAAAACACTCCTGATTGAACCAGGTTTGGTCCCCTGGCTTGATGTTAATGGTAGAGTGATGGATATGCCGGGCCAAGAGTTTAAAGATTGTGGTGGAATACAATTCTGCTGCTGCTGATGGCCCACAGCGCCTCATGAATGCCCAGTTTTGAGCTGCTAGATCTGTTCTGAATTTATCCGATTTAGCACGATTTTAGTGCCACACAACACGATGGAGGGTGTGCTCTGCGTGAAGACGTCTCCACAATAACTGTGCGGTGGTCACTGCATCGGATACTATTATGGGCAGATGCATCTGCGCCAGGTAGATTTGTGTGGACGAGGTCAACTTGGTTTTGCCCTCGTTTTGGTTCTCTCACCACCTGTCGCAGGCCCAGACTGGCAGATATGTCCTTCAGGACTCGGCCAGATTGGTCAGTAGTGGTGCTACCGAGCCACTCTTGGTGATGGACATTGAAGTCACCCACCCAGCGTATATTCTGTGCCCTTGCTACTCTCAATGCTTCTTCCAAGTGGTGTTTAACATGGAGGAGTATTGATTCATCAGCTGAGGGAGGGCGGTAGGTGGTAATCAGCAGGAGGTTTCCTTGCCCATTCTTGACCTGAAGCCATGAGACATCATGGGGTCCGGAGTCAATGTTGCGGACTCCCAGGGCCTCTCCTGCCCGACTGTACATCACTGTGCCGCCAACCCGGGTGGGTCTGTCCTGCTGGTGGGACAGGACATACCCAGCGATGGTGTTGGAGGATTTTGGGACATTGGCTGAAAGCTGAAAGGTATGATTCTGTGAGTATGACTATGTCAGGCTGATGCTTGACTATTCTGTGGAACAGCTCTTCCAATTTTGGTACAAGTCACCAGATGCTGGAGAGGAGGACTATGTAGGGTCGACTGGGCTGGGTGTGAGGAGGTCGATGCCGGGTGGTCCGTCCGGTTTTACTCTTATTGTTGTCGTAGCGGTTTTTTACAACTGAGTGGCTTGCTAGGCCATTTCAAAGGGCAATTAAGAGTGAACTACATTGCTGTTGAGACCAGCGTTTGGTCCCCCAATGTAGAGGAGACCACATTCTGAGCGGCGAATGCAGGATACTAAAGTTTAAAAAGTATATGTCAGTCACTAAGGAACTGCTGACACGCGCCGTGCACATTATACCACGAGGGGCCGCATACAAGCCGCTAACAGGCACCGTGTGCTTTAAACCACCAGGGGGCGCTCATTCGCAATTAATTATACGGCAGACCTGCTAACCTCCAAGGTGGGACAGTAAGCTGTGAGGAGAACACAAAGAGTCTGCAAAGGGATAGAGATAGACTAAGTGAGTGGGCAGGTAAGGTGGCAGCTGGAGTAATGTAGGGAAATGAGAGTTTATTCTCTGTGGTAGGAAGAATAAAGAAACAGAATATTTTTATATATTGACGAACTCTCAAATGTTGGTGTTCAGAGAGATTTGGGACTCCTCGTGCAAGGAGCACTAAAGGCTAGCATGCAGGTACGGCAAGCAATAAGGAAGGCAAATGGCATGTTGACCTTTATTGCAAGGGGGTTGGAGTATAAGAGTAAGGACATCTTGCTACAATTGTACTGGGCCTTGGTGAGACCACACCGGAAGTTTTGTGCACAGTTTTGATCTCCATATCTAAGGAATGATATACTTGCCTTGGAGGCAGTGCAACTAAGGTTCACTAGATTTGTTCCTGGGATGAGAGTGCTGTACTATGATGAGAGACTGTGTAGAATGGGCCTATACTCTCTGGAGTTTTAGCAGAATGAAAGGTGATCTCATTGAAACATAAAAAATTCTGCAGGGGATTGACAGGATAGATGCTGAGAGGATGTTTCCCCTGGCTGGAGTGTACAGAACTAGGCGGCATAGTCTCAGGATAAGGGGAAGGCCATTTAAGACTGAGATTGGAAGGAATTTCATCACTCTGAAGGTTTGAATCTTTGGAATTCTCTGTCCCAGAGGCTGTGAATGCTGAGTCATTGAGTATATTCAAGGCTGAGATAGATAGATTTTTGGACTCTAGGGGAATCAAGGGATATGGAAATCGGACGGGAAAGTGGAGTTCAGGTCGATAATCAGCCATGATCTTATTGAATGGCACGAAGGGCCGTATGTCCTACTCCTGTTCTTAATTCTTATGTTCTTATAATCTGTTACATCTCTAACTTTTTCCCCATTTTGATGAAAGGTGATCGACCTGAAACGTTCAATTTTTTTCTGTCGCCACATGTGTTGCCTGACCTGCTGAGTATTTCCAGCATTTTCTGTTTTTATTTCAGATTTCCAGCAATCGCAATATTTTGCTTTCGTATTTACAAAATTATCAGAAATTGCTAGTGTGTGTCCCTGGAGGTTGCAAGTGCACGGTGCATGTTCGCAGGTCAGCGGTATAAGTAACGGCAAGAGTGCGCCTCCAGCTGGTCTAAAGGATTGGTACTCAGTAAAATAATGGGACTCAAGGCGGATAAATCCACTGGACCTGATGGCTTACATCCTAGGGTCTTGAGGGAAGTGGCAGTAGGGATTGTGGATGTTTTGGAAATAATTTTCCAAAATTCCCTGGAATCAGCAAAGGACCCGGCAGATTGGAAAACTGCAAATGTAACACCATTATTTAAAAATGGTAGTAGGCAGAAGGCTGGAAATTATACACCAGTTAGCGTAACAGCTGCGGTGGGTAAAATTTTGGAGTCTATTATTAAGGAGACAGTAACGGAACATTTAGTTAAATATAATTTAATAGGACAAAGTCAGCATGGCTTTATGAAGGGGAAGTCATGTCTGACAAATTTGCTTGAGTTCTTTGAGGACATAACGTACAGGGTGGATAAAGGGGAACCAGTGGACGTAGTGTATTTAGACTTCCAGAAGGCATTCGACAATGTGCCACATAAAAGATTATTGCTCAAGATAAAAAATCACTGGATTGGGGGTAATATTCTGGCATGGGTGGAGGATTGGTTATCTAACAGAAAGCAGAGAGTTGGGATAAATGGACTGGCAACCAGTAGCCAGTGGTGTTCCGCAGGGGTCGGTGCTGGGTCCCCAACTCTTTACAATCTATATTAACGATTTGGAGGAGGGGACCGAGTGTAACATATCAAAGTTTGCAGATGATACAAAGATGGGAGGGAAAGTAGAAAGTGAGGAGGACATAAAAAACCTACAAGGGGATATAGACAGGCTGGGTGAGTGGGCGGAGATTTGGCAGATGCAATACAATATTGGAAAATGTGAGGTTATGCACTTTGGCAGGAAAAATCAGAGAGCAAGTTATTATCTTAATGGCGAGAAACTGGAGAGTACTGAAGTGCAAAGGGATCTGGGGGTCCTGGTGCACGAAACTCAAAAGGTTAGTATGCAGGTGCAGCAAGTGATTAAGAAGGCAAATGGAATGTTGGCTTTCATTGCTAGGGGGATAGAATATAAAAATAGGGAGGTATTGCTTCAGTTGTACAAGGTATTGGTGAGACCGCACCTGGAATACTGCATACAGTTTTGATGTCCTACTTAAGAAAAGACATACTTGCTCTCGAGGCAGTACAAAGAAGGTTCATTCGGATATTCCCGGGGATGAGGGGGTGGACATATGAGGAGAGGTTTAGTAGATTGGGACTCTACTCATTGGAGTTCAGAAGAATGAGAGGCGATCCTATTGAAACATATAAGATTGTGAAGGGGCTTGATCGGGTGGATGCGGTAAGGATGTTCCCAAGGATGGGTGAAACTAGAACTAGGGGGCATAATCTTAGAATAAGGGGCTGCTCTTTCAAAACTGAGATGAGGAGAAACTTCTTCACTCAGAGGGTGGTCGGTCTGTGGAATTTGCTGCCCCAGGAAGCTGTGGAAGCTACATTATTAAATAAATTTAAAACAGAAATAGATAGTTTCCTAGAGGTAAAGCGAATTAGGGGTTACGGTGAGCGGGCAGGAAATTGGACATGAGGCTGAGTTCGGATCGGTCAGGGCCCTGTGGGTGGCGGAGCGGGCCCAGGGGCTGAGTGGCCGGGTCCTGCTCCTACTTCTTGTGTTCTTTAGGTTTCAGGTTAGGATCAGATCAGCCATGATCTTATTGAATGGCGGACCAGGCTCGAGGGGCCGATTGGCCTACTCCTGCTCCTATTTCTTTTGTTCTTCTGTTCTTAAAGTGCACGGTGCATTTTCACAGGACAGCATTATAAGTAACGGCGAGTGTGCGCTCCCTGCTGGTCTAATGCGCACGGTGCACGTTAGCCGGTTTGCAGTATAAGTAACGGCGAGTGTGCGCCCCCTGCTGGTCTAAGGTGCACGGTGCATGTTAGCAGGTCTGCAGTTCAAGTAACGGCAAGAGTGGGCCTCCTGCTGGTCTAAGGTGCACGGTGCATGTTAGCAGGTCTGCAGTTTCGGTAACGGAGAGTGTGCGCTTCCTGCTGGTCGAAGGTACACGGTGCATGTTAACAGGTCTGCAGTATAAGTAACGGCGAGTGTGCGCCCCCTGCTGGTCTAATGCGCACGGTGCACGTCAGCAGGTCTGCAGTGTGAGTAACGGCGAGTGTGCGCCCCCTGCTGGTCTATTGCTCACGGTGCACGTTAGCCGGTCTGCAGAAAAAGTAACGGCGAATGTGCGCCCCCTACTTGTCTAAAGTGCACAGTGCATGTTAACCGGACTGCAGTATAAGTAATGGAGTGCTTGCGCCCCCCTTGTGGTTTAATATGCACGGTGCACGTTAGCTGGTCTGCAGTATAAGTCAGAATGCAAGAGCGCCCTCTGGTCGTTTAATGCAGAAAGTGCGATGCCTTCAACCGTTAACGTGCTTTTGTTCGATAGTTATTTTTATTATTTAATAAAATGTTTATGAAGACATTAAGTTCCTGACACGGAAATAATTCAACTCAGAGGGAAAAATGAGCAATTCTTACAGCAGATAATTTATTCTATGGGTGGAAGGAATGTCTAAGGGGGTTACCGAGTGATGGTGAAAACGTTATTAACTTTTCTGCCATTCAGCCGAATTGTGATGAACTTTGAGGTTTTTCTCAATTTATAGACTGCATTTTAAGGGGTTCGGTAAAAATGCTCAGTGTTTATGACACCGGGGTTCTGTGTGAGCAGCTGGTGAGTTTAACAGGGTCGGCACTGAATGCTGGAAGTTCTCTGACATCTCTGTCTCTCTGAATGGTGCGGGTGGTGTGGGCGGTGGAGGGTTGATTGACAGCTGAAGGCTGTTTCTGGTTCATTAAATGTAGAATGTTCCTTCCAAATGTGTTTTGATTGACAGCTGCAAACGACTTCTTTGTCTCAGCTCACATTAAGTGAATCATTCTTTGATCATTCCGTGTCTGCTTTGAAGGGGTTTGCTGTCAGTCACGGAACATTCTGAATCTGTTTGACACGGGTTTACTGTCATTCTCGATTATTCTCTGTCTTCTTAAAATGGGTTAGCTCTCAGTCCCGGATCATCCCGTGCCTGTTGAAAAGTGGTCTGCTGTGAGTCCCGGAGCACAAAAATATAATAAATATAAGCAGGAGTAGGCGATACGCTCCATGTAACCTGCTCCGTCATTCAATAAGATCATGGCTGAACTTATAAATCAATGCCACATTTCCGCCCTATCTCCCTGTCCCATGGTTTCCTTAGTGCCCTAATATCTATCGATGTCAGTCTTGAATATACTCATCGACTGAACAACCTCAGCCCTCTGGGGTAGAGAATTCTAACGATTCAAAACACTCTGGGTGAAGAAATTTCTCCTCATCTCAGTCCTAAATGGCCGACCCCTTATCCTGAGACTCTGCTCCCTAATCTCCAATCAGGGCAAACAGCCGCTCAGCATCGACGCTGTCAAGCCCTTTAAGAATTATACACGTTTCAATGAGATCACCTCTCATTCTTCAAAACTCCAGTAAAAATAGGCCCATTCCACTCAATTTCTCCTCATTTGACAGCCCTCTCATTCCCGGAAATCAATCTAGTGAACATTCATTCCACCCCCTCCAAGGCAACTATATCCTTCCTTCGGTAAGTTTACCAAAAATTGTACATAGTACTCCAGATGTGTTCTCAACAAAGCCCTAAATAATTGCAGCAAGACATCCTTACTCTTACTGCGGGTAACGAGGCGGCGGCGGCGAGACTCAAAAGAGGCGGCAGAGACCAGGTCGGCCTCAGAGCGGCGGCGGACCTGCGGGAAACCAGGCGGCGGCGGCGGGACTCAAAAGAGGCGGCAGAGACCAGGTAGGCGTACCAATCTCCGAGCTCAGAGGGTGGGAGAGAAGTAAAAAGTATTCGAAGTGTGACGTCACCAGAAAGCAGGTAAGTGATTGGTTGGTGAGTATTTCTCTCTTTTCAAACATAAACTCTGTGGTTTATAGTTTCTAAGATCTCTCTGGTTTAGCGGGGACTGTTGGTAAACCAGGGCCCTTAAGTATATCATTTAACTGTAGTGTAATTGGTGGGATTGATTTGATTTAATTTAATTTGAATTAATTAAAGGGTAAGTCATGGCAGGAGAGCTCGGCCCCGTGGTATGCTCCTCCTACGCTATGTGGCAACTCAGCGACACTTCCTGTGCCCCTGACAACAATGTGTGCAGGAAATCTATCAAGCTACAGCTACTGGCAGACCGCATTACGGCGCTGGAGCTGCGATTGGATACATACTGGACCATTTGCGATGCTGAGGACGTCGTGGATATCACGTTTGAGCAGTTGGTCACACCGCAGGCAAAGTATGCACAGGCAGAAAGGCAATGGGTGACCAACAGACAGAGTAATAGGCGCAGCAGGTAGTGCTGTAGTCCCCTGTGGACAGCCCCCTCTCAAACAGATATAACACTTTGAATACTGTTGTGGGGGGATGGCTTATCAGAGGAAGGCAGCAGCAGCCAACTTCCTGGCACGAGGTGGCTCTGCTGCACAAGACGGGAGGAAAAAGAGGGGTAGAGCTATAGTGATAGGGGATTCTATTCTAAGGGGAATAGATAGGCGTTTCTGCGGCCGCAAACGAGACTCCAGGATGGTGTGTTGCCTCCCTGGTGCAAGGGTCAAGGATGTCTCGGAGCGGATGCAGAACATTTTGGAAGGGGAGGGTGAACAGCCAGTTGTCGTGGTGCATATAGGTACCAACTATATAGGTAAAAAAAAAGGGGATCCGGTCCTAAAAGCTGAATATAGGGAGTTAGGAGGTTAATTTAAAAATAGGATCTCAAAGGTAGTAATCTCCAGTTTGCTACCAGTGCCACGTGCTAGTCAGAGTAGATATAGAAGGATATTTCAGATGAATACGTGGCTAGAGGAATGGTGCAAGAGGGCGGGATTCAAATTCCTGGAATATTGGAAGCGGTTCTGGGGGAGGTGGGACCAGTACAAACCGGATGGTTTGCACCTGGGCAGGGCCGGGACCGATGTCCTTGGGGGAGTGTTTGCTAGTGCTCTGGGGGAGGGTTTAAACTAAAATGGCAGGGGGTTGGGAACCTGAGCAGGGAGAAAGAGGAAAGGGAAACAAGGATAAAAGCAAAAGATAGGAAGGAGAAAAACAAAAGTGGCAGTCAGGGAAATCAACGGTTTAAATCAAACATGGCCACAGTAAATAATAATTCTAATAGGTCTAAGAGCGTTAAAAAAAACAAGACTGAAGGCTTTGTGTCTTAATGCGAGGAGCATTCGGAATAAGGTGGATGAATTAGCTGCGCAAATAGAGGTAACGAATATGATTTGATTGGGATTACGGAAACATGGTTCCACGGTGGCCAAGGCTGTGAACTCAACATCCAGCAGTATTCAATATTCAGGAAAGATAGGCAAAAAGGAAAGGGAGGTGGCGTAGCATTGCTGGTTAAAGAGGGGATTAACACAATTGTAAGGAAGGATATTAGCTCTGATGATGTGGAATCTGTATGGGTAGAGCTGAGAAATATCAAGGGGCACAAACCGTTAGTGGGAGTGGTATATAGACCTCCAACCAGTAATGTGGAGTTTTGGGATGGCATTAAAAGGGAAATTAGAGAAGCGTGCAATAAGGGCACAGCAGTCATCATGGGTGACTTTAATCTACATATATATTGGGCTAACCAAATTAGTAACAATACTGTGGAGGAAGAATTCCTGGAGTGTTTATGGGATGGTTTCCAGGACCAATATGTCGTGGAACCAACCAGAGAGCAGGCCAACTTAGACTGGGTATTATGTAATGAGAAAGGATTAATTAGCAATCTTGTTGTGCGAGGCCCCTTGAGGAGGAGCGATCATAATATGATAGAATTCTTCATTAATATGGAGAGTGAAGTAGTTGACTCAGAGACTAAGGTCCTGAATTTAAATAAAGGAAACTACGATGGTATGAGGCGCGAGTTGGGTAGGATTGATTGGGGAATGTCACTCAAAGGGTTGACGGTGGATAGGCAATGGCAAAGATTCAAAGACCGAATGGATGAACTACAGAATTTGTTCATCCCAGTTTGGCATAAGAATTAAACAAAAAAGGCGACTCAACTGTGGCTAACAAGGGAAATTAGGGATAGCATAAGATCCAAGGAGAGTACATATAAATTGGCCAGAAAAAGCAGTAAACCTGATGATTGGGAGCAGTTTAGGATTCAACAAAGTAGGACAAAGGGATTAATTAAGAAGGGGAGAATAGAATATGAGAGGAAGCTTATGGGGAACATAAAAACTGACTGTAAAAGCTTTTATAGATATTTGAAGAGAAAAAGATTGGTGAAATCAGGCGTAGGTCCCTTGCCGTCAGAATCAGGGGAACTTATAATGGGGAACAAAGAAATGTCAGACCAATTAAATACATATTTTGGTTCTGTCTTTACAAAGGATGACAAAAAATAACCTCCCAGAGATGTCGGGGAACATAGGGTCTGACGAAAGGGAGGAACTGAAAGAAATCAGTATTTGTAGGGAAATGGTGTTAGGGAAATTGGAGGGATTGAAGGCCGATAAATACCCAGGTCCTGATAATCTACATCCTAGGGTACTTAAGGAAGTGGACCGAGAAATAGTAGATGCATTGCTGATCATCTTCCAACATTCGATGGAATCTGGAACAATACCCATGGATTGGAGGGTAGCTAATATTACCCCACTATTCAAAAAGGTGGTAGAGAGAAAACGGGGAATTACAGACCGGTAAGCCTGACATCGGTAGTGGGGAAAATGTTAGAGTCCATTATAAAAGATGTAATAGCAGAGCACTTGGAAAACAGTGACAGGATCGGACAAAGTCAACATGGATTTACAAAAGTTAAATCGTGCTTTACTAATCTACTCGAATTTTTTGAGGAAGTAACTGTTAAAATAGATTAGGGAGATTCAGTGGATGTGGTGTATTTGAACTTTCAAAAGGCTTTCGATAAGGTCCCGCATAAGAGATTAGCGTGTAAATTTAAGGCACATGGGATTGGGGGCAAAGTAATGACTTGGATAGAGAACTGGTTGGCAGACAGAAAGCAAAGAGTTGGAATAAACGGGTCTTTTTCCGAGTGGCAGGCAGTGACTAGTGGGGTACCGCAGGGATCGGTCCTTGGACCCAAGCTATTCACAATATATATTAATGACCTACACAAGGGAACTAGATGTAATATCTCCAAGCTTGCAGACGACACAAAGCTGGGTGGGTGTGTGTGCTGTGAGGAGGATGCCGAGAAACTCCAGGATGATTTGGACAGGTTGGGTGATTGGGCAGAAGCATGGCAGTTGCAATATAACGTGGATAAATGCAAGGTTATCCACTTTGGTGTCAAAAACAGGAAGGCAGATTATTATCTGAATTGCAATAGATTGGGAGAAGGGGAAGTGCAACGAGACCTGGGGGTCCTTGTGCACCAGCCGCTGAAGGTAAGCAAGCAGGTGCAGCAGGCGGTTAAGAAGGCAAATGACATGTTCTTCTTCGTAGCGAGAGCGTTTGAGTACAGGAACAAGGATGTCTTGCTGCAGTTCTACAGGGCCTTGGTGAGACCACATCTTGAGTATTGTGTGCAGTTTTGGTCGCCTTATCTGAGGAAGGAGGTTCTTGCCATGGAAGGAGTTCAGCGAAGATTCACCAGGCTGATAACCTGGGATGGCAGGAATGACAAATGAGGAGAGATTGGGTCGATTCGGCTTATACTCGCTAGAGTTTAGAAGAATGAGAGGGGATCTCATGGAAACTTAAAAAATTCTGAAAGGACTGGACAGACTAGATGCAGGAACGATGTTTCCGATGGTCGGGGAGTTCAGAACCAGGGGTCACATTCTAAGGATAAGGGGTAAACCATTAGTACAGAAATTAGGAGGAATTTCTTCACCCAGAGTGTGGTGAACCTGTGGAATTCTCTACCACAGAAGGCAGTAGACGCCAATTCATTAAATATATTCAAGAAGGAGTTGAATAAATTTCTTAAGGCTAAAGGAATCAAGGGAGAGGGGAGAAAGCAGGGACAGGGTTCTGAATTTGGATGATCAGCCATGATCGCATTGAATCACGAAGCAGGCTAGAGGGACCGAATGGCCAACTCCTGCTCCTATCTTCTATGTTTCTATGTTTAACCTCATACCATCAGCAAACCTGGATATATTACACTCGGCCCCTCATCTAACTCATTGATATAGAATGTACATGGCTGAGGGTCAAGCACTGATCTTTCAGCACTCCACTAGCTACATCCTGCCATTCCGAAAATCACCCGTTTATTCCTGCTCTCTGCTTTCTGTCCGTTAACCAATCCTCAATCCACGCTACTATATTACCCCCAATCCAATGAGCACTAATCTTGTGTAACAACCTGTTGAGTGGCACCTTATTGAACGCCTTCTGAAAATCCAATACATTACATCCACTGGTTTCCCCTTGTCAACCCTGATAGTTAAACCCCCAAAACATTCTGATTGCTTTGTGAAACACGATTTCTCTTTCATAAAACAGTGTTGGCTCCGCCTAATTATTTCTGATTTTCCAAGTGCCATGCTACCACGTCCTTAATAATGGATTCCAGCATTTTCCCTACTAATGATGTCAGGCTAACTGGCCTAATGTTCTCTTTTTTCTCTCTCCATCCTTCTTGAACAGCGGGGTAACATTTTCTACCTTCCAGTCCACGGGGACCGTTCTGGAATCTAGGGGATTCTGGAAGATCAAAACGAATGCATGTACTATCTCTGCAGCCACCTGTTTTAAAACCAAAGCATGTAGGCCATCAGGTCCCGGGCATTTGTCGGCTTTTTGTCCCATTAATTTCACCTGTACTTTAACTTTACTAATATTAGTTACTTTAGGTTCCTCGATATAATTAGACTCTTGGTTCCACAGAACTTGAGGTTTGTTATTTGTGTCTTCTACTGTGATGACAGATACAAAATATTTGATCAACGTCTCTGCCGTTTCCTTATTCCACATTATAATTTCTCCTGTCTCTGCCTCTAAGGGGCCCACCTTTAATTTCACTAATCTCTTCCTTTTTACACACTTAAAGCTCTTAAAATCTGTTTTTAAATTTCTTGCTAATTTACTCTCATTCTATTTTTTCCCTCTTTATCAAACACTTGGTCATCTTTTGCTGATTTTCAAAACACTCCCAATCCTCAGGTTTACGAATATTTTTTGAAACATTGTGAACCTCTTTTGTTAATCTAATACTATCACTAACTTCTCTAGTTAGCCATGCTTGTAGCACTTTTCCAGTGTCGTTTTTATTCCTCAAGTGAATGTATATTCGTTGAGAATTCTGAATTATTTATGTAAATATTTGCCATTGCTTATATACCGTTATATATTGTAATCTAATTTCACAATCTACCTTAGCCAACTCGCCCCATGTAACTCCGTAATTCACTTTGCTTAAATTTAAGTCCCTAGTTTCTGACTTAACGGCATCATTCTCGAACTTAATTTGAAATTCTATCATATTATGACCAATCTTCCCCAGAGGACCCTTTACGATAAAGTGACTATTTAACCCTGTCTTATTGCACAATACAAGATCTAAATTAACCTGTTCCCTATTTCTTTCCTCGAAATATTCTTCCAGAAAACTGTCTCAAATGAAATGAACTCGTCCGCTATGCTACTTCTGTCAATTTTGTTTGTCCAGTCTACATGAAGAGTAATGTCTCCTATGATTATTGCCTTACCCTTGTTACAAGCTCTTCTAATTTCCTGATGTCAAATCTGTCCAACGTCATGATTACTGTTAAGGGGGTTTAAACGACTCCCACCACTGCTTTCTACCATTTGTTATTTCTGAGCTCCGCTCATACTGACTCTACATTCTGATTTTCTGGGCTTTTCTCACGACTGCCTTGATCTCACCCTTTATTAGCTGCCTACCCGCCTCCTTTTCCACATTGCCTATCGTTTCTAAAAGTCAAGTACCCTAGAATATTCTGCTCCAAACCTTGTTTACCCTAAAACCACGTCTCAGTAATGGCTACTGGATCAAAGCCAATTATTTCTATTTGTGCCATTAATTCATCTGTTGTGGAATAACTGTTTCGTGCGACTTTAATATTAACTTTTTATTATTTTACCCTAATGTGGCCTTCGGCAGTACTGCCCTATTACAGCGTTTAAACTCTCTGTCCCTTCCTGACAGGATCTGCTTGATTTTACCCAAATCGCTACTCTGTTCGACAGCCTTGACTTTTCTCTTTGGATTATTAACTTGCCCTTACCTGAACCCACCCTCCCACTAATTAGGGATTGTTCTCCTTGGAGCAAAGAAGATCAAGAGGTGTTCAAAATCATGAAGGTTTTGATAGAGTAAATGAGGAGAAACTGTTTCCAGTGGCAGAAGTGTTGGTAACCAGAGGACACAGATTTAAGATGATTGGAAAAAGAACCAGAGGCGCCATGCGGAAATATATTTTTAAGCAGCGAGTTTTTAAGATCTGGAATGAGTGGTGGAAGCAGATTCAATAGTAACTTTCAAAAGGGAATTGGATAAATACTTGAAGGGAAAATGTACATGGTTATGGGGAAAGAGCAGGGGAGTCGTATTAACTGGATAACATCACCAAAGAACCGTCACAGGCACGATGGGCCAAATGGCCTCCCTCTGCACTGTATCGCACTGTGATAGTATGATTGAACTTGACATGTTAATTAATCCCATCAATCCCAAATCGCGTGTTTTTGCTGCAACATTTCTCCAGAGAACCCTGACCAAAATGACGACCCTCTCTCTCTCTCTATCTCTCTCTCTCTCTCTCTCTCTATTTTTCTCTCTCTCTCTCTCTCTCTCTCGCTCTCTCTCTCTGTCTTTCTCTCTCTCTCTATCTCTCTATCTCTCTTTCTTGCTCTCTCAATCCTTGGGCACCCAGAGTGTCTGCAGGGGGTGAACTGCAATTTAAACAACTAAAGTCCTGCCGCAACCAGCACACAGCACAGGTAAACTTGCCCATTCATTGTCAGGACATCTCACCCCACACCATTCCGGACTAAACTTGCAGGGTTACTGGGAGTGCGGTGGGTAACAGCCGGCAGCTGGATCTCCGGTCACTGAAATATACCTCCCTGGAAAATCAGAGTCTGAATCAGAGGCGGAAATGTATCGAGGGGCACAGAGTCACAAATCATTGAAAGTAGCAGCGCAGGTTAACAAGACCATAAAAAGTGCAAACCAAGCACTGGGGTTCATCTCTCTCAAAGAATGGAATTCAGAAGCAGAGAAGTTATGTTAAATTTATATAGAACCACGGTTAGACGGCACTTAGAATATCGTGCACGTTCTGGTCTCCATTTTACTAAAAAAAATTTAGAGAACTGGAGCAGGTGCAAAGAAGATTGAGAAGGATGATACCGGAACTGAGAGGGTATAAATATCAGGAAAGTCTGAACAGGCTGGCGTTCTTTTCTATGGAAACAGGAGGCTTAGGGGTGATGTTTAAAATTCTTTAAAATTATGAAGGAGTTTGATATTTCAAATTAATGAACAGATCCGCTTCGAGCAGGGTTCAAACCATCGCGCCTAAATCACATTGAACTTCGAGAGCAATGCCGCAACCAATCAGATATCGCAGCTGAAAATATATCTCTTTGAAACAAACACAGATACAGAATGATCATAGAATCATAGAATGTTTACAGCACAGAAGGAGGCCATTCGGCCCATCGAGCCCGTGCTGGCTCTCTGCAAGAGCACTTCATAATATTATGTAACACCCGTTTTAAACAGACACAGAATGATCCGGGACTGACAGCACATCCCTTTTAAACAGACACAGAATGACCCGGGACTGACAGCACATCCCTTTTAAACAGACACAGTATATAGAAACATAGAAGATAGGAGCAGGAGTAGGCCATTCGGCTCCTCAAGCCTGTTCATCCATTTAATGAGATCATGGCTGATCATCCAAATTCAGTACCCTGTCCCTGCTTTCTCCCCATATCCCTTGTCCCTTTAGCCTTAAGAAATATATCTATCTCCTTCTTGAATATATTTAATGAATTGGCCTCAACTGCCTTCTGTGGTAGAGAATTCCACAGGTTCACCACTCTCTGGGTGAAGAAATTCCTCCTCATCTCAGTCTTAAATGGCTTACCCCTTATCCTTAGACTGTGACCTCTGGTTCTGGACTCCCTTGCCATCGGGAACATCCATCCTGCATCTAGTCTGTCTAGTCCTGTTAGAATTTTATAAGTTTCAATGAGTTCCTCTGTCATTTTTCTAAACTCTAGCGAATATAAGCCTAATCGACCCAATCTCTCTTCATACGTCATTCCTGCCATCCCAGGTATCAGTCTGGTGAATCTTCGCTGCACTCCCTCCATGGCAAGAACATCCTTCCTCAGATAAGGCGACCAAAACTGCACACAATACTCAAGGTGTGGTCTCACCAAGGCCCTGTACAACTGCAGCAAGACATCCTTGCTCCTGTACTTGAATCCTCTCGCTATGAAGGCCAACATACCATTTGCCTTCTTAACGGCCTGCTGCACCTGCATACTTACCTTCAGCGACTGGTGCACAAGGACACCCAGGTCTCGTTGCACTTCCCCTTTTCCCAATCTATTGCCGTTCAGATAATAAGCTGTCTTCCTGTTTTTGACACCAAAGTGGACAACCTAGCATTTATCCACATTATACTGCATCTGCCATGCATCTGACCAATCACCCAACCTGTCCAAATCAACTGGAGTTTCTCTGCATCCTCCTCACAGCACACACGCCCACCCAGCTTTGTGTCATCTGCAAACTTGGAGATATTACATCTAGTTCCCTCGTCAGGGATCAGGGACTGACAGTTGATCCCTTTTAAACACACACAGAATGATTCACTTTTGTACGGGGACAAGCAAGTCGTTTGCATCTTTCAGTCCAAAAAACCTGTTGTTTAGGAACTTCCTGAATCATGAACCACAAACAGCCTTCAATTGTCTGTAAAGAAACTGTCTTTCTAACATGCACCGTGCACATTCACCCACCAGGGCGCACACTCGCCTTTACTTACACTGCAGACCTGCTAACATGCACCGTGCCTATTAACCCACCAGGTGGGGCACATTTGCCATCATTTTTAATGTATAATTGTATTAATGGCGATTTTTGTTAAACAAGTCTATTATATTCCTCTAATACCCTGGTCTAGCAAAAGTCTATCGATCTCAGATATACAATCATTAAATGATCTAGCAACAACTGCCTTTTGTGGGAGTGAGTTCCACAATTCGACCACCCATTGTATGAAGAAATGTTTCTTAATTTCTCTCTTGAACGGCCTGGCTCCTATTTCAAGATTATCTCCCCTTGTCCTAGACGCCCACCCCACACCTCCGTACCGCCCCTACCAACACCCCCCCCCCCCCCCCCTCCACCCCCGCCCCACCCCCACCCCCGCCCTATCAATTTCCTTCAATATCCTAAAAATCAGAATCTGCTCACATGGCAGACTGGTAAGACAGGTAAATGCCCATGGGATCCAATGGAGAGTGGCAAGTTGGAAGCAAAGAGTAATGGTCGATGGGTGTTTTTGTGACTGGAAGGCTGTTCCAGTTGGATTCGGGAGGGCTCAGTACGAGGTCCCTTGCTTTTTGAGTTAAATATCACTGATATAGACTTCAATGTCGGGGGCATGATTAAGAAGTTTGCAGATGTTATAAAAATTGTCCGTGTGGTTGATAGTGAGGAAGAAAGCTGTAGACTGCAGGAAGATATCAATGAACTGATCAAATGGGCAGAAAAGTGGCAAATGGAATTAAATTCTTAGGAGTGAGAGGTAATGCACTTGGAGAGGGCTAACAGCGCAAAGGAATACACAATAAATGTTAGGATATTGAGAAGCGTACAAGAACAGAGGGACATTGGAGTGCATGTCCACAGATCCATGAAGGTCGCAGTTCAGGTAGATAAGGTGGTTAAGAAGACAAACAGCAAAAGACTGCGGATGCTGAAATCTGAAATAAAAGCGAAAAATGCTGGAAATATTCAGCAGGTCATTATTTCAGATTGCCTGCAGAATATTTCCAGCATTTTCTGTTTTTATTTCAGATCAGCTGCTGAATATTTCCAGCATTTTCTGTTTTTATTATTGGTTAAGAAGTCCTAGGGGATACTTTCCTTTATTAGCCAAGGCATAGAATACAACAACAGGAAGGTTATGCTTGAACTGTATAAAACACGAGTTAGGCCACAGCTAGAGTACTGCGGACAGTTTTGGTCACCACACGACAGGAAAGATATGATTGCACAAGAGAGGGTACAGAGTAGATTGACGAGGATGTTGCCAGGACTGGAAAATTTTAGCTATAAGTAAAGATTGGGTCGGGTGGGGTTGTTTTCTTTGGAGCAGAGGAGGCTGAGGGGCGACATAATTGAGGCGTATAAAATTATGAGGGGCCTAGATACAGTGGATAGGAAGGACCTATTTCCCTTAGCAGAGACGTCAATGATCAGGGGGCGTAGATTTGAAGTAACTGGTAAAAGGATTAAAGAGGAGTTGAGAAGACCCATTTTCACACAGAGAGTGGAGTGGGTCTGGAAGTCACAACCCATCACATTAATAGAAAGCACTCTGGATATGTACTTGAAGTGCTGTAACCTACAGGGCTACGGACCCAGAGCTGGAAAGTGGGATTCGGCAAAATATCTCTTGTTCTTCCGGCAAAGACACGATGGACCGAATGGCCTCCTTCTCTGGCGTAAATTTCTATATTTCTATGATCACACCCCTTAATTTTCAATAGTCCAGGGAATACAAGCCTGGATTATGTAATCTCTCCTCATAGTCTAACCCTTGGTGCCCTGGTAACACTCTGGTGAATCTGCACCACACTCCCTCCAAGGTCAATGTATCCTTTCTAAGGTGCAGTGCGCAGAACTGTACATAGTGGCCTAACCAGGCCTCTGTACAGCTGTCACAAAACTTCCTTCCATTTATAGTGCGCAAGGCAATTGTCTGATATTTTCCACCGGTCATTCCATTGTTGAAGCGGTGCAATTGGGCATCTGCGATGGCCGAGTGGTTAAGGCGTTGGACTTGAAATCCAATGGGTATTTGCCGCGCAGGTTCAAACCCTGTTCGCAGCGATTCTGCAACAAAATCTTTATTTTATTTCATCGGCTCCCTGTGGAGATCACTGGCCCCGAAACTGGTCAGCATTCCCTCCACTGCACTTTATTACACTGATTAACGCAAAGCTGTTGTTCCAATTGGAAACACTTATAATTTATCGGCATCAGTTAGATATTGTGCATTTGTTTGAAACTATTTGCAAAGATCAGTGAGACATTTACACACAAAACAGCACGTAAAAATTCCATTTAATAAAGAGCCCTGCAATGTTTGGAAGGAAAGGAGAGGAAACGCGGTTTGGGTTTATAAAGTTGAACACGAATTAAAAAGTGTGTAAAACGACCGCGGTAGGACTCGAACCTACAATCTTCTGATAACATCAGGAAGTACACCGAAGTTAGACGCCTTATCCATTAGGCCACGCGGATGTGTAGTAAACGGATCGGAATAATGAGTGATTAAACACCGTCACTGTATTCAAATCAGTAAAAACAACAGAGAATGTTGGAAACACTCAGCAGGTCAGGCAGCATCGAGTGAGAGAGAAACAGAGTTAACGTTTCGGGTCGAACCCTTCGTCAGAACTGGAAAAGGTTAGGGAAGAGAGATTTTTAAGCAGGGGTGGGAGGAGGTGAGGAGAGAACAAAGGGAAGGTTGTGATAGGATGGAAGGCAGGAGTGATTGACTGACAAAAGGGATGATGGTGCAAGGCAGAAGGAGAGGTAATGGCACAAGTTAACAAACAAAAGGTGGCTCGAGATGAGGTGTGAACGATGATGGCAGAAACATTAACAACTACCATGTGAGGAAAAATGAGAACAAATAAAAATATAAAGAAATACAGGGGCCAATTTATAGCCTGAAATTGTTGGACTCGATGTTAAGTCCAGAAGGCTGTAAAGTGCCTGTTCGAAAGATGAGGTGCTGTTCCTCGAGCTTACGTAGAGCTTCATTGTAACAGTGTAACAAACCAAGGAAGGAGAGATCAGTGGGAGTGGAGCGGAGAATTATAGTGACAGGCGATCGAAAGCTCGGGGTCACGCTTGCGGACTGAATGGAGACGTTCCGCAAAGCGGTCACCCAATCTGCATTTGGTCTCACAATGTAGAGGCAGCGAATACAGTATACTAAATTGTAAGAAGTACAAGTAAATCGCCGTTTCACCTGGAAGAAGTGTTTGGGGCCCTGGACGGTGGGAAGGGAGGAGGTAAAAGGGCAGGTGTTGCATCTCCTGTGCTTGCATGGGAAGGTGCCGGGCGATGGGGAAAGGGTGTTGGGGGAGATAGAGGAATGGACCAGGGTGTCGCGGAGAGAGGAAGATGTGTTTGGAGGTGGCGGAAATGGCGCAGGATGATCCGTTGAATGTGAAGGCGGGTGGGGTGAATGGTGAGGACAAGGGGGGAACCCTATCATGTTTCTGGGAGTGAGGGGAAGGGGTGAGAACAGTAGTGCGGGAAATGGAACGGACATGGTCGAGGGTCGTGTCAACCACGGTAGAGGTGAATCCTCAGTTGAGGAAAACGGAAGACATACCGGAAGCACTAGTATGTAAGGTGGCATCGTCAGACCAGATGCAATGGAGACGGAGAAACTGGGAGAATGGAATAGAGTCCTTATAGCAAGCGGGGTGGGAGGAAGTGTAGTCCAGGTAGCTGTGGGAGTCAGTGGGCTTATAGTGGATGTTGCTCGATAGCCTATCCCCAGAAATGGAGACAGAGAAGTCGAGGAAGGGAAGGGAATAGACGGAGATGGACCATGTGAAGGTGAGGGAAGGGCGGAAATTGGAAGCAAAGTGAAAGAAATTATCTTGTTCAGGGCGAGAGCAGGAAACGGCACAAATACAGTCATCGATGTACCGGAAAAAGAGGTGAGGGAGGGGACCTGAGTAGGACTGGAACAAAGCATGTTCCACATATCCCACGAAAAGGCAGGCATAGCTGGGGGCCATGTGGGTACACACAGCAACACCTTTACTTTGGAGGAAGTGAGTGGAATCAAAGGAGAAGTTGTACAATGTGAGAACAAGTTCAGCCAGGAGGAAGAGGCGATGGTGGATGGGGACTGGTGGGGCCTCTGTTCAAGGAAGAAGTGGAGCGGCTTAAGGCCATCCTGGTGGTGGATGGAGGTGTAGAGGGATTGGATGTCCATCGTGAAAAGGAGACGTTTGGGGCCTGGAAACTGTTAAAGTGGCAGAGGGTGTCGGAAGAGTCGCGAATGTAGGTGGGAAGGGACTGGACAAGTCGAGAAAAAATAGATCCGAGATAGGAAGAAATCAGTTCTGTGGGGCAAGAACAGGCTGCAACAATTGCTCGACCAGGGCAGTCCTGTTTTTGGATCTTGGGAAGGAGGTAGAAGTGGGCAGTGCGGTGTTCAGGAACTGAGAGGTTGGCGGCCATGGAGGGAAGATCTCCAGAGAAGTTGAGGTCAGTGACAGTCTTGGAAACGATTGCTTAATGTTTGGTAGTGGGGTCATGGTCCAGGGCGAGGTACGATTAGGTGTCAGAGAGTTGCCGTTCAACCTCCACACGGTAGAGGACGGTTCGCCAAACAACAACAGCACTACATTTGTCAGTAGGTTTAATGACAATGTTAGGGTTGGATCGGAGAGAACGGAGTACTGCAAGGTCAGAGAGAGGTAGGTTGGAGTGGGTGAGGGGAGCAGGGAACTGGAGATGGCTGATGTCATTCAGTCCCATTCTTTGCACACCAAACCAACAGAGAGAGTAGACAATGCTAATGCAGTAGATACAATTTATCTGGATTTTCAAAAAGCCTTCTATAATCTATCCCATAATAGACTGATGAACAAGTTCAGAGAATGCGGAGTAAGGGGATGGATTGCTGGTTCGCTTCAGGACAGAAAGCAGAGAGTCGGAGTAAAGAGTAGCTTATTCACAGTGGCAGACGGTGGGCAGTGGTGTTGCACAAGAATCAGTGCTGGAACCACTGCTGTTCGCAATTTACATTAACGATTTAGACTGAGGAATCAAAAACACAATTTCTAAATTTGCGGATGACTCCAAATAGGGGGGGGTGGGGATAGTCAATACTGAGGAGGACTGCAACAAGTTACAGGAGGACATTAATAAACTTGCAGAATGTGCATATAATTGGCAAATGAAGTTCAACACAGATAAATGTGACGTATTACATTATGGTAGGAAGAATAGGGAGGTCACTTATCACTTGGAGGGTGTGAGTCTAGATGGGGTAGAGGAACAAAGGGATCTCAGAGTACAAATACACAAATCAGCAAAAGTTGTTACACAGGTTAGCAAGGCCATAAAAAAAGAAAACCAAGCACTAGGGTTTATTTCTAGAGGGATAGAATTGAAAAGTAGGGAAGTTATGCAAAACCAGTAGCAAACCTTGGTTAAAAATGAGAAGTCGCACAACACCAGATTATAGTCCAACAGTTTTATTTAAAATTACGAGCTTTCGGAGCTGCTGCCCCTTCGTCAGGTAGAGGTCAGGTAGATAGTCACCTCTACCTGACGAAGGGGCAGCAGCTCCGAAAGCTCGTAATTTTAAATAAAACTGTTGGACTATAACCTGGTGTTTTGCGACTTCTCATTTTTGTCCGCCCCAGTCCAACACCGGCATCTCCGCATCAAAACCTTGGTTAGACCAAGGGTACAGAGAAGATTTAGAAGGATGATACCAGAAATGCGAAGCTATACATATCAGGAAAGGATTAACAGGCGCGGTCTCTTGAAAAAAGAAGGCTCAGAAGTGACCTAATAGAGGTCTTTAAAATTATGAAAAGTTTTTACAGAGTGAATACAGAGAGAATCTTTCCACTTGTGGGGAAGAGCATAACTAGAGGACATCAATATAAGATAGTCACCAAGAAATCTAATCGGGAATTCAGGAGAAACTTCTTTACCCAAAGAGTGGTGAGAATGTGGAACTCGCTACCACAGGGAGTGGTTGAAGCGAATAGTATAGATGCATTTAAGGGGAGGCTGGATAAGCATATGAGGGAGAAGGGAATAGAGGGTTATGCTGATAGATTTAGATGAGGAAAGACGGGAGGAGGCTCGGGTGGAGCATAATCGCCGGCATGGACTGGTTGGGCCGAATGGCCTGTTTCTGTGCCGTATGGTAATAATGAGTGATTAAACCCCGCGATTGTATTTATTTCAGTTCTATTCTTTGCACTCCAAACCGTTCACTGATTGAAATACGAGAAGTCCCGATGGATCTGGAATTGATCATTTAATGTTGGAAACGCTCCGCAGGTCAGAACTCAGGATTTCCAGCTTTGCTTCAAAGTATTGCAGGTCCCGTGTGACTTTCCATCCAAACATTTTAACAAATAACAAAATTAAGAAACTACCCTCCCTACCAAAAACCAAATACCCCGTACGATGATCGATCCCGCGACCTTGGCGTTATTAGCACCACGCTCTAACCAACTGAGCTAACCGGCCTCCCTGAGCACGCTTTACTTGTTAATTTCAATTTATGTTTGATTTCTGTTTTTTGTCAGCTCAATCACTTTTTTCTCAGAAGGCTCCAAAAGAAAGACTTGTATTTATATAGTCTTTCATAGAATCATAGAATGGTTACCGCACAGAAGGAGGCCTTTCGGCCCGTCGAGCCCGTGCCGGCTCTCTGCAAGATCACTTCAGCTTGTCCCACTCCCCCGCCCTTTCCCTGCAGCCCTGCAATGCTTTTCCCTTTTGAAAGCCACTATTGAATCTGCCTCCACCACCCTTTCAGGCAGTGCACTCCAGATCCTAACCACAACATTTCTATTTCTTAATACAAACTGGTCACTGCAGTAAAATAAAAAGCAAATTGCAGCAGATGCTGGATCTGGATTTGTTCATTAAATGCTGGATACACTCCGCAGGTCCGGGAACATCTGTGGACAGAGAAACACAGGGTTAACATTTCAGCTCCATGAGCTCTCGGCAGAACTAACGCGGCAGCTTTGCATCAAAATATTGCAGGTCCCGTGTGAGTTTCCTTCAACACTTTTTAAGTTGCTCAAAAATAACAAGAAACTAAGCAACTAACCTCACAACAAAAATGGCGATGGCCCGTACGGGGATCGAACCCGCGACCTTGGCGTTAGCAGCAACCACGCTCTAACTAACTAGGCTAACCAACCTTCAGGTTTTGGTCATCTGTCCCAAGCTTATATTTTCGAGACACTATCTGAAAATTTCCTGCATTCATCTCTCAGCAGACAACCTGCAGTTGTCAATCATACACTATCCTATCGGCAAACGCTGTACATGTGTCACTGTGTGCCACACATGACCACAGCCAACACAAGTGCCAGGCAATGGCCAGCTCCAACAAGCGAAAGTCTAACCAACGCCCCTTGACATTCAACAGCATGACCATCACCAAATCCCCCACCACCATCAGCAACAACAAAAACTTGCATTTATATAGTGCCTTTAACGTAGTAAAACGTCCCAAGGCGCTGCACAGGAGTATTTTCAGACAAAACATTGACACCAATCCACATAAGGAGAAATTAGGGCAGGTGACCAAAAGCTTGATCAAAGAGGTAGGTTTTAAGGAGCGTCTTAAAGGAGGAAAGAGAGGCGGACAAGTTTAGGCAGGGAATTCCAGAGCTTAGGGCTACAGAAGGCACGGCCACGAAAGGTTGAGCGATTATAATCAGGGATGCTCAAGATGGCAGAATAAGTGGAGCGCAGATATCTCAGGGGGGGTTGTGGGGCTGGAGGAGATTAGGAGGGGCGAGCCCATGGAGGGATTTGAAAACAAGGATGAGAATTTTGAAATCGAGGCACTGCTTAATCGGGGGCCAATGTAGGTCAGCGAGCACAGGGGTGATGTGTGAACGGGACTTGGTGCGAGTTAGGACACGGGCAGCCGAGTTTTGGATCACCTCAAGTTTACGTAAGGTGGAATGTGGGAGGTCAGCCAGGAGTGTATTGGAATAGTCAAGTCTAGAGGTAACAAAGGCATGGATGAGGGTTTCAGCAGCGGATGAGCTGAGGCAAGGGTGGAGACGGGTGATGTTACGGAGGTGGAAGTAGGCGGTCTTTGTTATGCTGTGGATATGTGGTCGAAAGCTAATTTCAGGGTCAAATATGACACCAAGGTTGCGAACAGTGTGGTTCAGCCTCAGACAGATGATAGTGAGAGGGATAGGGTCAGTGGCTAGGGAACGGAGTTTGTGGTGGGGACCAAAAACAATGGCCGAATACAATCGAAAACATCAACATCCTGGGGGTTACCATTGACCAGAACCTTAATTGGAGCAGTCACATGAATAGTGTGGTTACAAGAGCAGGTCAGAGGCTGGGTATACTGCGCCGAGTGTCTTGTCTCCTGACTCCCCAAATCCTTTCCACCTTCTACAAGGGACAAGTCAGGAGTTTGGTAGAATAATCTCCACTTGCCTGGATGAGTGCAGCTCCAACAACACTCAACAAGCTCGACAACATCCAGGACAAAGCAGCCCGCTTGATTGGCACTCCATCCACCACCATAAACATTCACTCCCTCCACCACCAACACACCGTGTCTGCAGTGTGTACCATCTACAAGATGCACTGCAGCAACTCGCCAAGGCTCCTTCGACAGCACCTCCCAAACCCTCTACCACAGCCAAATCTGCTGATGATACAAAGATAGGTGGGAAAGCAAGTTGTGAGGAGGACACAAAAAGTCTTCAAAGGGATATAGATAGATTAAGTGAGTGGGTAAAAATTTGGTAGATGGAGTATAAGGTGGGAAAATGTGAGGTTATCCACTTTGGTAGGAAGAATAGAAAAGCAAAATATTATTAAAATGGAGAGAGGCTACAGAATGCTGCAGTAAAGAGGGATCTGGGTGTCCTCGTACATGAAACACAAAAAGATAGCATGATGTAATTAAGAAGGCAAATGGAATGTTGGCCTTTGTTGCAAGGGGGGATGGAGTATAAAAGTAGGGAAGTCTTGCTACAACTGTACAGGTGAGACCACACCTAGAGTACTGCGTACATTTTTGTTCTCCTTATTTAAGGAGGTATATACTAGCATTGGAGACAGTTCAGAGAAGGTTCTCAATTTGATTCCTGGGATGACGGGATTGTCTTATGAGGAAAGGTTGAGAAGATTGGGCCTATACTCATTGGAGGTTAGAAGAATGAGAGGTGATCTTATTGAAACATTTAAGATCTGAGGGGGCTTGATAGGGTAGATGCTGAGAGGGTGTTTTCCCTCATGGGGGAATCTAGAATCAGGTGGCATAGTTTCAGAATAAGGGGTCGCCCATTTATGATGGAGATGAGGAGGTATTTCTTCTCTCAGAGGGTCATGAAATTTTGGAATTATCTACCCCAGAGAGCTGTGGAGGCTGAATCATTGAATATATTCAAGGCTGAGATAGACAGATTGTTGAACTACAGGAGAGTCAAGGGTTATGGGGGAACAGGCAGAAAAGTGGAGTTGAGGCCAAGATCAGATCAGCCATGATGTTATTGAATGACGGAGCAGGCCCGAGGGGCCGAATGGCCTACTCCTGCTCCTATTTCTTATGTTTTTATGTTCTTATAAGGGCAGCAGGTGCATGGGAACACCATCACCTCCACATTCCGTTCCAAGTTACACACCATCCCGACGTGAAAATATATCGCCGTACCTTCATTGTCGCTCGGTCAAGATCCTGGAAGTCCCTCCCTAACAGTACTATTGGAGTACCTTCACCACATGGACCGCAGTGGATCAAGAAGGTGGCTCACCACCACCTTCTCAAGGGCAATTAGGGATGGGCAATTAATGCTGGCCTTGCCAGCGATGCCCAAATCCTAGGAACAAATTAAATTAAATTAAAATAGTCACGACTGGATGTGGCAGGATTGCAGAGCTTTGATCTGATTCGTTGGTTGTTGGATCGCTCAGCTCTGTCTACACATGCTGCTTCCATAGATTAACATGTATGTAGTCCTGTGTTGTAGCTTCATGAGGTTGGCACCTCATTTTTAGGTACGCCTGGTGCTGCTCCTGACATGTTCTTCTACACTCCTCATTGAACCAGGGTTGGTCCTCTGTCTTGATGCTAATGGTAGAGTGAGGGATATGCTGGTCCATAAGGTTACAGATTGTGGTGGAATACAATTCCAAAACTGAGGCCCTCTCTGCCCTCTCAGGTGGACATAAAAGATCCCATGGCACTATTGGAAGAAGAGCAGGGGGGAGTTCTCCCCGGTGTCCTGTAGCCAATATTTATCCTTCAATCAACATTACTAAAACAGATTGTCTGGTGATTATCACATTGCTAGTTGTGGGAGCTTGCTGTGCACAAATTGGCTGCTGCTGTTTTCCCTACATTACAACAGTGACTACACTTCAAAAGAACTTCATTGGCTGTAAAGCGCTTTGGGACGTGCTGAGGTGAAAGGCGCTGTAGAAATGCGAGTCTTTCTTTTACAGCCTTCGAAGAAAAAATGAGTCAACTGACAAAGACCGGAAATCAACATAAATGGAATTTAACAGCAAGCAAGCGCAGCAAGGCCGGTTAGCTCAGTTGGTTAGAGCGTGGTGCTAATAACGCCAAAGGTCGCGGGATCGATTCCCTGTACAGGCCATTTATTTTTCAGTAGTGGGGGTAGTTTCTTAATTTTGTTATTTGCTGAAAAGATTGGAGCTGCAATACTTTGAAGCAAAGCTGCAAAACCTTAGTGCTGCCGAGAGCTCAAGGACCTGGAAGGTTAACCCTGTGTTTCTCTGTCCACAGATGTCCCCTGATCTGTCAACTGCGTCGCGTGGCCGAATGGATAAGGCGTCTGACTTCGATGTAAATCCTGATGTTATCAGAAGATTGCAGATTCGAATCCTACCGCGGTCGTTTTGCACACTTTTTAATTCTTGTTCAACTTTATAAAACCAAACCGCGTTCCCACTCATTAAGATGATTTCCTTCCAAACACTGCAGGCCACTTTATTAAATAGTATTCCTGACGCTGTTCTGTGTGTATATTGCCCACTGATCTTTGCAAAAGTTTCCACAATATCTATATGATGCCGATAAATTATGAGTGTTTCCATTTGGAACAGCAGCTTTGCGTTAATCAGTGTAATAAAGTGCAGTGGAGAGAATTCTGACCAGTTTTGTGGCCAGTGATCTCCACAGGGAGCCGATGAAATAAAATAAAGATTTTGCAGCAAAGCCGCTGCCAGCAGGGCTCGAACCTGCGCGGGGAAACCCCGTTGGATTTCGAGTCCAACGCCTTAACCACTCGGCCACCGCAGCTGCACAGCAACAGCGCGAAAATACTTCCTACTGCGAGTGAGTCAAGAACTACAGGTCACAAATGCTCACTGATAAATCCAGTTGGGAATTCAGGAGTAACTGCTTTGCCCAAAGAGTGCTGAGAATGTGGGAGGAGCTCCCAGGAGCAGTAGTTGAGGCGAATACCACAGATGCATTTAAGAGGAAGGGAGAAAGGAATAGAAGGATATGCTGATAGGATTATTTTAAATTCGTTTATGGGATGTGGGCGACGCTGGCAAGGCCAGCATTTATTGCCCATCCCTAATTGCCCTTGAAAAGGTGGTGGTGAGCCGCCTTCTTGAACCGCTGCAGTCCGTGTGGTGAAGGTACTCCCACAGTGCTGTTAGGGAGGGAGTACCAGGATTTTGACACAGTGACGATGAAGATTCGGCGATATACTTCTAAGTCAGGATGGTGTGCGACTTGGAGGGGAACTTGGAGGTGGGGGTGTTACCATGCGCCTGCTGCCCTTGTCCTTCTAGGTGGAAGAGGTGGCGGGTTTGGGAGTTGCTGCTGAAGAACCCTTGGTGAGTTGCTGCAGTGCATCTTGTAGATGGTACACACTGCAGCCAAGGTACACCGCTGGTGGAGGGAGTGGATGTTTAAAGTGGTAGATGGGGTGCCAATCAAGCGGGCTGCTTTGTCCTGGATGGTGTCGAGCTTCTTGAGTGTTATTGGAGCTGCACTCATCCAGGCAAGTGAAGAGTATTCCATCACACTCCTTACTTGTGCCTTGTAGATGGTAGAAAGGCTTTGGGGAGTCAGGAGGTGAGACACTCGCCGCAGAATACCTAGCCACTGACCTTCTCTTGTTGTCACAGTATTTATGTGGCTGGTCCAGTACAGGTTCTGGTCAATGGTAACCCCAGGATGTTGATGGTGGGGGATTTGGCTATGGTAATGCCATTGAATGTCAAGGGGCGGTGGTTAGACTCTCGCTTGTTGGAGATAGTCATTGCCTGGCACCTCTGTGGCGCGAATGTTATCTGCCACTCATCAGCCCAAGCCTGAATGTCGTCCAGGTCTTGTTGTATGCGGGAATGGACTGCTTCATTATCTGAGGAGTTGTGAATGGCACTGAACACTGTGCAGTCATCAGCAAACATCCCCATTTCTGACCTTATGTTGGAGAGAAGGTCATTGATGAAGCAGCTGAAGATGGTTGGGCCTAGGGCACTGCCCTGAGGAACTCCTGCAGCGTTGTCCTGGGGCTGTGATGATTGACCTTAAATCACCACAACCATCTTCCTTTGTGCTAGGTATGACTCCAACCAGTGGAGAGTTTTCCCCCCGATTCCCATTGACTTCAGTTTTAGTAGGGTTCCTTGAGGCCACACTCAGTCAATGCTGCCTTGATGTCAAGGGCAATCACTCTCACTTCTCCTCTGGAATTCAGCTCCTTTGTCCATGTTTGGACCAAGGCTGTAATGAAGTCAAGAGCTGATTGGTCTTGGCAGAACCCAAACTGGGCATCAGTGAGCAGGTTATTGGTGAGTAAGTGCCGCTTTACAGCACTGTTGATGACACCTTCCATCACTTTGCTGATGATTGATAGTAGACTGATGGGGCGATAATTGGCCGGATTGGATTTGCCCTGCTTTTTGTGGACAGGACATACCTGGGCAGTCTTCCACATTGTTGGATAGATGCCAGTGTTGTAGCTGTACTAGAACTGGTTGGCTGGAGGTGCGGCTAGTTCTGGAGCACATGTCTTCAGCATGATAGCCGGGATGTTGTCAGGGCCCATAGCCTGTGCTGTATCCAGTGCGCTCAGCTGTTTCTTGATATCACGTGGAGTGAATCGAATTGGCTGAAGACTGGCTTCTGTGATGGTGGGGACATCAGGAGATGGATCAGGCTGGGTGGTCCGTCCAGTCTCATTTTTGTATTTTGTTTCGCATCAGTATGTTACAACTGAGTGGCTTGCTAGGCCATTTCAGAGGGCAGTTAAGAGTCAACCACATTGCTATGGGTCTGGAGTCACACATTGGCCAGACCAGGTAAGGACGGAAGATTTCCTTCCCTGAAGGACATTAGTGAACCAGATGGGTATTTACGACAATCCGATAGTTTCATGGTTACCATTACTGATACTAGCTTTTTTTTGGTGAGGGGAAGGAGAGAGGGAGGAGCCTCATGTGGAGACCAGTTCGGACAAATGGACAGTTTCTGTGGTGCACTCTCTATAATATTATGTAACACCCGTTTTAAACAGACACAGAATGATCCGGGACTGACAGAACATCCCTTTTAAACAGACACAGAATGATCCGGGACTGAAAGTAGATCCCTTTTAAACAGACATAGAATGCTGCCTGACCTGCAGCGTGTTTCCAGCACTTTATCTGTTAACATTTCAGATTTCCAGCAGCAACACTATTTTGCTTTTGTAATATAGTTGCACTAATTGGTTCTGTGGCGCAATGGATAACACATTGGACTTCTAAATTAGTATGACTAGATGCAAGGCATTCAAAGGTTGTGGGTTCGAGTCCCACCAAAGTCGGAATTTGGGTCAGGGTTCGGTGTTTTATCCACGAACGGTGCATTTTGCAGTAAATCGGTAATTCAGACAAGTGAAACTGCCGTCCCGACACTTCCTTTTACACAAGTGGCTCCAGTCCCACCGCAATTTCCCTCTGAGTCCTCTCAACCCCTGAGTCTGTTACACAGGAACAGGAGGATTCAATTCAACCCCTCGAGCCTGTTACATAGCAACAGGAGCATGTCATTCAGTCCCAGCCCTTTTACACAGGAACAGTAGGAGGCCATTCAGTCCCAGCCCTTTTACACAGGAACAGGAGGAGGCCATTCAGTCCCATGGCCCTTTTACACAGGAACAGGAGGAGGCCATTCAGTCCCATGGCCCTTTTACACAGGAACAGGAGGAGGCCATTAAGTCCCATGACCCTTTTACACAGGAACAGGAGGAGGCCATTCAATCCCATGGCCCCTTTCCATAGGAACAGGAGCATGCCATTCAGTCCCATGGCCCTTTTACACAGGAACAGGAGGAGGCCATTCAGCCCCTTTAGCCTGTTATACAGGAACAGGAGGAGACCATTCAGCCCCTCGAGCCTATTCCACAGGGACAGAATGAGGCCCATTCAGCCCCTCGAGCCTATTGCACAGGGACAGAATGAGTCCCATTCAGTCCCTCGAGCCTGTTACACTGGGACAAGAGGAGGCCTTTAACGCCTCGAGCCTGTTGCATTGGACAGGAGGAAGCCGTTCAGTGATACAAGATCTGTACAAGAACCGTAGAACTCCATTCAGCCCCTCGAACCTGTTACATAGGATGAAGAGAAGGCAATTCGGACCCATGATCCAGTTATACAGGAACAGGAGGAGGCAATTCAAACCCACGAGTCTGTTATACAGGAACAGGAGGAGGCCATTCAGACCCACGAGTCTGTTATACAGGAACAGGAGGAGGCCATTCAGACCCACGAGTCTGTTATACAGGAACAGGATGAGGCCATTCCATCTCTTGAGCCTGTTACACAGCAACAGGGGTAGGCCATTCAGCCCATCAAGTCTGTTATACAGTAAATAGAGGAGGCCAATCAGCCCCTCGAGTCTGTAACACTGGAAGAGGAGGAGGCCATTCAGCCCCTCGAGCCTATTATACAGGAACAGGAGGAGGCCATTCAGCCCCTCGAGCTTGTTATATGGGATCAGGAGGAGGCGATTCAGCCTGTCGAGCCTGTTATACAGGAAAACAAGGAAGCCATTCTGCCCCTCAAGCCTGTTACACAGGAACAGGAGGAGGCCATTCAGCACCTCGAGTCTGATACACAGGAATAGGAGGAGGCCATTCAGCCTCTCGAGCCTGTTACACAGGAACAGGAGGAGGCCATTCAGCCCCTCGATTCTGTTACACAGGAATCGGAGGAAGCCATTCAGCCCTTCAAGCCTGTTATACAGGAACAGGAGGAGGCCAATCAGCCCATCGAGTCTGTATCACTGGAACAGGAGGAGGCCATTCAGCCCCTCAAGCCTGTTATCGGGGAACAGGAGGAGGCCATTCAGCCCCTCGAGCCTGTTATACGGGAATAGGAGGAGGCTATTCAGCCTGTTAAGACTGTTATGCAGGTAAAGGAGGAGGCCATCAGCCCCTCAAGCCTATTACACCGGAACAGGAGGAGGCTATTCAGCCCCTCGAGTCTGTATCAATGGAACAGGAGGAGGCCATTCAGCCCCTCAAGCCTGTTATACACGAACAGGAGGAGGCCAATCAGCCCCTCGAGCCTCTTATACAGGAAAAGGAGGAAGCCATTCAGCCCCTCAAGCCTGTTACACAGGAACAGGAGGAGGCGATTCAGCCCCTCGAGTCTGTTACACAGGAATAGGAGGAGGCCTTTCAGCCCTTCAAGTCTGTTACACAGGAACAGGAGGAGGCCTTTCAGCCCTTCAAGCCTGTTACACAGGAACAGGAGGAGGCCATTCAGCGCCTCGAGTCTGTTATACGGGAACAGGAGCAGGCCATTCAGCCCCTCGAGGCTGTAATACAGGATCAGGAGAAGGCCATTCAGCCCCTCGAGCCTGTTACACTGGAACAGGAGGAGGCCATTCAGCCCCTCGAGTCTGTTACACAGGAATAGGAGGAGGCCATTAAGCCCCTCGAGCCTGTTACACAGGAACAGAGGGAGGCCGTTCAGCCGCTCGAGACTGTTATACGGGAACAGGAGCAGGCCATTCAGCCCCTCGAGGCTGTAATACAGGATCAGGAGAAGACCATTCATCCCCTCCAGCCTGTTACACAGGAACAGGAGGAGGCCATTCAGACACTCGAGCCTGTTATACGGGATCAGGAGGAGGCCGTTCAGCCGCTCGAGGCTGTAATACAGGATCAGGAGAAGGCCATTCAGCCCCTCGAGCCTGTTACACAGGAACAGGAGTAGGCCATTCAGCCCCTCGAGTCTGTTACACAGGAATAGGAGGAGGCCATTAAGCCCCTCGAGCCTGTTACACAGGAACAGAGGGAGGCCGTTCAGCCGCTCGAGTCTGTTATACGGGAACAGGAGGAGGCCATTCAGCCCCTCGAGTCTGATACACAGGAATAGGAGGAGGCCATTTAGCCCCTCGAGCCTGTTACACAGGAACAGAAGGAGGCCGTTCAGCCCCTCGAGCCTGTTATACGGGATCAGGAGGAGGCCGTTCAGCCCCTCCAGCCTGTTATACAGGAACAGGAGGAGGCCCATTCAGCCCCTCGAGCCTGTTACACAGGAACAGGAGGAGAACATTCAGCCCCTCGAGCCTGTTACACAGGAATAGGAGGAGGCCATTCAGCCCCTCGAGCCTGTTACACAGGAACAGAAGGAGGCCATTCAGCCCCTCGAGCCTGTTATACGGGATCAGGTGGAGGCTATTCAGCCTGTTTTACATGAACAGGAGGAGATCATTCAGCCCCTCGAGCCTGTTACACAGGAACAGGAGGAGGCCATTAAGCCCCTCGAGTCTGTTGTACAGGAACAGGAGGAGGCCATTCAGCCCCTCCAGCCTGTTATTCATCAACAGGAGTAAGCCATTCAGCCCCTCGAGCCTGTTACACAAGAACAGGAGGAGTCCATTAAGCTCCTTGAGCCTATTATATAGGAACAGGAGGAGGCCATTCAGCCCTCAAGTCTGTTATACAGGAACAGGAGGATGCCATTCAGCCCCTCGGCCTGTTATACAGGAACAGGAGGAGGCTATTCAGCCTGTCGAGCCTGTTACACAGGTGGAGGCCAATCATCGTAGCATAGAGATTATAAGAACATAAGAACATAAGAAATAAGAGCAGGAGTAGGCCATACGGCCCCTCGAGCCTGCTCCACCATTCAATAAGATCATGGCTGATCATCGACCACAACTCCACTTTCCCGCCTCATCTCCATATCCCTTGATTTCCCCTAGAGTCCAAAAATCTATCCATCTCAGCCTTGAATATACTCAAAGACTCAACACTCACAGCCCTCTGGGGCAGAGAATTCCAAAGATTCACAACCCTCTGAGTGAAGAAATTCTCCCTCATCTCAGTCTTAAATGGCCTACCCCTTATCCTGAGACTGTGCCCCCTAGTTCTAGACACTCCAGCCAGAGCAAACAACCTCTCAGCATCTACCCTGTCAATCCCCTTCAGAATCTTGTATGTTTCAATGAGATCACCTCTCATTCTTCTAATCTCCAGAGTGTATAGGCCCATTCTACACAATCTCTCATCATCGGACAGCCCTCTCATCCCAGGAATCAATCTAGTGAACCTTCGTTGCACCGCCTCCAAGGCAAATATATCCTTCCTTAGATAAGGAGACCAAAACTGTGCACAGTACTCTAGGTGTGGTCTCACCAAGGCCCTGTACAATTGTAATAAGACTTCCTTACTCTTATACTCCAACCCCCTTGTAATAAAGGCCAACATGCCATTTGCCTTCCTTATTGCTTGCTGTACCTGCATTCTAGCTTTCTGTGTTTCTTGCCCCAGGACACCCAAATCTCTCTGAACATCAACATTTGAAAGTTTCTCACCAATTAAAAATTATTCTGTTTTTCTATTCTTCCTACCAAAGTGAATAACCACATATTTCCCTGCATTATACTCCATCTGCCACCTTACTGCCCACTCACTTAGTCTATCTTTTTCCCTTTGCAGACTCTTTGTGTTCTCCTCTGAGCTTACTGTCCCACCTGGCTTTGTATTATCAGCAAACTTGGATACATTACATAGAAACATAGAATCTAGGAGCAGGAGTAGGCCATTCGGCCCGTCGAGCCTGCTCCACCATTCAATACGATCATGGCTGATCATCCAAATCCAGTACCCTGTCCCTGCTTTAATCCCCACAGTACACATACCCCACCCTACCCCCGTAACCCCATGTATTTAATTCCCCCTAACATATCCCATCCTATCCCCATAACCCCACATATTTAATCCCCCCCTAACATTAAGGGTCAATTTATCATAGCCAAATCAACCTAACCCGCACATTTTTGGACTGTGGGAGGAAACCGGAGCACCCGGAGGAAACCCACGCAGACACGGGGAGAATGTGCAAACTCCACACAGACAGTCACCCGAGCTCAGATTCGAACCCGGGTCTCTGGCGCTGTGAGGCAACAGTGCTAACCACTATGCCACCGTACACTCGGTCCCTTCATCTAGGTCATGAATATAAACTGTAAATAGCTGAGGCCCCAACACTGATCCTTGCGGCACCCCGCTAGTTACAGCCTGCCAACCTGAAAAAGATCCGTTTATCCCTATTCTCTGTTTTCTGTCCGTTAACCAATCCTCTATCGATGCTACTATATTACTCCCAACCCCATGAGCCCGAATCTTGTGTAATAATCTTTTATGTGGCGCCTTATCGAATGCCTTTTGGAAATCCAAATATACTTCATCCACTGATTCCCCTTTATCTACCCTGCTAGTTGCATCCTCAAAAAATCTAATAAATTTGTCAAACACGATTTCCTTTTCATAAAACCATGTTGACTCTGCCTAATCATGTTATGATTTTCTAAGTGACTTGATACCACTTCCTTAACAATGGATTCCAGCATTTTCTGGACGATTGATGTCAGGCTAACTGGCCTGTAGTTAGTTCCCTGTTTTTTCTCTCCCTCCTGTCTTGAATAGCAGGTGTTGCATTTGCGACCTTACAATCCGCTGGGACCATTCTAGAATCTAGGGAATTGTGGAAGATCAAAACCAATGCATCCACTATCTCTTCAGCCACCTCTTTTAGAACCCTAGGATGTAGGCCGTCAGGTCCAGGGGGTTTGTCGGCTTTTAGTCCCAATAATTTCTCTAGTACTTTTTCTCTACTCATATTAATTACGTTAAGTTCCTCACCCTCATTAGACTCTTGGTTCCCCACCATTTTTGGTACACTTTTTGTGTCTTCTACTGTGAAGACCGATACAAAATATTTGTTTAATGTTTCTGCCATTTCCTTATTCCCCATAATAATTCCTCCTGTCTCAGCCTCTAAGAGACCAACTTTTACTTTTGCTACTCTTTTCCTTTTTACATACTTGTAGAAACTCTTACAATCTGCTTTTATATTTCTTGCTAGTTTTCTCTCATATTCTATTTTTTTCCCTTTTTATCAATTTTTTGATCAACCTTTGCTGGTTTCTGAAACTCTCCCAATCCTCAGGCTTACTATTATTCTGTGCAACATTATAAGCTTCTTCTTTCAATCTAATGCTAACCTTAACTTCTTCAGTTAGCCACGGTTGGATCACTTTTCCTGTGGAGTTACTGAACCAGTAATCCAGAGACATGAATTCACACCCGATTTAGAATATCAAGCCTGTTTGTGTGGAACAGAAGGCGACCATTCAGCCCCTCGAGCCTGTTGCTGAGGAACAAGAGGAGGCTGTTCAGCCTTTTGAGCCTGTCACAAAGGAGCAAGAGGAGGCTGTTCAGCCTCTTGAGCCAGTTACACAGCAATAGGAGGCGACCATTCAGCCCCTCGAGCCTGTTACATAGGAACAGGAGGAGGACATTCAGCCCTCAAGCGTGTTACCCAAGAACAGAAGGAGGCCATTCAGCCCTTCGAGACTGTTACACAAGAACAGAAGGAGGTCATTCAGCCCCTCTAGCCTTTAACACAGGACAGGTGAAGGCCATTCAGACCCTCGAGACTGTTACATAGGACAGGAGGAGGTCATTCAGTCCACCGAGTTTGTTACATAGGAACAGGAGGAGCCAAGTTAGACCACTCAAGACTGTTAAAAAGGAATAAGTAGAGGTCATTTAGCCCCACGAGGCTGTTACAGAGGAAGAGGAGGAGGCCATTCAGCCCCTCGAACATGTTAAATAGGACAAATGTGAGAAGTCGCACAACACCAGGTTATAGTCCAACAGTTTTATTTGAAATCACAAGCTTTCAGAGCGCTGCTCCTTCGTCACCTGAGCAGCGCTCCGAAAGCTTGTGATTTCTAATAAAACTGTTGGACTACAACCTGGTGTTCCTCTTTTTGGTTGGACAACACAAATTTACTGTAAATCAATTAAAATTTTAAATGAAACTTAACAAATCAAATCAAAATTTGGAAGACCGGGGTGACGATGCACTCCAGTCCCCGCGGTGCCCACCGGTCGCGGAAAAACTCAAGCGTGCCGGCGGACACCGCGTGCTCCATCTCCAGGGCCACCCGGGTGCGAACATGGCCGCGGAAGAGAGGCAGGCAATCGGGCCGAACGACCCCCTCGACCGCCCGCTGCCTGGACCAATTAATGGCTTTCTTGGCCAGGCCCAGGAGCAGTCCTACGAGGAGGTCCTCCGACCTACCCGCTCCCCTCCGCACCGGGTGACCGTCGATCAGGAGCGTGGGGCTGAAGTGCAACCAGAAATTGAGGAGCAGCCCCTTCAAATAATGAAAGAGGGGCTGCAACCTCTCACACTCAATATAAATGTGATAGACGGACTCCTCCAGGCCGCAGAAATGGCAAGCAGCCTGGGAGTCCGTGAACCTACTTAAAATCCTATTGCACGGGACTGCTCCGTGCAACACCCTCCAGGCCAAGTCCCCAATAGAACAAGGGAAGACTCCCGCGTAGAGAGCCTTCCAATGGGGACCTTCGCCTCCGCCGGACGGCAGGATGGTACGCCAAGGCGTGTCCGGACGGCAGGCGAAGATGGCAAAGTGGAGAGTGTGCAGGAGCAGCCCGTACAGGAAACGCCTCCGTGCGGATTGAAAGGGCACGGAGGGCATTTCTCCGAGAAGGCTCAAGTGGTGAGGCGGCGGCTCCCGAGGGAGGATTCGGGGCCGGGCGCCGATAAGGAATTCCGTCCGAACGGGGGTCAGTTCGGACGGGATCGCCCCACGTGCTTGAGCCTCCTCGACACACCTAGTGGAGACGGGGCCCAGTGCCACTTTTAGCGACTCGATGGCTTTGACCGCGAGCCGGACGTTGACCCAGGACATGCGCCTCGCCAACTCCTCCGGCGCCATCCAGCCCACTCCTCCGCCATCGAGCAGGTCCCCGACTCTGGTCACCTTACCGGGCACAGCCCTGCCCTCCGCCAGCCAGCCGAACCCGCGGTCGTGGAGGTGCGGATTCCTGAACAGCGGCTCCCGAAGGACGGCCGCCGCTCCTGACGGGGGAGAACTGCGCTCGGAGGCGACGCTGTTCCAAACCCATAGCAGTTCCTGGTAGAAGACAGGCAGCTCCCGCAGGCTGGCACGCGTGCCACCCACTCTCACAAACAGGAGCTGCGTGTCGTAATTGAGGCCGTGCAGCTGGCGGAAGAAATACGTCGCCAGCGCACGCCACCTAGGAGGATTCTCTACGTACAGGTATCTCTGCAGCGTCTGAAGACGGAAAGTCGCCGCCTGGGTGCGAAGGCACACCAGCGCCTGACCGCCCTCCCTAAGCGGGAGACTCAAAACCGCGGCAGAGACCCAGTGCTTCCTTTTGTCCCAGAAGAAGTCGACGAGCTTCTTCTGCATCTTGGCGACAAACGCAGGGGGAGGGATCAAAGTGATCAACCGGTACCACAACATGGCGGCCACCAGCTGGTTTATGACCAGCGCTCGACCCCTGTAGGACAACACTCGGAGCAGTCCTGTCCAGCGTCCTAGGCGAGCGGTGACTTTGGCCTCCAGCTCTTGCCAGTTCGCCGGCCAGGCATCCTCGGCCGGGCTGAGGTAGACTCCCAGGTAGAGGAGGTGCGTGGTGCTCCAGGCGAAAGGCCCGAACTCCTCCGGCAGGGAGTCCACCCGCCATGGGCCCACCAGGAGTCCAGAACATTTCTCCCAGTTGATCTTGGCGGAGGATGCGTCCGAGTAAATCTGCTGGCATTCTCGCATCCTCCGCAAGTCGACGGGATCCGTGACCGCGAGGAGCACGTCATCGGCGTAAGCCGAGAGGACCACCTCCACGCCCGGCCCTTGCAGAGCCAGTCCCGTCAACCTCTTCCGCAAGAGGCGCAGGAAAGGCTCCACGCAAACGGCGTATAACTGACCGGACATGGGGCATCCCTGACGCACCCCCCTCCCGAAGCGAAGGGGCGCCGTCAAAGACCCGTTAACTTTAATCAGACACTCCGCGGCGGCGTACAGAAGTCGGATCCGGGCGACGAAATGCGTCCCGAACCCGAATGCGCGCAGAGTCCCGAAAAGATACGCGTGATCCACCCTGTCGAACGCCTTCTCCTGATCCAGGGAAAGGAAGGCGACCGACAGACCAGCCCTCTGGGAATGGTGGACCAGGTCCCGGACCAGATGGATGTTATCGTGGATGCTCCGGCCCGGGACCGTGTAGGACTGGTCGGGGTGGATCATGCGGGCCAGCACGGTGCCAAGGCGAGCAGACATAGCCCTGGCGAAAATTTTGTAGTCCGTGCTGAGGAGGGAGACCGGGCGCCAGTTCTTAAGTAGGCGGAGATCGCCCTTCTTGGGCAGCAGGACGATGACCGCCCTGCGCCAAGAGAGGGGCATCTCCCCGGTCGCCAGACTTTCCCCCAGGACCCGCGCGTAGTCGTCCCCCAAGACGTCCCAGAACGCCCTGTGGAACTCCACGGTCAGCCCGTCCAGCCCCGGGGACTTGCCCCTCGAGAGCTGGCGCAGGGCGCCGGTCAGCTCCGCCAGGCTTAGCGGAGCTTCTAAATTCGCGGCGCCCTCCGGGCCGACCTTCGGCAGGTCCTCCCACAAAACTCTGCGCGCATCCTCGCTGGACGGATCCGAAGAGAACAGAGCCCCATAATAGGCCCGGGCCTCCGCGCTGATGCCCTCCGGATCCGAGACCAGCGATCCGTCGTCGGCCAGCAGCCCCAATAGCTGCTTACGGACCCCCCGTCTTTTTTCCAGCGAGTAGAAGAAGGGGGAGCCGCGGTCCAGGTCCCGCAGGAACTGGATCCGCGACCTCACGTACGCGCCTCGGGACCCGACCAGCTGCAGGTCCTTCAGCGCGCCCTTCTTCTCTTCGTACACCTTCCGCAGGGCCGGGTCCTCGACGACTTGGCCGAGACGGGACTCCAGGTCGAGCACTTCTTTCTCCAATCGCCCGACCCGGGCCTCCCGCCTCTTGGTCGACCCCTTCGCGTACTCCTGACAGAAGACGCGGACGTGAGCCTTGCCCACGTCCCACCATAGCCTCAAGGAGGGGAAGCCTCCCCGCTTCCTTCTCCAGTCGGCCCAGAACCGGCGAAACGAATCCCGGAACCGCGCGTCCTCCAGCAGCAGGTTGTTAAAATGCCAGTACGCGGACCCCCCCCGCGCGCGCAGCGGAGCGAGCTCCGCCCACACCAGGTGGTGGTCCGTGCACGGCACCGGCCGCATGGAAGCCGCCGGAACGCAGGAGACGTACGCCCGGGAAATGTAAAGGCGGTCGATTCTGGACCTTCCTCCTCCAGACCTCACGCTCGTGAAGGCGCTGGAGTCGGGATGGAGATTTCGCCAGACGTCCACCAAGTCGAAGGACCCGACCAGGTCCCGCAACTTCTCCATCGCCGCCGGGCTTCGCGGGGGACCCGACCGGTCCCGCGCCTCGAGGGTACAATTGAAATCCCCCCCGAGGATGACGCACTCGCCCACGTCGATGGAGCCCAGAAGAGCGGACACTTCTCCGAAGAAGCGCACTTGCTGCGCACCGGTCCGGGGGGCGTACACGTTCACTAAATGGAGCGGCACGCCTCCCAGGCGAACAGTGACCTGGAGCAAGCGGCCCGGCACGTGCTCCTTGACCCTCAAGATCTCCGGCTGAAAATGCGGGGCCAGCAAGACAGCCACCCCGCAGGAATTGTTAGAGAGGTGACTCATGCTGACCCCTCCTTGCCACTCCAGGAGCCACGTGGCCTCGTCTCCCGGAACGGTGTGGGTTTCTTGCAGGAAGCACACCGCATATTTCCCGTCCCGAAGGACCGAGAAGTTATTGAATCTACGGCGCGCCTCCCTGCTGCCGTTGATGTTGAGGCTGGCTATGGTTATCTTCATCTCAGAAGCATAGTGCAACCTCTACCTAACGGAGGGGAGGGAGGGCGGTCACTGACGACCGCCACTCCCTCAGCAGCCCAGTGTGGAAACTCTTGAGCCGACGCAGCTCGAGCCGGCCAACGTCCTTGTCCGCGCCCATGATTTTAACGGCGGCGCGGACGGACACGACGAGCAGCGCCAGCTCCGACCACTTGTCGAGGGCCAGCCGGATCTTCTTGTGACGACCCTGGCTCACGGCCATAAAATCCCGGAGTTCCCCTACGGGGATGAGGGGAGAGTCGGTGAAGGGCACGAGGGCGTCCATCGCCTCGCTGCTGATGGACTCCAAATCTTCCTCAGTGCCCAACACCGAGTCCCCGTCCTCCTCCGGGAGGTCGTCACCGGCGGCCGACCCGTCCGTCGCACAGGGTGCAGCGAACGGCTCGGCCGCACCGGCCGGCCCCGCCTCCGTCACGATCCCACCCCCAGGATCGGTGGCAGAGGAGTCCACCCTGGGCTCCTTCAGGGGCGCCGGGCCGGGAGGCGGCGGCGGCGGTTCGGGGCCCCCCCCCCCCGCCTCAGGCGCCGGGGCGACCGGAGAAACCGGGGAGAAAATAATCCCAAATTCCTCCAGCACGTCCGGCGCCAACAACAGAGACAGAGTCAGGGGGCTTTCCGTCTCCCCGCCACCAACCTCCGACCCAGCGGGCTGGGGATTGCTACACTCCTCCACCAGGTCGAGCAGTCCCCGGGAGATGTCTGGGTTATAAAAGGCGGGCTCGGCTTCAGCCTCTTTGGCCTCGCCCGCCCCAGTCCCCAGGACGCCCGACCCGGCGAGGAGCAACGGTTCCGGAACTACATTTCCCTCCGCGGGTTGTTCCGCGCCCCCCCCCCATGGGCAGGGTCTCTTCCCCATCCCCGGGAGGCACAGGTCGGACAGACTCGGCTGTCTCACCCTCCCGAGGGACAGACGACCCCTGCCGATCGCGCGCGACGATGACGGTGGTGGGGTCGGGCGCAGCACCCGCGGCGGGCGACTGCCCCCCTTTTGCGGAGGGACCTTCCTCCTCGCAGTCCTCCTGCTGGGGGCGGAGCTTTCTTTTTAACAAGTTGGGGCCCGGAGAGGGGGAGGCCTCCATGTCTGCTGGGGCCTCCCTCTCTGCCCCCTTCCGACGACTGGGTTTCTTGGGCCCCTCGGGCCCGAGCCCGGCCGCAGGTCTTGATTTAGCTGCCTCAGCAGTTGCGGTCACGGTCACGGGCCCGGGCACGAGGACCCCCCCAGTCTCATGCGTCCCGACCAACTCCGCGATGTACTCGGGCGTGAGTTCGGTCAACTCTGATGTTTCCTCCGTGAGGGGATCCGCCCTTAGGTGTTTATTTTTCCTACGCGCCTTCCTTCCCCCCGGACGCTCTCCCTCCTCCCCGCCGGAGGCCGTGGTGGTGTTGGCCTCCGATTTCGACCGCGCATCCGTCGCCGTCGACGCGCGGACAGTATCAGGGGGAGGGGGGGCGGCGGCGCCAACCCTGGCCGCGCCAGGTGTCGTGGCGGCCTTGGAGGCGGGGCAGTTTTTGCGGACATGCCCCACCTCCTTACAGGCGTAGCACCACACGCCGTCCGAGGTCCAGAAGACGCGGTGGGCGGTCCCCCCGTGGAGCACCATGAACGCGCCATCCGCGTCCTCCTCCCGCGCCAGCCGGACGAAAAGCTGGTGCTGGAAGGAGAAGACGTGCCGAAGGCTGGCTTCCCGGAAGCCGAGCGGGATGGGTGTGATCCCCGACCTCACCTCCCCCAGTTGACGTAGGTGGGGGAGGAGGAGCTCACCCGGAACAAAGGGCGGGACGTTGGAAACCACAATCCTTTGCGCGGTGGCCTCAAGGGGGTCCACCGGCAGGAAGGTCCCGCCCACGGTGAGCCCCTTCTCGATGGCCAGGGACACCGCCCGCTCCGACCCCAGGAAGAACACAGCCTTGCCGTACATTTTAGAGGCGGCGACGATGGCTGAAGGGCCGACAACCCCAGCCATGGCTTTTACGCACGCCTCTATTGTCATGTTGGGGTGAGTGTAGCTCTTGACCCCATTCTTCCTCGTAAGGAGGGTAAAAGGTGACGGGGTAACAGGAGGACTCGTGGCTGCGGCCGTGGCCGCGGCTGCCACGCTCGCATACGTCCTCGCTGCCCCCGCCACCGACGAAGATGTGCTCGCCATGATGGACGGGTCTTTTAAGGGCTACACTCACCCCAAGTCACAGGCCTGAAGGTGTTAATGGCCTCTGGTTTTTTGTTTTTGTTTTCCCCTGAGCAGAGGGAGCTCTTAAATTGAAGGCACACCTCTCCCTTTATATGAATTAATTGGGAGAGGGGCCTTCTCCCCTCTGCTCAATAGGTACTTAATTAAAATAGATTGAGGTGCCTCTTAGAGAGAGAGGCAGAGAGAAACAAGAGACAAAGAGAGAGAGAGAGGGGGTGGGAAGGAGGGAAGCCGCAAGGGCAGGGTCGCCACTCAGGATGGTGGGTGGGTGGGTGTTGGCAGGGGGGGTGCACTCTCCGATGTAATAAAAGTCTTTGGTGGTGGTCTTCTGGTGGGGGGAGAAGATGTCTTCACCTGGGATAGCTGGAGATGCCCAGGCTCAGTCCTGCACCAGGTCTTAACGATGCCCAATAAGATTAAATTAATTGGGGAACTTCACCTAGGCAGCTCCAGCTGTCCCAGGTCAGGCAATGGGAAAGGGGTGTTTAATATGGTGTGTGCGGCCTAGCTTTTACAAAAGCCACACACACACACACACACCCCTTGGATGTTCCGGCCCTCTTCTTTTCTCCCCCCACCTACAAAACAAAGTCTCTGGGAGAGTGCCCCAGAAATAACACCCACCTGTAGATGTTCTTTCTTCCTCCTTCCAAACAGATGATGTTGTGTTGTTTTCTCCCCTCTCTCCCTCTCCTAAAATGGAGGCCAATTGAGGAGGCAGTGTGGAAAGGCCTCCCCTCTGGTGTTGATGGCCTTGGCCTTCCTTTCTTCTCCCTCTCCTCTCCTGTCCTCTCTCTCCAGGCACCTCAGTAGTTGTTGTTGGTTGTTGGTGGTGGTCTGCTGTCTGGTCTCCTTCTCCTTCTCCTCTTCCTGCTCACAGAGACCACCACTCTGCTGCTGCTGCTCCTCAGTCAGCAGCTCCGAAAGCTTGTGATTTCTAATAAAACTGTTGGACTACAACCTGGTGTTGTGCGACTTCTCACATTTGTCCACCCCAGTCCAACACCGGCATCTCCACATCATGTTAAATAGGAATAGGAGGAGTCCATTCAGCCCTTCAAGCCTGTTACAGAGGAACAGGAGGTGGCTCAACATTGAGTCCGGACCCCATGAAGTCTCAGGGCATCAGGTCAAACATGGGCAAGGAAACCTCCTGCTGATTACCACCTACCACCCTCCCTCAGCTGATGAATCAGTACTCCTCCATGTTGAACACCACTTGGAAGAAGCACTGAAGGCAGCAAGGGCACAGAATGTACTCTGGGTGGGGACCTCAATGTCCATCACCAAGAGTGGCTCGGTAGCAGCACTACTGACCGAGCTGGCCGAGTCCTGAAGGACATGGCTGCCAGTCTGTGCCTGCGGCAGGTAGTGAGTGAACCAACACGAGGGGGAAAACCTACTTGACCTCCTCCTGACCAATCTACCTGTCACAGATGCAAAACAGTTCAACAAGTATTCATTGGCTGAAAAGCACTTTGGGACGTCCTGAGGTCGTGAAAGGCGCTGTAGAAATGCAAGCCTTTCTTTTACAGCCTTCTAAGAGAAAGTGACTTAGCAGGCAAAGACCAGAAACAGGGAGCGCATTGTCGGAGGGCTGGTTAGCTCGGTTGGTAAAAGCGTGGTGTAAATAACGCCGAGGTCGCGGGTTCGATCCCCGTACGGGCCATTTATTTTTTTGGGGGGAGGTTAGTTTCTTAATTTTGTAATTTTTGAGCAGCTTAAAAAGTTTGGAAGGAAATTCACACGGGACCTACAATACTTTGAAGCAAAGCTGCAAAATCTTAGCTCTGCCAAGAGCTCATGGACCTGAAAGGTTAACCCTGTGTTTCTCTGTCCACAGATGTTCCCGGACCTGCGGAGTGTTTCCAGCATTTAATGAACAATTCCAGATCCAGCATCTGTTGCACTTTGCTTTTTATTTTACCGCAGTGTCCCCGCTTGTATTAACAAAAGGCAAAAATAAATTGTAGGTACCAGAAAATTCAACTTGTTGTGACCGTGAGCATTGGTGGTTCAGGGGTAGAATTCTCGCCTGCCACGCGGGAGACCCGGTTTCGATTCCCGGCCAATGCAAGTTAAAAATTTTAATAAAGCATTTCAAAGAACAATTTATTTCAGAACAAAGACATCACGTGAAACTTTAATAATAAATTAGCTGTACCTGTGTAACTGGGTCAAGGGGATGAATGTCCTGTTCCTGTGTAACAGGTTTGATGGGTTGAATGGCCTCCTGTTCCTATGTAACAGGCTCGAGGGGCTGACTGGCCTCCTGTCCCTGTGTAACAGGCTCGAGGGGCTGAATGGCCTCCCCCTTTTCCAGTGTAACAGTCTCGAGGGGCTGAATGGCCTCCTCCTGTTCCAGTGTAACAGGCTCGAGGGGCTGAGTGGCCTCCTCCTGTTCCTGTGTAACAGGCTCCAGGGGCTGAATGGCCTCCTCCTGTTCCAGTGTAACAGGCTCGAGGGGCTGAATGGCCTCCTCCTGTTCCTGTGTAACAGGCTTCGAGGGGCTGACTGGCCTCCACCTGTTCCTATTGAACCATGTTTCAGGCACTGATGTGGCTGATGGCCCGATTGTGCCCTCTGCTGTCCCAGTGCAGAAAGAAACACAGTGCCAGTGTATAAAAACCCAAATCCTTGTATTTTCTTTCTTTCTTTTAATCTTTCTTTCCTTTCTTCCTTTTCTGTGCCATACACTCCTTATTCTATTGTTGCTTAGAGATAGATGTGTTCCTATTTGCCAGTTTCAACGTGTTCATTGCTTCTGCTGCTTTGAATTGTGTCGAAAAAGTGAACTGAATTTCTTCACATGTGTGAAGTATCCTCGGGTTCGAAGGCGTTTTGGTTCCAATCGAACAAACGCACAGATTTCTCGAACTCGTTGAGCCTTTCCTGGCCTTTATTTGTTTCTTGCTTCATTGCATTTGGAAAGGCCCAGGCTTCATCCCCGGCCTGTGCTGAGTTAGCTGATCTCACCCGGTGTGGTACTGAGACCCACTCAGAGCAGCAAAGGCCCAGGTCCACCCACACAGACAGAGAGAGGGAGAGGGAGATCCATAGAGAGAGACAGGAAGCAGGAAAGGTGCAGGCTCCATTCCCCGCCTGTGCTGAGGGAGCTGACATGAGCCTGGGCAGCGGGTACAATTGGTGTCAGTGGCCTTGGGTTAGGGAGAGGGTGAATGAGCCTGGCTTCTTGTCCACTCGCCCTGCTGGCTGTGGGCACTGCCTAAGCAGAGGACAAGTTGTGATGGGTTTCAGCAGGAGGGGAGAGGTGGAGAAGGGAAGTTGTAAAGATAAAGAAAGAGGCTCCCAGCTGTTACAGCTGCTGCTGCCCACAGTAGGCAGTTTGGACAGTGGTTTACCACAGCCCATGGCACACACGAGTCAATCCAGCCTCCTCGTGGACTATCTTCACTTACACTTCACCTTTTTAAGATGAAACTGCCGTTTGATTCATGTGACATCTAAACCACATCCCCTCTGATAGTCATTTCAAAACCATTGCACTTACAGTCTCATAGAAACATAGAAACATAGAAAATAGGTACAGGAGTAGACCATTCGGTCCTTCGAGCCTGCACCGCCATTCAATGCGTTCATGGCTGAACATGCTACCTCAGTACTCCATTCCTGCTTTCTCGCCATACCCCTTGATCCCCCTAGTTGTGAGTGTTATATCTAACTCCCTTTTGAATATATTTAGCGAACTGGCCTCAACAACCTTCTGTGGAAGAGAATTCCATAGATTCACCACTCTCTGGGTGAAGAAGTTCCTCCTCAGCTCAGTCTTAAATGGCTTCCCCTTATTCCTTAGACTGTGACCCCTGGTTCTAGTTTTCCCTAACATTGGGAACATTCTGCCCGCATCTAATTTGTCTAAACCAGTCAGGATTTTAAATGTCTCTATAAGATCCCCCCTCATTCTTCTGAACTCCAGAGGATACAAGTTCAGTTGACCCAATCTTTCTTGATATGTCAGTCCGGCCATCCCAGGAATCAATCTAGTGAACCTTCGCTGCACTCCCTCAATAGCAAGAATGTCCTTCCTTAAGTTAGGAGACCAAAACTGCGCACAATACTCCAGGTGTGGCCTCACCAAGGCCCTGTACAACTGCAGCATCACCTCCCTACTCCTGTACTCAAATCCCCTTACTATGAAGGCCATCATTCCGTTTGCTTTCTTGACTGCCTGCTGCACTTGCATTCCCACCTTCAGTGACTGATGTACCATGACGCCCAGGTCTCGTTGCACCTTCCCTTTCCCTAATCTGCCACCATTCAGGTAATAGTCCGCCTCTCTATTTTTACCACCAAAGTGGATAACCTCACATTTATCCACATTGTACTTCATCTGCCATACATTTGCCCATTCACCCAACCTGACCAAGTCACTCTGTAGCCTCCCAGCATCCTCCTCATTGTTCACACTGCCTCCCAATTTAGTGTCATCCGCAAATTTGGAGATATTACATTTAATCCCTTCGTCCAAATCATTAATATATAATGTAAACGGCTGGGGTCCCAGCACCGAACCCTGCGGTACCCCACTGGTCACTGCCTGCCATTCTGAAAAGTACCCATTTACTCCTACGCTTTGTTTCCTGTGTGCCAACCAGTTCTCAATCCACGTCAACACATTACCCCCAATCCCATGTGCTTTAACTTTGCTCACCAATCTCTTGTGTGGGACCTTGTCGAAGGCCTTCTGAAAGTCCAAATACACCACATCTACTGGTTCCCCCCTGTCCACCCTATTGGAAACATCCTCAAAAAATTCCAGAAGATTTGTCAAGCATGATTTCCCTTTCACAAATCCATGCTGACTTGGACCTATCATGTCGCCACTTTCCAAATGGTCTGTTATGACATCTTTAATAATTGCTTCCATCATTTTACCCACGACCGATGTCAGGCTGACCGGTCTATAATTCCCTGCTTTCTCCCTCCCTCCTTTTTTAAAAAGAGCGGTTACATTGGCCACCCTCCACTCCATCGGAACTGATTCAGAGTCTAAGGAATGTTGGAAAATGATAGTCAATGCATCCACTACTTCCAAGGCCACCTCCTTAAGTACTCTGGGATGCAGACCATCAGGCCCCGGGGATTTTTCAGCCTTCAGTCCCATCAATTTCCCCAATACCTTTTCCCGACTAATAAGGATTTCCCTCAGCTCCTCCCTCTTACCAGATCCTCTGACCCCTTTTATTTCCGGCAGGTTGTGTGTGTCCTCCACAGTAAACACCGAACCAAAGTACTTGTTCAATTGATCTGCCATTTCCTTGTTCCCCATTACAACTTCCCCTGTTTCCGACTGCAGGGGACCTACGTTTGTTTTTACTAACCTCTTTCTTTTTACATATTTATAGAAGCTTTTGCAGTCCATTTTAATGTTCTCTGCAAGCTTCCTTTCATATTTTATTTTCCCTGCCCTAATCAAACCCTTCGTCCTCCTCTGCTGAGTTTTGAAGTTCTCCCAGTCCCCGGGTTTGCTGCTACTTCTGGCCAATTTGTACGCAACTTCCTTGGTTTTAATACTATCCCTGATTTCCCTTGTTAGCCATGGTTGAGCCACCTTCCCTTTTTTATTTTTGCGCCAGTCCGGGATGTACAATTGTTGTAGTTCATCCATGCGATCACTAAATGTCTGCCATTACCCTTCCACTGATAGCCCCTTAAATATCGCTTGCCAATTTAACCTCGCCAATTCACGCCTCATACCCTCAAAGTTGCCCTTATTTAAGTTCTGGACCATGGTCTCTGACTTAACTGTTTCCTTCTCCATCCTAATGTAGAACTCCACCATACTATGGTCACTCTTCCCCAGGGGGCCTCGTACCACAAGATTGCTGATGAGTCCTTCCTCATTACACAACACCCAGTCCAGGATGGCCTCCCCTCGAGTTGGTTCCTCAACATATTGGTTTAGGAAACCATCCCTTAAACACTCCAGGAAATCCTCCTCCACCGTATTGCTTCCAGTTTGAGTAGCCCAATCTATATGCATATTAAAGTCACCCATGATAACTGCCGTGCCTTTTTTGCACGCACCTCTGATTTCCTGTTTCATACCCTCCCCCACCTCACTACTGCTGTTTGGAGGTCTGTACACAACTCCCACTAACGTTTTCTGCCCTTTGGTGTTCTGCAGCTCAACCCATATTGATTCCACATCCTCCAAGCTGATGTCCTTCCTAGCTATTGCATTAATCTCCTCTTTAACCAGCAATGCTACCCCACCCCCTTTTCCTTTTATTCTATCCTTTCTGAATGTTGAATACCCCTGGATGTTCAGTTCCCAGCCTTGATTGTTCTGGAACCACGTCTCTGTAATCCCAATCACATCGTATCCGTTAACATCTATTTGCACAGTCAATTCATCCACCTTATTACGGATACTCCTTGCATTAAGACACAGAGCCTTTAGGCTTGTTTTATTAACATCCTTTGTCCTTTTAGACTTATGATTTAGTATGGCCCTTTGTGTTTCTTGCCTTTGTTTACTCGGCCTTCCCCTATTGTTTCTCACCCTTCTAACATTTGTTTCTGACTGCATATTACTTCCCCCTGTTTCGCTACATACGTTCCCATTCCCCTGCCATATTAGTTTAAATCCTCCCGAACTGCTTTAGCAAATATTCCCCTAGGACATCGGTTCCAGTCCTGCCCAAGTGCAGACCGTCCCTTTTGTACAGGTCCCACTTCCCCCAGAACTGGCTCCAATGCCTCAGGAATTTGAATCCGTCCCTCCTGCACCACTGCTCAAGCCACGTATTCAATCTCACTATCCTGTTCTCTCTATTCTGATTACCACGTGGCCCTCATCTCGACATCATCAAACCCCAGCAGCAAACAGGTGAGATTTAGGCTCTCTTAATGATCAATAACCATTCACAGGAATGTGTCAAATCAGTGCTCTGTTTTTAAAGTCAACACAGGATGTCAAGGTCTCAGAGAGGGTGCAGAGGAGATTTACTAGAATGGGATGAGGGACTTCAGTTATGTGGAGAGACTGAAGAAGCTGGGATTGTTCTCCTCAGAGCAGAGAAGGTTAAGAGGAGATATGATAGCGGTGTTCAAAATCATGAATAGTTTTGATACAGTAAAGAAGAAGAAAGTGTTTCCACTGGCAGAAGGGTCGGTAACCAGAGGACACAGATTTATGCTGATTGGCAAAATAACCAGAGGCGACAGGAGGAAACATTTTTTTTAAGCAGCAAGTTGTTGTGATCTGGAATGCGCTGCCTGAAAGGGCGGTGGAAGCAAATGCAATAGTAACATCAAAAGGCAGTTGAATAAATACGTGAAGGAAAAAAATTAAAGGGCTATGGGGAAAGGGCAGGTGAGTGGAATTAATTGCAGAGCTCTTTCAAAGAGCCGGCACAGGACTTTGGGGAGAGAGTGGAGCAGTGGGATTAGTTTGTGATTGATACAGGGCTATGGGGAGAGAGCGGGGCAGTGTGATTAGTTTGGGATTGATTCAGGGCTATGGGGTGAGAGCGGGGCAGTGGGATTAGTTTGTGATTGATACAGGGCTATGGGGTGAGAGCGGGGCAGTGGGATTAGTTTGGGATTGATACAGGGCTATGGGGTGAGAGCGGGACAGGGGGATTAGTTTGGGATTGATACAGGGCTATGGGGAGAGAGCGGGACAGGGAGATTAGTTTGTGATTGATACAGGATTATGGGGAGAGAGCGGGGCAGTGGGATTAGTTTCTTATTGATACAGGGCTATGAGGAGAGAGCGGGACAAGGAGATTAGTTTGTGATTGATACAGGACTATGGGGAGAGAGCGGGGCAGTGGGATTAGTTTGTGATTGAAACAGGACTACGGGGAGAGAGCGGGGCAGTAGGATTAGTTTGTGATTGCTACAGGGCTATGGGGAGAGAGCGGGGCAGTGGGATTAGTTTGTGATTGATACAGGACTATGGGGAGAGAGCGGGGCAGTGGGATTAGTTTGGGATTGATACAGGGCTATGGGGAGAGAGCGAGCCAGTGGGATTAGTTTGGGATTGATACAGGGCTATGGGGAGGGAGCGGGGCAGTGGGATTAGTTTGGGATTGATACAGGGCTATGGGGAGAGAGCGGGGCAGGGGGATTAGTTTGTGATTGATACACGGCTATGGGGTGAGAGCGGGGCAGTGTGATTCGTTTGAGATTGATACAGGGCTATGGGGAGAGAGCGGGGCAGTGGGATTAGTTTGTGATTGATACAGGGCTATGGGGACAAAGCGGGGCATTGGGATTAGTTTGGGATTGATACAGGGCTATGGGGAGAGAGCGGGGCAGTGGGATTAGTTTGTGATTGATACAGGGCTATGGGGTAAGAGCGGGGCAGTGGGATTAGTTTGTGATTGATACAGGGCGATGGGGAGAGAGCGGGACAGTGGGATTAGTTTGTGATTGATACAGGGCTATGGGGAGAAAGCGGGGCATTGGGATTCGTTTGGGATTGATACAGGGCAATGGGAGAGAGCGGGGCAGTGGGATTAGTTTGTGATTGATACAGGGAAATGGGGAGAGAGCGGGGCAGTGGGATTAGTTTGTGATTGATACAGGGCTATGGGGTAAGAGCGGGGCAGTGGAATTAGTTTGGGATTGATACAGGGCGATGATGAGATAGCGGTCAGTGGTTTTAGTTTAGTATTGCTGTGGCAAAGACACAGAATTAACACAGTGGGCCGAATGGTCTCCTCTGCTCTGTAAATGTCTATTGTTGTGGACTCCTCGACAGCTTTTAACACACCATTTGGTGTACTTTTCCTCTCCATATTCTTCTCTAAATGTTCACTGACAGTTTCTTCACAGCTACCCAGGTCACTGTTTTTCGTGTTAGCAGCAAATGTCGATACGTCTGCCTCCTGTACCCAAGTCCAGATTGTTGAAATAGTAAGAAGGGCAACGGTCGCAGCAGTGACGCAGGGGGCCCCATTCTTTACATCGTCCAGTCCAAAAATAAAACAATAACCAGCGCACCCTGCTTCTGTCTTTTAACCAGCTTCCTGGTTTCTAGAACGGTTTCTAGTTGATTATTAATTTTATCCCATGTAAGGTCAGCTGTGGCTCAGTGGGGAACACCCTTGCCCTGAGTTACCCTCGCTCTCCCCACTCCAGAGACTTGAGCACAAAAATCCAGGCTGACACTCCAATGCAGTACTCAAGAGTGTGCTGCACTGTCGGAGGCGCCGTCTTTCAGATGAGATGTTAAACCGAGGCCGCGTCTGTCCTCTCAGGTGGGCGTAAAAGATCCTATGGCACTATTTCGAAGAAGAGCAGGAGAGTTCTCCCCTGGGTCCTGGGCCAATACTTATACCTCAATCAACATCACTAAAACAGATTATCTGGTTATTATCACACTGCTGTTTGTGGGAGCTTGCTGTGCGCAAATTAGCTACCGCGTTTCCTACATTACAGCAGTGACTACACTTTAAAAGTACTTCATTGTTGTAAAGCGCTTTGGGACGTCCTGAGGTCGTGAAAGGCGCTGTAGAAATGCAAGACTTTCTTTTTTGTTTCTCTAGGAGCTCACCCACTACCAATGTTAGGCCGACTGGTCTGTAGTTATCTCATTTATAACTTTCACTCTGATTAAACAGCGTTGTTATATTGGCAACTGCAGGCATGTGGCACAACTTCCATATCCAAGGCTTCCATAGAATTTCACAGCACAGACACAGGCCACTCGGCCAAACTGCTTCATGCCGGCGTTTATGCTCCACACGAGCCTCCTCCCACCCTACTTCATCTCACACTATCAACATATCCTTCTATTCCTTTCTCCCTCATGTACTTACCTAGCTTCCCCTCAAATGCCATTCACATCAATCACTCCTTGTGGTAGCATCTTCCACATTCTCACCACTCTCTGGGTAAAGACCTTTCTCCTGATTTCACTATTGGATTTATTAGTGACTATCTCATATTTATGGCCCCCAGTTTTGGTCTTCCCCCCACAACTGGAAATATCTTCTCTATGTCTACCCTATCGAACCCCTTCATAATTTTAAAGACCTCAATCAGGTCACCGCTCAGTCTCATTTCTAAAGAAAAGAACCCCAGCCTGTTTAATCTTTCTTGATAGTTGTAACCTCTCAGTTCTGGTACAAATCTTTTTTGCCACTTCTCCAGTGCCTCGATATCCTTTGTGTAATATGGGGACCAGAACTGTGCACAGGATGTTTGGATCATTGTCCTCAAAGCCTCTGTTATCTCCTCTCTGGCTTCCCTCAGTATTCGAGGGCCTGGGGCCTTTTGCACTTCAATGCAAAGAGGAAGGAGATCTTAATGAGAAAGGAGCCGTGGCCTGGGAGAGCCGCAGGTGATGATGGGATGGCGAGGTATGCGAGAGGGTGAGGTGTTCAGAGGATTAAGGGGTCTTCAGGGAGCTGGTAATATCTGGACAGAAATGAGCCCTCAGCACATCACAGATATTAAACATGGGAATGGCATTTCAGACTAGTGGAGAGCAGAGGCTCCGGGGCAGCAGGTTAAATGATTGCTTAATTTCTACTAAACTGACAATGTAAACCATCTCTGACTTTACAGGCTGTTGTGGCAGCGACAGGGAAAATACATCTCACACGCACGGAATTGTCCTTGAGTGAGGTCCTGCTAAACATCCGAACCCTCGGACGGAGAAAGGAGGCTGTGATGTTGAGAGTGAGCGTTGACTGGCCGCTGCTTCTCTGTGCCCTCGCCTGCAATGTGTTGGTGCCCACGGTCCACGGGTACAGTTTCACTAAATGCATCCAGGATGCCAAACACAATGGTACCTTTCAGTGCGTCCACCGCTCCCTGACACAGGTCTCCAGTGCCGTGTCCGACCTCCCAGCCAGCACCGTGCACTTGAACATCTCCAACAACTGGATCACCAAAATGCGAGAGGGCAGCTTCCCCAACCTGCCCAAGCTGCTCACCCTGCGGCTGGATTACAATCGGATTGAGAGTGTTTGCTGCGGTGTGTTCAGTAATCTCACCAGCCTGCTGAACCTCAACCTGTCCTACAACAGTATCTCTGGTCTGGCACCTTGGGACTTCCTAGATCTTGGAAAGTGAGGTCACCTCCTGCTCCATCACAACCGCTTGGCCACAGTTGATCCCAACGGCTTCGCTGCGTTGGACAATCTTCAAACACTTGTCTTAAACTCCAATAAACTCCAGAATTTCTCCCATCTGGTCAGCGCCGTCTCTGCGTTCAGTAATCTGATGCTCCTGGATCTGGGCAACAATCAACTGGCCTCCCTGCAACATCGCACCACCCTCCCGCCCTCTCTCCAGACCCTCTACCTCTGTAACAACTCTCTCACAACCTTTGATTGCCAACGGAATTTCCTCAACAACATTCTCTGGTTGGATCTGTCCAATAACAAACTCTCCGATGCTTTGGAATTTTCTAAAGTTGACCTGAGGAACATCTCGTGTTTGATCATCAAGAACAACCCCTTAAATGTCACCGAGTTTCTCAAATCTGCAAACCTGGATCTACAGAAGGTTCAATACTCTGGGTTAAGCCTGCACAGTCAGAGTCAGTTGTCCAACCTGTGCCACTATCTGGGTCACAGGACTATGATGCGTATGGTCCTGCAGAACAATCTGATCTCAGTCCGCATTGCCCATGCCCTATCCCAGTGCCCACCCATCACCAGCTGGGATTTATCACACAATCTCCTCACATCTGTGGCCTGCTCTGAATTTGCATCGAAAAGAAAGCAAGTTGTTTCTTTCATTATCGAGCACAACAGAATCAAGGATTTACCTTCCTGTTGCAAGGACGGGAAGGCAGTCACGGTGTTTCCCAAGCTGTCGCTACTAACCTTTCGCTGCAACAGGATTTTCACCATTTATAGTCACGCCTTCTCTTATGCCCCCCATCTCCGGACCCTAATGCTGAACATTAACAACATTGCTATCATCAACAAGGCAGCCTTTTCAAATCTCAGCAACCTGCAGGAGCTCCGACTCGACAACAACCTTATAACTGACATCTATGAAGATACATTCAGTGACCTTGGGAGATGATGGAATGGGCGAGGTATGCGAGAGGGTGAGGTGTTCAGAGGAGTAAGGGGTCTTCAGGGAACTGGTAATATCTGGACAGAAATGAGCCCTCAGCACATCACATATATTAAACATGGGAATGGCATTTCAGAGTAGTGGAGAGCAGAGGCTCCGGTACAGCAGGTTAAATGATTTGCTTAATTTCTACTAAACTATCTTTACAGGCTGTTGCGGCAGTGACTGAGAAAATACATCTCACACCCACGGAATTGTTCTTGAGTGAGGTCCTGCTAAACATCTGAACCCTCGGACGGAGAAAGGAGACTGTGATGTTGAGAGTGAGTGTTGACTGGACGCTGCTTCTCTGTGCCCTCGCCTGCAATGTGTTGGTGCCCACGGTCCCCGGGTACAGTTTCACTAAATGCATCCAGGATACCAACCGCAATGGTACCTTTCAGTACGTCCACCGCTTCCTGACACAGGTCTCCAGTGCCGTGTCCGAACTCCCAGCCAGCACCGTGCACTTGAACATCTCCAACAACTGGCTCACCCAAATACGAGAGGGCAGCTTCCGCAACCTGCCCAAGCTGCTCAACCTGCGGCTGGATTAAAATCGGATTGAGAGTGTTTGCTGCGGTGTGTTCAGTAATCTCACCAGCCTGCTGACCCTCAACCTGTTCTACAACTGTATCTCTGGTCTGGCACCTTGGAACTTCCTAGATCTTGGAAAGTTAGGTCACCTCCTGCTCCATCACAACCGCTTGGTCACAGTTGAACCCAACGCCTTCGCTGCGTTGGACAATCTTCAAACATTTGTCTTAAACTCCAATAAACTCCAGAATTTCTCCCATCTGGTCAGCGCCGTCTCTGGGCTCAGTAATCTGATGCTCCTGGATCTGGGCAACAATCAACTGGCCTCCCTGCAACATCGCACCTCCCTCCCGCCCTCTCTCCAGTCCCTCTACCTCTCTAACAACTCTCTCACAAGTTTTGATTGCCAACGGAACTTCATCAACAACATTCTCTGTTTGGATCTGTCCAATAACAAACTCTCCGATGACTTGAGATTTTCTAAAGTAGACATGAGGAACATCTCGTGTTTGATCATCAAGAACAACCCCTTAAATGTCACCGAGTTTCTCAAATCTGCAAACCTGGATCTACAGAAGGTTCAATACTCTGGGTTAAGGCTGCACAGTCAGAGTCAGTTGTCCAACCTGTGCCACTATCTGGGTCACAGGACTATGATGCGTCTGGTCCTGCAGAACAATCAGATCTCAATCCGCATTGCCCATGCCCTATCCCAGTGCCCACCCATCACCAGCTGGGATTTATCACACGATCTCCTCACATCTGTGGCCTGCTTTGAATTTGCATCGAAAAGAAAGCAAGTTGTTTCTTTCATTATCGAGCACAACAGAATCGAGGATTTACCTTCCTGTTACAAGGACGGGAAGGCAGTCACGGTGTTTCTCAAGCTGTCGCTCCTAACCTTTCGCTACAACAGGATTTTCACCATTTCTAGTCACGCCTTCTCTTATGCCCCCCATCTCCGGACCCTAATGCTGAACATTAACAACATTGCTGTCATCAACAAGGCAGCCATTTCTAATCTCACCAACCTGCAGGAGCTCTGACTCGACAACAACCTTATAACTGACATCTATGAAGATACCTTCAGTGACCTTGGGAGTCTCAGGAATCTCAGAAACAACAGGATCTCAATTGTTTTCAGCAAGGTGTTTGCAAATCTCAATAACCTGGACACCTTGGACCTGGGAGGGAACAAAATTCGAAGCCTCGCCAGCCAGTCTTTCTGTGGATTACACAACCTGTCCAAGCTTTATCTCGATAGGAACTGTATAACCCGTATCAGCAGGGAGATCTTCGGCATCATCCCATCATTAGGAGTGTTGGACTTGAACAGTAACCGGATCAGATACAACACTGGCCTGATTGCAGCATCTCCCTTTGTTAACCTCACAAAGCTTTACATTCTCAAACTAGAAGCCCAGCAACCCTACGGCATCAACATTATTCCTCCAAAGTTTTTCAACGGCCTCATCTCTTTAAGAGACTTGTATATAGGAGAGAATAAAATGTCGCTGTCCAAAGACGGATTTGAAGATCTGATCAATTTGAGAACCCTCTCCATGCCCGATGCTTGCAACGGGATCCACAGTCTGAATCCAGGGATCTTCAAGAACCTCCAGAGTCTAGAGAGATTCAACCTTGAAAATGTCGGCCTCCAATCGATGTCTCTTCACATCTTTGGAAACCTTTCCAACCTCAGGACATTGTTCTTGGGGAAAAACGCCATTCAGATCGTCAATAGCACGGTTCTGGAACACCTGCCCTCCCTGACCTACCTGGATCTACGGAAGAACCCGTTCCCCTGCACCTGTGACATCTGTTGGTTCCAAAGCTGGTCCCTGTCCAACCCCAGGGTGCAGGTTATCTATTTTTACAACCACACCTGTGCAGATCGGCCAAGCAAGCAAATACTTGTACAAGTTCGATGCTCGCGTTTGTTACTTGGACATTGGGCAGATCATGTTCCATATAACTGTGCCGGTCTTGATCTTGTGCATGTTCATCCTTATAATCTACAGCAAAGTGTACTGGCACATCAAGTATGGGTTTTATATTTTCCGATCGTGGTTGAATGACCACAGGGGGAGAGGAGAGAGTCAGCAGTCCTACAGATACGATGCATTTATCTCCTATAATTCTCAGGACGAAGACTGGGTTCTGCAAGAGTCGGTGCCAAACCTGGAAACGAAAGGACCTCAATGCTTCAAACTCTGCCTCGACCACAGAGATTTTGAGCTGGGCAAATATATCATCGACAACATCGTGGACAGCATTTACCAGAGCAGGGAGACCATCTGTGTGATGAGCCACAACTACCTGTACAGCGAGTGGTGCTCCATGGAACTGCAGCTAGCGAGCTATCGGCACTTCCACGAGCTGAAAGATATCATCATCCTAATCTTCTTGGAGAAGATTCCAGAAGCTGAACTCTCAACCTAGCACAAGATGAGAAAGGTCATGAAAAAGAAGACCCACATCCAGTGGCCATCAGACATAGAAGCTCAAAAATTGTTTTGGGTCAAAGTGAGAGAAGCGATTAAAGGCTCCAGCTGGGCCAAGGAGGGGAATCCCGCTGCTGAAAGTTAAGCTTCAAGGCCTAGAAATCCGCAGCCTTACCGCAGGCCCTTGAGGCCCGATTCGGGGAAACATGGTAGCCGCCGCACTTCCCACGGCGTTTTGGAGCGCGCCGCTCAACTTACAGGCCTGTGTTAATTGTGAACGGTTCCCCCAGTGGCTGCAGAAGGGCTGGTGGAAAGCTGCTTACTTTCAGTGGGCGAGATTGCAAATGGCCTTGCAGGACGACCTCGAGCATCTCTGGCCCTCGAAGGCCCGGCTGTAGACTGCACCACCTCGGCATGGGCGGCAGCAGTCTGGGCTGGCTGACAGGCAGCGTCAAGTGCAATGGTGGATTGGCAGTGATGCGAGTAGGAATGCTTTCATTTTCAGAGATGGCAGCAGATTCCTGCCCCGCAGACCCACTGCCACTCCCCCGGGGCGGCGCCTCAGCATTCCTAGCAATCTGTTGGAGGCCAGATTGCTGGGCTGCTGCGACACCCTGCAGGCCCCGTACAGATAGTTTCTGCTGCTTGGATACAAAAATATGGGCCCTGAAAATGCACACTCCCTCACGGTGTATTATCAGAGTCCGTCGTAGTAATACGTTTGAAAGGCCCCGCAACTTCTGGGTTTCTGCTGTTCGATATCCGGAACTTGCGATCTATCAAGGTACGCCGAGACAGATCATCCGAATCGAATGGAAGCTCAGTATTACTGGCGCAGAGTTGGGCTACTTGCCCACGAAACTCTTACGGCTTGTAAAAGCAGGAGTAGGGCCTGCATTCATCAGCATAACGGTAGATATGAGCCTTAAATTAAACAATTAAGAAACAAAAATTATGCACATACACTTTAAATGAGTTCCCGGATTAAGATGTTTAAAATTATTTATCAAAAATAGAATTTTATTGAAGTTGGTGCAATGAAGAGAGTTATGCATAAAATTGAAATTCAGTAACTTTATAATCATTAGAATTCTCTAATTTGTATCATTATTTAGGGATTCCATTGCATATTATTAGGGGAGTCCCTTCGTTAATGATTGCAATGGAATCCACCTTTCCCATAGGAGGACCGGGGCCACGTGATCCAAGGTTGGCTTCCGAACCGCCTGCGTTCCTGGGATCCGTGGGCCTTTCCGCAGCCGTATGGCTGGGGACCCGGTACCGCAACTCAAGCAGCCTGGGCTCATGGATGCAGGTTTGGATTAGTTTCGCTGGTCGGAGGCGTATTCCGGAGGTAGGCCACCAACCGCAATTTCTAGCCAAATGAAATGAAAGGTCTTTTTGGATGAAAGCTTTGGGCAATGAAGGTAGAACCAGGTGGCTGAGAAATTAAGGCGATGGCCTGCTAATCCATTCGGCTGACAATTAGTCTGAAAATCTTGCAGTCTCCAGGTTCGGCAGCCGTTTCTCTCCCTAGTTGGTAAAATTCTTCCACTTTGACAAACTAGTATTTTACTCAGCGCCAATGGAGAGAAGATCGAATAGAGAGCTCGGCTTGGCCTTAGATTATCCCCTTCCTTGCTGTATCATTCTATGATTCATGGAGATAATTCAGTCCTGCATTCTGTAGCGCATGAAGGACGTGAGAAGCGGGCATGTGAATTGATTCCACGAATGCAAACAGTTAAAGATTCTGTATTGGCCGGGAATCGAAATTGCGTTGCAGGCGTGACTATGTCTGTTTAAAAGGGATGTGCTGTCTGTCCCGGATCATTCTGTGTCTGTTTAGAAGGGATATGCTGTCAGGCCCGGATCATTCTGTATCTGTTTAAAAGAGATGTGCTGTCAGTCCCGGAACAATCTGTGTCTGTTTAAAAGGGATGTGCTGTCAGTCCCGGATCATTCTGTGTCTGTTTAAAAGGGATGTGCTGTCAGTCCCGGATCATTCTGTGTCTGTTTAAAAGGGATGTGCTGTCAGTCCCGGCTCATTCTATGTCTGTTTAAAAGGGATGTGCTGTCTGTCCCGGATCATTCTATGTCTGTTTAAAAGGGATGTGCTGTCAGTCCTGGATCATTCTGGCGCGTAATTTCTGATAGCAGGCTTACTGCGTTCGGATGACTTCTATCGGAAAAAAATCTACGTACTTACATGTGCTGTCAATCCTGCATTATTCGCTATCCCTTCGAATGGGATGTTACATAGTGGGGCGAATTCGCTATCGACCATCTTGGGGCGCTAACGTCGCCTATGCGCTAACTAAAGCGCCGGCGCCGGCGAGCATGAAATTGAGTTTTAGCGCCGCAAGATGGCTGTGGAGTGCTAAATCAAGCGTTAAACACTTCGCATCGAGCGCTAACGTCGGAGAGCGGGGCTCTACCTTCAGAGCGCTAATCAAGTTCCGGCGCTGTCAATTAGAAAGTCGTCAGACAGATTGTCGCCTTCCAGTTCTTAAAGGGGATGTTTAATGATGCTGCACAGCCTCATTCTGAACATTGCTGCTTGAGAACTGGACCTGCAAGGAGCTGTAAGCCTTCATTGAGAGAAGTCATGGATTATCAGAGCCCCAGAGAGAGAGAGATCGCTGTTGCAGCGACCACGCTTTGGAGCCTCCAACATTGCACTCAGATCTGCTCACACCATCGAGCCTATCCTTGGCAGTTTGCGAAGGATGGACATAAGACCATAAGAACATAAGAAATAGGAGCAGGAGTAGACCAATCGGCCCCTCGAGCCTGCTCCGCCATTCAATGAGATCATGGCTGATCTGATCCAACCTCAACTCTAAAGAACACAAGAAGTAGGAGCAGGACCAGGCCACTCGGCCCCTGGGCCCGCTCCGCCACCCACAGGGCCTTGACCGATCCGAACTCAAACTCATGTCCAATTTCCAGCCCGCTCCCCGGAACCCCTGATTCCCTTTACTTCTAGGACGTTTCGGAAAAAGGCCATGGGACGCAGACCTCATGCTGCGTGTCTTGGGTGAGGAGGCAGCAGATTGCTCCAGATGCTGAGGTACTGCCCAGGCGCAGGTGGGGGCGGGGGGTGGGGGTCAGTGTGTCGGTCGAGCAGGAAGGTGCTGTCCTCTCTCAGGGTGACAACATTCCTGCTGCCACTCTGCCATTGCACTTGCCACAGCCTGTAACCCATCCATCCCGGACTGCTGCCGCCCATGCTGAGGTGCTGCAGGCTGCAGCCGAGACTTCCAGGCCCAGAGCTGGTTGAGGGCGTCCTGCAGGGCCATCTGCAGTCTCTGGCTCCCACACTCAGCAGCCTTCCACCAGTCTTGCTGCAGCCACTGGCGCCACATTATGGAGGAGCAGCAGGGTTGGGAGGGGTGAGTTCAAAAGGGGAGGGAAATCATTGAAGAAGGGGAGTAAAGAATAATTTAGTCGCAAATGGTGATAGTGTGTTTTAAAAAAATAATGTGTTTTTAAATATATTGTTGTGCTTGTGAACAAATAGTTATGCTTGTAAATAAATATCTGTGTTTGGTGAAAAATACTTCAGTTTGATAATAAAGTGTTGTGTTTGTTGATAAATGGCTGTATTATATATTAATAGCAGTGTTTCATGAGAGAGAGTAGTGTGCGATAATAAATTGTTAATTTGACGTTGCACATTTTGTGGTGCTTCTCATTTGCCCTTTGCCCAGTGAAAGGTGCTGCGAGCTGGATGTAATGATGTGGATGTGCTGCGCAAACGCCATGTGCTATATCATTGATCGCAAGCGCTGTCTAATGAGGCGCTCGCGCACGGCCCTTACAGAAGCAAGATTGAGTGCTTCCCTCCTACGTTGCTGCTCCTCCTCTTCATCGGCATCCTCCGCCTCCCCCTTTCCCTCATCCTCCTCCTGAGGTGAACCTCCAATACCTGGCAATGGCTGGACGCTCAGAATGGCCGGTCTGAGCAGCAGGCAACACACAATGATGAAAAGAGAGACTCGATCAGTGGAGTACTGCAGGGCTCCTCCAGAGCGATCAGGACAGCGGAACCGTTGCAAATTCACTTGCGCTGTCCCCGGCAATCGATTTGAGCGGCAGCTCGACTGACAAGATAGATATGGCTTGCGGCGCAGGAACCAGCATCAGGTGTGGTTAGAGCTCTCAGCGGCATTTTATCGCCATCTCGGGGCGCTAAGTGTGGCGCTAAACACATAAACCTCCCTCCCATTATCTTGCAAATAAACCGTTAAACAAAAACTGAATTTATGCAAAAATTATTTCCATAGAGTATTCTGAAGTAACCTAGAGTTAGTGAGCTGTATAAACAATAATTGGATTGGTCTGTCCTACCCCAAATTCACTGGAAAATAGCTCCGGTTTAAAATAGAAATCATGACGTAAATAAGAATCCGATTGCCACTTTGGGCTGAAACTGATCGGAGCCTGCGCTATGTTATTTCCAACATGTTCCACCACCGATTGAACCGAGGAGGCCCATCACATTTCAACGTTGAATTATTTTATAGGCTCCAGAGGAGCAGGAGTGTTACTCCAGTCCAGGAATATAATCCAGACCGCTGCCCCCGCAGGATCCCGCTCTCCCTCTGCAATCACAATTCCTCTCTCCAATAATTTGACTTGCTACCGACCACTGCGGCCTGATCCTGAAGACTGAATCTGATGAGCTGCATTGGTACGCCTAATTGACGCCAAATGTTAATGAGAATGGGGCCTGAAAATTGCGCGAGGCTCTTCGCAGCTGGAATGGTCGGCTGGTTAGTCTGCTCCACCAGTCGGCCGGCCAACAGTCAATATCTATTCCAGTCAGTTCAAAACATTCCCATTTTTAACCTAACCTGCCACGTTGTTGCTGGGCAGGTAAGGTTAACATCGGGGCAATGTTGCAAAAGCAAGGCTTGAAAATGTTTCGAGCCACATTTACTTCATCATCACGTCTCAGCTCCGTAACTTCTGTCAGTGATAAGGATACCAGCAGCAATCTTACAGGAGCAGAACTGCCTCTGGGCACTTTCCCAACAAGGTGTGACATCTCACTGAATAGATGCTCTATTTGGTAGATTTTCAGCTTCAGTTTGTGCCGTAAACTGGTGGAGCAGAAATGAAAATCGAGCAAGTTTTATAATGGGCGGTTGAACCACTCTACCAGTTTAGATCACAGCGATGGTGACAATATCCCTCCATGAGATTGGGAACGGATGCAGTTTGAGATATGGCCCAACATGTGGCCTTTCAAGATTGATGCCAGGGTGTAGGTCAGTAAAGCTGCGGCCGCCTCGCATAAATAGGTTGGTAGCGGCTTGAAAGTTATGTCAGGCCTCTAACCGCCCTGTATTCCTGGCACTCCGGCTGCTGCCATCTAGGGTAGGGTCTGAGAAGAGCGGCCAGAACCATGACCACCTGTTTCCTGTCAGGTGACAAGTAATGCACAACTCGGAGTATTGTGACCCATGAGAGTAATCGGCACAGAATGGTCTTAAACGGAGTGCACTTAAACAGAGTGCTAAAGTTTGGAATTTAGAGAGAGTGGAAGTCTCTGGTAAGTATTTGGTGAGTACTGGCTGTAAAAAGTGAAATTTTGAATTTAACCTAGAACTTTAGACACTGCAGTAAACAGAAACTGCCTGTCAGTGGCAGTGAGCTTTCAGTCAGCTGTAAGTGTTTGTCTTGAATTGGTGCTAGTTACTGTGAGCAAGCAGCTGAGTCAGCTCTGGTAAATTGGGTGTGGCTCAAAGGTGTATAAAAGTAAACAGGATCTGCTGGCGCACAGAGTGGCCTGCACAGAGTGGTCTTAAATGGAGTGCACTTAAACAGAGTGTTAAAGTTGGGAATTAGGAGAAAGTGATAATTCAGATTAGATGGGAACCAGGCCTACATTACTGGTAGTGGTATGTGTAATACCTAAATATATAATTGAATGTACCGATAACTTAAACTATAACTTCTCACACCACTCCTTGAACCACTCATTTAACTCTCTGATCTGCTTATCCCTATTCCAATTTGCGCGTGGCTCAGGTCACAATCCAGAGATTATTATCTTTGAGGTTCTGTGTTTTAACTTGGGCCCTAGATCCTCAAACTCTGTCAGCAGAGCCTAATTCCTAGTTCTACCTATGTTTTTGGTTCCTACGTGGAACACGACAACAGTATCTTCCCCCTTCAACTCCAAATACTTCTCCAGCCTCGAGGATACATCCTTAACCCTGGCGCCGGGCAGGCAACGCAACCATCGTAACTGCTAGTTGCAACTGCATAGAACAGTATTTATCACCCTGACTGTACTGTTCCCTAGCACTGCAACAGTCCTGTTCACTGATCCACTTGAATGGCCTCGTATATCAAGGTGCCGTGATCAGTTTGCTCCTGCAGCCTGCAGACTTTGCCCTCCTCTACACAGGCAGCAAGAACCTGGTACCTGTTGGATAAGGGCAAAGGCAGAAACAAATCCAGCAATGCACCTCTGGTAACCTTCACTGTCTGAGTGGCAGTACCTCCCTTCTGTCCCTGACAACTATGTTCTTAAATGAGACTCTACATCCACCTCTATCGGCACATGTTCACACACACAGCTTAACATCGGGATCGTAGCAAAACAATTTGCAATTTACCTTCGGTTTAAATTTCAAAGAAATATAAAATTATTTTGTTTTCCCAATCCTCTAATGAAAATATCACATTACACACAAATCCTTGGAGCAAAAGCGGTTCATTAAATCTGTTTGTTTGATGGAATGTAACCTGATCACTCTCCCGAGATGGCTGTGTCCGTGGAGGTTTCTATATGATATATCTAAGGGCTCCTCTGAATCAGCCTTTACATTCACAGTCAGAGCTCTGTGCCTGGCAGAACAGACATTGGTTCTTCACGTAAGAAATGGGATACCCAGTAATTTTCCAGATAGGGCTCATTTACTACCCGGTTCTTGCAGCACTCGGTATTCCTGGTAAGACAGTAAAACGAGACAGTAAAAGCTGAATATGAATGTGTGACTGTTCAGGTTATCCGTTCCCTGTTTGTTGTTATCAGTTAATTATTTGATTGTATTGTTTTCTTGGTGTGATTTCTTAATTGAAATGATAACTTTTTTTAATTTTCTACAACGACAAGGTTGAGACAATGATCCCTTTACTGTTTTCAGCAGAAACTCCTCCCTAGATTTGAATCTGACTTCCGGACAGACATTAATTAGCAACTCTTTTAATGTCTTGATGTTGTTAAGTGAGATTCACTTGTAATGTGGGGATTTTAATAATTATTGCTTCATAACATTATTTCATGTTTATAATGGGTTACACTGTGGAAGTCTCGCATGTTTTCTTGGCCGTCAGTCCAGCTCCGACTGTGTTTGTGGCTCCTTGAAATTGAAGCGACAATCCGGTGATTTCTGATAGCGGCGTGCAATCCACCCCGCCAGATATTCCTTTCTGCGCTTTGCCCAGGGGACAATTAACACACAGGCGGTAAGAAGAAAACTTACCCCGTTATTAACCAGACAGGAATAAGAACATTAGATAAGAAGTTAAGAAATAGAAGCAGGAGTAGGACATTCGGCCCCGCGAGCCTGCTCCGCCATTCGGTAAGATTCTGGCTGATCTTCGAACTCAACTGCACTTTCCCGACCTATCCCAATATCCTTTGTTTCCCTTAGTGTCCAAAAATCTATCGATTTCTGTCTTAAATATAATCAACGACTGAGCATCCAATGCTCTCTGGGTAGAGAATTCCACAGATTCACAACCCTTTGAGTGAAGAAATTCCTAACATCTCAGTCCTAAATGGCCAACATCTTATTCTGAGACTGTGACGCTCAGCTCTGGACTCCGCAGCTAGGGGAAACATCTTCCCAGCACCTACCCTTTCAAGCCCTGTAAGAATTTTGCAATGTTTCAATGAGATCACCTCTCATTCTTCTAAACTCTTGAGAATATAGGCCTAGTCTACTCAATTTCTCCTCTTCGGGCAATCCCGTCATCCCAGGAATCAGTCTGGAAAACCTACGTTGCACTCTCTCTAAGGCAAGTATATCCATCTTAGGGTAAGTAGACCAAATTAGTACATCGCACTCCGGGCGTGGTATCGGGAAAGCCTCATATAATTGCAGTAAGACATCTTTGCTCTTATATTGCAATCCTTTATTAATAAATGCTAAGATGCAATTTGATTTACTAATTACTTGCTTTACGTGCCTCACAACATAATTTCCCACCGAACTTTGAATTGTCAGCAAACTTGGATATATTACAGTCGGTCCCCTCATCTAAGTCATTGAAATATATCGTAAATAGCTGAGGCCCAAGCACTGGTCCTTGCCGTACCCCACTAGTTACAGCCAGACAACCCGAAAATTATCCGTTTATTCCTACTCTCTCTTTTCTGTCCGTTAACCAATCCTCAATCCATGCAACAATATTATCCCTAATCCCACTAGCCCTAATGTTCTGCGGCACCTGATCGAATGTTTTTTTGAAAATCCAAATACATTACATCTACTCGTTCCGCCTTACCTACCCTGCCAGTTACACCCTCAAAAACCCTAACAGATTTGTCCAACACGATTTCCCTTTCAAAATTCTGCCTTGACTCTGCCCAATCACAATATGAATTTTAACTGCCCTGTTACCACATCCCTAATAATAGATTCAAGCATTTTCCTTGTTTCCAACTATCACTTTTACGGAAAAGTTCGATATATTTGACTAAATGAATAACTTATTGGCGGAAACTTTCAGGTGTCATTGAAACCAATGGTCTCTTGCAGATAAACTGCAGGTCTATGGAAAGCGAAATGGGGTAGATTTTGACTTTGGTGCAAAAGGGGCGGTGTCGGAGCGGCCGCCCAATAATCGTAGCGCCTGATAGTCAGCTTCAGTGCAGTCAATGGATCTGATTATCAGGCGCTGCATATAATACGCGGCCGATCCGATACCGCCCAATGTGCTCAACCGCCCGAGACGATTTTCTACCCAACATGTGTCGCAACGGGGAAGAGTGCGCACTCCATTCTGTATAGACCATAACCCAACAATGTGAGAGAGTGATCTTCATGCTGTAAAGATCATAACCCAATAATGTGAGAGAGTGATCTCAATGCTGTACAGACAATAACCCAACAATGTGAGAGAGTGATCTCCATGCTGGACAGACCATAACCCAACAGAGCAGAGCTGATTCGCAGGTATTTTGATTTGCAGGCCCTCGTACGAAATAAAGGGGCCCCTGTGTTTTCAGTCACCTGCATTCTCCAGAAATACCGCGTTAATATTTTACCTCACCACCATTTTCTGTATCTGATCTCAACCACGTTTTCATTCATCCCTTACCTCCAGTTTCAATATTTGCCACAAATTTCCCTGCCCGGCAATAAACAGGTTTTAAATTAACAATTATATTTAATTCGGATCTAGAAAACTGATATTTCAACACTTTCTTAATGGAGTTCAGCTGGTTCGTTTACAAAATAAAATATTTTGGGACATTCTGGAGGTATATTTGATGTGTCCTGTTTCTTACAGTGAACTTGGTGGCGATTGTGATCCTGTCCCGAGGAAAGTGCGGTCTCTCCAAGTGCATCACTCGCTACCTGGTGGCCATGGCAGCGGCGGATCTAATGGTGGTTATCATCGATGTGATATCACATCGGATTAATAGCATGCATTTGTCCATCAGTTTCCTCTCTCTGACTCCGGTCTGCACTGTGAATCTTGTCGCCTACATTGTCACTGTAGACTGTTCCGTTTGGTTTACTGTCGCCTTCACATTTGATCGCTTTTTAGCAATTTGCTGTCAGAAGCTGCAATCAAAGTATTGCACTGAGAAAACAGCGACCGTGGTTATCGCCACCGTGTGTGTGGTAAGTTGTGTGAGGAGTGTTCCCTTTTACTATATAGTGGAACCTTCCTATATCATTGACAACGTGCCCTGGCTTTGTGTTCCGACAGCTGATTATGCGATTTCCCCCTTGTGAAAGGCATTCGAGTGGATCGACAGCCTCATCACCCCTTTATTACTAATCGGTTTAATGCTGTTGTTCAATGCTCTGACCGTCAGACATATTGGCCCAAAAATTAGTCTTAGTACGCGAGAGTACGCACTGTGTACTCTCGCGTATTCTGTCTCCAATTGCCGGTTTTCTGCATGCACTGCGCATGCGCTGAAAACCGGCACTTGGTGAACTCAAAAGGGGGCGGTTCCTAGGTGAACCGCGTGCGCGCTACAGGCTGCGCGCACGCAATGCACTTAGTGCTTTGAGCGCGCAGGTAAGCATGGAAGATTTTGCACAAAAAGAAAGGAGGCGTAAGACCCTCTTTTAACAAGGTAAGTAGTTAATTAAGTATTATTTTAAATTTTTTTCAGCAGGTTTATCTTTTTTAGAGACTTTAAAGAAAGGTAAGTTTATTTTTATAACTTTTAAAAAGATTTAAAATTTTTCAAAAATTTAATTTTTTGTTTAAAGTGGTTAATTTATTTAACTATACTTATTTTATTAATGTGATGGGTATTTTTTAAATTTAATTGAGGTTTAGCTGTTCTTTTGGGGTGGTATAGATTCATAGCTTTGACAGCCCTTGCTGTCAAAACTATGAATGAAGATGGTGTGCTGCCATTGGCTCTAACTGAATCACGTGATCCCACAGCTCGCACGAATTAACTGCGTCTGTGGGATACGCACACACTGCACAGCTGCAGCCTTGAAACTAAAGTTCGTGTGAGCTCAGAAGGAAAAGGCAGGCGCGCAGTGAGATTACGCGGGGAAGCCTTACCCCCGCAGGAAGGCTCCGTCTTTAATTTCTGGGCCATTATAGCGGCAAATCGAGTCCGCAGGGGACTCCAGAGCAACAGGGAGAATCAGAATGATGCGGAGATGAAGAATCGGAGAAAATCCATGATCTTGCTTTTCAGTATTTCTGCCAATTTCATACTGTTGTGGATGACGTATGTTGTGCATTCGGTGAACTGGCCAGTGGTCAACGTTTTTTACACAGACAAATATATCAGTAATACGATATATATCACTCAGGAAGTTGGGTTTATGCTGCGTCTGCTCAGTTCCTGCACACACACTTGTATCTATGGACTGACACAGAGGAAATTCAGAGAGGAGCTGAAGAAAGGGGTGAAATATTTGTTTACACTAAATGGGAAATTATAAGAAAGAAAGAACTTGCATTTCTATCGCGCCTTTCACCAGCTCAGGACGTCCGAAAGCGCTTTACAGCCAATGAAGTACGTTTTGAAATGTAGTCACTGTTGTAATGTAGGAAACACGGCAACCAACCTGCGCACAGCAAGCTCCCAAAGACAGCACTATGATAATGACCAGAAAATCTGCTTTATAGTGATATTGTTTGAAGGATAAATAGTAGCCCGGACACCGGGAAGAACTCCCCTGCTCTTCTTCGAAATCGTGGCAGTGAAATCTTTGTCGTCCATCTGAGAGGGCAGAACTGGCCTCGGTTTAATGTCTCATCTGAAATACGGCACCTCCGACAGTGCCGCACTCCGTACTATCCTGGAGTGTCAGCATAGATTTTTCTGCTCAAGTCTCTTGGAATGGGATTGTAAACCCACAGCATTCTGACTCGAGATGCGAGAGTGTTGCCCACTGAGCACCAGCTAAGCAGTGACTGACATCGACCCGGAGCAGCGTTTACAGCTTCACACATCACTCTGTGGGCAGGTGAAGTGGAAATAGGAGATTCATTATCTTCATCCAGATTTTTTATAATTGTGTCTAATGGCCGCAATATTAAACATGAATTTAACTAACATCTCAACTTCTGTTCCTGGCCCCCATATTGGTTGATATTTCGCACATGTCCCTCTTCTCAGTTTCTGCCCCCTTCTTTCAAAACCGCTATTGTTACCCCTTCCTTAAAACCCACCCTCAGTCCCTCTGTCCATACAAACTGCAGCCCCATCTCCAAACTCCCTTTTATCTCCTGAGCCCTTCAACATGTTGCTGCCTCCCAGCGGTGCGCATGCTTCCGACAATTCCTTATTTCAATCTCTTTAATCAGGATCCTATCCCTGCCCCGGTAGTGAAACGGTGCTGACAAAAGTAAAGATTCACACAATCTATCACTGTTACCGTGGTGCACAATCCCTCCTCGGCCTCCTCAGTCTCTCTGCAGCCTTTGAAACGATTGACCACAACATCCTCCTTCGATTCCTCTGCTCCGCTGTCCAGCTCAGTGCCACTGTCCTCGGTGGTACAACTCCTACCTGTCCAATAGTAGCCTCACTGTTTTCCTTGGAGTCTCCAAGGAACTCCCTTGCCCTCTGCCTCTTCTTTCTCATCTACATACTGCCCTTTGAAGATATCAGAACATATGGGGTCAGCTTGCACATGTACACTGACGACTCCAATCTCTCCCTCTCTACCACCACTCTCAACCCTTACACTGCCGCTGTGTTTTCCGACTGCTTGACTGACATCCAGTATTCGATGATTCGCAATTTCCTCCAGTTAAACACTGGGACGATCGAAGGCTCCATCTTCAGCCCACGGCCCAAACTCTGTAAACTCGCCATGAATTTCAGTCCCCTCCCTAGCCTGTGTCTTAGTCTGACCCATAATATTTGCAACCTTGGCTTCCCGTTCGATCCCACGAAGAACTTCAGAAACTCATATTGTCTCGATCACAAAGACTGCTCACTTCTGCAACATTAATGTTCCTCATTCGCGCCTCAGCCCACTTGCTGCTGAAACGCTCATTGATGCTCTTGTCATCTCGAGACTCGATTATTCCAATGCGCTCCTGGCTGATACCCTCAAAATACAACATTAACAAACTTCAGCTCCGCTAAAACTCTGCTGCCCGCTTCCTATCCTCGCCAAGTTCCCTGATCCAGCAATCATGTAATTGTTGAACTATATCAGGTCCTAGGCCTCTAAATCCCCCAAAATAAAGTTCTCAACCTTGTCTTTAGATCCCTCCACAAGCTAATCTGACGGTGGAGTTTCAACCACCTGGGGTCCGTGCTCTGGAATGTCTTGATTAAGCCCTTCCGCCTCTCTGCCTCCAGCTCCTCCTCTAAAACCTCCATTCATGGCAATTTCTTAAACAAGAATCTTCCTTGTCTGAGCAAGAATTTATTTCTGATTGTGCTTCTACGATTCCATTTGAATCACAGAATCATAGAATCATAGAAATTTACAGCACAGTGGAGGCCATTAGACCTGTGCCACCCGAAAACGAGCTATCCAGCCTAATCCCACTTTTCAGCTTTGGTCCGTAGCCTTGCAGGTACGGCACTTCAAGTGCATATCCAAATATTTATAAATGTGATGAGGGTATCAGCCTCTATCACCCTTTCAGGCAGTGAGTTCCAGAGCCCCAAAGTTCTCATCTACGCCCCACTAATCTTTCTACCAATTACTTTAAATCTATGCCCTTTGGTTATTGACCTCGCTACTGAAGAAAATTGGTCCTTCCTATCCACTCTATCCGAGCCCCTCATAATTTTATATACATCAATCAAGTCTTTCCTCAGCCTCCACTGTTCCTATTAAAGCAACACCAGCCTATCCAATCTTTCCACATCGCTAAAATTCTCCAGTCCTGGCAACATTCTCGTAAATCTCCACTGTACCCACTCTAATGCAATCACACCTTTCCTGCAATGTGGTGACCAGAACTGAACTCTAGCTGTTTTATACATTTCTGGCATAACCTGCCTGCTCTAATATTCTATGTCTCGGCTGATAAAGGAAAACTTCCAGTATGTCTTCTTAACCAGCTTATCTACCTCTCCTGCTACCTTCAGGGATCTGTGGACCTGCACTTCAAGCTCTCTCTGCTCCTCCACACCTATCAGTGTCATAACATTTTTTGCGTATGCCCATGCCTTGTTAGCCCACCCGAAATGCATTATCTCACACTTTGCCTGATCCAATTCCATTTGCCACTTTTCTTACCAACTGACCTTCCATTGATATCTTCCTGCAGTCTACAGCTTTCTTCCTCACTATAACCACTCGACCAATTTTTGTATCATCTGCAAACTTCATAATCATGCCCCCCACATTACAGTCTAAATCATCGATGTATTCCACAAAAAGCAAGGGACCTAGAACTGAGCCCTGTGGAACCCCACTTGCAACAGCCTTCCAGTCACAAGAACACCCGTCAAACATTACATTTTGCTTCCCACCATTGAGTCAATTTTGGATCCAACTTGCCACTTTGCCTTGGGTGCCATGGGTTTTTACTTTTTTGACCAGTGTGCCATGTGCGATCTTGTCAAATGCCTTGTTAAAATCCATGTAGAATTCATCAAACGCACTACCCTCATCAACCCACTTTGTTACGTCCTCATTAAAAAATCAATCAAGTTATTCAGACACAATCTTCCCTTTAAAAATTCATGCTGATTGTCCTTGATCAATCCGTGACTTTCTAAATGACGATTAATACTGTCCCACAGAATTTTTTCCAATAATTTTTCCACCACCGAGTTTAGGCTGACTGGCCTGTAATTAGTCGGTCTATCCCTTTCTCCCTTTTTAAAAAACAGTACCATGTTAGCAGTCCTCCAGTCCTCCCGCACCACAACTGTTACCAGAGAGGGTTGGGAAATGATGGTCAGAGCCTCCGGTATTTCTTCCCTTGCTTTTCTGTGATACATTTTTCCTACCTGAAAGGCGCTATACAAATGCAAGTTGATGTTGTGCTTCTCGTTGTAACACCTGTGTTCAAAAAAGAAGGCCCGGGTTAATTAATCTAACTGCAGCCAACATCTGCAGTGAGCAAGCTCTTGAGGGCATAATACGGGATAACATGAATACTCGGCAGGCAATACATGTCTTGATTAACGTATATCACATGTGGAGTTGCTCAAATTAGACACCGTTCTTTGAAAAAATGAAAGAGTCTCTTGTTAAATAAATTACAGTTGTTTTTTTCCTATTGATTTGCAAAACTGTTTTTGATACGGAGCGACAGCGGGTCATTTAATCTGGTAATTTGAGAAGCAAGTTGGTTCATGACTGGTAACATAGAATTTTATTTCATAGCTAATTTTCAGGCTGGAGGGTCAGAAATCACAGCAGGTCACAGGGGTCACAACGAGGTCACAGTGATTAGTTTGGCAACAGTACTGTTCCTAAAACAAAATGAGCTTGAGTATTGTATCGGTCAAATTGTCAACATTTATACTTCAAAGAAATGGCACGTCACTAACAGTTAGCGCTCACTCAGTCCTGACACACGGAGTGTCGGGCTGGATTTTGGGGCTCGAGACTCTGGACTGGGGTTCGATGCCTCGACCTTCTCACTCAGAGGTGAGACTGACACGAACTGAGTCACGCCTGACAGCTGAGCAAGGTCTCCCGCTCCCCCCAGACAGGACAGTGGACATAGTGAACCTGAGCAGTAATTCGATCGGTGATCATAGGATTCGGCCCAACTTGCCTTTGCTGGCTCTTTGAAAAACACGTCACTAACTTTGAGCCGGAATGTAAGATGTAAGCGTGTGAGAGACCTCAGGAGGATATGGACATTTTGGCTCAGACATTCACCTCGGGCGGTGGAGGAAACGGGCGTTGTCGGATCGGCCGCCCGTTGTCCGCAGCGCCTGATATTCAGTTACTTTGACAGCACACGTTTTGCGCCAGGGCCCGAGACAAATTTCTTGGCCTTCGGGAGGATACAGTCATTTCATTAGATTAGGCGGAGAGAAAAGAGAAAAAATTGATTGCATCAATAAATGAAAGGAATTGGGCAGCTGAAAGAATGGAAGATTTATATTTAAATATATATATATGCGTGTGTGTGTGTAGACCGGTTAGCCTAACATCTGTGGTAGGTAAAATTTTGGAGTCCATTATTAAGGAAACAGTAACAGGACATTTGGATAATCATAATTTAATAGGACAAAGTCAGCATGGTTTTACGAAGGGGAAGTCATGTTTGACAAATTTGCTGGAGTTCTTTGAGGAAGTAACATATAGAGTGGATAAAGGGGAACCAGTGGACGTAGTGTATTTAGACTTCCAAAAGGCATTTGACAAGGTGCCACACAAAAGATTATTGCTTAAGGTAAAAAATCACGGGATTGGGGGTAATATTCTGGCATGGATAGAGGATTGGCTATCTAACAGAAAGCAAAGAGTTGGGATAAATGGTTCATTCTCAGACTGGCAATCAGTAACTAGTGGTGTTCCACAGGGGTCAGTGCTGGGTCCCCAACTCTTTACAATCTATATTAACGATTTGGAGGAAGGGACCAAGTGTAACATATCAAAATTTGCAGATGATACTAAGATGGGAGGGAAAGTAGTGAGTGAGGAGGACATAAAAAACCTGCAAGGGGACATAGACAGGCTAAGTAAGTGGGCAGAGATTTGGCAGATGGAATACAACACTGGAAAGTGTGAGGTGATGCACTTTGGCAGGAAAAATCCTAGAGCAATTTATTATCTTAATGGCAAGAAACTGGAGAGTACTGAAGTGCAAAGGGATCTGGGGGTCCTGGTGCACGAAACTCAAAAGGTTAGTATGCAGGTGCAGCAAGTGATTAAGAAGGCAAATGGAATGTTGGCTTTCATTGCTAGGGGGATAGAATATAAAAATAGGGAGGTATTGCTTCAGTTGTACAAGGTATTGGTGAGACCGCACCTGGAATACTGCATACAGTTTTGGTGTCCTTACTTAAGGAAAGACATCCTTGCTCTCGAGGCAGTGCAAAAAAGGTTCACTCGGTTAATCCCGGGGATGAGGGGGTGGTCATATGAGGAGAGGTTGGGTAGATTGGGACTCTACTCATTGGAGTTCAGAAGAATGAGAGGCGATCTTATTGAAACATATAAGATTGTGAAGGGGTTGGATCGGGTGGATGCGGGGAGGATGTTCCCGATGACGGGTGAGACGAGAACTAGGGGACATAGTCTTAGAATAAGGGGCTGCTCTTTCAAAACTGAGATGAGGAGGAACTACTTCACTCAGAGGGTGGTAGGTCCATGGAATATGCTGCCACAAAAAGCTGTAGAAGCTACAACATTAATTAAATTTAAAACAGAAATAGACAGTTTCCTAGAAGTAAAGGGCATTAAGGGTTACGGGGAGCGGGCAGGAATTTGGACATGAGTCTAGGTTCGGATCGGTCATGGCCCTGTGGGTAGTGGAGCGGGCCCAGGGACTGTGTAGCCTGATTCTGCTCCTATTTTGTGTGTGCAATTCTGTTAGATGCAGGAGATGGTTCTGTGATAGATAGTAGATTGGCGGTTAGGATCAGATCAGCCATGATCTTATTGAATGGCGGAGCAGGCTCGAGGGGCCGATGTGTGTGTGTACAAAGAGGAAGAAAGAAACAAAAGAGAAAGAGAGAAAGAAAGAGCAAGAAAGAGAGAGAGAAAGAAAGAAAGAATGAAAGAAAGATTGAAAGAAAGAAAGAGAGAAAGATTGAAAGAAAGAGCAAGAAAGAAAGAGCGAAAGAAAGAAAGAAATAAAGAAAGAAAGAAAGAAAGAAAAACTTCCATCCCTACAGCGCACTTCATATCTTCCGAAGCTGCCAGAACTCTTCACAGCCAATGAATTGCTTTTGATTTGCAGTCACTTTTGTTTTTGGAGTGAAATCTGAAAACCAATCCGCCCACAACAAGTTCCCACAAACATGATTTTATTTAACACAATGATTAACCACATTTCTTCTTGGGTAAATTCCACAACATTCACAGCTGAAGTTAATTTTCTTTAGGACTCTACTTGGCAATTCCCACGTTAAAACAGTGACTACACTTCAACAAGTACTTCATTGGCTGTAATACGCGTTGGGACGTCCTGAGGCGCTATAGAAATGCAAGTATTTCTTTCTTTCCGACACTCTTTCGTTCTTTCGTTCGCTCTGATCACATTTACTCACACTGTTCCATTATCCCGTCAACCACCTGTGCGTCATCCACCTATCGGTTTAATCTTGATCGTTGACGTGGTTTCGGCCTCAAGCACTAACCAGGAAGTGAATTTCACAGCCCCACAACTATCTGTGTAATGAAGTTTCTGCAGCTCTCTGTTCAGAACCCCTGAAATTATATTATTGCATCCATAACCTCCCGCTCCTGTCCCCTCAACTACTGAACCAGTCTGCTTCTATGTATCCGTCCCATCATTTAATACTTTAAAATCTTCATATCAGATAGGCCCGTAATATGTTATTTAAATGAAAAGAGACCCATGTTATCCGTGCCTTCTGGTGTTCGAGAGAAAGACGCAGTGCCGGCGATCCACTTCCACCTTAAAGGGCCGAGGGAAGACAAACTAATATTTAGATCTTGAACTTGCTTCTCCCCAGGAGCCAGTTAAAGAACAGTTAGTGAATCAGTTAGTCCTCGTTGTGACATGTGTAGGGGGTGGTAATGGGGTCAGCCTACGCCTTCTGACTCAGTGAGCGGTTCGACTCGCTCCCACGATCCTGGTTCCTAGACTTTGGACTTATTTAGGGGTTGTGAACAAAAATGCAGTAGACAACAGGTTCTCATGAAAGAATTTTGACTTTATTAAAAGAAAAAGGTAACCAACTTAAAACACACTTAATACTTAAACATAGATTGGGGAGCACACGGTACAGACGAGGGAGAATGACAATATACCAAACAAAAACCTTGTCCCTCCCAAAGATCACACTATCTAGCTAGGTTTTTGGTTTCAGGAGATCAGGGATAATGCTCACCAACGAATCCTTGACAGGATTTTAGAGTCTTTTGATTAAAAGATTTCGTAAGGCCCTTGTTGCTGCGAGGTGTCCGATGGTCACTGAGGCAGTCGCTCTGGTTTTTTCTTGTGTGATGGTCTGTTTGTTGGCCTTCCTCCTCGTGGCTTGTCGTGGTTTTGCTGGAGCAGGGAGAGAGCTGTGCCAGCGTTGTCAGCGAGTCCAAAAGAGAAAGAGTCTTCGGACAGGCTTCAATTATATTGTCTTTTTCGCGCCCAAAACCCCTTACTAAAACGGTTTCCTTTAGGTTGCAAATGAGCCTTGTTTAGTCCATTGTCTAGTTTTGGCGGGCTTGCCATAGCCGATGGCTTTAGCTCAGTGTTAAACATGTCCTAATCGTTTTCCGATTTAACACAGCCTTATCTACGCGCCAAATCTCAACCCTATTGTCCTAGGTCTATTGGCGGGCTTTTAAATCTGTCCTGTGGATCCCTGGTTGATTGTTTTTTTGATGAAGTACCAAATGTTTTATTGATTTCAAAAGAGGTCTTGGATTATTCATTTTTCGATGTGTTGTGGGCTTTTGGTTTTGTCTTTTCCTGCTTGATAGGAAGGCAGTGCAAACACACTGCAGACAGCTTACTACACTGCCTGGCCACGCCCCTCTACAGCCTGTGTGTCTGTGAAAGGTGTCTTTCCCAACAGTAAGATTCGAAAAGTCATTTTCCTCCGGGTTTTCTTCTTGTGATCTTTAAAAATGTCCAAAACTGAGGGTTTTACATCAAATCACTTCACTTAGGGTTCTGTTCGAGTTTCTGGGGGATTTTGCGAAGCCTACATCCCCCACTTTGATACTAAAACTGAATTCGTATCATTAACAGGTGAGCAAAATATCTGATCCCCGAAAACCAACCTTCGCCTGTATTACCTAAACTAAAAACCCAAACATACATTCCCCTTTTAAAATGTGGTGTTTCAGGTACATACAGGTAAGAATCAATCTTTCTTTCACATCCAAGCAGCGAGAGGGTCCGACAGCCCTGCACAGCTTGGAAAAACACATCATACACATCATAAAAATGACACAACACACATACAATTTTTTTTATTAAAAGACAAAATTCAAGGTTCGTTCCATCCCTGGCCATAGCCTTTATTTTGATGCACTTCCCAAGTCCCTTCGTGTCTGGAACGGAGCTCCCCGTTCCTTCCCCTGCACTTTGTACACAGCAGGTAGAGAACTATCCCGAGCTGGCAGACCACCAAAAGATGGGAAGCCATCCTGATCCAGGAAGGCACCTCTATATTCTCGAAAATATCCCACCAGGATGGAACTAGTATATCCAAAATCTCTGCCCCTATTTCAACTGTTTTCTGTTCCAGGGTGTAGAAATGTTTTTGTGAAATCTCTACAGCTTTAAGTAGGATGTTAAGATGTTCGGGTAGAGGGGGAATTTTATATCCAAAGTAAGTCACATAATTTTGCAGGTTGGTGATGTTTTCTGTTACAGTGAGGTGAACAGTGGCGGGTTCAGGAATGGGGACAATCCGTTCCTGGGCCACTTGAACTTCTGCCTCGGGTTTAAAGCAGAAACTGCTGTCACTTACCGGACACCAGAAGTGTCCATGCTGGTAGTGGGACGCACCTGTGGTGACACAATATGTCCCACCCTATATATATGCTACCTGTGGGGAAACATGGCCGTGTGCCATTACCTCCATGGTACAGTTGATAGGTCGTGCGCCAGCAGCTTTAAACCCGCACTGTGGTTTAAAATAGGCGTTCAAGTGCTGGGGACACAGCATTATGTGTGAACCCTGGCTCCGGCACCCGGAGAGGTCAGTACCTGTCATGGCGTGCTCCCACTTTAAGACATAAGGTGGGACCGCTGTAAAACGGATGTGTGCACCCCCTTGAATGACTCCAATGTTCTCCACCCTGTATACCGGTACGGGTCGGGCTGTCCAACTCATGACCGGCATTCTCACTACTATCCCCATGATAGTGTGATTGGAACGCCCACAATCTATTGGGAAAGGGTAGGCTTCAGAGGCTAGACGAAATTGGCATGGGCTCAGCGAATTACTAAACGGCTGCGAGTTGCTTGTTGCTGATCCAGGAGGGGACTAAAAGATTGCTTTAAATCCTTCAGGTTGCTAGGGCCCTCGCCCAGTAGCCATGCCCCGTACAGCACACACACCTCATTCTGTGCAGCCTGATGCGATGCATTCCTATCCTCCCGTATGAGTGCATTTACTGTTTTGGCATGCCTTTCCAATTCTTGCAATAATTTCCTTTAAATGAACCATCATAGCTTGGTCCTCTTGTAGCTCTGAGCCTACCACTGTGTACCAATCCTTCAGGATCTTTCTTAACTGGGTTTTTAAACCATTTATCTGTGTCTGAAATTCCATGTCATCCAGGATATTTATTACAGAGGACCCTGTAATATAGGCAGTGAAAACATCATTCCATGCTCCCCTTCTTTGTCTACCCGTGCCCACAGGGTTCTCAGGGTGTATTCTATATCGCTCTATTTTGTCTATATTGGCAAAATCAACTTCGTAAAATTTCCTAAACATTTCCTTTGGCAGGGCCTGGTACAGCTGCTCCGTCTCCTTAGGACACCACTCAGGTAAGTATACCTCGGTAAGGTTTAATATTACTGAAGCTACTGCATAGTGTACACCCTGGTATAGCTCCTTTTCGGTTGGTACTAGGACTAACCCATTCCCTGGTCCCTTGGTGGTGGTAGGGCACTTTTCTTCCAGAATTTTCGGTACCTGGGTCGTGGGTAGGGGCTTTCGGGTGTGTGCCACGAGTTCAGTGGCATTAACTGGGACCGGAATGTGTGGGACCACGCACCCATGCAGGCTAGTATCCCACCCTATCCCCTCCCCGGCATCTTGCCATTGGCTGGAGAAGATGATGGATACCCCTGTGGGGCAGGCTTCCTCTGATCTCCACATACAAACATAGACTCCCTGTTCCGACTCCCACCACTTATCCCAACACACACTCACTCCTCCTTGGGTCCCTGTGATTGTCCGGTAGGTGTCGTTCTCTAATCTTTCCCAGTCGGCTGTATGGTCCCCTGCGTCCCTGCTCAGCTTCCTGAGCCACCACCACCTATTCAGGGGAAGTCGTCCCTTACAGGTAAGGCACACACGCTTCCCCTCGGTGACACTGACCCTTGTGACAACGACCTGTATTCTGGGGCATGGGAGGGGGGCCTCCCCGTACGTGAACCCGGGCTGGTTGGAGTATTTAGTAGAGTTGGACCCCAGCCACCCTGGCCACCTTCCCTCGTGGGGGTAGATGGCGAGCTCCTCCACTCCCCGCTCGCCACCCACTGCGGTGACGACTGGTGCTCTCACTCCTGAGCACCCATAGTTGTGGGAGTCCTCTACGTCACCTCGGTCACCGATGCTCACCCCTGCCACGGCGAGCAGGAGCAGAAACCTTACCATTCCGAAGTCCTTTCTGTAGGGGCACACACAAAACATATATCCATGTCCCAGAAAGGTTCTCTGGCTGGATAATTAATCAAGCCCTTAAACTTAAAATCTCTACAAACAACTAAACTAATGATAACCCATAACTACCAAAACTGCAAGTACTTGAAACCGAAAATTCTGTACATTTGCCGCCCGTCTCCGGACGGCCAGGTTAAATCCTGTTTAGTCTCTGCCTTATGTGGGCTCAAGATGTCTTGTACACCTGGGTGTAGTGCGGCCTGTACCGCCGGACCCAAAAGGCCTTCCTCAAAACCGCTGGGGGTATCTTAACATCCCAGCTGCGTCCTGTGCTGCAGCACACTACCCACTTTGGTGTGGCTGCAGCGCCCTCGTTCATATCTGTGGGCTCCTCCCAGCCTGAGGCTGCAGGCGGGGAACCCTTCTCTCTCTCTTCTCCCAGTACTACCTCTCCTGTGAAACCCTCACTGTTGGAGGCTGTAGGCAGGGAATCCCCAACTTTAGAACGCTCCCTGCTCTTGTGCGCTCTTTTTCGGTTTGCAACCCTCTTTGGGTGGGACCCTCTAAACAGATACACCTGTGGCCACAGTGGCCTTGGCTGTGGTGTGCGGGGAGACCTTCTTAGGGCTCTGGCTACTGTGGGTGTGCTTGATTCCCACATAATCGGTGGAGTGTTCTCTCCTGTGAAACAACACACTGTTCCTCCCGCTGCAGCTTGTGCGTCTGCCACAGCTGCTGCTGGGTGAGGATTTCTAACTAGGGGGCAGTCCACCTTTGCCGACTGTTCCCTTTTAGGTTTAAACAGTTTGCATTGGTTGATGTGAAACCACTTTGCACGGCGGGGCATCTTTATGGCATAGACCATGGGGCTTGCCTTGTCTACAATGTTGTAGGGCCCCATGTACAATGGTTCGAAACTCCCTACCCGTGCAAAATTTCTCACCATGACCTGATCTCCAACCTCCCACTCGTGGTGCTTGCGGGGTTCCAGGAGCAATCGGTTACCCCGATGCTGCTTTCCCATGTTACTCGCAGCCTGCCAGTGAACCAGTTTATAGTGGTCCAACAGATTCCTGACGAATCTGTCCCGGTTCACCTCCCTGAGCTGCCCTTCCGTGAGCACCAGGGCTAGCACATGGGTGGGGGTCCGCATAATCCTGCCAGTCATGAGCTGGTGTGTCGATTACCCCGTGCATTTTGACTGGCTGGCCCGGATCCCCATTAGGACCAACGGTAAGGCTTCTACCCACTTTTTTGGTGAGTCTCCCATCTCCTTTCGCAGCCTTTCTTTGATGGTACGGTTTAAACGCTCCACAATCCCTGATGACTATGGGTTGTGGGCGACGTGCCTTTTCCCTTCTATGCCGAGTATCCTGAGGGTCTCTTGCATGACCTGCCCAGTAAATTGACTCCCCTGGTCTGACTCCACATACTGTGGGAGCCCCCATCGTGAGAACACTTCCCTGACCAGGATCCTGGCTGTACCCAAAGCGGTAGCTGTTCCACATGGAAAAGCTTCCACCCACTTTGAGAACAGATCCACCAGGACTAGGCAGTATTTGTAGCCTCCCTGAGCGGTGGGAAGGGGCCCGATGTAATCGACCTGGATCGACTGCCATGGTCCCTCTACCCTCCTGATGTGTCCCATAGATACCTTCCTTTTCTGGGGGTCAGGGTTGTTAGCAGCACACACCAGACAGCCTGCACAGACCTCGCGGACATCCTCCCTCAGTCCTGGCCACCATCCTGCCTGTTCCACCCGCTGCCAGGTGGTCTCAGTCCCGGGATGCCCCGCTCCTGGACCCTCATGGGCCAGTTGGAGGAATTCCCTTCGGTGCTGCTGTGGCACTACCCATTGTTCCCCCCTGAACAGCATGCCTTCTTTGTGGGTGATGGCTGCTGCGCCGTATGGGCCCTCTACCCTCTCCCCTCTAGCCAGCGTTTCCAGGACAGTTTTTAGGATGGGATCCTGTGCCTGGACCGTCTTTAGGTCCGGGGTCAATGCTACCCCTGCACTCCCTTGGTTCCCTCCTCTGCCTCTGATTGCTGCTACCGGGTTTGAACCATATGGATCCCACCACTTGCCTGTACTGGCGCCCTCTTTGGCCAGCATGTCGGCTTGGTGATTGCCCTTTGCGCGGGGCTCTACCTTGGAATGGGCCTTCACCTTTTGGATGTAGACCCCACCTTCTTCCCCTACTGCCCTCATGATTTTCTCCAACAGAGGGTTGATGGCCAGGGGTCTCCCATCAGCGGAGGGGTATCCACGACGGGACCAGATGGCCAGGTACTCTGTACACGAATTGGATGTGAACATGCTGTCCGAGCAAATCGTGTATGGGGTAGGGAATTCCTCAGGGTGTGTGACTACATACACCACCGCAGACAGTTCAGCCTGCTGGGCACTCATGGTGCTGGGGTGCTTGGTTGCCAGAGCAATGCCTGCCTCTGGGTCATAAATCCCACACCCTGTGAGTCGTTTGCCAGCTGATACTGTGCTTGAACCGTCCACATAGATTTCGCGGGTGTATCCCAGCTCGCAAACCTATGTTGACTTCCCATACCCCTTCAACGGAACACCGGTGGGCTGTCCCTGAGTGTTGGCTGCGAGCTTTGGCTCGCAGAGACCTTTTACCCTCAGATCCATTTGTGAGAAAAGCAGGGTCCAGCGAGCAATGCGGGCACTGCTCACTGTCCCATCTTTAATTCTCCCATCCAAGAGCATCTGGGTGGGCGTGTGGTGAGTGAGGAGTGTGATGGGAGAGGTGCCTGTGAAGATCAATGATCTTTTCACAGCCCAGTGAGTGGCTAGGAGGTGCCTCTCACAGTTGGAGTAGCTCCTCTCCACATCAGTGAGTATTCTGGAGGAGTAAACCACTGGTCTCAGCTTGCCATGCCTCTCTTGGAGCAGCACTGCACTCAGACTGTCCCCACTGGCTGCTACCTCCAGGAAAAACTCTTCCGCTCCATCAATGGCCCCTCGAGCCGGTGCGGTCTGCAGATCTCTCTTGAGTTTCACAAAGGCAGCCTCGCAACCCTCATCCCAAACTCACTCCACTCCCTTGTGTAGGAGTCGGAGCAGAGGGGCTGCTGTGGCTGCGTAATCCTCAATGAAATCTCTGCAGTACCCAGTTAGCCCTAGAAAAGACCTTACTCCTGTAACTGTGTTGGGGGCTGGTAACTCCTGAACTGCTTCCCTTCTAGCTTTGTCAATGGCCCTCTCCCCTGCTCGCACAGCCAGGCCCAGGAATTTGACTTCCCGCTGGCCAATCTGTGCCTTCTTGGGGTTTACTTTAAAGCCCTCTTGCCTGAGCAGTTCCAGCAGTTCTGCCAGAGGGGACCATGTTCCTCTCCCTCATCGGTAAAGAGGAGTAGGTCGTCCACATACTGGACCAGCTGATGGGGCCTGCTGAAGCCCTTCAAGCAATTCGCCATACATTAGTGAAAAATGCTTGGGCTGTTGTGGAAGCCCTGGGGCAGACAGTTCCATGTGTACTTGTGGCCTTTAAATGTAAAGGCGAACTTGTACTGATCCTCTCTCCTTAGAGGGATGGACCAGAACCCATTAGAAATATCCAGCACTGTAAAGGTGGTCGCAGATGCTGGGATACTTCCAATGAGGTCGGCTACGACTGCAACCGTGGGGGCACAGGCGGGGATGTTTCGGTTGAGTACTCGATAGTCTACTGTGGCCCTCCAGGAGTTGTCTGGTTTTCTAACCGGCCACAGTGGGGAGTTCACGTGGGTAACTATAGGTCTCAATACCCCCTGCTTGACTAAAGAAGTCAAAGCCGTTTCCAAGTCTGTCTCAGCTTCACTGGGGAAGTTATACTGCTTTTGTGGGCGGTTCATGGGGTCCCCACTCACACTAACCTCGACCACGGTTACCCTCCCACAGCCGTGCTTGTGAGTGGCAAATGCTGCGAGGTTTTCCTGCACAAATGCCTGGTACTCCATTGGAGTGTTACTGACCATGAGTTCGAGGTCGTAACCCTCCTTTGGTTTTACTGTGCACAAGGTCCCCTTGCCTTGTGCCTCCGGGATGACTGCTACCTCACTACCCTTTTGGGTACGTGCTCCCCATAGACAGTGGCTCCTTAAATCCACTAAAATCCTGTGGCCTGTGATAAAGTCGGCCCCCAGAATCCCCATGCCTTCTTGCTCCCACTTCATTAGGACACAGGTCCACTTGGTGTGGAGCGTTCCCAAATGAATGGACAGCGGGATGGAGAATGAGCCAGCCTGCTCGTTACCTGTGAATCCCTCTAAACTGTACGGGACCCCGTTAGACAGAGGTGAAGTGGCTGGGTTATCTGAATAAATGTGGGTGCTCGAAGCTCCTGTGTCTAACAGATATTTCCCTTCCACCTTTTCTACCTCCATCTTAACATGCGGCCTCTTCCTGGCATCTTACTCGAGGTGACACAGGTAGACCGGCTGTGCTAGCTCTAGTCATGCCTCTGGGTTGGGTGGGGCAGATGGGATTAGAGCGCCAGTGGCTGTAGCCACCTTCCCTGGGCCATCAAACAGGACTCTGATGGCCGCTACTATCGTGTCCAGTGTGGGGGAAGAGGTCGGTGCCTCTACTTTTGGGACAGGAGTTGGGGACTTCTTTGCTAGGCTATCCTTCCAGGGATTCCTACAGTCCTTTCTCCAGTGCCCAGTCTTCCCGCACCCGAAGCAGCTACGCTTCGTGTCGGAAGGTTTACCACCTTCCAGGTGCCACTCCTTCTTAACCTGACTGGGCTTTATCTCATGCACCTTCCCTTTCGGTGGGGTGTCTTCAGCTCCCCTACCGTTCCGGTAGGCTAGGGTCAGTTGCCTGACCACTGCCTCCTCGGTGACCCGGGGATCTCTTGGGTCAAACCAAAGCTCAGCCTTGGCTTTGACTCGTGGAAAGCTGTTTGCCACTAGGCTACGGAGCCAATGGGCCAGCTCGTCCCTGTTCAGGTTAGCCCTGTCGAGAGCCCCATTACAAGCACCTCTGTACACCGGCCACAGCCTGTCTGCGAAAGCTTATGGGGTAACCCCTGCGAGCTGCACTGTTTTCTCCACCCGGGAGAAAGGACTTCCCTCATTCATACCCATGGCCTCTAAAACTTTCTCTCTGACGGCAGCATACCCGTTCTGTCCTCTCTAGCTCTCAGTAGAGAGGGACTGGTATAGTTTGCCATCTAATGAGAACAGGAGCATTTTTGTCATCTCGGCATCATCACAGTCGTTTATGCCTGCTGACTGTTCCACCTCCATGAAGTGGACTGATGGGTCTTCCTTTTGGGTAAGTTTACTCTGGTGGCTTACCATAGCCCTAAGCTGTTGTGTACCGTGGGGAGCCAAGAATTGATTATCAAGGGGTCCCTGACCTCCACCACCGGCGGGCGGGCCAAATTTTTGCGGTCGTGCTGGGCACATTGGCCCTGGCTCCGGCTTCTCCTGCATCGGTTTGCCCCCCTCTCCCTGCTGCCAGACCGAGTCAAAACTCGGCGCCACAGGTGATGGTGTGCACTCCCTGTCAGCCTCACAGATTGTCTGCCCCTCCTGCTGCCTAACCAAGCTTCTCCTTGGCGCCACAGGTGTTGGTCGAACAGTCTCCCCTTGCTCCTCCAGGTCTACCTGGGCCGCACCCAGGCTTATCAGGCACAGCATGCCTTTTGTCTTGGACAGAGCAAGGTTCAGACTCTCAATCTGCTTCTGACAGGGGCCGTGGTCCCCTACCTCAAACTCCGTTGTACTGGCTGCTCTGTAAGCTGCCTGAACATCGTTTAACTTATCTGTGAGTTCCCTTAATTGCTTGGCAAGGCGGGTGTTATCTTCCTGCAATGCCAGTTCACTACTTTTGGCCTCGGTGGCATGACACTGGAGGTATCCCTTACTGGCACGGTGTTCCTCCAGCATCTGTGACTGTTCCTGATCTTTTGTGCCTATCTCTGCTAACAACTTGTCCCCTGCTATAGCTCTGGCATGGGACAGTTGGCTTACTTCCTTTAGCTCTTCTGTGAGAGCCTGAATGCACTTCCCCATAAGCTGCATTTGTTTCTGGGAGCAGACCAACCATATGGCTTTCACCACAGACTTATTGTATTCCTTGCTCTCAGTCCATGCAGCTGCAGCGTCCATAGGACGTTCAGCATACAACAGCCTGAGGACACATTTCTTGGTGATATTGACTTTTTTATATACATAGGATGACATCCTCTCTTCCATTTTTGTTCTCTCCTCAAAACCAGCATTTACTGCTTGACAACACTTTCGCCAAAGTCCTGCCGCGGTCGCCATTATGTAGGGGGTGGTAATGGGGTCAGGCTACGCCTTCTGACTCAGTGAGCGGTTCGACTCGCTCCCACACCCCTGGTTCCTAGTCTTTGGACATATTTAAGGGTTGTGAACAAAAATGCAGTAGACAACAGGTTCTCATGAAAGAATTTTGACTTTATTAAAAGAAAAAGGTAACCAACTTAAAACACACTTAATACTTAAACACAGATTGAGGAGCACACGGTACAGACGAGGGAGAATGACAATATACCAAACAAAAACCTTATCCCTCCCAAAGATCACACTATCTAGCTAGGTTTTTGGTTTCAGGAGATCAGGGATAATGCTCACCAACGAACCCTTGACAGGATTTTAGAGTCTTTTGATTAAAAGATTTCGTAAGGCCCTTGTTGCTGCGAGGTGTCCGATGGTCACTGAGGCAGTCGCTCTGGTTTCTTCTTGTGTGATGGTCTGTTTGTTGGCCTTCCTCCTCGTGGCTTGTAGTGGTTTTGCTGGAGCAGGGAGAGAGCTGTGCCAACGTTGTCAGCGAGTCCAAAAGAGAAAGAGTCTTGGGACAGGCTTCAATTATATTGTCTTTTTCGCGCCCAAAACCCCTTACTAAAACGGTTTCCTTTAGGTTGCAAATGAGCCTTGTTTAGTCCATTGTCTAGTTTTGGCGGGCTTGCCAGTTCCGATGGCTTTAGCTCAGTGTTAAATATGTCCTGGTGGTTTTCCGATTTAACACAGCCTTGTCTACGCGCCAAATCTCAACCCTATTGTCCTAGGTCTATTGGCGGGCTTTTAAATCTGTCCTGTGGATACCTGGTTGATTGGTTTTGATGCAGTATTAAATGTTTTATTGATTTCAAAAGAGGTCTTGGATTATTCATATTTCGATGTGTTGTGAAGCTTTTGGATTTTGTCTTTTCCTCTTGATAGGAAGGCAGTGCAAACACACTGCAGACAGCTTACTACACTGCCTGGCCACGCCCCTCTGCAGCCTGTGTGTCTGTGAAAGGTGTCTTTCCCAACAGTAAGATTCGAAAAGTCATTTTCCTCCGGGTTTCTTCTTGTGATCTTTAAAAATGTCCAAAACTGAGGGTTTTACCTCAAATCACTTCACTTAGGGTTCTGTTCGAGTTTCTGGGGGATTTTGCGAAGCCTACACATGCGCCTTTCCATCAGACAAATCATTGTGGTAATTGGGTGGAAAAGTATTGCACTCGACATAAAACCACCTGATTAAACGGTCATCGGTTAATTTTTAGGCGTGGAATTTTGTCTCGGACGATGGCCCTAAACAGGCGCTATCGGATCGCCCTTTATGTGCAGCCCAGCCTATCCAATCTTTCCTCATAGCTAACATTTTCCAGTCCTGCCAACATCCTCGTAAATCTCATAGCCCTGTAATTTTTGCCCTTCCAGTATTTATCCAATTCCCTTTCGAAAGTTGCTGTTGAATCTGCTTCCACCGCCCTTTCAGTCAATGCATTGCAGATCACAACAACTCGCTGTGTAAAAAAAGTTTCCTTATCTCCCCCTCTGGTTCTTTTGCGAATTATATTGGACTAGAAATTCGCGTGGCCGGCTTGCCGCGGGGGTAAGGATTGCACGCGCTCTTACCCACCGCGCCTGCCGTTGTGTTTTGGTCCCACAGGAACTTCGGGTTCTGGGCCTCTCCCAAGAGCCGGCGCGCAGTGCTTGCGTGTTCCAGGGGTGCAGTTAGTGCGATGCGTCCCCTGGGATCACGTGGGCCATGGAGAGCCAATGGCAGCAGACCATCTTTCATTCATAGATTTGACAGGAGACCTGTCAAATCTGTGAATTGAAATCGGCCCCAAAAGAACAGCTAAACTTAAAATAAATTTAAAAAAAACCATTACATTTATAAAATAGTTATAGTTAAATAAATTAACCACGTTAAACAAAATTTAAATTTTTGAAAAAATTAAAATACTTTTTAAAAGTTATAAAAAGAAACTTACCTTTCTTTAAAGTATCTAATAAAGATAAACCTGTTGAAAAAAATTTAAAATTATACTTAATTAACCACTTACCTTGTTCAAAAGGGGTCTTACGCCTCCTTTTTATCAGTATAGTTTCTTCAATACTTACCCTCGCCAAGAAACCTGAAAAAAAATCTAAGTGTGCTGCGTGCGCGCAGCCTCTAGCGCGCACGCGGTTCACCTAGGAACCGCCCCCTTCACCATACCGGAAGTTCCGCTTTCCCGCGCATGCGCAGTGCATGCAGGAAACCGGCACTTCAGAAAGCAATACAGGTGAGTACGCACTGAGTACTCACCCGGGAACGGCCGAATTTTTGGGCCATTAAATCTCTGTCCTCTGGTTACCGACACTTCTGGAAACAGTTTCTCCATATTGCCTTCATGATTTTGAACATCTCGAATAAATCTCTCCTTAACCCTCTCTGCTTTAAGAAGAACAACCCCAGCTTCTCCAGTCTCTCCACATAACTGAAGTCCCCCATCCCTGGTACCATTCTAGTAAATCTTCTCTGCACCCTCTCCAAGTTCTTGGCCTCCTTCCTAAAGTGTGATGCCCAGAATTGGAGATAATACGCCTGCTGGTGCCTAACCAGTGATTTATAAAGGTAAGGCATAACTTCTGGACTTTTGTGCTCTATGCCTCTGTTGATAACGGCGAGGATAGAAACATAGAAGATAGGAGCAGGAGTAGGCCATTCGGCCCCTCGAGCCTGCTCCGCCATTCGATGAGATCATGGCTGATCATCTAAACTCAGTACCCTGTACCTGCCTTCTCTCCATATCCCTTGATACCTTTAGCTTTAAGAAATATATCTAACTCATCCTTTAATATATTTAATGACTTCGCCTCAACTACCTTCTGTGGTAGAGAATTCCACAGGTTCACCACTCTCTGGGTGAAGACATTCTTCCTCATTTCTGTCCTAAATGGTTTACCCGTTATCCGTAGATTATGACCCCTATTTCTGGACTCTCCGACCATCGGGAACATTCTTCCTGCATCTAGTTTGTCCAGACCTGTCAGAATTTTATATATTTCGATGAGATCCTCTGTCATTCTTCTATACTCCAGTGAGTATAAGCCCAATCGACCCAATCTCTCCTCATATGTCATTCCTGCCATCCCAGGTATCAGCCTTGTGAATCTTCGCTGAACTCCTTCCATGGCAAGAACATCCTTCCTCAGATAAGGCGTCCAAAACTGCACACAGTACTCAAGGTGTGGTCTCACCAAGGCCCTGTACAACTGCAGCAGGACATCCCTGTTCCTATACTCAAACCCTTTCGCTATGAAGGCCAACATACCATTTGCCTTCTTCACCGCCTGCTGCACCTGCATGCTTACTTTCAGCGACTGGTGCACAAGGACACCCAGGTCTCGTTGCACTTCCCCTTCTCCCAATCTATTGCCATTCAGATAATTGTCTGCCTTTCTGTTTTTGACACCAAAGTGGATAACCTCGCACTTATCCACGTTATATTGCATCTGCCACGCTTCTGCCCACTCACCCAACCTGTCCAGATCATCCTGGAGTTTCTCGCTATCCTCCTCGCTGCAAACACTCCCACCCAGCTTTGTGTCATCTGCAAACTTGGAGATATTACATTTAATTCCCTTATCTAGATCATTAATGTATATTGTGAATAGCTGGGGTCCAAGGACCGATCCCTGCGGTACCCCACTAGTCACTGCTTGCCACTCGGAAAAAGACCCATTAATTCCTACTCTCTGCTTTCTGTCCGCCAACCAGTTCTCTATCCAAGTCAATACCTTGCCCCCAATCCCATGTGCCTTAACTTTACCCGCTAATCTCTTATGCGGGACCTTATCGAAAGCCTTTTGAAAGTCCAATTACACCACATCTACTGGTTCTCCCTTATCTATTTTCCCAGTTACATCCTCAAAAAATTCCAGTAGATTAGTCAAGCACGATTTACCTTTTGTAAATCCATGTTGACTTTGTCCGATCCTGTCACTGTTTTTCAAATGCTCAGCTATTACATCCTTTATTATGGACTCTAGCATTTTCCCCACTACCGATGTCAGGCTTACCGGTCTGTAATTCCCCGCTTTCTCTCTACCACCTTTTTTGAATAGTGGGGTAACATTAGCTACCCTCCAATCCATGGGTACAGTTCCAGATTCCATCGAATGTTGGAAGATGATCAGCAATGCATCTACTATTTCTAGGGCCACTTCCTTAAGTACCCTAGGATGTAGATTATCAGGCCCTGGGGATTTATCGGCCTTCAATACCGTCAATTTCCCTAACACCATTTCCCTGCAAATACTGATTTCTTTCAGTTCCTCCCTTTCATCAGACCGTATGTTCTCCAACATCTCTGGGAGGTTATTTGTGTCCTCCTTTGTCAAGACAGAACCAAAATATGCATTTAATTGGGCTGCCATTTCTTTGTTCCCCATTATAACTTCCCCCGCTTCTGACTGCAAGGGACCTACACTTGATTTCACTAATCTTTTTCTCTTCACATATCTATAAAACTCTTACAGTCAGTTTTTATGTTCCCAGCAAGCTTACTTTCATATTCTATTTTCCCCTTCTTAATTAATCCCTTTGTCCTCCTTTGTTGAATCCTAAACTGCTCCCAATCCTCAGGGCTACCGCTTTTTCTGGCCAATTTATATGCCCTCTCCTTGGATCTTATGCTATCCCTAATTTCCCTTGTTAGCCACGGTTGAGTCACCCTTTTTGTTTTATTCTTATGCCACACTGGGATGTACAAATTCTGTAGTTCATCCATGCAGTCTTTGAATGTTTGCCATTGCCTATCCACCATCAACCCCTTGAGTGACATTCCCCAATCAATCCTACCCAATTCGCGCCTCATACCATCGTAGTTTCCTTTATTTAAATTCAGGACCCTAGTCTCTGATTCAACTGCTTCACTCTCCATCCTAATGAAGAATTCTATCATATTATGATCACTCTGACCCAAGGGGCCTCGTACAACAAGATTGCTAATTAATCCTTTCTCGTTGCATAATACCCAGTCTAAGATCGCCTGATCTCTGGTTGGTTCCTCGACATATTGTTCCAGAAAACCAGTGGCACTTACTCACCAAAAACCTGCTCACTGAAGCCCAGTTTAGATTCCAACTAGACCACTCAGCTCCCGACCTCATTACAACATTAATCCAAACATGGTCAAAGGAACTGAATTCCAGAGACGAGGTGAGAGTGACTGCCCTTGACATCAAGGCAGCATTTGTCCGAGTTTGGCATCAAAGAGCCCAACAAAACTGAAGTCAATGGGAATCGGGGGAAAACTCTCCACTGGCTAGAGTCATACCTAGCACAAAGGAAGATGGTTGTGGTGATTGAAGGTCAATTATCACAGCCCCAGGACATCGCTGCAGGAGTTCCTCAGGGAAGTGCCGTGGGCCGTACCTTCTTCAGCTGCTTCATCAATGACCTTCCCTCCAACATAAGGTCAGTAATGGGGATGTTGGCTGATGACAGCACAGTGTTGAGCCCCATTCACAACTCCTCAGATAATGAAGCAGTCCATGCCCGCTTGCAACAAGACCTGGATGACGTTCAGAATTGGGCTGATAAGTGGCAGGTAACATTCGCGCCACAGAAGTGCCCGGCAATGACTATTTCCAACAAGCGGGAGTCAAACCACCTCCACTTGACATTCAACGGTATTACCATCGCCGAAGCCCCCACCATCAAGATGCTAGGGGTCACCATTGACCAGAAAATTAACTGGACCAGCCACATAAATACTGTGACAACAAGGGCAAGTCAGAGGCTAGGTATTCTACGGCGGATGTCTCACCTCCTGACTCTCCACATCCTTTCCACCATCTACAAGTCACAAGTAAGGAGTGTGATGGAATACTCTCCACTTGCCTGGATGAGTGCAGCTCCAACAACACTCAAGAAGCTCTACACCATCCAGGACAAAGCAGCCCGCTTGATTGGCACGCCATCCACCACCTTAAACATTCACTCCCTCCACCAGCGGCGCAACGTGGCTGCAGTGTGTACCATCTACAGTATGCAATGCAGCAACTCAGCAAGGCTTCTTCGGCAGCACCTCCCAAACCTGCGACCTCTTCCACCTAGAAGGACAAGGGCAGAAGGCGTATGGGAATACGACCACCTCCAGGTTCCCCTCCAAGTCACACACCAACCTGGCTTAGAAGTATATCGCCGATCCTTCATCGTTGCTGGGTCAAAATCCTGGAACTTCCCACCTAACAACACAGTGAGAGTACCTTCACCACACGGACTGCAGCGTTTCAAGAAGGCGCTCCCAACCACCTTCTCAAAGTCATTGAGGGATGGGCAATCTATGCTGGCATTGCCAGCGACGCCCAAATCCCAGAAACGAATTAAAAGAAAGTAGATTAAGAAGGATGAAACCGGAACTGAGAGGGTATAAATATCAGGAAAGGAAGAAGAGGCTGGCGTTCTTTCTATGGAAAAATGGAGGCTGAGGGATGATCGGATAGAGATCTTAAAATTATGAAGGGGTTAGATATTTGAAAATAAAGAGCAGATCCGCGTCGAGCAGGGTTCAAATCATCACGCCGAAATCCCACTGGACTTCGAGACCAACGCCGCAACCAATCAGATATCGCAGCTGAAAATATGTCTCTTTTACAAATGATGCAGATACAGAATGATCAATCATAGAATCATACTCTGGTTATAGCACAGAAGGAGTACATTCGGCCCATCGAGCCCGTGCCGGCTCTCTGCAAGAGCACTTCAGCTAGACCCACTCCCCCGCCCTTTCCCCGTAGCCCTGCAATTTTTGTTCCTTCAGTTACTTATCCAAATCCCTTTTGAAAGCCACGATTAAACCTGCCTCCACCTCACTTTCAGGCAGTGCTTTCCAGATCCTAACCACTCGCTGTATAAAAAAAGTTTTTCCTCATGTCGCCTTTGGTTCTTCTGCCAATCACCTTAAATCTCTGTCCACTGCTTTTTAGACCCTTCCCCCAATGGGAACAGTTTCTCCCAATCAACTCGGTCCAGACGCCTCATGATTTTGAAATGGCCCAGGACTGACATTATCCGTATTAACAGCACACACCTTTTAAACAGACAGAGAATGATCCGGGACTGACAGCACATCCCTTTTAAACAGCCACAGAAGGATTATGGACTCACAGCACAACCCTTTTAAACAGACACAGAATAATTCACTTTTTTCTGTGACAAGTAAGTCGTTTGCATCTTTCAATCCAAAAAAACTTTTAGCTGGGATCCTGCTGCATTTGATGAATCACAGACAGCCTTCAGTTGTCAATCAAGAGACAGACCTGCTAACATGCGCTGTGCACATTAACCCACCAGGGCGCACATACGCCGTTACTAACAGTGCAGACCTGCTAACATGCAGGTTGCATATTCAACCTCCAGGTGGGGCACATTCGCCATCACTTTTAAAGTATAATTATATAATTGGCGATTTTTGTTAAAAAAAATTATTATATTCCCCTAAGACCCTGGTCTAGGAAAAGTCTATCGATCTCAGATATACAATTATTAAATGATCTAACGTCAACTGCCTCTTGTGGGAGTGAGTTTCACACTTCGACCTCCCTTTGTATTAAGAAATGTTTCCTAATTTCTCTCCTGAACAACCTGTCTCCGATTATAAGGTTATGTCCCCTTGGCCTGTGTGCAGTTCTGGTAGCCACACAATAGGAAGGATGTGCTGCATTAGAGAGGGTGCAGAGGAGATTCACCAGGATGTTACCTGAGCTGCAGCGTTTCAGCTATGAAGAGAGACTGGACACGCTGGGGTTGTTTTCCTTAGAGCAGAGAAGGCTGAGGGGGGACCTGATTGAGGTGTACAAAATTATGAGGGCCATAGATAGGGTAGATAGAAAGGAACTTTTTCCCTTAGTAGAGGGGTCAATAACCAGGGGGTATAGTTTTAAGATAACGGGCAGGAGGTTTAATGGGGATTTGAGGAAAAACTTTTTCACTCAGAGGTTGTTTGGAATCTGGAACTCACTGCCTGATAGGGTGGTAGTTGCAGGAACCCTCACAACATTCAAGAAGCATTTAGATGAGCACTTGAAACGTCATAGCATACACGGCTACGGACCAAGTGCTGGAAATGAGATTACAATAGACAGGGTTTGATGGCCGGCGCAGACACGATGGGGTGAAGGGCCTCTTTCTGTGCTGTGTAACTCTATGACTCTATGAGTCCTAGACTCCACTACCAGCGGAAAACTTTTCTCTCTATCTACTAAAGCAATTCCTTTCAAAATCCTAAAATTCAGAATCTGTCCACACAGCAGACTGGTAAGACAGGTCCATGGGATCCAAGAGAAAGTGCCAAGTAGGATCCAAAATTGGTTCATTGGCAGGAAGCAAAGGGTAACGATCGATGGGTGTTTTTGTGATTGGAAGACTGTTCCACTGGGGTTCAGCAGGGCTCAGTACAAGCCCCCTTGCTTTTTGTGATTTAGACTTCAGTGTAGGCGGCATGATTAAGACGTTCGCAGATATTATAAAAAATGACCATGTGGTTTATAGTGAGGAACAAAGTTGTAGACTGCAGCATGATATCAAAGAACTGGTCAGGTGGGCAGAAAAGTGGCAAATGGAAGTCAATCCTTAGATGTGTGAGGTAATGCATTTGGAGAGGGCGAACAGGCAAAGGAATACTCAATAAATGGAAGCATATTGAGAAGTGAAGAAGAACAGAGGGACATTGGAGTGTATGTAAACTGAGCCATGAAGGTCGCAGTACAGGTGGATAAGGTGGTAAAGAAGGCAATAGCAAAAGACTGCGGATGCTGGAATCTGAAATAAAGACGGAAAAGGTTGATAATATTCAGCAGGTCATTATTTCAGATTACCTGATGAATATTACCAGAATTTCTGCTTTTATTATTGGTTAAGACGTCCTAGGGGATACTTTCCTTTATTAGCCAGGGCATAGAACACAAGAACACGGTGGCATAGTGGTTAGCACTGGTGCTTCACAGCGCTAGGGACCCGGGTTCGAATCTGACCTCGGGTGACTGTCTGTGTGGAGTTTGCACATTCTCCCCGTGTCTGCGTGGGTTTCCTCCGGGTGTTCCGGTTTCCTCCCACAGTCCAAAAATGTGCGGGTTAGGTTGATTTGGCTATGATAAATTGACCCTTAGTGTTAGGGGGGGATTAAATAGGTGGGCTGATGGGATATGTTAGGGGGAATTAAATGGGTTGGATAGGTGCAGGCTCGATGTGGGGATTCTGTGTGAGAAAGCAGGGACAGGGTACTGGATTTTGGATGATCAGCCGTGATCGTATTGAATGGTGGAGCAGGCTCGATGGGCCGAATGGCCTTCTCCTGCTCCTAGTTTCTATGTAACAGGGAGGTTATGCTTGAATTGTATAAAACACGAGTTGGAGTACTGCGTGCAATTTTGGTCACCACATTACAGGAAAGAGCGGTCCCTTCGGAATGCTGAAAGGGTGGGGGGAGGGGAAGATGTGTTTGATGGTGGGATCATGCTGGAGGTAGTGGAAATGGCGCAGGATGATCCGTTGAATGTGGATGCTGGTGGGGTGAAAGGTGAGGACAAGGGGAACCCTATCATGGTTCTGGGAGGGAGGATAATGGGTCAGAGCAGAAGTGCGGGAAATGGAACGGACACGGTCGAGGGCCGTGTCAACCATGATAGAGGGGCATAAAGGAAGACATACCGGAAGCACTAGTGTGGGAAGTGGCAACGTTAAAACAGATGCGGCGGAGACGGTGAAACTGGGAGAATGGAATACAGTCCTTACAGGAAGCGGGGTGGGAGGAAGTGTAGTCCAGGTAGCTGTGGGAGTCAGTAGGTTTATACTGTCAGTCTTCTCGCTCAGGTCAACATCCCAAGTATCAAAGCTTTGACCACGCTCGATCAGCTCCGCTGGGCTGTTCACATTGTCCGCTTGCCCAATACGAGACTCCCAAAACAAGCGCTCCGACACGGCAAGAGAGTTCCAGGTGGGCAGAGGAAAGCTTCAAGGACACCCTCAAAGCCTCCTTGAAAAAGCGCAACATCCCCACCGACAACTTGGAATCTCTGGCCCAAAACCGCACAAAGTGGAGGAGAAGCATCTGGGAAGGCGCCGAACACCTCGAGTCTCTTTGCCGGGAGCAAGGAGCGCACATCAAAACAAACACCCCACCCACCCACCCTTTCAACCACCGTCTGCCCCACCTGTGACAGAGACTGTAGGTCAGGCATTGGACTCATCACTCACCTGATAACTCATTTTTAATAGAGAGCAAATAATCATCGGTCCCGAGGGACTGCCTAAGAAGAAGAAGAGCGGATGTTGGTCGATAGCCAATTCCCAGAATTGGAGACAGAGAAGTCGAGGAAGGGAAGAGAAGAGTCGGAGATGGATTATGTGAAGGTGGGGGAAGGGTGGAAATTGGAAACAAACTGAATGAAATTATCTAGTTCAGGGCGAGAGCAGGAAAGGGCACCAATACAGTGATCAATGTACCGGAAAAAGAGGTGAGGGAGGGGACCTGAGTCGGACTGGAACAAAGAATGTTCCACATATCCCATGAAAAGGCAGGCATAGATAGGGCCCATGCGTGTACACATAGCAAGCCGATTAATTTGGAGGAAGTGAGTGGAGTCAAAGAAGAAGTTGTTCAACGTGAGGACAAGTTCAGCTAAGTGGAGGAGGGCGGTGATGGATGGAGACTGGCTGGGCCTCTTTACAAAGAAGAAGTGGAGCAGCTTAAGGCCGTCCTGTTGGGGGATGGAGGTGTAGAGGGATTGGACGTTCATAATGAAAAGGAGATCGTTGGGGCCGGGAAACTGGAAACTGTTGAAGTTGCAGAGGGGTCGGAAGAGTCACGAATGTAGGTGGAAAGGGACTGGACGAGTCGAGAAAAATTAGAGTCGAGATGGGAAGAAATCAGTTCTGTGGGGCAAAAACAGGCTGCAACAATTGGTCTACCAGGGCAGTCCTGTTTGTGGATCTTGGGAAGGAGGTAGAAGCGGGCTGTGTGGGGTTGAGGAACTCAGAGGTTTGCGGCCATGGCAGGAAGATCTCCAGAGGAGATGAGGTCAGTTACAGTCTTGGAAACGATTGCTTGATGTTCGGTAGTGGGGGTCATGGTCCAGGGGGAGGTAGGAGGAGGTGTCAGAGAGTTGCCGTTCAGCCTCCGCAACAGCACCACACTTGTCAGTAGGGTTAATGACAATGTTACGGTTGGATCGGACAGAGTGGAGTGCTGCAAGTTCAGCGGGATTGAAATGCGATCTTGGCTTGTATTAGCATTATGCTCGAACCAACTGAACTAACTTGTTGAGTTAAATTGATGTTTGATTTCTGTTTTTTGTCAGCTCAGTCACTTTTTCTCAGAAGACTCTAAAAGAAAGACTTGTATTTATATCGAGTCTTTCATAGAAGCATAGATTGGTTCTTCTTCTTGGGCAGTTGCTCGGAACCGAGGATGACTTGCGTCCACATTAAAAATGAGTTCTCAAATGACTGATGAGTCCAATGCGGGACCGACAGTCTCTGTCACAGGTGGGGCAGACGGTGGTTGAAGGAGCGGGTTGGTGGGGTGCATGGGTTGACGTGCGCTCCTTGCGCTGCTTGCGCTTGGCTTCCACCAGCTCCCGGCGAAGAGACTCGAGGTGTTCAGAATGGCTACAGTGCAGAAGGAGGCCATTCGGCCCGTCGAGCCAGTGCTGGAAATCTGCAAGAGCACTTCAGCTAGTCCCACTCCCCCGCCCTTTCCCTGTAGCCCTGCAATTTTTTTCCTTCATGTACTTGACAATTTCCTTTTGAAAGCCACTATTGAAGCAGCCTCCACCACCCTTTCAGGCAGCGCATTCCAGATCCTAACCACAACATTTCTATTTCTTACAACAAACGGGGAGATTGCAGTAAAATAAAAAGCAAAGTGCAGCAGATGCTGGATCTGGAATTGTTCATTAAATGCTGGAAACACTCCGCAGGTCCGGGAACATCTGTAGACAGAGAAACACAGGGTTAACCTTTCAGGTCCATGAGCTCTCGGCAGAACTGAGATTTTGCAGCTTTGCAACAAAATATTGCAGGTCGCGTGTGAGTTTCCTTCCAAACATTTAAGCTGCTCAAAAATATTAACAATAATAAACTACCCTCCCCATCAATAAATATAAATCGCCCGTACAAGGCAGAAAGCAGGAAACTATAGATCAGTGAGCCTAACTTCTGTCGTTGGGAAAATGCTGGAGTCCGTCATTGCGGAAGCAGTAGCAGGGCATTTGGAAAATCGTAATTCAGTCAAGCAGAGTCAGCATGGTTTTATGAAAGGGAAATCATGTTCAACAACTTTGCTGGAGTTCTTTGAGGATGTAACGAGAAGGGTGGACAATGGTGAGCCAGTGGATGTGGTGTATTTGGATTGCCAGAAGGCATTCGATAAGGTGCCACATAAAAGGTTACTTCATATGATAAGAGCTCACGGAGTTGGGGGTAATATATTAGCATGGATAGAGAATTGGCTAATTAATAGAAAGCAGAGAGTCAGGATAAATGGATCATTGTTGGAGTAAAATTATAGAATGTAAAAGCAAGAATGTAAAAGCAAAAATGTAAAAGCAACAATGTAAAGACAAAATGGTTAACTTGACGCAGTGCGATGAGTAATGTCTGTGGTTAACATGTGTACGTGCGAGGGGATAACCAGACAGTCATACTAGACAACGCTGACCACATTTCGATGTTTATAGTTTCGGTTAGGAAGTAAAAAATCTGTGTTATAATTAAACGTTGTTGCTGGGGAAATGTAATTGGGTGAGGACATTTTGTAACCGACCCTATAATGTATAAAAGAAGTTTTGATACCACTGTAAAGACGAGAAGTGAATCACTAGATCACGGGATCTATGACTCTTCTCCCTGGTCGCTCTATTAAATAAACTGTGATCTTCTGCTTTGAGACAGACTCGAGTGAATTCATCTTTCACCTACAATTGGCGTAGTCGGCAGGATGCTGTGGAACTGAAAGACCGCCCGCACCGGTGAATCCGGACGAGAAGTCAATTTTGACCGTCCAAAAATTGAGTCACCTGGGAAGGCAGAGGGACAGTTGTGCAGCATCACGAATCAAGTAAAGTCTGTGAGAGGTAGGAGAACACAGTTGTGAGAGTCTGGATCGCAAGTACTAAAGGGAACACTGTGCAGCGATAAATGTCACGAAGGAATGAGTGAGTGACGAAACGACACGGAAAAGGAGGGTGCCTGTCTCAAACACCTAGCCTGAGCCTGAATTAAGAGGACGTAGTCCCACGTGACGGCCAGGATCAAGTAGGCGTTGAGGCTCCAAAAGACCCTGGGCTCGTAAAGTCACCAAATATATATGTGTGTTGTGACTAATTAACCACTTGAAGGTCTTTAAAGTATCAAGAATAAGCCCGCATAGAGGAACTCAGTGGTAAGTTGGACTACAAATGGCGTCGGGGAAGAAATAGAATGGGGACAAATGGGGTCCCATACTAGGTTCTATATAGACGACCAGACGGGTTTAGTTGATAAGATGACGAAGGAGGGGTGGGACCCGCTCCAGAATCCGAGGTAAAAGAGAGTGGTAGAGGGTCAAAAACAGAAAAGACGAAAAAGGTGAGGGTAATACTCGTAAACCAATTAGTCGCATTAACAAACAAGGTGCAACGACTCCACACTAGACTTGCAAGTAAAAAATGAAAGAATTCTTGAATTAGAACAAAAGACACAATATGTAGATGATCTTTTGATAGCATCAGAAGACAGCAAAGGGCATTCCGCCGCCCTGGTGGTGGTTCTGCAAGCCCTAGAAACAGGAGGGTTTAAAGTAAACCCGAAAAAGGCACAGATTGGGCAGACTACGGTCACATATCTGGGACAACAATTGTCCCAGGGGGTAAGGACCATGTCACAAGACCGACAGAAGGCGATCCAAGAGATGCCACGACCCGTCTCGGTAAGGTGAGGTCTGAAAAGTGTTAGGACTCTTTAATTGCAGTCGAAGTTATGTACCAAATTTTGCCATAATAGTAGCGGATAGAGGCCCTCTTGGAAGCTGTAAAGGCCCCAACACTAGCGTCAGTAATAAAAATAAAGGCACACCAGGAAATACAAAATCAGGAACAAAAAGGGAACCATGCCGCTGATTTAGCAGCACAGTAAGCTCTTGAACACAACGGGTTAAGAGAGAAACATAGCCATGTGGTTAAACATAAAGTGCAGGAGAGAGAGGAAGAGATAAAGCTACTGAAAAAGATCGATTATGTAGGCTGACCAAACTGAAAACTCGACAAAGGAAGGGAAAAAAAGACAGGGTTTTGGAAAGCCAGGAAAAGCTGCTGAGACACCGATGTACAAAAAAAAAGAGAAATTTAAAGTTTTACCGACATGGAAGTTATTAATGTCTGTGCCGAGACAAATAAAACACAAGATTTGCTGAGTGAAAGGAACCTTAAAAAATGCTGGAATTTCAGTTTGTGTGAAAGTGTGTAAAAGGGTCAAAGTTTCCCTGACTGTGAATGTTCAAGAAGTTATAGTATTTATTTTGTCTGAAGGCCTGTCTTTAAAAAGTGTCTGTCATTTTTGTTTAGCTCCACCCACTCTTTTGTACAGAGAGCTAAACGCTGTTTAACCCTTTGAAGACTTGTCTTGAATGATGGACAAGTGTGTGTTATTTTAAGTTTGTTAATTGTTTTACAAAAGATAAGCTTGAGCCTTGAAGTCACAGTTGCCAATGTGCCTGGAAGAAACAAGGCATGGGTAATTGTTTCTTTGTTAATATGGTTTCTTTCTTTTCCAAGTGATAATGGTTAGATTAAAAAAAATTGATCTGGATTGAATTGGAGTTATTGAGGTTAATTAACCTATTAAAACGAGACTTTCATTGTGGCCACGGTGAAATTCTGGTTGGTGTAAATTTGTGTAGACCGCATCGAATAAGATTGTGCACCAAGAATTGAAACAAAACTTCAAACTACAATTTAAGTTAAGCTGGTGTGTAAAAACTGAGAAGAAAAACAAAAAGTTTGTTTAACAAAAGATTAAGTTTCAGTCTAAGATTTAACCTTGGAGTCGCGGTTGCTATGGTGAAATCCTCCAAAGCAATTTGTTAAAATGTGAAAAACTAATTTTTCTCCAGTTGTAACCAACAACTTTAGTATTGCTGAATGAAATTTAAAGATATTGGACATTATTAAATTTAAGTGTCTTAATTTTAAGTTACTATTTCCCCACAGTGACAGAAGGAAAATTAAGATTTGATAAATTAACCTCTTGGGCTTTTAAACAGAACTATATCAGATAGCCGGAAAGCAAAGTGGGAAACAATCCTCTTACCAAGAGATGGATCAGTATTAATACAAAAACATACTGGAATAAACCTAGCATCCGGAATATTAACAGAAGGGGATGAGCATAGTTGCCAAGTAAAAATAGAGGAAGAAATGTACATGACATAGTGGGGTTGGGAGGGGAGCGTTTACATGCATTTAAAAGTGAGATACAAGTATTGGAATTAGCGGGTGACTATTATCCGCACAATTTTGTGTATGCCCAAACAGTGAGGGGACTATCTTAGGAATAGATTTGTTAAAAGAATTTAATTTGTTAATAGATTCACGACAAGGAAAGTTAACCTGGGTACAGGGAGACGGGAACAAAGTAAACTGGGGAAAACCACTTTGCCATTTGGCAACAGTAGGAAGTGCAAAACTTGTGGCCCGGGACTGGAAGGAGGAGAGGATGTGGGTCCTCTAAAGGATAGGCTCCGAAGGTATGTCCTCGAATTAAGCAGTCAGTTAAAGGGAATGAGGCAGCAAACGCGGGACAGACAGGAAGAAAAGGATAAGGATTTAGAATTGACCGCGTTCCCATATATTCCTCCAGCCGGGAATAAGGAAATGGTTAAAGGTTTCAGGGAAACCCGGGTTTGCCCCAAAATGGTCAGGACCATATCAGATTCTAATTAGTGGAGATACGTGTGCTTGCATTGATATGAAGGGCATGGGATGATGGAAGCACTGGACACAGCTCAAAGTCTATGACCCTTCGCCAGCTTAAAAATGGCTACACCAGAGCAAGTACCTTTTGTGGGAAGTGAAGAATACGCTAGACAATACAAAGAATGGGAATGTGTGCTGGTACAAACGTTGGTATGGACAATATGCATTATCCTAATGCGATACACCCTGGGAAGTATCCTGAAGCTTGTATGGGAGCAATCCCATCGACTCCAACCGGTCGAGCAGGAGGAGGGAATCCAAATGATTATTATCGAGGAACCAGCCAAATGACAGTATTCTATTCATCCCCACAGGAAAATAGAATCTTCAAGCAACAAAGCGGTTCGGTTGGCGATATAGCCTTTGGGACATTGTTAACATAAAGTGATAAGATGAACGTGTTACGTAATATCATGTGTAGTTTGCTAGTTTGTATAACCATTATATGTAGCCTCGGGAGGAGTCAGGCTAGAGTACCCCCACGGGCCAAAAGAGGGTTACGGGTGAACACCTTTTTATATATGTCATACACATATGCCAAGAGAGGAGGAGACGGCGGTGAATCAGTGAGTGTAGAACTGAACCCAGCCAGAGTCAGCACCTTCAGGGGAGGAGAGGGAGGGGAACTAGTGAGCGTAGAACTGAACCCAGCCAGAGTCAGCACCTTCAGGGGAGGAGAGGGAGGGGAACCAGTGAGCGTAGAACTGAACCCAGCCAGAGTCAGCACCTTCAGGGGAGGAGAGGGAGGGGAACCAGTGAGCGTAGAACTGAACCCAGCCAGAGTCAGCACCTTCAGGGGAGGAGAGGGAGGGGAACCAGTGAGCGTAGAACTGAACCCAGCCAGAGTCAGCACCTTCAGGGGACGAGAGGGAGGGGAACATACAAGATTCTGAAGGGGATTGACAGGGTAGATGCTGAGAGGTTGATTCCCCTGGCTGGATTGTCTAGAACTAGGGGGCATAGTCTCAGGATAAGGGGCAGGCCATTTAAGACCTGGATGAGGAAGTATTTCTTTACTCAGAGGGTTGTGAATCTTTGGAATTCTCTGCCCCAGAGGGCTGTGAATGCTGAGTCTTTGAGTATATTCAAGGCTGAGATAGATAGATTTTTGGACTCTAGGGGAATCAAAGGATATGGAGACCGGGTTGGAAAGTGGAGTTGAGGTCGATGATCAGCCATGATCTTATTGAATGGCAGAGCAGGCTCGAGGGGCCGTATGGCCTACTCCTGCTCTTATTTCTTATGCGAGTTGATGTTGCCAGCTGTTGGGTCTGCGCCCATGTCCTCACGCACTCGGAGGAAGGAGTCCACCTACAACCAATCCCACTTAGTGATGATGAGATGTTCAGTTGGATGTTTGGAGTTGGAGCAGGATGCACAAGTGTGGGCTGTTATGAAGCCAAGAGAGACGGCAGAACTATAGCAAAGCTCCAACATCATGGGTACAACCCAGAATATTGTAGTGGGTGGACACGGTCAACATATAACGATTCCTATCTACCACGGTTCCTGAGAACGAAGAGTAAGAAGGGATAAAGGGGGGGACTATGTCTCGTAAAGAGGGGACGACCGACAGATCCTATTGTGGGCTACAGTAACTGCACATATAACATTGCCTTGCCTGGTGAAACGGGTAGTGCGAAACTCCCATCACTAAATGAAAGCGGTGACTTTTCAGTACAATGGGACCCCCCAGTGGTAAATCAGTATACCCCCTACAACGGGACTCATTTCGTGTGCGGTCATAGAGCCTATCCCTGATTGCCCCGAGAATGGAGCGGCTAAATTGGCAAGGGAATCCATTAACCTGGCCTCCGTCTTGGAGTAGGTGGCCAACGATACAGCTGAAGCCCTAGTTAAGGTTAATGCAGAGATGGTAGCGCTCCGCACAGTAGCTCTACAAAATCGGATGGCCCTTGACTATGTGTTGGCGAAAAAAAGAAAAAGCGGGAATCTGTGCCCTAATAGGTACACAATGTTGTACCTACATACCAGATAACTCGGAAGCAATAACTAACTTGGCAGAACACATACAGGAAGAAGTAAAGAAATTAAAACAACCTCTGGCATCCACCCTTTGGGCTGGGCAACTGGATGGTTGGGATCACTCGGGACATCAGTAGTACAAAGATTGATTTTGTTCTTTGTTATAATATTAGTGATGTATGGTCTGGCCCTATTGTTAAAATGTTGTTGCGCTCAAATGTCACGGTCTGCTGTAAGTGTCATGATGGTTAAACAAGTGACACCCGGAGAGAGAGATGTGTGGATATGAGTCCCTATACAAGGATGCCACAGTCTGACTAACGGGCTGTGAGCCCCTGGAATGTAAACATATCTACTTACATTACCAGAAATCCGTATGAAGCTGGTTCCCTGTCACAAAAGGAGTTTGGATCAGGGACCAACCGGAGGGATTGTTGGAGTAAAATGATAGAATGTAAAAGCAAGAATGTAAAAGCAACAATGTAAAAGCAACAATGTAAAGACAAAATGGTTAACTTGACACAGTGCGATGAGTAATGTCTGTGGTTAACATGTGTACGTGCGAGGGGATAACCAGACAGTCATACGAGACAATGTTGACCACATTTCGATGTTTATAGTTTCGGTTAGGAAGTAAAAAAACTGTGTTATAATTAAAACTTGTTGCTGGGGAAATGTAATTGGGTGAGGACATTTTGTAACCGACCTTATAATGTATAAAAAATGTTTTGATACCACTGTAAAGACGAGAAGTGAATCACTAGATCGCGGGATCTATGACTCTTCTCCCAAACTCACTGTTAAATAAACTGTGATCTTCTGCTTTGAGACAGTCTCGAGTGAATTCATTTTTCACCTACAGTGATTTTCCGGTGGGCACACCGTAACTAGTGGGCTGCCACAAGGATCAGTGCTGGGGCCTCAACTATTTACAAGCTACATTAATTATTTGGATGAAGGGATCGAGTGTAATGTAAACAAATTTGCAGATGGGTGGGAAAGCAAATTGTGCAGCGGACTCAAAGAATCGGCAAAGGCATATAGACAGGCTAAGTGAGTGGACAAACATTTGGCAGATGGAGTATAATGTTGGAAAGTGCGAGGTTATCCACTTTGGCAGGAAATAGAAAAAGCTAAATATTATGCAAAAGGAGGGAGATTACAAAATGCTACACTTCAGAAGGGCCTGGGGGTCCTTGTGCATGAAACACAAAACAGTTATCATGCAGGTAGAGCAAGTAATCAAATAGACAAATGCATTGTTGGCCTTTATTGCAAGGGTGTTGGAGATAAAAAGCAAGGAAGTCCTGCTACAACTGTACAGGGTATTGGTGAGGCCACAACTTGAGTACTGCGCACAGTTTTGCTCTCCTTATTTAAGGAAGGATATACCTGCATTGGAGGCAGTCCAAAGACGATTCACTCGGTTGATTCCTGAGATAAGGTGTTGACTTATGAAGAAAGGTTGAGCAGGTTGGGCCTATATTCATTGGAATTTAGAAGAATGAGAGGTGATCTTATTGAAATATATAAGATACTAAGGGGGCTCGAAAATGTAGATGCAGAGAGCATGTTTCCCTTCGTGGGGAAATCTAGAACTCGGGGGCAGAGTCTCAGAATAAAGGGTCGCCTTTTAGAACTGAGATGAGGAGGAATTTCTTCTCTCAGAGGGTCTTAAATCTGTGGAATTCCTGGTCCCAGAAAGCCGTGGAGGCTGGGTCATTAAATACATTTAACCTTGTTTGATTGAGAGAGAGAGACAGCGTCAGAGAGAAAGAAAGAGAAAGAGAGTGAGAGTGAGAGAGAGACAGAGGGATAGTGCCTGTGACGGCTCTTTGCTGGATCTATCCAGTTAGTA